>VDFB02270651.1:443919495-444025381 GCA_007258455.2 Sequoia sempervirens
GAATGAATGAATGTTATATATGTTATTAATGGATGAATCAATGATTAATGTTATATGATGGGGTATGGGGAATTTAGAGTGATGTGAGTGGGGGGGGGCAAATGAGCTTCCACCGTCATGTGGTTGGCCTTGTTAAGTAGAGAATATTAAACTATACTCAAAACAAAGAGAAGCTCAATAAGGTAATTTACTTTTCAATATAAGAAATGCATCGTTTGAAGCATCAAACCAATATGCAGTCTGTATGTATGATCAGTCGTCAGTCTCCGCAATGGTACATTTCCATGAATATATAATTTATTTATTTTTAAATTTTACTTCTTCATCGCAATTTCGATGATAACCACCGACGAATCAACAAAAAGGCTCGACGAAGTTGCTATAGCTGCAACGATGATTTTGTTGTAACTCCCTACCCATTTCGTCGCCCTTCTGATGATATTTCGGTGTTGCCACCATACTACTCCCTGCCAATTTCGTCGCGCTTTCGACGAACTTTTAGTGTTCTTCCGACGCTACTCCTTGCTAATTTCGTCGCAAAGTTGACAAACTTTTCAAGTTGTTTCGACGCTGCTTCTTGCTAATTTCGTCACACTTTTGACAAACTTTTGGTGCGTAGCCGACGCTACTACTTGCCTATTTCATTGCACATTCGACGACCTTTTGGTGCTCTTTCGACGCTACTACTTTAGTATTTCGTCGCACATTCGACGAACTTTTGGTGTTCTTTCGACGCTACTACTTTAGTATTTCGTCGCACATTCGACAAATGTCCCATGTTGTTTCCACACTACTACTTGCCCATTTCATCGAACCGACGACGAACTTCTGGTGTAATTCGTCGGTGGATAAACAAAGGTTTCGTCAATATTCTAATAAAATCCTGAGGTATTTCACGATGCTGTCGACCAATGATTCTTCTCCGTTATTTCGACGTTTAATTTGTTGTCAGCCTTGCGATGAAAAAAAAGCGACTGAAAGATTTTTTCCATTGCGTCGCTCTTTCGATAGAGATTTGTCGAACGACCGACGAACGACCGTCAGAAAATGGTGTCAAATCCAGTAGTGACTACTACTAAACAATCCTTTTTTATGAATGCATAGTTCAAATCATGCCCTACCATGGTTCAGTTGATGTAGTAAATAGCTCTCTTTATCCCTTTTTCATCATGTTGAGCTAGGAGACCGCCAAGATCTGATGTTGTTGATATGTATAGGATCGATGGCTTGTTTGGAATTGGTGACATAAAAATTGGTGGTATGAGCAAGAACTCCTTGATCTTTTTGAATTCCTGATCACATTTCTCATCCCATTTGTATGCTACCCCCTTATGGAGTAGATGAGAATATGGGATTTCCTTATCTGCTAGTTGTGCTATAAATCAGCGAATAGATTGGAGCCTTCCTTGTAAGCCTCTTAATTGCTTTAATGTTCTTGGTGCCTCCATTTCAAGAATTTCCTTGACCTTAGTAGGATCTATCTCAATTCCCCTCATAGACATGATATACCCTAATAGCTTCCTTGATTGTACACCAAAGACACACTTCTTTGGATTGAGCCCATCAAAGATGGAGCTTAGTGCTGCAATGTGATCCTTACGCTTTCTAGATTTGGCCAATATGAAATCTACATAGTCTTCCATAGTCTTATGAATCATGTCATGGAAGATTAGTGTCACAGCTCTTTGGTAGGTTGCTCCAGTGTTCTTCAAACAAAACAACATCATATTCCAGCAATAGGTTCCCCAAGGGCAAGTAAAAGCCATTTTATGTTGGTCCTATTTAGCTATCATGATCTGATTGTACCCTGAGAATCCATCCATTAGTGATAGCATCTCATGTCCGGCCATCATATCCATGATCATGCCAATGTTTGGAAATGGGAAGTCATCCTTGGGATGTATGCTTTGTTAAGATCTTTGAAGTTCATGTAGATGTGGACTCCCCCAGTGGGCTTTGAAATAGGTACAATATTTGATACCCACTCTAGATAGTCAATTGGTCATATGAAGCCAGCATCAAGGAGCTTTTGTAATTCTAGTTTGACCAACAATGCTATTTGGGGATGCATCTTCCTTAGCTTTTGTCTCACGAGATTTGCTTCTAGATAAACTGCTAGATGGTGAACCATAATTTTTGGATCAAGACCAAGCATGTTGGAATAGGTCCATACAAAGTTGACCTTTCTTTCCCTTAAGAATGCAGCTAGGAGTTCTTGTTCCTTTATCAACAATGATTCTGCATAGAAGGTTATATGTGGAGTTTCATCTATTCCTAAGTTGACCGGATTACACTTCTCTGCTAGGACTACTGACTTCTCCTGATGTAGAGGGGTATGTGTAGGATCACGATGGGCCAAAAAGTGGCAATATGATGGGTATGTGGTTGACGACTTTCTTTTTACCCAAAATTGATGAAATGAAAAGGGTTTTTAAAGGAGATTCTCAGCTTTCCACCAAAATAAATTATGTTATACAATGAATTTAATAAGTAATTATTATTCATTTTCTATTCAAATTATGACTAAAGTCCTGATTGATAGGCTAATTGAAAAACATCTATAAATTTCAAATGGTATCACATTTTTTGAATCAAAAACATGCATCACATTCTATGCTTCACATACTATAGGATTAAAAAAATAAAAAATGAATTTCATAAAGTTTTGACCAAGTTAAGGTGGTCAGGCATACGATTTTTTATATTTTCTAAAAGTTGTAATAAAAAATTCATAATTAATTATTTACTTGGAAAAACATTACAAAAAAAATGCATCACATCGAGACATGATTTCTCTACTTATATTTAAAATATTATAAAAAAATATTATCATTTTATTGTGGTTAGGGTGGTCAGACAGACACCTACTTATTTTTTCCCTGAAATTTAAGTACTATTGCATTGAAATTTAAAATTTTCACCAAATAGATTTTTTTTCCTTTTAAACAAACCTAGTAGTTTAGAAGCTACATTAAATTTGCTACAAATTCTATTCTTACATATTTTTGAAATAATATAGATAACTTATTCAAATTTTTACTTCAAGTTGCCTAACTCTGATTTTTCTAAAAATTTTGCCACTTAAGGGCCTATTTTTTGCATGATGATCCTGCACATACCCAGAGCACTAAGAAGAAGATTGAATCCCCCATCCTTCAGTGCCTTAGGGAGGTTTTCACCATTGGATGTGTCCTTTGTTTTTCCTATTCTCAGGTTTGGAAGTGCCATAGTGTGGTTTTCATTTAAAGACCTGGAGATTATTCTCAAATTTTCACTTCTGCGACTGAGGGATTCAATCGTTTCCCCATAGTATGCATGTGTGTCTAGCTCAATGTTGAATCTTGCTTTGTGATCTCCGCAAGGTATAGTATCCTGCAATCCCATGAATTTTGAGAGTGCCTCATCATTTTTTAACGTGTCCAAAATTGGTGGTCCTTGTTGATCATAGTCGATGAGTTGGGTATAGACTAACTTTAGCTTGCTGGCTTGGTTGTTTAACTCAAAGGATAGGATACTAATCATAAAGAGGTTATAATCCTTGAGAAATATGGATAGATCCAAGTCGAGGGCTTCATCACACACATCAATTATATCAAAGGTAAATTTATCTAATACTTGACCTATGGATACTGGTAACTGAAGGGCAGATGCTAATAACTGAGGAGCAGATACTAGTAACTAAGGAGGAGTTTTGACCTTTTTAACTAGGGAAGTTCTACCAAGTATGGTTAACTTTGGAGGGGTACATTTGAGGCCAAGATTTCTTAAGCACTTCTCAACAACGATGGGTTCTAGGTGGTCGTTATTATTTTTCCCAAGTTTCTTGTTTCTATCATATCCCATGCCAAGCATCATCTGTAGTCCCTTGTTGTCATCATCCATGGGAAGATCAGTCGTAAGCCTATTATCTTGGTATAGTAGACTTGATGGGTCTTCTTCTACTACTTCTTAGCTTAGGTCTCCCCAACATCTAAATTTGGAGGGGTCTGCTTTGAAAGTTTGGGATGAGGTGTTACTTGGATGTGGTTTCCCATGAAATCTAGGAGACTGAGGTAACTCTCCCACCACAAAGGCACCCTTCTTCATTTTGTAATCAACACACCCATTGTCTTGGATAATGACTTTGATAGTAGAGATGTTAGGAATGGTAGGTTTCTTTGTCTCAAATTTGAAGGCTAAGGTAGATGAGTCTACATATGGAGTCGAGGGGCCTTCATCATTTTTTGGAACTTGGGGGATTTGGTAGTATTTAGCTTCCAGATTCTTGCAGTAATAAAATGGGTCAAGATCTCAATGGACGGTGATCTCTTGACATTGATATAGAAACTTGACACATTGATGAAAGGTGGAGGCAACAATTTGCATCCCATGGATCCATGGTCATCCCAAGAGGATATTGTATAGTAATTCAAGGTTGAGAACTTGACATGTGGTTTCAATAATAGATGGCCTTACTTGAATAGGGAGTTGAATAGTGCCTTGTGACACTCTCTCTTGATCATCATATGCCATGATTGTTATACCTTTTCCCTTCTTAATGACATCCTTGGAGAATCCTAGACTTTTTATCAACTTGAGGGTACATATGTTTAGACCTACACCTCCATCCACCAAGACTCTTTTGAATTTATTTTTATGGACGAAGGCTTCGAAATGAAGAGTGTGGTTATGAGATGGTTGGGTTGGGATATATTAATCAAAAAATGTTAGGAGATGTGGCGTGGTGATGTTCCTGAATATAGCTTGGAATTGATCTGCATCAAGATCTGTTGGGATGGTGGATGTGGCCAATGCTTCTTCTAGGATTTTTTTGTGAGTGGGTGAGATCTATAATAACTCAATGATGGAGATCTGAGTAGGGGTTATTTTTAGCTAGTCCAAGACATTGTAACCATTAGGAATGGATTTTGGATTTGAATTGGATTCCCTAGGTGGCTGTGATGGTCTAGCAATGGTAACTTTTCCACCACGTGTGGTGACTCCATAATCAGCTTGGGGTCCCTTGATAGTGACAACAGTGACCTATTCATCTAAAGACACAATGGCATGGTCATAAACATGGTTCAAACTTTTATACTTACCCTTGCCATTATCATTGTTTCCCTTATTATGATTGGGCATCAGATTTGTGTAGATCTTTAGATCTTGAATTTCTGCGAGTTGTTCAACGTTTATGATTTTTTCATCGATAAGGTGTTGGTTCAAAATTTTCAATCTCATGCAACTTCTCATTGTATGTCCCTTGATTTTATGAAAGCCACAAAGGTGGTTTTCATTATACCATGGTGGTTTCACATGGGGCTCTTGATAATTCTCATAGATGGGGATTGTAATGAGTTTCTCTTGTACCAGCTTCTTCATGATAGATTCAATTGATTCTCCAAGGGGTGTGTATTTTTGCTTGGGGAAATATTTGTTCTATGGGGGTGGTCCCCCTTGATTGTTCAAATTATTGACCACTTGGTTTTTTGGTTGTTGTGTCACAGTGTTGGCCTATATGTTGCCTTGATTATTATTTTGCGGTTGCTGATATGTCTAGGTGTTTTGCCTTGGAGCACTAATTACAACTTTGGAATTGATGATGCCATCATTAGTAACATTCTTGTTTTTCACCCATGTGATGTTTTTCATTGTAGCTAGTGGATGGATAGTTGTCTTGACAAGTAGGTGTTCCCCCTTGTGCGATAAGGGCTCCTTTGATATTGAACGTCTTGGGGATCAACTGGTCGTATGTGGTGATGTACTTCATTTTTAGATGGAAGGACAAAGTTCCTTCAAGATTAGTGATGATAGTACATATTTGTTGTTACTTTGGCATGGCCCATTTTCTTTTGTTGGCTTTGGATTGCCATCATTGTAAGAAAGACTCAAATGTATCCCCCTTGGATTGCTTTAAGGAAAATAGTTCTTCTAAACTCACGTTCATGCCTATATTGAATGAATAGTTTCGTATGAAGGAATCCACAATTTCTTGGAACCTTTTTATTCCAGGGGGAGATGAGAGAACCATTCCATGGCAAGACCAACCAAAATTTGAGGGAACAATCACATTTAGTAGGAATCATCATATGCGACTTCCATACAATGTACCTGGAATTCTCTAATGTGATCTTTAGGGTTTCCCATCCCATGATATTTGTTTAATTTAGGGATTTCAAATCCTTGTGGGAATGGTTTCATCACAATGCTCGTATCGAATGGATAAGGCACCAATTCTTTGGTGTTTTCATTGTTTTCCCTGATTGGAGGTCTAGGACTTGTTGTGAAAGAAATTTGATTTGTGCTAATAGATCATCTTGAGGATCGAGAGGTGGAATGAATGTTTTTTTAGATGGTTCGATTGTTTGAGTGATGAGTGGATTATTTTTTGTATTTTTGGGGGTGGTTGCAAGCTTTGTTGTGCCAAGTATGCCTGCAATTATTGTTGTACCAACAACACTTGTTGTTGGTCTTGTTGTTTTTGTGCCAACAATGCTTGTTGTTGGGCCTACTGTTGTTGTGCCAACAATTCTTGTTGTTGGGCTAGTAGTTGGGTTGCTTCTTGTTTCTCTTGATATTGTTGCAACGCTTGCTAGTATGCTTGTTTTTGTGCTACTTATTGTTGTGCTTGATATTGTGCTTGAGCTTGTGCTTGTTGTGCTTGATATTGTGCTTGAGCTTGTGCTTGTTGTGCTTGATATTGTACTTGAGCTTGTGCCTGAGCTTGTTGGGTAGCTTGTGTAGCTTGGGAAGCTTATGCTGCTTGAGTAGCTTGTGCGGCTTGTGTGGCTTGTGCACCTTGTGCAACTTCTTACTATTGCAATAGAGCTTGGGCTTGTGCCTAGGTGGCTTGTTGTGCTTGTTAGGCAGCTTGCGCTACTTGCGCTTGTTGTGCAGCTCATTAGGGGAAATTTACATAAAAAATGGGCCTCCTAAGGATGACATCATTATCTTTTTAAGTTATCAAAACTCAACTAAAATATGACATCAACCTATATGGTGACATCATCCAAAATAAAAATAAAATTATTTATTTTATAAAATAAAACTTTCTAAAATCTTCCAAATTAACTCATGATGGTTAATTTAACTCTACATATCCTATTCTATCTCATTCATCTTTCTAAATATAAAATATTCTTTTTGTTTTTTAGATTTATATTCTTAAGTTCTATTAAGTTCTATTATAGAAATTTTTATATTTTCAAAAAATATTTTTATTCTTTAAGAAAAACATATTAAAAGAATATAAAAAATATTAAAAAAATCATAAAAATCATTTATGAAGTGCTCCACTTATTTAAATTTTATATAGTTCAAAAACTTCATCATAAATCTAAGTATATTTAAAACTAGTATATTTCTATTTAAAAAAATATATCTAAATATGGCAGAGACATCTTCTCAAGTTTTGTCCATGATTTTTGTTTTTCTTAGCTTTCTTTTTTTTTTTTTTTTTTTAAATTTCCACTTTCAAAATATTTTTCCATTAGTCTCATATTTTTAAAATTTTCTCCACTTTTTGCTTCAACCATTTGTAATTCCTTTTTTGGTTTTTAATTTTAATTTTAATTTTTTTTTAATTTTGTTTTTGGTTTTCTATTTTTTATTTTTTTTGATATATTTACACAAATAAAATGAGTGCTCTAATCTCCAGCTCTAGAATGCCTATCGACATAATTATTAAACTTGTTATAAGCATATTTAAAATAATAAATCTAAATCTACAATATGAAATTTGATTTAATATATAAAATTTATATAAAATAAAATATTAAGTATAAAATAAAATATGTACTTTACCACTATTTACGTTGAAAGGTGCTCTACAATCTTCGTGTAAATATATAGCAAAAATAAAATAAAATAAAAACAAAAAAAATGGAAAGAAAACCAAAAGAAATTAAAATTTGTTCTCACAAAAAGTACAAACCAAATAAATTGGAATAAATTAAAAAAAATCAAAAAATAAATTGGACAAAACAAAATAAAAACCAAAAAACAAATTGGCAACTGTTGGAAGGAGAAAAATAAATTGGACAAAATAAAATAAAAAAAAAACAAATTGGTAACTGTTGGAAGGAGAAAAAGTTGGAGAAAATCATGAAACTATGGAAAAAATAATTGGAAAAAACAAAAATTAAAAACCAAAAATGTTTGTAAAGGAAAAAAAATGATAAAATCAAAGAGACTATGGAAAAAAAGATATCTCTCAACATACTTTTTTAAATATAAATATACTATTATAAAACCTATAAACGTTTTTATTTAAATAAATGTACATACCATAATAAATCTAAATCTATAAAATCATATATATATATATATATAAAATAAAATACTAAGTAAAAAATAAAATATTTAAAGTTACTTTTACTTTGCCACTTTTTAAAAAAAATCAAATAATCAAGAAAAGAAAGTGAACTTGCTTTTTTTAATAAATTATAATAGAAATATAAGTTACCAAACTTGAGTTTAAGAGTTTTTAAATAAAAAATAAATAATGAAGAAAGTGAACTTGAGTTTTTTAATAAATTATAATAGAAATATATGTTACCACTTTTAAAAAATCATGGATTTCAGTTTTTTGAGGAATTATAATAGAAACGTGTGTCCCCACTTAACTCATGTAGTTAAGTAATTTATTTTTTTATATTTAAATAATTTGTATTATGTGGGATAATTTTTTCTTTTTAGAATTCCTTAGGAGGCCCATTTTTTATGTAATTTTTCCCTAATGTGATGATTTATGTATTGTAGGAGTTCCTTTTGATAGGCTTGTTGAGCTTTTTTTAGTTTTATGATGTATTGGTTCACCATATTTGTGTTTGGTGGTGGAGGTGGAGGATTTGGAATTTTCATTTGAGTGATGATTGGGGGTTGCATTGATGTAGATGCTGCAATTGATATGGTGGGTCCTTAGGAGACCATGTTTTGAGATGATGTGATTGATGGTGTTGTTTGGATGGATGCCACCTATTGTTGTGATATTGATGGCATGATTGGAGGATTTGGTACACTGATTTGATTTATGGTTAGAGGATTTCTTTGGATTGATCGATTCATTAGGTAGAGGGGGTTGCCCTAAACCAAGGATTGATGTAGATGTTAGTGGTAGTGGAGGTAGTGGTGGTGGAATTGGTGGTGGGATTGGTGGTGGTAGGGGTGGTATATTTCCTTGAGAAAGTGAAGATGAGGCCCCAAAGAGTCCCCCTTGTTCAAATAGACCCACTTGTCTTGTTGTTACCATTGGGAGAGAGACTTGTGTGTTAAGAGAATATGCTGCAAAAGAGGTTGGGTTGCTAGTGCCATGAAAGATGAGTGGAATGTATGGATGCTTGGGATCTTGATGGATGACATTGGATGTTCCCAAAATGGTATTTGTATCCAATTTTTGCTTACTCACAAGGGGGTGTGTTTGAAGGGCATGAAGTAATGAACTCCCCTTGTTGACAATAGGTTGAGTTGGACCAAGGAATGACGTGGGTTGTGGAATGGGTTGGATGATACCTTGAAAAGGTGATGTGAATGGTACAAGAGGCATATTCTCAGATGGTTTCTCCACAATAGTGCTTACATCAAAATTAGAAGGGAGTTTAGCCCCTTCTTTTTCCAATTCTAGCATGTATTGTGAAGGATTAAGTCTCATCATGGCATTGACAATTTTGTGAGTCTCACGATTTTGGACAATTTCAATGATTTAGTCTTGAGTCATCCCCAAGCCATTATTAGTGATGTCTTCCACTTGACCTTCCTCTTGAGGATCTTTTGGTATTAGAGTAAGATTGGGTGGGGTGTTGCTTGATCTAGTGGGATTGATTTCTATAGCGGTTTAACTTAAGTCACTCGAAGTAGATGTTTCTTTGTTGGATTCCATGTTCTTCTTGTGTTGAGATCTATTTTGAATCATAAAATAGGGATCAATTTTCAAGAATGTGGGAGGTGGAATTCTAACTCCTTAGATTGATCTAAAATTTAGGCACAAAAAAGAAAAAACTAGGATGATTAAGGATCAAAGGGTGATGATGAGACAAATGAGAGGTGGGTGATATGAATGATTAAACTCTTAAGAAATCTTGAAGGGGATACTAGACTTTGGGACTCTTGGATTTTTGATCTTGGATTTTGATTAGGTTTGGTTTGATTTGGATTTTAATTTTTGATTTGGATTTGGATTTGTATATTGGATTTTGATAATGAACAAATAAACCCCAAGATGTTGGATGTTATAGTGGCTGGATGGACTTGCTCACAAAGTGATAATTTAGCTAAGTGTATGGAGAACGATGCATCTACACACACTTGGCCAAACAAGATGATTTTGTTTTTTGATTCAAAGTATTTGTCAAAATTCTAGCATGGAGGATTTTTTCCAATATTTCTAAGAGTTGTTTGTGAGATGATTTTTGGTTGATGTTTTGAGGATGGATGAAAGGTGTTTATTTTGATCCTAAGTGAACCTAGAGAACCTTTTGCCTACAAGACCTCGGTATTAAAGAACATGCAATAATCCCTGTGTGAGAAACTAAAATCTTTGAAAAACACTTGGATTTTGATTATAGTAAAAATCATACAAGTTGGGGTTGTTCTTTGATGCACATTTGTAGAAGTTGAAGACCAATCTCTCTCTAAATTCGTAGAGCATTGAGAGACATTTCTTGAGAGCTTTTGGACTAAGACCTTTGGATTTTGGTTTTCGGATCTTGATCTTTTGGGAAATCATTTTAAAAGGCACATGTGTGGGGTCCAATTGTTTCTTATCTTTGCTTAATGAGTTATTTTTACCACAAACACTTTCTTGTTTAATTTTATAAACTAAATGTGTAATGTCTTAATTTATTTTCATCCCACAAAGTCCATTATGTGGAAATCAAGAAAAATCAAGGCAATAGTTTCCTAATGTTGACTTTAGTGAGAGAAAATTGAGATATAAATCCAAATACTTAGAAGCCTCTAAGGATAGAATCCCTAGGGCAAGCAATAACACTTGGATTTTTTTAAGGCTATTTTCTCCTCCTAAAGGGTTTGAAATTTGATGATCATGTTGAATATTTTTTTTCCAATTTTTTAGATCCAAGCAAAGCATTTTTTATTTCAAAACAATGCACAACCCTAGGATAGAAGAGACAATATTTGTTGAATCCCCACTTGGATAAATCCAGTTGCACCTATTCAAAGCGAATGACTAGAAGCTTGACCACATTGGCTCCCCTCCACAACACACACTTCTTGGGTCAGCCAAGCTTCAGTTCTCATGAATCTCCCATGATGAAATTCTCATCTCTACTAGGAACCACAAAAATGTGGGGCGGCTTCAAAGGTCCGACATCTTGCACCAACAAATAGAAAAGGGATTTTTGTCTTTGACATAGTTTGGCTTTTAGTCAATGCATCCATTCGGTAGAGATTACACATAAAAAAAGTGACCATTGCTTCCCATCTTGTCGGTATAACCCCTCATGAACTTGATCTTTCCTCAAGCATCCATTTTCTATACCAATCGGAAGAGGCTTGGTTTTAGCTTGTTACCAGTTTGGGTCATTCCCTTAGGGTGAGCACTTTTTCCCACCAAGGAAAGCCCTCTAAAGGTGAACAATAGTGAGCAAGCACATCCGTAGTTCGATCAATATTTGTTTGCAAGAACAAGGAGAGAACATGTGCACAATATACTTAACTCACCCTAGAAAGCTTTGTTCAATTTTAAGAGCCCAAATTAAAATATGGAGGCAATATTTTATACAACTTAATGTCACCAAAAAGACTTTTGATTCTCAAGATTGTTGTGAAGCTCAAGAGAAGTGCATACACCCTTTTGAATGAGATTACTTTGTAAAAAAAATTACAAAACACAAAAGGCACATGTTCATTTTATACCTCAAAGTAATAATGGATTCGTTTTATAGCACCAAGATGAATTGTGAAGTTTGCTTGTTCAATTTTTAAATCCAAAACCAACTCTAGTAAGTTTCTAAAGTTCTTTTTAATCCCTTTGATTGTTCTTTTTAGATCCCAAACAAAATTTATTTTGAGTCCTAAAACTTGAAGATAGCAAAATCCTTTGGATGGAATTATAAATGCTTCCAAAGTGTTTAAAAATACTTGTTACAATAAGAAGAAACTGCCATAAGAAATTTTCTCCTTGCTTTCTCCTTTTCCCTCTTGATCACTTCAACCTACAAAAATTGGTTAATCCATAGAAAACAGAGACACAAAACAAGTCAAAAAGTCAAGTTGATCAAACACAAAAGCACATGTTGAAATGAAATTGAAAGCTAACTTTTACCCCACCCCAATGCCACAATCCACAAAGGCATCACAGTTTGGAGAAAGTTAGCGGTGATCTAGTGAAGTCAGCGTCGCTCTATGGAGAAACAAAGACTGTGATTGCGTCATTGTTTCATCAAGTGTTTCTCTTTGGAGTTTGACTAGTTGAACCCTCAGGAAAATGACAGAAGCGTCACCCTTTGAAGCAGATGCAACATCGCTATATAGTGATTTGGACTGATAGCATTGTTGTTTGTCTTTTGCAGCATTGCTATTTCCTGCAAACACAAAAAAATGAAAAATACAACAAATTTTTTGAAAAAAATATGTTAATTCTAGAAGATTTTCCCTCCTTCTAGTGCCAAAATGTGAATGCTCGATCTAGACCTATTCAAACATGGACAAACAACACAAATTTTAGTCAATAAACACATCTAAACTAGCATTCCCCATAAGATTCATTCAAAACACAAGAAAATGGAAGATAAAGTAAAGTAACCAAATCAAAAGCTATTTAAATCCAAATTCTAATGATCAAACCCAACATCTTATGGGGTAATTAGTGCTCCTTTAATGTGGAAAGAATCCCTTTCCCAATTCCTTGCAAAGCTTTGATGAACTTGATGATGATTGTATGGTCCTTGATGAAATTCACAATAACCTAGCTATGAAATTATGAACACTATGAAAAATTGGATGAAGATGGATGAACTTGCTCAAAAATCTGAAGATATTAACTTTTCCTTGAGTTGTGGATCCATAATCAATAGAGGTATCCTCTATTTATAGAAGGGAATGATGGATAAATGAAAGATATGAAGAACACGGGATAAAGCATAAGCCAATGGCATTGTGCCAGTTGTCAACATGCTAGTGGAGAGAGGTTGAGCACATTTTGATCAATGTGCATGATAAATGCTATTAGGTGGAATTTGAAATTGGAGAAGTGGCATGTTGGAGGAAGAATGAAAGAAGAGTTAATGCCACTTGGCTCAAGACAAAGGACATGTAAGAGGCTTTAATGTCATGTTGGAATACAAGTCTTTTTGGGAGGGAGATTTCAAATTAATGGAATATTCCAAGGATATCCCCCTTTTGAATGAAAATAGAAGAATTTATAAATCAAATAAATTGATTTATATGTGCAAGTTGCAAAATCTAGAGGATTTGAGGAATAGGAGTTAATTGATTTGTGATTAATTAATTTTTAGATGGAATTAGTTCACATGTCATTTAATTTAGATTTTTAGATTTATTTAAATCAAATGAGAGGAATAATGGACATTTAATTATATATAAAGCTTGATTTATTCAATTAAAGGAAGAACATTAGGAGATAATCAAATAAAACTGATTTATTTATTTTAAGAGGGATGAAATTAGGATTTTAATGATTTATTTAATTAAAGAGAGAAGATGATGATTTGATCAAATAGAATGATATATTAATTAAAAGAGGAACATCAGATTTAATTAAATAAATTTGATTTATTTAATTAAAAGGGGAAATATGATTTAATTAAATAAGGTTGGTTTATTTAATTAAAAGAGGAAAGTTGATGAATTAATTAAATAAGGATTATTCAATTAATTGGTTAGTAGAGGGGTGATTAAGGATAAATTGAAGTTAGTAAACTAGAATCAAATGCATGATATCAATCAGGCTAATTTTCATGTCTACAATTCCTTAGCGACTCACACAAATCAAAATACTCATTCATTTCAACCATTCAATGTGCAACATAAGCAATAATCATCGTAGTAGATCCTTCCCTATTTCAGAAGTAGATCTTATATGAAATTCCACATGTCACATACCTTATCATAGGTTTGAATATAGTATGAATTAGAAGTGTCAATTGATATCTTGTTACCCCAGTTAGGGCTTCAACTTCTTTTTTCTTTACATACTTCTTTATTGGAACGAGTCCAACATTGCATAATCCGATTATCACTATAATTGCTTCCTTTGTGATCTCATAGGGTTTGTTGAAGATCATCTAATCACCTTGAATTCTGCTTAGGAAAAATTGAACAATGTCCACATCTGAAAAGTATAGAAATTTGCTCCAAATATCTAAACCCTTGTGCCCCAAATTATTGAACTTTTGCATTTTCTCAACTGAAAGGGAACCCTCAAGATTTTGAATCTTTTTATGGTTAAATTCAATAATTTGTAACTCAATTTATGCAATTCTTTGTTGCACGGATTAAATACCACCATTTCCTTCAACTCCATTATTTCATCCTTGTTCTCTGTACCTTTGCTTCCCAATAACCCAAATTCCTTATTTCACAGCTGCACACTTCTCTTTAGCTCATTTGATTCATAATGTGAGAAGTGGCCACACAATCATCCTTATTTAAATTGTCGCTTTTATGGTTTCATCATAAAAAAGTAATTTATTGGTTATGACATCATTATCTGTACTTCACTTTTTTAGTACCTCCTTCTTAGCCAATGTTGCCATATCAACTTTACCCTAATTTTGCATTTATTTGAGAAATATTGTAACCCAAGAGGGGCTACACAAATGTCCTGATTTGCATCTTTTCTACTGGAATTTTCTTCAATGTCTTCAAAATAGAGATCCACACCACATATCCATGTTTCCTCACATGAAACCTCATATATCAAGGGTTTTCTAGATTTTTTTGTGACTGCTCCCCTTAAAACTATTACTGGGTTTAATTTTTAGAAGAGGTATCTGCACCAGATGCAGATACATGATCATTTGATTTATCCTCATTCATGGGTTCTTCCTTCTTTCTCCAATTTTTTTCCATTTCTCTCCTTACTTCTTTTGGATCTATCTTGCTCTTAGGCTTGTTCTTCTATTCCAAATTAGCTTTCTTCCCAACTTTTTTCAAACAAAAATTTGAGATATGTCCTATTTTGTTACAAGTGTAGCACATAACATATCTTTGATGAACCTAACTTGTATTTATCCTTGATATGCACTGGTTTTCCTTATGTCTGATAATATTACATTTGTAGCAATGGCCTTGAAATGATTGAATTCATCTATTTTTGTTAAATTTTTTCATCATCATTTGGCTTCTACATTCTATTGCTCTATGTCCAAACCTTTTGCAATCATAACATTTTCCAATAGAGAATCCAACATTTTGACTTATTTTATTCTGGTTCATCCTACTTCTACATTTTATTAGTTTATGTCCAAATTTATTGCATGAGAAACAAAAGCCATTAAAAGATGGGTACCTTTGAGCATTAGGTTGTCGAATGGGAATCCTTCCAGTATTGATCCTTTGATTCTTGTTTTGATAGGCATTGTCTTGAAGCTTCCTTTGATTATTCATTTTGTTGAAAGTTGTTTCAGTCTTTGAGCTTTGTCCTTCTTCAAGTCTTAGACCACTTTTATCCTTTGTAGGTTTTTGAGATGAAATCAACTCATCAAGCATTGTAGAGCTTGTCTTAAACCTTTCTTCATGAGCTTTCACTTTTTCTAGATCAACCTTTAGGGTTACTACTTCTTGTTCAAGCTTATTACTTTTTTTTTCTTTTTTTTGATAATTTATTTCAAGCATCCTTCCTCTATCTTGCCTTGTTCAATTTTTTATTTCAGATTCTCTTCCACTATTTTTCTCTCATCAAGCTTTATTCTTAGATTTTCAATGGTCTCCTTTGCTTCCTTTAGCTCCCGGTTACCTTCTTTATGTTCCAATTTGAACTTCTGGATTTGATTCCCTAGTTTTTGAATGCATTCATCTGCTCGCTTGACATTTTATTTTAGATATTCACTTTTAGATTCTATATCCTATATTCTTACTTCCTCATCCAAGTCAAATCCCTTCACCATTTAGTTCAACCTACCAAGATCTTTCAAGTTGTTAAACTTATTCCAAAGGACCAAGCTCTGATACCAATTGTTGAATAGGACAAATGAGAGGAGGGGTGAATCAGTTTTCATAGATTTTAACCTTCAATTCAATTACCAAAACTAATTATACTTAAAACTACTTGAATGATTAATCATCAAATGCCAATGTAGAAACTTAGATCCAACACATAAACATAATAACACCAGATTTACGTTGAAAACCCAATAGGGGAAAAACCACAGTGAGGATTAACTCACACTTTAGAAAATATCAAAATTGATTACAAAAGGCTCACTACCTGAGATAAGGACTCACTATCCATAGAGCTACAACCTAGAGATACAAAAGATGGCTAATTGCTAGAATATAAAAGGTATGGCTTACTGCTAAAAGTATGATCTGATGGAATACACCTTCCTTGAGCTGAGTTAAGTTCCAAATGAAGCTTTATACAAGTAGTACTACTTTTCAGTAGTCGCTTAATAATTATGCTCTAATCTATAGCTGGTAACTCAAATACACTTTATTATCTTCATCTGCTTTGCTCATTCTACTTTGCTCCCTATCTCTCTCTTTCTTTCTTTCTAGAGAGTCTCATATATATATGTATCTATTTTATTCATCAATTAGGTCCGCATCATATAAGGGTAACACATTTCTTATGTCAGAAAATATCCATAAAACATAGCTATTCCACACAATGTATTACATATGCTATGTCAAACAAGATATTCGAGTATCAGAATCATAGCTTGTCTCACGGTAGAAATCGGACCTAAAAACCAACACACCAGACCATATATAACAATCATCTTCGATAGGAAATAACTTTCAATAACTATCTCATACATTCAGTACTTTGTTGACATCAATGACAACCTATTAGCATTAGTGACAACCATTTGATACAATCCAATTTCCAACATGTCTCACCCTTTCGGATACTCACCCCACAAATGACCTGAAGTTTTGTGGCCTCAGAGTGAGTGTATTATGGATACTCACCCCACAGATGACCTGAAGTTCTATGGCCCAAGAGTGAGCGCATTTTTGTTGAAGCTTGATCCACTCATCTTATTATTTTCTTCTTATTGATCTCTTTGGCATTGTATGTTTGTATATCTTGTTTTGTTGCAAATCATACACCTTGTGTGTTTCCTTTCGTGCTTACGTTGGTTTGATGTAGGATCTTAGATCCTAGGGGCTTGTGCAACCTCCTTTGATCTTTGTCATCCTTTTTTGTCCATGTCGGTATGCTTAGACCCCTCTTGAATGTCTACTTTAGTGTGAGTTTGAAGTAAGTTCATCCTCTCACTAAAGTGGGGGCTAAATGTAGTGTTGAAAAATGTTGTCGGTGACAGTTTCACACTAGTTTAGCTCCTTATTAAATTAAGCTTAAAATTTGCCTTGATTTAGTGTTGTAAAGTGTTTGACACATTCACACTAGGACTTGGGCCCTTGTAAACTAAATAAAATGTATTTAATTGTGCCTTGTAAAGGTGTTGTAAAGTGTTGTAACACACTTTCACACTTTTCTAATATTTTATTAAGTATTTGAGCCTAATTAACCTATTTTTAACCAAAATGTGCCTTAATGATGCCTTGTTTAGAGTGTTGTAAAGTGTTGTAACACACTTTCACACTTTTCTAGGTTTCTATTTTATAATTGGGCTTTATTATGCTTTAATTGGCCTTAAATTGCATCCACAAGCCTTAATTAATGTATAATTTTGAGGATAATCCTGAAATTAATCATCACCCAATCATAATTCAATTTTTTTTGGCTTGTGTGGCCTAGATTTAGTTATCTGGGACTCATTCACCACCTTGGCTGAATGAGTCCCACCTAGATTTTTGGGTCCTGAACCTAATTTCACACCTTTCTAAGAACTTTTGAGTTTTGGTCCCATACATTATGCCTAATGTGACTCATTCACCACCTTGGGTAAATGAGCCCCATTTTGCTCAAAATTAAAATTAATTCAAATTTTGGCTTGATTTTATCCTCCTAGATCTGATGTTGGCTTGTAGTGTTGTAATTTCAAGAATTCTTGCATAATTAAGTATAAATATAAGGTTGTTTCACTCATTTTCATCTAATACTTTTGTGAGATCATTCCTAATAGCAAGTTTGAGTTCACAAGAGCATTCAAGTGTTTAAAAGAGCATTCAAGTGTTTAAAAGAGCATTCAAGAGTCTTTAAGAGCTGATTATCAAGTGTTTTGCAGCATTATTAAAGCATCAAGCATCATGTCAAAGATTTCATGCATCATGTTTTTTTTTTATCTAACAATTGTGATGTAGGGTTTTCTGATTCAAGCAAGCATTTCACTCAAGATCTATCACCTTTAATAAAGAGTCAGGATATACATCCATTGGAACCATCTCACACATGTTTGCAACACTTCATTGCTAGGGTTTGGTGAGTTGCAACATCTTATTTTGTTCATTCATCATTCTCCATTACTATTTCATTATTCAAGGTTTAATTAGGAAAATAGGGTTTGACCAAGGAAAACCCCTATCCACTAACCCAACAACATTTTCCCCTCTCCTTTATGTGTGATTTGCAGGTCTAGGTTATAGGTTTCCTAAGGAGCAAGATTGGAGAAAAGTTGTCAAATCGTTCAAAGTTGTCAATGTTGTCATCAAGCCTTGGAGAACATTGGAGAACACCTATAGGTTGCAAATCAGGGTTTCAGATCTGAAAGTCAATCAGGAAGGACAAAGCAGACAGAGAAGAGCAGATTCAAGCTTTGAATTCCCAAAAAAGAGGAACGTGACGAATTCGCCACAAGTGGCGAATGAGTCCCACTGTAGGTGTTTGACAGAGATTTTTGTAGATTCAGATACCCTTTTTCCTAAAACTTGCTCCTATTCAAAAATTTAGAATTGGGACTGATTCGCCTAGAATGGTGAATGAGTCCTACTAGGTCATCTCCAGGTTTTCAAGTGCACACATTTCATCTTGTAGCTTTCTAGTTTTTTTACTTGCATTTCTAAGTCATTTAAATCAAGTTTGCATCATGTTAGGTTTTTGCATTTCATCTTGAATTTCATTGTCTTTTCCAAGTCTAAACTTGGAGGTGAACGCCTCATTAGATCCTAATTAGCCCCTAGGACAATCCTCTTGCAAGATCTCTTTCTCCTTTGCATTGAGACCTCAATGGTTTGTTCTTGAGTGAAAGTTAATGAAGATTGTCATTCTAGGTCCTAAACGCTAGAAGAAGAAGCAAACAATTTTCAACCTTTCATTAAGTAAAATAATTGGAGTTCATATTTAACAAATCTAAAAATAAGAGAAGAAAACAATAATAGCATCACTTTCATAATGGGTGGTAAATATTATTGTGAAGAAAAATATTACTAACATATTAATTAGGGAAATGTTCATGAAAAGAAATCTATGTTGACAAATATTTACTCAAGGGTATAAAGAATCCTCTAACAACTTTTTTTTTGGAAGGTTACAGTGATGACACTCCACATGTCCTAGCTAATATCTTATTCTTGCTTAATTTAGATAATGTAAATACAATATGTGTAATTTAAACCATATTTTATGTTATATATCTTAAGTGTGGACATACTTTTGATTGATGTGAGTGTGTAATAATTTATTGTGTTCTTCTTGTAGTCAATCTAGTGGGGAGGGCCTTAGGGTCCCATATGGACACTTGAGGTAGATTGAAAATCATTTTTGACATTTTAGAGATGTAAGATTCTCATGAGTTTACTTATTCTGTTGTAACTTTCATTTCTTGTAAAATTAGAAAGTTTTATAGATGAGCATTGGTGTAAACTATGATGAAGGTTGCAATAGTACCTTTGAACTATCTTGTATTTAATCACTCTCCATTTGTGTTGTGAAATGTGCACATTTTAGGCATTTAATATAATTATTTTCATTGATTTAGTACAATGCTTTATGATGAAAATCTCTTGCAATGATGAGACATGAGTATATGATACTAAGGCCTAGTTTCACTTAAAATTGGAAAATAACACAACACATATTTTATGGATTGAATCTAATGACTTGGTTAAGTGGAATTTGATCATGTGATGTATGTTTACTCAACTAGATTATGATTTCGAAATTCTTAAATGCATATTTTTCTTAAAGAATTATAGAAAATAACTTATATGCTTGTGAGTAGTAAAATTTCACCAAAATTAAAATATTGACTTTCAAATATTTTAAATAATATTTTTTTAAGCTTAAACATGCCATATTTCAATAGTCCAAATCATTCATAAACAACCAAGAAATATGTAGAATTTATGATGGTTTTTTAATTTAGCCATTTTGGGATAAGTTGACTAGGCAATATGTAATATTACCATTTTAACCTTTATAGATATTTTTATGGTTTAAATTTAAATTTGGGAGTTAAATAAGATGTTATAATTTTAATGAAACCTTAAAAACAAGTTTGGAGTGAAACGAAACCCATTCTTGTTTTACTCATCCCTTGCTTTGATTCACCTACTTTGCCTACATTGCCATGAGGACAAATGAGAAGGGGTGAATTACAACTATTAGGATAAACATAATTTTGGTAAATGGGCTAACACTTCCAAGCAACCACAGTGAATAGTAGATAACATTTTTTCTTTATAAAAAAATCCTAAAGAAAAGATGATCACTCATGTCTGCAATTACTTTGTATCATCATGGTTTTGTGAGAATTAACTAATTTTTATTATTTATTTAATGCCATAGTTTTTTCTTTGGTTGACAATGGTTAGCCTCTCACAAGACATGTGATACAATAGCCCCCCCTACCATTTTAGCTCATAGGTAAGTATTCTTATGGTTTGTTAGACATGCACATTTTATTCTTCCTTTAGTTCTCCATTGTTTGTGTTTTAGTCTAAGTTAACAAAAACAAAATGAATTGAGAATCTATATTTTCCTTTTAATGCTCAAAACATCATAATGATCATGTGAATACGTGTTTAAATGGGGTATCAAAAATTTTAAGCCTAGAGTATGCCTAGTACTTTTGATCCTTTCAAACAACAAATTTTTACACATGCCAAATAAATGGAAATCTATAGGGAATCAGTGCTCTTTAACATACAATTGGGTCGTTAATTTCATAAAAATTGTCCTGGTGAGATTGGACTAGCAGTTGGAAGATGCCTTAAGGAGTAGTAATCTACGCTAGATATTTTATAAAAGACATTGTTAATTCTTATTAAATAAAATTATAAGAATCATTTTTAAACATTATAATTATTTTACAAGATTGTTTGTTCTTAATTGATAGTATTTACTTTAGTTAAAAAATTGAAATGACTTAACAACAAATGCTAATAATGAATATAATGAATATGAATTTTTCACACCTAATAAACATCAAAAAAATTAATGTATTGTCATGTCCTATCATGTTATGTTTATGTTATGTTTGGTAAAGGTGAATTTTTTTCTTGATATATTTGATCAAAGTAAGGAAACAAAAAAGAAAGAAGAATCTACACCCTTGATGTTATATTTTTCTACTATATTAAAAACCCACTCACAAAATAATAATTAAATTAAATTAAATTAAATATCTAATAAACTAAATACTTTTTTCATATATTTAACTAAAATAAAAAATATCTGATCAACCTTGATGTCATGTTTTTCTATTAAAAAAAATCTATTATTGTTAAATTAAATATAATATGAATAAACATGAAATATTTTCTTCGTATATTTGACCAAACTATGAAAAAAAGAAAGAATTGATCTATATTAAAAGGAGAACAGAAAAGAAGCCGTAAGAAATCGTAGACAGATCTCAATCAGTAGAAAAAGTAATAGGCCTGCTTTATTAAAAGACAAACGCACTCACCTAAAGATAAAAAACAGTCTAATCAAGGACACTCAATGTAAATTTAGGACTGAATCTAAAAGTGCCTTGAAATTGCCAAAATTTGGACTTCCTAAATTTAAAGAACCGATATACTGTTTTCACAAATTGCTTCTGTAGCAGTTTATAGAAGTCACATGGGCGTTGTTCAGCAACTTCTATCATCTTCCCAATCTCTACCAACTGCAAAAAAATAATGATGGAAACATTGTGTTACACATGTGAAGATGGATTTAGAGACATTTTCTTTTATGAACAATCCAATTGAGGGAGGCAGTATCTGTTGTAGCAACGAGAGAAGCTCATCTATTTTCCAAAATTTGTACATCAACAAAACAGTCAAGAAAGTGAAGGCGCAGCAACGATGCAGCTTCGTGTTTTTGTTGGTTCATGTTTGGAGGAAAGTGCGTGGAAAGCGGAATGATGTGGAAGAAACGCGGAGTCGTACAGGAAAGAAAGTGGAAGACAGTGGATTCATGTGGAAGAAACCGGGAGTCCTACAGGAAAGCCAGTGGAAGACAGCTTCAGCTATTCGTACAAGGAACGAATGTGGAAGAGAAATGGGGGAGTCGGCCGCGACGATAAGAAGTGACACTTAAGAAAAGAAAGGCAGAATGATGTGACAAGTGGATGTACTTGGTACAGTGGCGAGTATTGAAAGTTAATATAGTGGGCATTAGTCTAATAATGGAGTGCATAACGGGATAATGGGACCATCACAATAGAGTCCTGTCAAAACTGGGTTGGAAAGTGTAATAATGGTGTATATTTTAAATGGCATAGCTAAACAATCACAATAATTGTTGACATATGGTTTTCACAGTTGTCAATTTTTTTTTTCCAAACTACATGATTTACAAGAGAGTATAACTGTAAAAATGTTAACAGACCAAGCCAATTAAAAAGGGGGAAGGAAGAGGGAGGAAGGGGTTGGTATGTATGAGAATCAGGGAGGTAGAGGAAGAAAGAGTATATATTTTTTAATGTTTTGTATTTTTCAAATGAAGCTTTTTAATTTAAAATTTTTATTGTCTATAATCTTTGTTTAGATCTAAAAATACAAGAGTGGTCTTCTAATTCATAAGAACAATAGACCATTTTCTAAAAAAAATTAACATTGACACTCCACTAAACACCCACAAAACAAGAAGCATATAATGAGATAATTATGAATTAAAACTTACTTAAACTTTCTAAGAAAAAGAGAGCAAGATAAGAGATTCCATCTATTATAGAAAGTGAAACAAGGCACTCAGTGGAATTGAGCTGGGCATTAATTGAACAACAATACAATCAAAGCAACGCATTCAATCAGCCTCAAACTTCTTATCACTCCTTGCTCTGAACCTAGTCAAACAAAGTGACGCAACTTTGTGGTGTGAAAAGATTTTAGAGTGCTTGACCCTTTTAAAATGTCTCAAAGCTTCCAGTTCATAAGCTTGGAAATTACACAAGAAACTAGCATTATTCAACAAACGTTATAATATGTGAGCAGTGTCTGGGCCAGAAAATTCAAATGTAGATTCTAATGATTCTGTTTTATGTCTTTATAACGTTCAATTTTACAAGTTTTATGTCTCATGGAGGGAATACAATTGTTGATGAATATTCGGAGATTTTTTTAAGGATACAGGGGCTTTAGCTAGACCAGGCGAAATTAGTATAGTGGCCCTTTTCTTTTCCGTTTCTGAAGAAGCTTTATGCGCAAACTATGATTGAAGTAACTTACAATATACTCCTTACACAGAAAGTAGTCTGTATGTACATACAACATACATATTCTACTCACCTCTGAAGTTATTGAGTTGTCAAGTATACACAGCCCTAATATTTAACCCGAAAGCAGATGTATAAATTACTGCAGTTAGACGACCACAACCTTTAAACAACAAAGTTTCAATTTTTGTATGCAGAAGATAAGAAAAATAATTAGATGGTTATGTTGCCACTTCAAAAATAGTTATTAACTGTATATGCAAACAACCTCTGTTGCTACAGACTAAACTTGCAACTCATACTCAAAATTTAAAAAACAATCAAGCAGAATAAAGAAATACTGTTCAGAAAACCGCTAATGGAATATTACAGCTTTATATTTTCAGAACATAAGAAAAAATCTTACATAAAATCTATTACATATCCAGCAAACTGAACCAACTTTCTTTTATAATGAAACAATTATATAGCAGTCAAGAGTAGATTTATAAGAGTCCCACGTACAAGAATAATAGTAAATTATCTTCCAAAACAAAAACATAGCGCATCTCTATTCAGATATTAAAACATTTACATAATTGTGTAACTCTATCCCCTGGCTTCATCTCACCAAATACATTCCTAAATATAGGAGACAGACATTCACACAGCATAAAACTCCTAATCGAACTCTCCCAGATTAAAAAGCAGTTAAACAAGTTATTAATCGACACCATCCCTTTTCCCCAAAATAGCAGGGCAGTTTCAAGTTTCAACCATTACTATTATTAGAAAGTCAATTTCCCCTTGGTTGTGAATGTTTTACATGGATGCAGAAGTATCTACCAATGTAAGATCCAGCTCTTGACGAAAATCATGGCGCTTAGTCTCCGAATATCTAGTGAGGTATGTATTTGGCCAATAGGTTAACCAGACGGAACCTTTAACAATCCATTTCAATGTCCGCCCCTCCAAATCCTTGTTGAGCCTCCATGTTATGGAATTTCCATAATTATCCTTGGCAAAGTTCACCCCTCCTTCCTCAGTGAAAGCTCTGCAAGCCTTGGAATACCTATCAATGGACCATGTTGTGGGGCGCAACACTGAAAATTGTGGAGGCCCATTGTTAAATACCGCCTCTCCAGTGGTGGTATCATACAGAGTACAGTCTATCTTTGCATCGCTACAGTTTTCGACTGACTGCTCGAAACCCCAATTGTTGATCTTCACGGTGGATGTAGATGCAGCGGAAGCCTTCAGATCCACATTCTTGGGTGGTTCGAATGTGGCTCCATACGCTTTCTCCTTACCACCAGTCAAGGAAGCAGAATGGACGCCACATCCATTCTCAGGGCCAATTTTCAAACAGATTTTGGCAGGAAAGTGTCGCTCGTTTGGAAAATCACTTATGGCATTTATGGACTCAAGGTAAGCTGGGTCCAATGGACACACATCGCACCTGACATTATCCATTTGCAGGCAAACATCAATCCAATGTGGGCAGACATTGACGACGTGTCCGACCTGAAAGATGCAGCGTAGCAATTGGTAACTCAAAGCTCGATGTAGACGTTCTTCAGCAATCGGAGATCCGCTGGTGGTCTCCATGGCGCGGAGTGGAGAATAGGACGCAATCTTCCAGAATCCCTCAATGTTTGAGCTGTATGAAATTCTCAACATGGATGGGTATTCCGAGAAGCCCAATGATGAAAGAAACGATTCTGTGGTGAACCGGGGAGCCCAATGACGAATGAAACTATGTATTTCGTCAGGTACAAAGAGTGAGTAAGCTTTTTGTTGTGCTTGCGCCAGAATTTTGATGCAGGAAGAACACGCATTAGGTTCATCTTTGTCAAGCCCAAACTCTTTGGAGTAGGAAAGAAATGAAGAATACATCGCAGATATTAGAGAGTTAAATAACTGCTGGTATTCAGGGGGTTCAATTATGCGTCCCTCTATGCCTAATAAAGATTGTAACAAGGAAAATCGTATGACTCCTTTCAATTTGTCTTCATACCTGATCGCTATTAGAGAGTTAAATTTAGCGTCAAATTGGGGTTCAAGAGGTGAGAATAAACCCCAAGCCAGCAACGTAGATAATTTTAGCTCTGAAGAGACTTTGAATCGTTTTTCAAAATTATTTATTTCAGATTATATGAAGTCGTAAAATTTTGTAAAATCCATAACTGGACCACCCATCGGAGGCCTTGGCAGCCCTTTCTTTTTCCATCTGTGCAAAGAACCGAAAAGCCACATATCCCCCCAATAACGCCAGTGCTGTGTACGTGACCAGATTTGGTTCTGACCACAGAAAATACAGTAACTGATTTAAAATCCAAGAAATGAAATGAAAAACCTTGTATCCCAATAACCCCAGAAAACACAAAAGCCAAAAGATGAAACGAAAAACCATGTATCCCAATAACACTAATAACAACAATGACACTAATAACAACAGAAAACAGAAAAGCTCAATGGAGCTGTTTCCCATTCTTAGAATTTTCTAGGCACTCAGAGGCAGTTCAAAGCGACGAGCTATTTTGGCACAGAAGTGAGGATTAGATACAGCGCTTTTGTGAACGGGTTATTTCTCTCCCTTGCTTAATCTTCTCTAATCTACAAACTATACTATTTTATTTATTTATTATATCTATTTTTTAATTAATATTTTGAACGGGCTATTTCAATTTAGGTATCTCCCCTGCTTAATCTTCTCTAATCTACAAATTATAATATTTTATTTATTTATTATATTTCTATTTTTAATTAATATTCTGATTAGTCTATTTTCATACATATATTTTAAAATATTTTATTTCAATCTTAATCTTAGCATTTTTTTTCTTGAGAAAAACAGGTTATGACTACCGTCAAAATTTATGCAATTATAATTTCAAAGTTTTCACCCTTATTCACTAGTCATTGTAAATTCACATGTAGACATGTAAAATTGACTTAACATTGATCACACAAATTAAATGGCATTTTAACATCATCTGGTTCATTATTATCACTGCATTTCACATCAAAAACATCAAAAACTCTAATTTTTTGAATAAAACAATATTATTTAATTAATTCACTTTTTCATCATTTTTGATGAATAAAGAATAAAACGACATTATTTACTTAATTCACTTTTTTATCAAATTCGACGAATTAAATAAATTTTATTTATTTAATAAAGTCTTAATCTAACGTTATTCCTCTTGATTAATTAAATAACACTAATTATTTAATTATGTCGCTAATCCACTTTATTCCTCTAAGTCAATTAAATTATTAAAACAAAATAATTTAATTATGTCACTTTCCCTCCAAAATTTGAATAATTTGAATAAAATATTTAAAATATCATCAAAAATCAAATTGAACAAACGTAACTTTGTTTGCAAAAGTCAAACTTGATTTACATGTTCAACTCCAAAAAGGATTAATTATTTAAATAGATTAATCAATTATCCTCACCCACTTTCTTGATTGAGTAAATTATGAAACACTGATTGCTCAATCTATTTCCTACTGATCAATCTATTTTCTGACTAACTGATATATTTCCTTACTGATTAATCTATTCTTAACTGGTCAATATATTCTTCAATCACATTAATCATGCAATCAATTTGCACAAATTATGCCCATCTAAATCCTCTCAACATCTTCCAACCGTCAATCAAGATATTCTACTATGAAATCTTGATCGTCTATTTCAAATCACAATTTCTATATAACAAACCTCTTTCCTCAGAAAAAAAGATTCGAGAATCAACATCATTTACACAACGAAGTAATGCCCAATTGACATTGACAAAGCTTTAAACATCTTCGATCAACAACACACGAACGTTCTTCAAGCTCTCACACACAACAATGGAGGCTTCACATTGATATGAACAACCTCATCTTCATGAACACACTTTGACATGGGATGGTAACACTATTTGTTTTAGATTTCATTGTAATTGTTTTTTGTCAATTATGTTTTTGATTTCCTTAATAGTTTAGTTTCATTTCATGATTAATGGACATAGATTTAGATCATTATTTTGGATTAGATTAGTTTCTATTCGCTATTTTGATCTCATTTACACTCATGGATTTTCCCCTTACACATTCTAGCATGCCCAATGAGACCCTGATCCTTAACACTAATCGTTTTCTGAGAAAAAATATTTTAAGTTGCAGGTTTCTGAAGTGCTCTGGAAAAATCTTCGCACATAGGTTTTAGAGAAATTTTGCATTTTCTTTCATGGTTCTAACACCTTTTCCCTATTTTCTGTTGCACTTGACTTGGTTTTTAGCGCTTTTGATAGTTTTTGGCACCTTTGCTCTTTGATAGAGGGTGCTTTTGATAGTTTCCGGTGCCTTTTCTCTCTAACAGAGGGAACTTTTGACATTTTCTGGTGCTTTTTCTCTCTGACAGAGGCCACTATTGCTTGTTTTTCTTGCGCTTTTTCCTTGTTAACTTGTGTTTGAAATCTACAAGTTAAATTTTGATTTTCTAATGCTAACGAGTGCCTGATTTGAATGTGTAATAGATACTAATTTTGTGTATGCAAGATTTGTAGAGGTATAACAAGCATCTATCCAAAAAACAATTAACACCTTTTACTACAGGGAAGATGAATGGTCAAAGAATTTCAAAATTTTAAGCTTTTTAAGTTAGAAAAATTCTTTCAATTTGGTGTTTAAAACGAACCGCACAAACAAAATGCTTTCAATCTAGTGCTCTAAAATTAATTTTTTTCAAGTTTTCTAAGTTAGAAAAATACTTTCAATTTGGCACTTAAAAAGAATCCCACAAACAAACACATTTCGATTTAGTGCTCTAAAATGAACCTTTTCCAAGCTTTCTAAGTTAGAAAATATTTTTATTTGGTGCTTTAAAAGAATCCCACAAACAAATTCTTTCAATTTAGTTCTCTAAAATGAACCTTTTTCAAAGCCTTCATAGTTAGAAAATCATTTCATTTGGTACAATAAAAAGAACCCCACAAATAAACACTTTCAATTTAGTGCTCTAAAAAGGATGTTTGATTTTTGTTGACCAAACAATTTCAATTTGTTGAGGAAGGAAAAATTTCTTTTGTTGATCATTAAAACAAGGTTTAGAATGAACACTTTGATTAGTGTTTAAAATGAACAAATCAAATTCTTGTTTTGCATAATGCAATATTCTTATTCGAAATCTAGAATATTTCAATTTGGTGAACATAAAAAGAACCATTGCTATCTTGTACATAGCTTATTTCACTCTTTTGGATAGCACCTATCAAGGGGCTTAAAAAGAACATTGCGATGAAGTGTATTCTATTTTTGAAAAACTAGGTGACTATGCTCTCCCCTCGTGTCTTTTTGGTGATCTTGGGTGATGAAAATCATCTTGAGTTTCACACTTTTTACTTCAAAATATACCTTTAGAGGGCCTACCTTTTGAGACACATCCCATGTTGGAGAAATCAAAGGCAACCCAAGCAATACTTTGTTTTGGTCTGCTATATAAATTATTGTGGGTGTGAGGAAAGTTTTCATCCACATGGTGTTGTTGTTCTATACCAACGAATGTCTCTCAGGCTAGTATTCGTGTGATACGTCAAAACTCACAAGGGATGGGAGGCCTCTTAATTGAGTGAATTGCCACATGTATAGACTTTAGAAAATAATCTCCCCAAAACATGACTAAGAACCAATTTTTTGTAGAAGCTACCCCTTTTATCCAAAACATACTCTGAAGTGGTGCATTAGAACTCTGATTCTAAGAAGTTATTTACCAAGTCCAACTTAGGGTTGAGCATAAAAATCCTTTCCATTTGTTGCATGTAAAATCATCCCTTCAAGGCATGAGGTATGCCCACCTAAGAAGAAGTGTCTATCCATAGGGTATACTTTGTTCTCACAAAATTGCCAAAGATTTATTTGGTTACTTTGAAAAAATCAAATTTTGTGCTTGAATTGAAGAATGAAAACATCCAAACAAGCACTTAACATGGTTCTAAAATGACAAACCCCTTTAACTCAGTATGAATCCTTTGAAAAGAGCCATCTATTTAAACTCCTAAAAGATATCATAAAACAATATCTTTGAAGGTTTTTGAATATCTAGGCTCACATTTCAAGTCACATTAAGGAAAAGGTAAACATTGGAAACTATATATTTTAGCATTTCTACCTTTGTGAACTTTGATCTTTTGTAGAGGGAAACATGCTTAAAGTATAGACATCTAGGGTCTCACAAGTTTTGATTGTTGAGTTGCATGGTATCACTTGCCAAATTTCAAAAACATATCAAACAAAATCATCCAAAATTGGGAAAAATCATTAACGCTGCTACCAAAT
This sequence comes from Sequoia sempervirens, assembly GCA_007258455.2. Classification (NCBI taxonomy): domain Eukaryota; kingdom Viridiplantae; phylum Streptophyta; class Pinopsida; order Cupressales; family Cupressaceae; genus Sequoia; species Sequoia sempervirens. Next base: position 443,949,483 of record VDFB02270651.1, read on the forward strand.
ACTAAAACTGGAAAAAAAAATTGAATAGAGGTTGCTTCTGCTACTATTTCTGTCGCACTTGACAAAAAATTGGTCACACTTGCCAGAAAAGGCTCGCTTTTGCTATCTTTCCCATAAAAAGTCACTGATGAAAATCTCTTGCATTTGACAAAACTTGCACAATTGCTACAAAATTGGTCATGCTTGATCTTTTTATGCAACACTTGCCAAAAAAATTTCAGTGCACTTACCAAAAAACTAGCCGCACTTTCCCATATAACTGAATTTTGTCTATGTGAATCACCACATTGGGAAAACTGCATATAGAGGATGCACTTGAAATTTGTAATCACAATTTCTTTTCAAAAATCAACACACTTGATAAAAACCTGGTTGCATTTGATAAAACTTGTCGCTATTGTTGGCTTTCTTTGTCACTTTTGACAAACTGGAACACATTTGTACTTCATCATTGGCACAGTTGCACCCCACTACCATTGTTGACATTGACATTTGCACACTTGAAAATTTTTAGCGCTTTTTCCCTAAACTCTACCACAACTACCCAAATTCTATCACAATTGACCTAAAGTTTGTCACGGTTGCCTTATTTTTGGTGAAAATTGGAAACAAATCCAAAAATCGGTTGAGGCTTTCACCATTAGGAAACCAAACACCCCACATCACTTTTCATACATCATTTCACCAAAAACAAATCTCATCCATGGGGACATCAATTTATTACCTGAATCACTCTTATCAAGGGTCACAACAACATCAAGGGTTTCAAAAACATCATCAAGATCAAAATCTACAACATCAACTTGCCCTAAATGTACTTGAAAATAGAATTGGAAAAATTTATCAACAATGCTTTGGACACCATCAAAAGAGTGAGTCTCAATATCAACATCTTAACAATCCTCAAAACACAGATTCATATATAAGACAAATATCTTATAAGATTGTACAAACTATAATATAATATAATATTTTACATTAGTTCTATTATATTTTTATAGTTTTTATTAATTACATTGTATTTTATTTTGAAAATGAAGCATAAATAACTATTCTTTTAACATTGATTGAAGGGTAGTTACATAGATTTTAGTGTATCAATATAAAAAAATTTAAAATAATTAAAATTATATACTTTTTATTAATAAAAATTAAATAAAAATAAATATTTTAATGTTAAAAACATAGTGTACATATGTTCTATTAATGAATCAAAATATGAAAAATATTATGCTATTATGATGCCTTAGCTAACAAATCTATGTTAACACATGAATATGACATCTTTGAATAGGCATAAATATGCATGGAGCCCACATACAATTATTCTTTTAACATTGATTGAAGGGTAGTTGCACAAATTTTAGTGTATCAATAAAATAAATTTAAAATAATTAATTATATGCTATTTATTAATAAAAAATAATATTTTAATGATAAAAACATAGTGTACATATGTTCTATTAATGAAAAAAAATATTAAAAATACTATGCTATTATGATGCCTTAGCTCAAACAAATCTATGTTAACACATGAATATGACATATTTGAATAGGCATAAATATGCATGGAGCCCACAGACGGTGAAGGCTAAGAGTATCATGCCCTTTCCCGGTCTATTGACTCATTTGAAATAAATCAAATTTTCTATCTATGTTCAACGATGAACTCATGAGATATGGTTAGCTTTTCAATTTCTTTGGAGTTATGAATATGCCACTCAATTTTTCTTTTATTGGAAAAATATATTTTATTAATAAAATAAAATTAATTTACAAGAGTACAAAAGTGCCTAGAGGAGGCATATCCCAACCAAAATGACTGGAAGAGACCATAATACAAGAAACACTTGAGCACATATAGTTTAAGATATCTGAAATTGATTTGACTTAAAAATAAAAGGGAAAATAAGATGCCTAGAAGTTTGGTGTAGAATACAAAAATTGAGAACACACAAGTTGGAGTATAATATACCATTGAATCATTTTGAGCACTCAATATTGCCTTTTATTTTCAAGTTTGTTAAATTCTCTTACGTTGAGTTGTTTCAAGAATTCATTTTTTTTCTTTTATTTGCATGCATGTTAAGTTCTCTTACGCTCTCCAATTAAAGTAGGCACCATTGTCCCATTGACTAAGTGAAAACAATTCTTTTACAAGGAGAAGGGACAAAAATGGCTTTCCACATTTGGCTTCTTGATTCTTTGATAGGGGAAGAGCACTAGTAGTTGTTATAGTTTCAATAACCATTTACTCCACATGCATTTGATTCGAGAAATTTTTTTGTATTTTAGTCATTACATAATTTTAGTTGGACCAATAAATATTTGCATCCTACACCAATACATGTTCACTGTAATTGACCAAAAAAAGTAAACAATTACTGGTACATATCTATTTCTAGCAAGTTGCACAAAATAACTCACTTTTACATTTACAAAAAAAATTAATATTTACAATTACCACTCTATGCAAGTGGACCAAAACTTAAATTGTATTGTATTTACATATACAGGTGCACAGTTAATGGTGCCTAATATTTCATAATATAAAATAACTATCAACTTTATGGGATATCAATTGCACTTTCTTCCACACTTATTTTCACATCTTCATGCATTAACTCCATCTACTTATGGTACCTGTACATATAGTAAATGGTGTAAGGCTCCCCAATAAACAAAAATACATATATTAAATCATATATAAAACTGAATTCATTCAAGCCATCGTAGAAATATATTAAATCATATATAAAACTACATTCAAGCCACCATAGACATTAGACATAAATGACAACTGCAATATGAAATGATTGATTATTTCCCACAAAAAATCAAATTTGAAAATCAACCACCATAGTTCAATGCATTCATTTTCTATATTTGAATGATTTAATAAGAGGGAATTTTTAGGGTCATTTTCATTACCAATTCTCATATGTTTTCACTGAATATCTTCTACAAAATTTAGAGATTATGAAGGAAACCTTTGCACATTCCTAATTAAAGGGAACTTATTCAAGTTGATACACCTAGAATAACTAACTAAATTCATGCTTTCATAAATCAATATACTATTATATATGTATATATATGTATATATGTCTATATATGTATATGTATATGTATATTTCTCTTCTTTATAGAAAATAATCAGAAAATAATATTAAAATAGAATATATTTATTTTTAAAATGTAATAATATAATATTGTAAAGATTTTATTATATTTTAATTAATTTTATTTAAGTTAGTTAAATAAATGTTAATATTGATATAATAATTAATTTAATTTAGAGTTAGGTTGATTATGTTACAAATATAAGTAAATATGAAAATTATATTAAAAATTCATATTTTTATGATGAAAAAGTGTTGTCATAGATGTCAAAAGTAATTTATTAATGTTTTGTATTTTTCAATGACTCAAATGAAGTTTTCTAATTTAAATTTTTTATTGTCTATAGTCTTTTTTTAGGTCCAAAACTATAGAAATGACCTTCTAATTCATAAGAGCAATAGACCACTTTTAAATTTTCATCTTTGACAATAAAAAAGAAACATATAATGAAATAATTGTGAATTAAAACTTAGTTAAGTATAGACTATCTTACAAAAAAAGAGAAAGATAAGAGATTGCACCTATTATACAAAGTGGAATTGAGTTGAGCATTGAATGGACTCCAAAACAGTACAAGAAAGGCAACACATTCAATTAGCTTCACACTTCTCATCACTCCTTGCTCTACACTTAATGAAACAAAGTGATGCATCTTTTTGGTGTGGAAATATTTTAGAGTGCTTGACCCTTATAAAACGTCTGAGAAGCTTCCATCTCATAAGCTTGTAAATTACATAAGAAATAGCATCATTGAAAAAATCTCATAATATATGAGCAACACTACTTGGGCCAAAGAGTTCAAATGTGCATTCTAATAATTTAGTTTTATGTCTCTATATAATGTTCATTTTACCAACTTTATGTCTCATGGAGAGAATAAAATTGTTGATGAATCTTCAAATATTTTTTAAAGGATATAAGGGCTTAAGCTAGGCCAGAAAAAATATAAAATTTGTATAGTGGCCATTTTCCTTTCAGTTTATGAAGAAGCTTTTTGTGCAAACTATGATTGAGGTAACTTACAACATACTCCTTACACAAGGAAGTAATTTGTATGTACATACAACATACATATTCTACTTACCTTTGAAGTTATTATCATGTATATAGGGCCCTAATATTAACTCAGAAGCGGATGTATAAATTCTTACTACTAGATGACCATAACCCTTAAACAACAAAGTTTTGATTTTTGTGTGCAGAGGATAAGAAAAATAATTGGATGGTTATGTTACTCCTTAAAAGAATAAAATCACTTTAAAAATAAATGTTAATTATATATGCAAACAACCTTTTTTTCTATAGATCAACGCTCTAATCCGAATGCTCTAATCTTGCAACTCATAAATTAAAAAACAATGAAGTAGAATAGAGAAATATTGTTCAATAGACTGCTAATGGAATATTATAGCCTTATATTCTCAAAACACAAGAAAAAATATTACATCAAGGCTATTTCATCTCTAGGAAATTGAACCAACTTTCTTTTATAATGAATCAATTATAGAAGTCAAGAGTAGATTTATAACAGTCCCACGTACAAAGAGTAATAGTAAATTTATCTTCAAAATAAAACACAACGAATCTATTCAGATAATAAAACATTTACATAATTTTCTAACTCTATCCTAGATTCATCTCACCAAACACATTCCTAAATATATCAAATAGACATTCACACAGTAAAAACCTCCTAATCAAACTTGTTGATCATAAAAGTTTGCACTTCTACGAACAACCTTATGGGAAATTCAGTGAGCGGGGGACCAAATTGCACCTCACTGAATGACCTCCAAGATTTTTATAGAATTTGACTCTTCTTTGAGTTTTGTGAAAAGGGGAAAAGAGAAATGTAGAGAGAACAAAAAAAGATGGTGATGCTCCAAAGCTTTTACAACACTTCAAATTTTAACAATTCCTTATTCCTAATGAAATAGATATAAAATGCCACAAACCCTTCATTTTTGGGAAGATAAAAAATGAATAAGGCTAAAAAAAGAACAAATTATTCATTCAAATCTTCCCATGGGAAGCATCCATTAAGGTTTGACAAAAATAAGAAACCCCAAATTTAACATGAACTTTTGGATTTTTACAAAACCCTTTCTCTCTTATCTGCATAGTATGAAATATAGCATAAAATTTACAGAAAATGAAAGAGTACAATGAACATGGTCCAATTTTTGAAAGATAGCACCAAGCATAAAAGCTAATAGCATATAAAATAATTATCAAGACTATCTCTGTAGGACTTGACACTGAGCATTCAACACAAACAATATAGGGAAAATAAATTTGTTATAAAGGCCATAAAATGTACAATCTCAAAGATTTCTTTCTAAAAATACTTGTTCTTCCATTAAATCAACTAAAAGAAAAGGTTGGATGCCAATCCGATTAATAGTATTGACAAATAAAACATGAAATAGAGTGTAAATAGTGCTCTGTAAAAATCCTCCCACCCCTAAAAATTCATATCTCCCTTCTAAAACCTCTCTTCTTTTTTATATCTATCTTCCCCTCTGCTACAAACCCCTTTAAATAGCTAGAAGAAAGAGCCATCACCATAACCAATGAAGATGAACAACTACCAAGTGTCTGTTCTTGATAGACCACAATCCAATCTAAGGTTTGATTAGATCGCAACAATCTTCGCTCATAAAGTTTGAGCTACTTCATTAATGGCTCTAGATTTTGTAGAAGTTTCATGAAGATATTTTGTTAGAAGATGATCAAATCCTAACACAACCAGGCATAATATGATCTGATCAACTATGAGGAATGATGATTCCACCCCAAAATTCCAAACCCCGAAAGTAAGAACTTTGACGCATTGTCCGATAAACTCCACCAAATGGGATACATCCGCAAAAGAATAACCCGCCTGATGAAATGGCTGACATGGCATGCTGGTGGGTGATCTTTGAATTTATAAGAACAACTTTGGGGAAAATCCCCACTAGGCAGACATGTGTCCCAATTTGGGCTTGAAAGGAAGATGATATATGAAAAGTTGCACAACCACCACGTGGTGCATTGCACGCTTTTATAAAAGAGTAACCTTTTTCCTTTGGGGTGTGGTGCCATCATAACATGAAAAAGGAAGTAAGGGTTGAAAACAAAAAAATGTTGAATGCAAAATTTGCTCCACAGTTTCTAGTGACTCATAGGGGGCCTTCACTCGTGGAGGTATGAACCCAAATATCAAATAATCCTCAGAGTTTGAGGAAAGCAACATGTTGATACTTCTAGTCTCCATCGGAGGGTAGAATGAGGGTGCACAATGTCTCGTAGGCCTAATTAAGATTGAGGACCTATTTGAAAGAAAATCCTTCCTATTTTGATGAAACAACTCCAATATGGTAGTAAATTCAGGAAAGGGGAAGAAGTGCCTTCTTGACCTCCTTGACTGTAGGTGTTGAGCTCAAATTTTGGAGCATTGTGGAGTCTTGGATCTTGAGCTCGATTTCTTTTACAATTTGCTCTACTGTCATAATCCCCCATCTAGCAAAAATAAGGAGAGTAATCCAAAGTAGATCAGAACTTCAAATCCTTCTTTTATCTTGTTGACCTTCTTATTTAAAACTAACAGAAAAGCTCTGATTTTTAACACAACCTAGTTGTAGATGATAAATTCATTTTCCTTCCTTGTAGCCTCTCTATGGTCGGGAATCTTGACACCTTTTAAAGCTTCCTCAACTGCCTTACATAGTCTTGTGATCAAAACTCTTGACTCTTTAGCTTGGGGAGTGATTGTGTGTTGAATTTGGTTGACTGCCAACCTGACCTTTGCATTTAACTCTTGTGCATCCATTAGAAGATGCAAGACTGGCATTAGGGCTACCATTACAACTATGATCCTCTTCCAATGAGAAGATAATAATTTTTTAACCATCGAGAGGAGCCCGAAACCCCGTGCTATGGTCAATTCCTACTGGAATTGGGATTCAAAAGCTATCATGTTTTCCTCCAATTGATTCTTCTCCTAGAGAGCCTTCAAAAGTTTCAAGTGTAGTTTTTCTATCTCCTCATTATGAGTTTGTAGAATAGACTCAACATCTTGCTTTTCTTGTCTTTCCTTCTCTATTTCTGCAGGGTCCTTTGGAGGTCATTGGTTTCCTTAACAAAATCTTCTTGCAAATCAACCTTATGCTTATCCATTTCCTATAGCTCACTCTGCAACTCCACATACATAATGTTTTGTCAGTTTGTTGTATCCTCTAGCTCTTTTTGTTTTCATCGATGCTCCAAAGTTGTTTCACACTCGACCATGATCTTACATTTCAATCTTTGCACCTCGACATGAAGTTGATCCTTCTCATTATGGGATTCTTTGAGCAACTTAGTTGTTTCACCTTGTTGAATCTGTACCTACCTCAAGTGGGCCATCTCTAAGTCTTTTCATTTGATCTCCACATGCAGTCTATCTACTATGGCCTTTATATTCACTAGCTCTACCTCATGCTTTTTCAATTTCTTGTCCAGTTTCTCATAGTTAGTATAGACCACCTTCTAGGATGCCTTGGCCAGACCCACTTTATCGTGTGGAAGAGTTTTGCTCAAATTGAGACACATAGCTTGGATTTCATAATCTTCAAACTATATTTCTCCTTCTGGTTTGGATACCCATGGCCTCATAGCCAAGATCAATAGAGCATTCTGCTCTTCATTGAAATAGGTCTCCAGCTTCGGGGTGACGAGATTCGCTGCGGCCTCTCCTAGCAACTTCTGCTTTCAATTTTGTCAAGCTTTCCTGGTTACTTCAATATGAGTCCAAAGGCTCTATGTAGAATCAATTCTTTGTTCGATAAGAGAAACACCAATGGGGAAACCAAAGAGGGTGACAGAAGGGGTACTCTCGACCGAATGAGTTTGCAGAGAGGCAAAAGGAAGTGTTATCATTGAAAAGGGTGGGATGCCATGTATGGCCTGAGAAGGAGGGGTGCTCATTAGAGTAAAAGGAGAAGTAGGTGGAAAAATAGGCATATGTTTGGAATTAGGAAGGGGCGATGAAACTTGCAACATGGGTATATTGGTGTTTTCAATTGGTGCCTTTGATGAGGCAATCAAAGAGTCAATTGCGGCCAAGGCTGAAGATGGGTATTTGGTGTGTGGGATTTCTACATGGGGCTCATTATCAAATATGGTCAGGCGTGTATTGAGTATGAGGATGTTGAAGTCTTTAGATGGAGGACTTTTCTCTATAGATTAGGGGGCAACAACTACCAAAGATGCAATAGAAGAAAGGAGGGCGGGTGCAAAACTTACCTAGATTGTTGATGTTGAAGATATCGACGGAATGGAGTCTACATCTTCTTCTCCTTTATTTGATGCGCCTAGCCTATTGAAGTCTTTAATTCTTCTTTTCTTTGAAGGGTCTACACTGGTTGATTTAGATTCTCTAACAACCAATCTCGATGAACCATGGGTCCTTGGAGTTGTGGTAGATCTTTTTGGAGACTTTAAGGTCCTTCTACCCATTGGTAGGATGTTGGAAAAGGATGAGATCTATGATCCCCTTTCCTTTGGCCCATTTTCCTTCCCTTTTACTACTTTAGAGGTCGAAGGTGGTGGATCTAAAACTAGTGCATGCTCTTGTTCTGGATCTTGATCTGATTTAGGATTATTATCGAATCCAACCTCAACATCATAAATCTCCTCAAAACACTCATTTGTTGCTCTGAATGTTCCTTCTAGGGAATTTAAGTGTTTAGTCTCCTCTTGGAACCTCCAGAAATCAACTTCCTTTCTTTATGACCACCCCAAATTTTCATCTGGGTTCGAAGGGATTTGTCCATCTAGAAATTTTGTTTGAACTTCACCACCCTTGGATATAAATTGAGCCATAAGGGTCATACAAATGGTATAAAGGATAATTCAATGTATACCTCTACCCTCTCCTTGGTTGGGTTCTTCCTCAACTCCCAATACGGTTGCTCTTCATGCTTGTTAGTTGGGAGATGCCCAATAAGATTGTACTTCCATCTATCACAAATGTGGACCAGACCAAGGTGGGATAGCTTGTTATTTATCACTTCCTACTCCTCCATTTTAATGAATGTTATCTAACTTTTGGAGATGGTAAGGGGAAGTGTGTACATTACTTTCTTGTGCCTCCAGGCTACACCATTAGCATTGTCGACAATGGTTTCCTGACGACATGCCTATAATGCGAGGGTCCTATCTATTACAAATTTTGGAAGCCTGAAGGGCTCTTCATTAAAACCATGAAATCTAATGAAAGAAATATTTTCTCTCATAAAATAATCAATTGGGGTTTGGTGATTTTTCATCCAATCCAAACCCTTAGTGGAGAACCTACCCAGAGGACATGGAGACAAATCTAAAAGTACCAGTTGTAGAAAATAATCAACAAATGAATAATAATCCCATGTGATGGAAAGCACATGTGTCCAAAATGAAACTAGCTTGTATAGCCTTGAAGCATCAAACCTACTAAGCAACAAATGACCACTAAATAACTCAGGGTTTTGGTATAAAATCAAGTGTGCCAACAAAGAGGAATACCTGAACTCAAAAGCACTAAATTATAATCTATTAATTGTCTTAGCATCCTATCGATGATCACCTCAGTGAAATCAAACCTCTTTTGGCTCCTCTCTTTTTTGAGCATGAACGCCAAACCCATTTGGAACTTGTACACCCTAGTGTCACTTTCATGGCCTTAGATAAAAGCTATCATTGAGAAAATGACTTGTGAATCTAAATGGAATTTTCTATATGCCAAAGGGAAGATGAGTTTATTATTCTCTAATTCCTCATCTATTTCATCCTTATAAAATTTTAACTGCCCATCCCTGGTTGCCCAGAAATCCTTCATTCTTCATTGATGGAATCTTTGAACCTGCCAGTTCGAGGGGATGCACAACATGTCTCGAATGGTTCCAACATTGATGGTAACTTTTAACCTATTTCCACTGATAACCTTGGTTTCTTCATCCATATTTTCTACACATGCATCAACAAGCTCTGGGCATGGATTGTGGATGGCAGTATGAATTGTGGAAAACCATAATTCCAGAGTCGAATTGCAAATCCATTGGTCAAAACCTTGGCAAGAATTCTCTACAATGATCCCTCCCTAAGACCTTTAGGGTTTATGTTCAATTTTGGGTTGTAGATGTTGTCTGCAAAATCCTTGATTGCCTCATCCTTGATGTGGTGACTTGGCTGTATGGTTTTTGTATGCAGAAATCTCCAATCTTGTGGCACTAGAATGTTGGCATATGAAATTTATCCAAAGAAATTGGTATAGCACATCCTTACAAATGGGACTCCAGCATGCTGACCAAAAGATAATGCCTCCACCATTTTTGTACTTTTGGAAGGATTTTGTAGAAACACATTTTAGAGAAGCCACTACTTGAGTTTTTTAACACTTAGTGAAAATTTTTACCTTTTGGTTCTTTTCGTTTTCCAACATACATACAATAAATGTGTTGTCATTATTGATATCTTACTAAGAATTTCTAGTGAGGTGATACATGTAGAGTGGGGTTCGTACTCCTCAAAAATGCCATCCTCACTATGGGAATGAATTTAGTACATTCCTTACACTTCCCCTTGGATACATAAGCTTGAGCTTTGGGAAGCGTGCTTTAGAAAAGACATTTGTATTAATTAAGTAGGGTTTAGCTTCAAAATTCATCCTTTCACCCAGGTGAGCAAGCTAGCATCGATGATGATGACAAACACATGGCAACAAATTGTATATGCAAGCATTAATTTCCAACACCTGAATTAATTTTTGTGGACACGAAAAAAGTAGCCCTTCTACTTTTTCTCATGTTCAGGCCCTCCTAGTGGACTTTGACTTGATTTTTCCTAGATTTAATGTTGTAATGTGACCAACACATTCACATTAGGTCTTGGACCCTTGTGAATCATTAAGAATTCTAGGATGTCTTGTAAAAGTGTTGTGAAGTGTTGTAACACATTTCTACACTTTTTTAGACTCTTCTTATCATAATTCATCATAATAACTCCTTTTTATCACTTACCAAGTCTTATTTTAAAGTGTTTTAAAGTGTTGTAACCCACTTTCATGCTTTTCTAGACTTGTCATCACTAATTTAACCCTTTCTCATGTTTAAATGACCCTTTAATGCACTTTCTGGTCCCCCCTTAAGTGTTTTTTTGAGGATATTCCCATTAAACAATATTTAATGCCCCACAATTCTAGATAGCTACTTAATTTGCTTAAGTGGGACTAGGTCACCAATAGGGCGACTTAGTCCTTTTTGGCACAAAAATCAAAATTGTTTCAAATTTCTAGTGGGATTTCATTCTCTAACCCTTGAAGTTGGCTTGTGATGTGTTATTTTCAAGAAGTTTAGTAAAATAAAATATAAATAAGGGTTTTTACTCTCATTTTCTACCCCCCATTCATTCAAGCATTCACTCAAGCAATTGACTTAATCATTCTCAAGCATTCAAGCACTCTAAGCATAATCAAGTCATCCATTGGAGCACTTCATTGCATATATTTAGACTTCATCAACAAAGGGTTTGGTAAGTGTATGACATTACATGTTTTTATTTATCATTCTCCTTCCATTTCATTTCATTCCATAGTGTTTGATTACCAAAGTGGGTTTGACCAAGGCAAATCCCTATATTCTAACCCTCAACCATTTTTCCCTCTTTACATGTGTGTTTGAAGACTTTGTAGGCAGATTTGACAAAGAAATAGGTGTTAAAAAGTGGTCAAAATTCATAAAATCTATTCAAGTCAACAGAGGCCTAATTCAAGCTTGGAGACTCTTTTTATCCCATTTTCTGCAAAATCAAGAGCATACACCTATTAGAAAAGCAAGTGCAGACCTGAAGCTACAAGATCTTGTCCTGAGATTCTCAAAATTTGTAAGTGGACTAAGTCGCCATCCTTGGTGGATTAGTCCCACTGCCAGGCCTGAAAAGTGGTTTTTGCATTTTTGGACACCCATTTTGCAGATTCCTATTCTGGCAAGTTTTCCCCGAAACTGGGACTAAGTCGCCCAGTCTGGTGTAAGTGTCCTAGTCAACATTTTTAGTCAATTTTCCAAGATTCCAGAATCTCCCCACATCTAATTTTAGATTCTAGGTGCACCTCTCCAAGTCTATTCAATTATTTCATCATTTATTTGCATTTTTAGGTGCTTTTCATATCACAGTGTGTTTTCCATCACTTTGCATTTCTTAGGTTTAGCATCATTAAATCATTTTATTTTTAGATCAGTGCATTAGAACCTTACAATTAGACATATTACATTTCATTTACATTATTCTTGGGTGTAAACACCCTTGATTTTGGCCCCATTCCTCCCCTTTTAGGTGAAAAACCCTAGAAGGGCAATTGCACAATATGGTTGCCAAAATCTTTGTTTACATTTTGGTGAATCTGACTTTTAAACATATTTACTTCTAATTTTCAAGTGCATTATAGGTTTCATTTGAATTAGGAATTGTATTGCTTAAATTGCATCCTAGGGTTTTAAAAATTGCATTAGTGAAAAGCTCAAATAACTTGTATTTTTGCATCATTTTTACATTGAAAACAACAAAAATTATGCATTTTCATACTGTATTTGCATCTATGCATCTAAGAGACATAAAGTTGCATTCAAATTTTTTGAAAAATATCAAAAAAATCACCACTAGGACTAAATTGCCACATTGGGTGACTTAGTCCTTTTGCACAGTTTGTACTATAATTTTTGCCATTTTTTGGGAATTTCCTATATTTTTTTTTTTGTTATTGTCTTCTTGTTTCAGTTTATAGAATTATTATTTTTCACATTTTATTGTTCCTAGTTTGCATTTGCATCCACCCCATCTTTTGTGGTATTTGTATGAGTGGTTGGTGCCCTATTGATAATACTTTAGTGAGACGAAGTTCTAGACTCATGGCTTCCTGCAATAACACTTTTGTTGTGGACCTTGGGATATCACGAACTCCTATTCTTAGTATTTAAAATGGTCCATTAGGCATGGATACTACCACTAGTACCCCTTTTCCTTCCAATAACATGCACGTTGACACACAAACTAATTCCATTCCGCAAGACAAAGTAGTTAACATTGATGAGGACCTAGCACATCTTCAACATAACTTGTGTCTTGAAAACATTTCAACCATTGCTATTCGTGCTAGAGATAGCATCCATAGATTTCTTGAAAGTGACGATGGCTTAGATGTTATGAAACACATTGTTGAGATATATCAGAAACATGCCCCTAGCACATCTCAATCAGAAAACACTGTGGTTAGCAAAGGAGGATCCCACATTTCTCCTCCTTCAACCATTGCATCCACACCTACCTATACCACTCCTCAAGTTACAACAACCATGCAACAGGTTAGTCATGTGACTCCTTCCTTCGTTATTCCAACTAGCATTCCTAGTTCTTTTGTGGCATCAAACATTCCATCCTTCACCACCTTTACCCCTCTTAGTGTTTCCTTTACTTTTCCTACCACTACATTCACTCCATCACCTTTCTCTCTTCTATCTCACACCACTTATACCAATCCCCTCATAACACAAATTTTTCACACTGTTTCCTCCATGCAACAAAAAATATCTACCATGAACCAAAGCCAAAATGCACCACCCACCTTTTATGTCGGTAGTAGTCCCTTATCTTTGGAATTATTAAGAACCCCGATTCCACAAGGAATTGAGATGCCTAGGTTTGAGAAGTATAGAGGAAAAGGAGACCCTACTAATCATTTCAATGCCTATACTACCTTATGCAGTGATTTTGTCCTGGATGATAAACTTTTAGCTAAACTGTTTCCTAGGACTTTAAAGGATACTGCCTTGGAGTGGTTTTCCTCTTTACCTAATCATTCAATCCATTCATTTAATGAACTTTTTGATTCCTTTATAAGTAATTTTCAAGTGCATATGAGTCCCAAAAAGACAGTGGCTGATTTGATGAGTTGTAAACAAAATGTGGATGAAAAAGTTACTAATCTCATTTCACGTTATTAGTCATTATATGCTCAAGTAGATGTCAAGGTTCCTGATTCGCATCTCCAAAAGATGTTTATTTAAAACTTGCAAACTCACATTCAAGATAAATTGACTATGATGAAATTTTCTTCTTTCATGCATTTATGCAAAACCCTTTGTGACTTTCACAATTTGATTAGTAGTCGTGATCCAAAATCTACTCCTAGTCGAGTTGAGAAATCTGAACAAACCAACCAAAATAACTCACAAAACTTTAGAAAACAAAACAAAACAAAAGGTTTTTACAGTTCAATCCTCCACCTCCAAAACCAACTCCACCTATTAATAACGAATTAAAAACCACTAAAGTCGCCATACCCTTTACCTATGGGGACTCGAAGAGATAATTCACCCCTTTGCTTGATACCCTGCATAATACAATGAATCAATTGCTACAACAACAAATGATTGCTTTACCTACCATTAAACCACTTGATCCAACCAAAAATTTACCCCCCACCTTTAAACCTAATGCTTATTGTCATTTTCATCACCAAAATGGACATGATACCAAAAACTGTAAGCATCTCAAACACTTAGTACAAGACCTCATTGATTCTAGCCATCTATCCATTGCGGGTGTCAATGATCAAGACAATAAGTCTATTGCCCCTCCTAACCAGAATTTGCAAATATTTACCAACCCCATGTCTAAAGACAATGTTTCATTTGTCAAAGCTAGTGAACCTTCAAACACTAATGTGATGAACATTGAGACCAACAATGAACAACATGATAGCACTCCAAATGTTACCCATACTAATCCTATGGATGAAATGGTGGGAAGGATAGATGTTATTCCTTGTAAGGTCCCAACAACTGAATCTCTTGATATTACTTTTTCTCCTCAAGATATGCTTAAAAAAGTTCCCAATGGTCCTCTTTACATAGCTAAATGAATCTATGATAAGCCCACCAATGGGATATTAATAGATCCCGCCTTTGGCAAGAATGTGATCACAAAATAATTTTTAGTATTACATGATCTTTATCAAGATGATTATGAAAAAGCAACAAGATGAATTAAAACACATATTGTTTTTGCATGCCCTATGATTGGATTGATCGTACTCCCATTATATATAGGACCTAAAACATTGGATTTGATATTCTCTATTATTCCACAATTAGATCAAATTCGTCTGCGGCTAGGTCATCCTTGGCTTCACTTGATGAAAGCCATTCCTTCAGTCGCTCATAAATTTTTGAAGTTTTTTCTTGACAATGAGATATATACCGTACACCATAGTGGATTTAATCCATTGTCCTCTAAAGGTAAATTTTCCTTGGAAGCCTTCTGGATTGAACCTATGGAACCCATCACCCCTGCTAAAGATTTATTTTTCATTTCTTGTCAACAGTTCAAAGCCAAAAAGATAGCCGAATTGTCTCTTAGCAAATGTCCATGTCCACTCCTGAAATTCCTATCTTAAATGAGACAATGCTTCAGCCTAAATTTGAACCTGAAAAAACAATAAAGCCTCCACCACAACCAACAATAAACACTTCATCCTCTTCATCTAAACAACCAAAAGATACTGAAACCAACCTCATCATGCCTTTGCGACTTAAACAAGTGTATAAAGCAAAAGAGAAAGTGATTGATCCATCTTTGATTCCTTTCATTCCTCCCCTTAGGGAAGAAAAGGAGCCTATGATAGATCAATCCACTCTCACACCCACACAACTTCAAAATATAATCAAAATAAATTGTAGTGCTAGGGAGTGTAGGTGTTGACATCGTCTCCTTGCTTGTCACTTGCAAACTGAAAACAATAAAGAAAATCAACCCGCGCCTTTGAAAAAAATAATACATGATCACCCTCCTCCTCCTGACCTACCACACGATAGTAGGTTACAACCATCACAATAAAATGATCAAATACAATAGCCCTAACTCCTAATACACCCTTCTTGGAAATTACCATCCGCCCCCCCTTTCATGATTAATCTAGATGATGATGATGATGATGATGATGATGATGAGATCTCTAAAATAGATGAAGAGGTGCATAATGATATGAATTCTTTATTTTCCTCCTCCATGAGCTTAAATGATAAATCTTTCACATTGAGTGAATAAATTGGCACTTCCCCTAGTTTGGAACTTGTAATTCCCCCATTGGATAGTCAACCGCCCTCACAATACACTAAACATAAATGGGAGGCAGATGATCTATTAGATGGTTGATTTGCTTTTGCCTTGCTAGCCTTTTGTACTTTTCTTTTATTTGATTTTTCTTTTCTATGTGTGCGTATTGTGTTCCCCTGTGACATGACATTTGATGTTCTCTCTCTTTGTGCACTCCCTCTATTTGTACCTTTCTTCTTCTATAGGTCGTACATTGCCTTTTACTTTCTTTTTGTCTTTTGTTTTTTGTTTTACTTTTTGGGATGGTGCAAGGAATTGAGACCGTAATGTCTCCTTCATGTTGACCCAAAAGTCCTTTTTTTTCCTTTTTCTTTTTCTTTTCTTGTGTTTTCATTTTGGGGATGACACAAAGCGTTGAGATGCCCTATGTCTCTTCCATGTTGATCCAAAAGGTCCTTTTACTTTCTTTTTGTATTTTTTGTGTTTCTCCTTTTGGGGATGATGCAAAGTGTTGAGATTCCCTATGTCTCTTCCATGTTGACCCAAAAGGTCCCTTTTTCCTTTTTCTTTTTCTTGTGTTTTCCTTTTGGGGATGACACAAGGCATTGAGACCGAAATGTCTCCTTCATGTTGACCCAAAAGTCTCTTTTTCTATTTAACCTTTTTCTTTTTTCTTTTTGTCTTTTGTTTTGTGTTTTCCTTTTGGGGATGACATAAAGCATTGAGATGTCCTATGTCTCTTTCATGTTGACCCAAAGGGTTCCTTTTCTTTTGTTTTCACTCTCTTTGTGTCATTCTTCTAGTTCTATGTATTTGGGGAATGATGACAATTTTGATCTCTTTAATAAAACATTGCAGCAATGAACATACTGACCCTAAATCCATAGATCCCTTATGTGTTTGGTGTTTTCCTTTTTGGGCACAACCCTCTTTCATTTTATTTTTTCTTTCACATGATGCAACCTTACTTGAAATCATATGATTTGGCATAGGGCTTTTTGAGTTGGCTCTCATGTCTCCTTTTTTTTTTGCATTTTTCATTCGCTACTTTAAAATAATTTCTTACAGAATGGTGTGTAGGAATTCCTTTAAAGTGGGGGAATACATTGGAATTATTCATTTTACATTTTTTCATTTTTCTTCATTCTTAGTGCAACCTTGTTACTTTATACATTGTGTTTGTCACTTTGTGGATGACATTGGGTGTAATGTCCTTCATAAGTGTGATATATCTTAGCATATTACATTCCTATTAGTGGTCTGATGGGATGCACTACATCCCTTAAGTTGTGAATATTCTATTCTTTGATTGGTCCTCTCTTGGAGACATTAGACACAATGTTCCCTAAGTTATAGACCTCGTATGATCTTAACAAGACTCATTTGAATATCTTCTACATTTTTTATATTTTGCATTTTACATGGCCACCTTGCATAATGCAACTTGAATGCATGTGGTACCTTTGCATTTGTTCATGAGTTCTAAGCATATGAAGCTTTACTTGTCTCATGAAGCACGAAATGACATTGTCCTTTGTGGTACCTTATTAAAGTTATCAAGAGGTATAACTTTGATATGGTTGAGTGGGAAGCCCATTCTGAGGCATGATTTTCCCCATAGCCACCTTTTTGGATTTCTCACCCTATGGACAACCAAAAGTTTCATGGACCCAGAGTGAGTATGTTGTGGACTTCTCACATCATAGATAACTAGAAGTTCTATGGTCCCAAAGTGAGTATACTTCGGATTTATCACCTGACAAACATCCATAAGTCCCATTTCTCTAGAGTGAGTACACATTTATTTTTCCAAACAAATAGCCTAGATCTAATCCACAACAAGTTGGATAGATGATCGAAGCTTTTTCTTCCTTTCTCATCATTTTGTTTGTACCTTTGTGCTTATGATTGGTTTGCCATGGGATCATGATCCTGGGGGCTTGATCATCCCTCTTGATTATTGGTGTCTCATCTTACTAAGCAATAGTGTGTTTGGTCCTTTATTGGTTGCATGATTGGCTACTTTAGTGCGAGTTTAAAGCAAGTTCATCCTCTCACTAAGGTGGGGGCTAACTATGGACAAGAAAAAAGTAACCCTTCTAATTTTTCTCATGTGTAGGCCATCCTAATGGGTTTTGGATTGATTTTGTGTAGATTTAATGTTGTAATGTGACCAACACATTCACATTAGGTCTTGGACCCTTGTGAATCATTAAGACTTCTAGGATATCTTGTAAAAGTGTTGTGAAGTGTTGTAACATATTTCTACACTTTTCTAGACTCTTTTTATCATAATTCATCACAATAACCCCTTTTTATCACTTACCAGGTCTTATTTTAAAGTGTTGTAACCCACTTTCACGCTTTTCTAGACTTGTCATCACTAATTTAACCCTTTCTCATGTTTAAATGACCCTTTAATGCACTTTTCGATCCCCCTCATGTGTGTTTGTGAGGATATTCCCATTAAAGAATATTTAATGCCCCATAATTCCCAACACCCACTTAATTTTCTTAAGTGGGAGTAAGTCGCCAATAGGGGCGACTTAGTCCTTTTTGGCACAAAAATTAAAATTGTTTCAAATTTCTAGCAGGATTTCATTCTCTAACCCTTGAGGTCAGCCTATGATGTGTTATTTTTAGGAAATTTAGTAAAATTAAGTATAAATAATTTTTTTTCCTCTCATTTTCTATCCCCCCATTCATTCAAGCACTCACTCAAGCAATTGACTTAATCATTCTCAAGCATTCAAGCACTCTAAGTATAATCAAGTCATCCATTGGAGCACTGCATTGCATATCTTTATACTTCATCGACAAAGGGTTTGGCAAGTGTATGAAATTTCATGTTGTTTATTTATCATTCTCCTTCCATTTCATTTCATTCCATAGGGTTTGATTACCAATGTGGGGTTTGACTAAGGCAAACCCCTATACTCTAACCCTCAACCATTTTTCCCTCTTTGCATGTGTGTTTGCAAAATTTATAGGTAGATTTGACAAAGAAATAGGTGTTGAAAAGTGGTCAATAAGTAATTAAAGTTATTCAAGTCAACAAAGGTCTAATTCAAGCTTGGAGACTCTTTTTATCCCATTTTTTGTAGAATCAAGAGTGGACACCTATCAAAAAAGCAAGTGCAAACTTGAAGCTACATGATCCTATCTCGAGATTCCTGAAATCTGTAAGTGGACTAAGTTGCCATCCTTGGTTAATTATTCCCACTACTAGGCTTGGAAAGTGGTTTTTTCATTTCTGGACACCCATTTGGTATATTTATGTTCTTACAAGTTTTCCCCGAAACTGAGACTAAGTCGTCTAGCCTGGCATTAGTGTCCCAGTCAACATTTTCAGTCAATTTTCTAGGATTCTAGAATCTCTTTACATTTTATTTTAGGTTCCAAGTGCACCTCTCCAACTCTGTTCAATTATTTCATCATTTACTTACATTTTTAGGTGTTTTGCATATCATAATGTGTTTTCCAACACTTTGCATTTCTTAGGTTTAGCATCATTAAATAATTTTCTTCTCAGATCAGTGCATTAGTAAATCATAATTAGACATATTAAATTTCATTTACATTAATATTAAGTGTAAACAACCCTGATTTTTGCCCTATTCCTTCCCTTTTAGGTGAAAAACCCTAGAAGGGAAAGTGCAAAATAAGGTTGCCAAATATTTGTTTACAATTTCTCAAAGCTTGGTTAAAGATCCTTCGTATGCTTTACTCTTCTCCTCTTACCTCTTTAATATTTTTTCCATTTCCTCCTAGTGAGAAATGAATTTTTCATTCACCGACATCCCCAACGCATAATTTCTATAAATAGCAACATCCGCTTTGGAAAAATACTCATTGAGTCAGTGAGTTTTTTTGGCTACATTCCTCCCTTTGTGAGTCTATAATTTTCCTTGTCATCATTATAGTTGGTCTAGGTACCCCAATTCAAATTTTGAGCTAGAAGCAATAGATAGCCTTTATAGGAGAGGTCAACAATGAGAGGATCAAATGCTGGCTACAAACGAAGGACCGCCTTGTGATCATGGCATTTAAGTGGGTGCTTGGGAGAGACTATGTAAAAGACAAGAACCAACTGCACTATAATACAAACATTGCTTCTTGGTTTGTGGCTTCGTTGTTGGATTTGAAAATTTCCAAGCCCTATATCCTTGAGCTCTTCCATGCCATGTTTGACTTGGCGTACCAAGATGGGTTGGGTGAGGTTGTCCAAGTGGCCTTTCTTGGTGTTGGCATTCCATCTGGCATCAACATTTAGAGGCACGTTGATAATGCGAAAGTGGTGCCTTGGCTACCTTTCCTTATGGACTTCCAGACCATGGACCTGGAGTGACATTGACTACTATCTAGACCCGTGGCCCCTTTTCTTATAAGGATGTATAATGTGGAGCACTACCCTGGGCTCAAGTGGAAGACCCACTTTGAGTTCTTGTTCTACAACTTTGGTGTCCAGGATTAGGGTCTATGCCATTCCTGCATGCCTTGTGTGCTGATAACCGTGCTATTTCCTTGTTGGTGAACCTCAAAGAACACAAGGTTTTGACTACTTCTACTAATGGAGGTTGAATTTCTTTATTAAATTTTCATGTTGCCTCCTCTTTTTGCTTTTGAAGAGGTATCTTTTTGGGTTTTACATGAGAAGGTTTTCAAGCTTCTCTAGAATCCCTAGGCTCAAAAGATCATACTATTTTATAAATATTTCTTAATGAATATAATACATAGTACTTCCTATTATTTTTGTGTTTAAGATCATGGATTTATTTGCAAAAAATTATTTACAAAAATTTTACATGGTACATAACTGTAAAATTTTATGAACTGTGTGTACTTTAATTAAACAACTTTAGATGAATACCATTTACTTGTATTACCAAAATGTTTCCATCCATATCTTCTAGCTTGTATGAATTTATTTCCTTGCATTCATGGATGCAGAAGGGGCCCCTCGATAATGAATCAAATTTTACATGATACCCTGATTTTACAGCTTGTTCATCATATTTTAGTACAAGAATCCTATCCCTAAAATCTAGGTTGGATGCCTTTCTATCAAACCAACATTTTACTTCTGTTGGTGTCTGATCATGGAATTGTTGGATGCTATGCTTGTTTTGCTGATATGTGGTTGTCATTGATGTCAACACTACTAGCATTGATGCATTGAAAGTTGTATATGTCGAGGATATTGAGAAATTTTTTGAAGAAGAAGTTGTAGGTTGACAACTTGGTTTAGTGAAGTTCATGTTGGTGTCTTCTCAGCATGTTGATAATAAAATGTTGTAGATTAAAGGGTTTATTATTGAGTGTATCTAGTTTATCTGTCAAAAATTTCAGAGATCCACGTGAAGTTTTGATCGTGTTATGAACAATTGTGTTCTGACAGTTTTTCTGTGGCTTCAGTTAGTGTTCCTGATTGAAGTTGATGTGATCCTAGTGAGTTAAGTTGTTGCAGATGCTTCTCTGATGATTCATGATTCTCATGGATGTTTCTATATCGTGCTCTATCTTTGTTGCGCGTCCGCATTGATCGGTGTGCTTGTGGTTGGTGATTTTTCCTTTACGTGTTTGGGTCTTTCATGTTCTTGGCCGACATGGTGGTTGTAACATGTTGTGGATTATTTTTTGAATGTTTGGTGCACTCTAGGATATTATTTTAGGTCTTCATTATGTTGTGGCTAAAGGTGTTTGATTCGCATTGAAAAGATATTTGTAAATTTGGGTAGACATCATGTACATGTTTTATATTTTCATATTTTATTTGGCTGGAAAAGTTGTTGATGAAATATCATGTAGCGGATATATAAGTGTGATTGTTTGAGGGAAGTTTGAAGTGAATGAGTTCCAAAGAAAGTGAAAGTTTGAGAATAGTGTTCTAATCATTCGATTGCAGAGCAGGGTGTGAAGAAGATTGAGCGAACTATGAAGAAGTGTTTATGTGCTTAACCAGAACTGTAATCAAGCTTTTGCAAAAGCTAATTTATCAATTCAATATCTTGCAAATATAATCCAAATTTCTATAAGACAGTGTGTCTTCTTTGGGCAGTGATCCCTCTTGGATTTGAGCAATGAGATCTAGGTAGTGTGTTTGAATGCATGTGCATTCTTATTATTCTTCATTATACTTTTAATAGGGTCTAATATTGTGGCCTAACATCCACCATGGTTTTTCCCCTAATAGGGTTTGCACGTAAAAAATATTTGTGTTCTTTGTGTTTATGATGTGGTGATTGTTTATGCTTTAATGTTCATTCATCATATCTGAGATTAAGTTAAGTAAAGTTTAATAAGTTTGAATATTCTGTGACAACTAATTCACCCCCCCTCTTATTTATCAATCCTTGTTTTTCCAACAATTGGTATTAGAGTAGGTTCCTCAGAAGAAGTTTAATAGCTTGAGGTGATCCAAGATGGCATCATACAAGAAGGAAAACCCTAGATTTGATGGAACAAACTACTCTATGTGGAAGGATAGAATGGAGTGCCATTTGAGATGCATTGGTGAACCCTTCTGGAAGATTACAAAGAATAGGTATGTTATTGCTCATAATGGTCCTACAACTCCTAATGAGATTAAAGAGGCTAAATATAATATCAGGGCTATTGAAGCACTATTGAGTGCTCTGATGGATTTGGAGATGACAAATGTGATGGATCTAAAGAGAGCTCATGAGGTCTAGAAGAAGCTGGAAAATTTGTATGAAGGAGATGCACATGTGAAGATTGCTAAGTTACAGATTCTGAAAGGAAAGTATGAATATTTGAAGATGGGTGAAGATGAAATAATTTCGTCTTTTATGCAAATAGTAAATGAAATGGTGATGGGTATTAGATGTGTGGGTGGAACTTTGGATGAACCAAAAATTTTAGCTAGAGTGCTTAGATCATTTCCTCCTTACAAATAGAAGGCTCATGTTATTGAAGAGCTCAAAACAGTAACAAATGTGATAAGAGATATGTTGATTGGTAATCTTGTTGCCTTTGAGCTAAGTGAATTTGATGAATTTGTCCCTAAGACCAAATTTGCCTTTAAATCCTCCGTATCCAGAAGAAACAAGAAAATATATGATCCAGGATAGAGTTCTAGAAAAACATTCAAGTATGAGGATGAGATGAAATAGATTGAAGATAAAGAAATAGAGGTAGAAGATCTAGAAGAATTGATTGTGAAAAGAGAAGCCAGAGGACAAGGTAAGTTTAAAGGAAAGCTACCTATTAAATTTTTCTCTTGCAATAAGATAGGTCATTTTGCATCTAGATGTCCTGAAAGAGTTCCTAGGTCCAAACCTAACAAGCCTAGATTTCAAATGAAATGTTATTATGCTAAAGAAGGTGTTACAAATGAAGAATCTGATAAAGAAAATGGAAATGATGATGAATGGGTATTCATTGCTATTAAGGAAAATGGCTTTGTGGCTATTGAATCTACTAATGTTGAGAAAGCTCATGCATCCTGAATTGAAGAAAAGGATGAGCGAGTTATTGACAGTGGATGCTCACATCATATGACTGGTGATAAAATAAAATTTGTAAGTCTGGAGAAATATGACGGCGGGGTTGTGATATTTTGAACAACAATGCTGGTGTGATTCATGCTAGAGGATCTATTTATCTTGGTGGTAAAGATAACACTGATGATGTCCTTAATGTTGAAGGCTTGAAGCATAATCTATTGAGTGTTGGACAGATGGTTGAAAAGGGTTACAATCTTAAATTCAAAGATGGAAAGTGTAGGATACTTGGAATTTATGCAAATATGATTACTTTAGGTACAAAGACAAGAGGTAATATCTTTCATCTGAGTGTTGCTAGTGAAAGTTGTTTAATTTCTCAACTAGGTGAAATCTAGTTATGTCATAGGAGGTTGTGTCATGTGAATATTGATAGCATTATCAAGGTAAGCTCTGATCAAGCAGTAAGAGATCTACCTAAGCTAGTGAAGCCTATTAACACCATATGCAAGGAATGTCAAATGGGAAAGAAGACTAGAGTTTCTTTTCAAAGAAAAGAACATCATTCTAATGGAGTAATAGATTTGGTGCATACTGATCTATGTGGTCCCTCCAGAATCAGAAGTCTACAAGGAGAAAGGTACTTTATGTTGCTTATTGATGATTACTCTAGGATGATATGGGTTGCTTTCTTAAGAGAAAAATGTGAAGCACTAGAAAAGTTCAAAAGTTTCAAAGTTGTGGTAGAGAATGAGATAGGTTTGAATATCAAATGCTTAAGGTCAGACAGAGGTGGTGAGTTCACCTCCCAAGAGTTCAATTCTTTCTGTGAAGAGCATGAAATCAAGAGACAACTATTTGCTCCCCGAACCCATCAACATAATGGAGTTCTAGAGAGAAAGAACAAAACAATTTTGGATGTTGCTAGAATAATGATGTTGGAAGGAAATGTTCCTCACATCTATTGGAGAGAAGCTATAAGCACTGCTATGTACACTCTTAACCGGGTAAATTTCAATGGTAATTTTGGTAAGACTCCTTTTGAACTATGGTGTGGTTATAAGCCTACTGTTAAATATTTTGGGATATTTGGAAGCAAGTGTTACATCAAGAGAGATGAATACATAGGAAAGTTTGATGCAAGGAGCGATGAAAAATTCTTTCTAGGTTACTCTACTAAAATCAAGGCCTATCGGTGCTATAATAGAAGATTGAGGAAAATGATTGAATTTAGTGCAAATGTCAAAGTTGACGAAGACATTGCTAGATCATCCAGATACTGTGGATATGAAAAAAATGACTAGCATGATAGTACAGATAAAGGGAAGAATGCTCAGACATAGAATCAAGCTCAAATTGTTTTGGTGAATCAAGAAAGCCGGGAAGGAGAGGCTAGTGGAAGTGTGGTAGAGATAAGAGAAGAAACAAAAGTTTGAGAGAATCCTAAAGTTTTGAGGTATGTAAGGATAAATCATTACAAAGATCATATCATAGGAGATAAAAAAAAGGTGTGCAGACAAGAAGAAGAATTGCAAAAGATTATTGTCTTATTTCCAAGACTGAGCCTAACAATGTCAATGAAGCATGTAAAGATGAACAATGGATGGAAGCAATGAAGGAAGAGCTAATGCATATAGAAAAAAATGATACATGGATTCTTTTTCCTAGATCTAAAAATAAAACTGTGATTGGAACAAAATGGGTCTTTCAGAATAAGTTGAATGAACATGGTGAAGTGGTCTAGAGTAAAGTAAGATTGGTATGTAAAGGGTATTCACAAATGGAAGGTATTGATTTTGAAGAAACCTTTTCCCCTATTGCTAGAATTGAAGTTGTAAGATTGTTTCTTGCTTATGTTTGCTATAAAAAATACAAATTTTATCAAATAGATGTGAAGTCAACATTTATGAATGGTGAGTTAGAAGAAGTATATGTTGAGCAGCCGAATGGATTTCAACTAACTGATAAGGAAGACATGGTTTGTTGATTTAAGAAAGCTTTGTATGGACTCAAGCAACCCCCTTGAGCCTGGTATGCTAGATTGGATAAATATTTGTTGAAACTTGGATTCAATAAAGGTATTGCTAATAGTAATCTATATTTTAAGATTGATCATAATAAAGAGTTGATATTGAAGTCTTTGTAGAGGACATCATTTTTGGAGGTGATGACGATTTATGTATGAAGTTTGCTGATGAAATGAAAAGTGAATTTGAAATTTATATGATTGGAGAGATGAAGTTCTTTCTAGGATTGCAAGTCACTTAGTTAGATAATGGAATTTTTATATCTTAGTCCAAATATGTGAGAGTTATTGAAGAAGTTTGGCATGGAAGACTCAAAGCCTGTTGGTACACCCATGGTAACTAGATGTAAGTTAACACAAAATGA
Source organism: Sequoia sempervirens (assembly GCA_007258455.2). Lineage (NCBI taxonomy): Eukaryota > Viridiplantae > Streptophyta > Pinopsida > Cupressales > Cupressaceae > Sequoia > Sequoia sempervirens. Next base: position 443,975,570 of record VDFB02270651.1, read on the forward strand.
TGATTCTCCTAAGATAAATTAGACAAGATACAGGTCAATGATTGGCATATTGCCCTACTTGACTCAAAAAAGACCAAAAATCATGAATGTTGTATGTATGGTTGCTATATATCAAGCTGATCCGAAAGAATCTCATGTGACTGTTGTAAAGAGATTCTTCATATACTTAAAGCGGACAATTGATTTTGGACTTTGGTACCCTAAGGATGATGATCTTACCTCAAGAATTCCTTTAATAATGCAGATTGGGTAGGAGATGTGGATGATAGGAAAAGTACTAGTTGTGGTGCCTTCTTCTTGGGGAAGAAGTTGGTGTCTTGGTTAATTAAAAAGCAGAATTCCATTTCCTTATCTACTGTTGAGGCAGAATATATATAGCTATTGCAAAAAATTGTACTCAAGTGTTGTGGATGAAACAAATGTTGAAGGATATCAGAGTAGTGTATGATGAGCCTATTTCCATATACTATGACAACTCAAGTGCAATAAAAATTTCAAAGAATCTGGTGCTACACTCTAAGACTAAGCATATATCAATCAAGTTTCACTTTTTGAGGGAGAAAGTAAGTGAGAAAGAAGTCAGACTAGAGTATGTTCCTACCAAGGAATAGATTGCAAACATCTTCAACAAGCTATTTCCAAAGGATACTTTTTAATATCTCATAGGGATGCTAGGGGTAATTACCCCTCCTCATTAGAACTAGTGATGCATTTGTTTGCATCAATATGTGTACTTCATAGCTATATCTTGATTCAGATTGATGTTTTCATGGCTGCTACTCAGGGGGAGTAGTAAGATGTGTAGATATGTGGTTCAAATATTTTATGTGGAAAGATAATTCTTATCTTTTACATTGATGTCAAAGGGGGAGAAGAGTAATGTGAAAAATAGTATGAGGAGAAGAGTCACGTTGAAGATTTGTGGAGAGAAAAGAGTAAGAATCTAAGGGGGAATAAGTTTTTATTGAGAGTTGTTTTGATGGTGTTTTTCACATCATGTGTTGACATCAATGCCAAAGGGGGAGATTGCTGGATGTTGTGGTTCTGTTGCTGATATATGGTTTTCATTGATGTCAACACTATTAGCATTGATGCATTGAAAGCTGTATATGTCGAGGATATTGAGAAAATTTTTGAAGAAGAAGTTGCAGGTTGATAGTGGTTCAGTGAAGTTCATGTTGGTGTCTTTCTTAGTACGTTGATAATCAAATGTTGTGGACTAAAGGGTTTATTGTTTAGTGTATCTAGTTTATCCATCAAAAGTTTTAGAGATCCATGTGAAGATTTTATCGTTTTATGAATAGTTGTATTTGAGAGTTTTTCTATGGCTTTAGTTAGTGTTCCTGATTGAAGTTGATGCGATCCTAGTGAGCTCAGTTGTTGTAGATGCTTCTCTGATGATTCATGATGCTCGTGGATGTTTCTAGATCATGCTCTATCTTTTCTACATGTCTGCATTGATTGATGTGCATGTGGTTGGTGATTTTTCCTTTGTGTGTTTGGGTCTTTCATGTTCTTGGATGACATGGTGGTTGTAACGTGTTGTGGATCCTTGAAGATTAATTTGTGAATGTTTGGTGTGCTTGAGGATATTATTTTAGATCTTCATTATGTTTTTCGCCAACAGTGTTTGATTCGCATTGAAAAATCATTTATAAATTTGGGCCGACATCATGCACATGTTTTATATTTTCATATTTTATTTGGCTGAAAAAGTTGTTGATGAAATCTCATGTAGTGGATATATAAGTGCAATTGTTTGAGTGAAGTTTGAAGCAAATGAGTGCTAGAGAAAGTGAAAGTGTGAGAATAGTGTTCTAATCATTTGATTGCAGAGTAGAGTGTGAAGAAGATTGAGCGAAGTGTGAAGAAGTTTTTTTGTGCTTAACCAGAATTGTAATCAGGCTTTTGCAGAAGCTAATTTCTCAGTTCAATATCTTGCAGATCTAATCCAAATTTCTGTAAGACACTGTGTCTTCTTTGGGTAGTGAGCCCTCTTATATTTGAGCAGTGAGCTCTAGATAGTGTTCCTAAATGCATGTGCATTCCCATTATTCTTCATTATACTTTTAATAGGGTATAATATTGTGGATTGAAATCCACCATGGTTTTTCCCCTAATAGGGTTTCCGTGTAAAAAATCTTGGTGTTCTTTGTGTTTTTGATGTGGTGATTGTTTATGATTTAATTTTCATTCATCAGATATGAGATTAAGTTAAAGTTTGAATATTTTGTGACAACTGATTCACCCCCCCTTTTAGTTGTCTATCCTTGTTTTTCTAATAGGCATCAAATGCCTTTTCCCTTTTTTCTTCGAGGCTTAAGAGTTTGACCAATGTCACCTCCATTCCATTGTCCTCCTAAACTTCTAAAGATTTTAACAGTTGTAGTGTCTAGATTTCCATGGAAATGGGTAGTACCTCTTTTCCATACACTAATTCATAAGGGGAGGTTTTCAAAATCTACGTATGTGTAATTTTGTTGGCCCATAAGATCATTCGTAGATGCTTGTGCCATTCCTTTTGGTGTTCTGAATTGATGTGCTTTATCAACCTAATCAAGTTCTTGTTAGTTGAATCCACTAACCTATTTCCTTGTGGGTAGTAATTGGATAAAGTCTTGAGGTAGACCCCATGCTTAAGAGATAAGTTTGACATCCCAAAGCCTACAAAGGCTTGTGTGTTGTTGAAAATGATGGTTTTGGGTGAACCAAACCTTGCTACCAATTCCTTGAGAAAGTTAGCAATCTCTTCTTATATAGCATTCTTCAAGGGAATGACCTCTATCCATCTTATAAAATAGTCGATCATCCTAAGCACCCATTTGCATTCTGCACTGGAGATGGGATTGATCATTTTGATAAAATCCAAACCCCATCGTGCAAAGGGATCTTCAATCATGATTGGGCTCAATGGCATGGTATAATTCTTCCACTTTCCAATGAAATACTAGCATTGAGCACCTTTGCACTAGTTGATGGGCCTCAGAGAACATTATAGGCTAGTAATAGCCTACCCTCATGATTTTTAAAGTAGTGGTCTTAGTGGAGAAGTGTCTACCTTTGGAGTTGCTGTGGAATTCATTTAAAATACTTTCATCTTGTGGCTTCTCCACACAAAGGAGGAAGACTCGATCATAGTTTCTTTTAAATGAAACCCCCTCACTCAATACATACTTGGTGCCTTATAGCCAATAGTAGCATCATTTATGAGGTGGGGTTTCGGTCAAGTATTTCCCAGTCTGCATGAATCATGTCCGATTAGCAACCCATGATTTGTCAGAATCAAATTGGTTTGCATAGACCTGATTGATCTCTTCTTCTGTTTGAGGGACCAATTCCTATGTGAATTATTTGCAAAGGCCTCTTCCTCAGATCAACTTGGTTGTCCAGATTTCCACATCGTATTACAAGATATTGGTGATCCAGTTAGCCCTATTTTTAGTTATCTCACCCTTGGTGATATACTCTCAAACGTTAGGATGGGAAATGAGGATGGTAATTCTGTTGGCTGATACCAGATTCAAAAATTTCTTTAGGCTCTTGATGATAGCAAAGACCTAATTTTCAACAAAATTATACTTGGTCTCATATCCTTTGATAGTCCTAGAATGAACCATGATGGGATGTTCTCCTTTTCCCTCTTCATCCTTTTGAGTGAGCATTGAAGCTATGTTGTGCTGGCCATTGTAAACGTAAAGCAAGAATTCTTTGGAGAAGTTTGGATTAGCTAATACTAGAGTTGTAGAGATGGATACCTTAATTTTCTACAAATCAAGCTTACCATCGAGAGTCCAACTAAAAATTAAGCCCTTCTTCAACATCAACATGATGGGTCTCGTGATGCCTGTGAAATCCAAAATAAATTGGCTGATGAAGTTAATTTTCCCTAGAAAATATTGTAACCTCTTTTGGTTGATAGGTAGAGATAGTTCCATTATAGTCTTCACCTTTTTTGGGTCTATGGCTATTCCTTCTTTCGATACCACAAAGTTGAGAAGCGTGCCTTGTGGTTCGTAAAAAATACATTTTTTTGGATTTAAGGAAATCTCAAACTATTGACACTTTTGGAAGACCGTTTCTAGATAATCAAAAAGATCATCTTTTGATTTGGAGAAAATGGTTAGGCCATCCATATATATTAGAATGACCTTATTAATCAATCCTTTGAAGGTGATATCCATCGCTCATTGAAAGGTGGCACTCGCATTGGAGAGTTTTAAGTGCATATTTATGTATATGAACATCCCCCACTTAGTGGTGAATGTCATTTTGTACTAGCCCTCTTCCTTTACATAAAATTGATTATACCCTAAGAAACATCAAGCAACAAGAACATCTCTGATCCAACTATAGTCTACAAAAATTACTCCATTGATTGAAAAAGGTAGTGGTCTTTAATGAGGCTTTATTCAAATCTCGAAAGTCCACATAGAGCCATATGTCTCTATTATTTTTCCTAATCGAGACCAGATTGGAAACCTAGATGGAATGTTTGATCAGGTAGATAATCTTCGATTCAACCAACTTGGTAAGTTCTTGTTCCATCAATGCCTCCACCTTTGGGTTAACCATCCTTTGTTTCTATCAAACAGGCTTTGATCCTTTGGCTAAGTTGATAGTATGTTGGATGATGCTAGGATTGTATCCCTGAAGATCATTGTAGGTACAGGCCATGGCTCTGTCATACTTAGCACATAAGCTTTTCAACCTTTCCTTGTCCACTTGAGGGATGTTCCTTCTGAATTTTAGCTTCATGCCTTCTCCAATGTTGAGGTCTTCATAGTCCCCTTTGTCAACAGTGAATCTTTTCTTACTATTTCTTGCATCATCGCAATCAAAGAGATTCTCAAGAGAATAAAGCTTTGTGGGGCTTATTGCTTTTCAATTGAATTACTTTTTCTACAGTAACCTTTTCAGCTTTAGATTGTGAATGATCAGAAGATCTCCTCAACTTTTGTAGGAAAATGGTGATCTGAGCATCATCTTTAAAGACTTTCCAATTTTGGTCATTGTCGAGTATAGATGGTTGGACGATGGTATGCACTACATGCTAATTTTTGGTTGTTTTGGGGGTTAGCTCAAATTGTGAGCCAATCAAATCCATCTAATCTGTGACATAATTCTAAGTCCACGAGATAACTTGTATGTTAAAAACTTTGAAACCTTTGACTAGGTCCCATATTCTATGCTGATAAGATCTCATCCTCACATTTTTAGTGGCCACCTATCTACGAACTTGGCTTACAACCAACTCCAAATCTTTGAACACCTATATTCTCTTTACACCCATCTACTCTACAAGAGTCAAACCATGGACCAAATCCTCATATTCTGTGTCGTTATTTGAGCATGAGAACTGGAAGTGGAAAGATTTGAGGTTCTTCGATCCAGTTGGAGATATAATTCAGATGCTGGTTGTAGAACTGTTTTTTCATTTGGCACCATCAAAATGTAGTGTCCAAAATCTATTTTCACCTAGTCTGCTAGGTTTCTCTAGTTCCTTCATCATTTTTTTGGAGGACTTGGTCATCGTCAAAAATCACATATGTGCCTAACTCAGTAACATGGAAATTGTTGAATGGGTCAGAATCAATGAACTAATTGAGTAGTACATCCTCCTCAAGGATCTGATCACTTGTGTCCTCGTCTTCCAACATCTCTATGCAATATGTTTCCTTTTTTAAGAAGGAAGTATACATTGCTTCAAAGCTCAACATTGTGTCTTCTACTATATATTCAAGGTGCAAAGTCTTAGAAAAGATCTTCATCTTTGCCTCGTGCTTTGTCCATAATATCAAATGAGACCAATAAAGCACTAGATATCCACTAAGCTTTGTCATGAAATATCTTGAAAGACACATTATGAAAATGGGGGGAATGTCAATTATGACCACTTCTTGTGTGACGATTTGGCTTGGACATGAGAATAGAGTCAAAGAAAGATCCTTGATGTGGCTGATAGTCAAGACTTTTTTCCCATCTAATTACATGATCCCTTTCTTGAGAGGTTCGTACTTAAGATTCAGGGAATTAGCCACTTGTTTGGGAATGATTGTACTAGATCTCAAATCAATCATATTATTGTACAAAATCTTATCTCCCACAATAATCATTAAAAAGAAAGGAGTGGGATTTAGTTTTCTTACCTTTTCTAGGTTTGTTTTGTTCATGATGTTCATGTATGTCATAGCTCTTAAGGGTTGGGGGTCCGATGCGAGCCCCTTTCCTCTATCTTATTTACATGGTGGGATTATATCTTCCCATGATGGATATTCTTCTTTTTCCAATGCCTCTTGGAGCAAGAAATTTTTCTCCGATATTGATATAACATCCCATAGAGACATGTTAATGGGAACCTTCTTTAGTTGTTCCACCACATTAAGCATTCCAACCGGTGGGACCTTAGGCTTGAATGGTGGTATTTATTTTTCCTCAGGAAAAGGCCTATGCGATGTAGATGGGATCAACACTTTGTCCATATCCTTTCCTAGAAATGGTGGAGCTTGTGACTGCTGAGGGGGATACATCTATGAAGCTTTCTATACTTGTGGTTGTGATTTTTGTATGTACTCTTTGGTGAGTCTTCTCTTGGATCATGTATTGTAATCCAACTATACTTGTAAAGTGTTGGTTGTCAAAACATCATTTTCAAATACTATGTCTTCCTCCTCTATCCAAGAAAGAGTGCTTGGTTTGGTGAGATATCTAGCTCTTTCTCTAAGGAAATCCCTTATATCTACACTCTAAACTAGGCATTCTCCATTTCAAAAGACTGATAATCCTCCATGTTTGAAAAAAAACCTTGGCCTCTCCATTATATTATCCTCTATTGAAGATTTCCCCTCAAATTTTTTTGGGCATATGGTTATCATTACATGGGAAACACCATGCATCTCATCTTCTATCAGGTTGTTCTAACCTAGGACTGAATCCTTGTTTGAGTTGTTCTTAACAATCTGAAGCGGCATGGTGATTGGGACTATTTGGCTTGTAGATGCATATTGCTAATTACCTCTTTTTGGATCTCCTTGGTATGTGTTCTACTGATAGGGTGACCTTCATCCTTGATAAGTTTATGTGGGAGGCTTTAGAGGTGTCATTTTTTGACATTGAATAAGGACTAGCTCAGTTGCAAAGGATTACATGAGGCTCTTTGTATCATTGACATCTGCTTCTAGTGAAGAGAAGCTCGATGTGTTAGGTTATGCACCTGGGTATACATACATGGATGGTGGCAGTGCAACCAATGTGTTGAGGAGTGGGGCAGAGGTACTAGGAGTTGCTTCCTCCCAGGGTCGACTAGAGAGCTCTGCAAACACATGGGCATCAACGATCATGGTGGAATTTTCCCTGCATCAATTAGAATGTTCTCTATGTGTACAACTAGATCATATATGTCAGGAAAGGTATCTCGTCTCATCGATTGTACTAGTACTATGATGATTTCTCAGTTGAAAGCCTTTAGATAGAACATGAGTGCCATAGTTGTCACGGGCCTAGCTATCATAGGAATCCTCTGCCAAGTTTTGTGAAACTTGGTGTTGAAGTCGATCATGGTCTCTTGTGGGGCTCTCTTGATAGTGATCAATTATTGTAGTAAGGAGGAACAATATCCTTTCTATGATAAGTGCTAGAACAATTTCTCTCCAAGTTGATCCTAAGAGCTAATGGAACTAGAGGTCAGAGATCTATACCAGTCCTGAGCCTTCCCTTTGAAAGACACTACTAGTAATTTGAGGGCCACATTTTCCTCCACGATATTATGGACTATGCAAATGTTCGCTATGTCCTGGAGGTGTTCGGAAGGGGTTTTGAAATTCTCTCTAGTAAACCTTGGAATTTATTTTAGAGCATTGGAAGGTATGGTAGGCCATACATTTGGGGAAATAGGTTCCTAAGTGAACCATTGAAAATAGATTCCTATGGATGGGTTAGATGAGTATTCTAATTTGGAAGGTTTGACCTCCTAGGGTGGTAGATAAAACTCTAAATTGTGGGCTAACACTTCTCACTCTATTTCTCCTAACAGGTGATACGAAACCTGTAACTTGTCTCCTCCTAGGAGTTGAAGTAGGCAGCTAGGAGTACTAGAAATTTCCTCTAGAAGATGCTTTGTTTTGAACTTTGGGCATGATATTTCCAACCTCTCTAGTTAGTATGATTTATAATTTTTTTTTGAAAAACTCTAATAAGACATTTGTGAAAAACTCTATTACATGGGGCGTGCTAGAAAAAGAATTGTTGATCATAAAAGCTTGTGCCTCTCTGAACAACCTTATGGGAAATTTAGTGAGTGGGGGACCAAATTGTGCCTCACCAAATGACCTTTAGGATTGTTCTAGAGGCTACTCTTCTCTAAGTTTTGGGAAAAAGGGGAAAAGATAAATTCAGAGAAAACAAAAAAAATCTATGGTGATACACCAAAGCTTTTATAACATTTGAAAATTCAACAATTCCTTACTCTTGATGAAATAGACACAAAATTCCATAGAACCTTCATTGTTGGGAAGAGAATGAACAACTAAGGCTAGAGAAAGCACATAGCAGTTATCCAAATCTTCCTGTGGGAAGCATCCATTAAGGTTTGACAAAAATAAGAAACCCCAAATTTAACAGGAACTTTTGAATTTTTACAGGACCCTTTATCTCTTATGGAACATTATGAAATATAGCATAACCTTTATAGAAAATAAAAGAGTATAATGAACACGGTCTAAATTCTAAAAGATAGCACCAAGCATAAAATCTAATAACATATAAAATAATTATCAAGACTATCTCTATAGGACTTGACACAAAGCATTCAACACAATCAATATAGGGAAAATAAATTTGTGATAAAGGTGATTAAATGCACAATATCAAAGATTTTATTTTTAAAAATACTTGTTCTTACATTAAATCAATTGAAAGAAAAGGTTGGATGCCAATCCGATTAATAGTCTTGACAAATAAAACATTCCATAGAGCATAAATAGTGCTCTATAAAACTCCTACCCTTGAAAATTTATATTTCCCTTCTAAAACCTCTCTATTTTTTTATATCTATCTTCCCCTCTACTACAAACCCCTTTAAATATTCAAAAGAAAGAGCTACCACCACAACCAATGAAGATGAACAACTGTCTGATTAGATTACAAATATCTTCGCTCATAAAGTTTAAAATGCTTCATTAATGGCTCCAAATTTTGTAGAAGTTCCACAAAGATATGTTGTCAAAAAAAGATCAGATCCTAGCACAACCTGGCACAATAAGATCCAATCAGGTATGAGGAATGATGATGCCACCCTAAAAGTACAAACCCTGAAAGTAAGAACTTGGCCACATTGTATGATAAAATCCACCAAAAGAGATACATTCATGGAAGAAATAACCTTCCTGATGAAATGGTTGATGTGGCATGCTGGAAAGTGATCTCCAAATTTGTGAGAATAGCTTTGGGGAAAATCCCCACTAGGTAGACACATTTCTTGATTTAGGCCTGAAAGGAAGAAAATATACAAAAAGCTGCACAACCACCACAACATGCATTGCACACTTTTATACAAGAGTAACCTTTTTCCTTTAAGACATGGTGCCATCATAATGTGAAAAAGGAATTAATGGTCGAAAAAAAAATATTGAAGGAAAAATTTGCTCCATAAAACTCTCCCTGATAAAAAAGAAGATAAACAAGTTATTAATCAACACTATCCCCTTTCCCCAAAATAGTAGGCTAGTTTCAACTGCTACTATTATTAGAAATTCAATTCCCATGATTTGGTTGTGAATGGTTTACATAAGTGGTTGTGGATACCAAATACTATACCATTGTAAGATCAAGCTCATGACAAAAATTATGGATTTTAGTTTTCAAATATCGACTACGAAGTGTATTTGGCCAATAGGTTAACCAAATAGAACCTTCAACAATCTATTTCAATTTTCATCCCTCCAAATCCCTATAGAGTCTCCATCTTATGGGATTTCCATAATAATCCTTGGAAAAGGTGAAAGCCCTGCAAGCCTTGGAATACCTATTAATGGACCATGTTTTTGTCAGAATTTTGGGAATACTAGTCGAGTTGCAAATTACACAATTGCAAAAATTGAAAAGAAAGATTAAAATATGAATAATTTCATTGATTATTAAATTTATAATTGCTTAAGAATGAGTACAATATATATAGCAAAAGATGAGCCTTCTAGAACAGAAACTGCCAACTAGAAAATAATTATGAAACTCCATGCAAGATTGTACAACTAAGAAATCATTATCCTAAAAATATAATAGTAAACTTATCTAGAGGAATATTTTAGGTAGAATGTTCTACACTAACACCCCCACTTAAGTGTAGCTAGGTGAAAGAGAGATATGCAAAAAATGCAAAGATGGATGCATGGAAATCATGAATGGGTCCTGATTACAAGGCCATGTTAGGTACCCAATTACAAAGAGGAAAGGAGAAAACCAGTGGGAAAGTATCCTAACCAAAAGATACAATAATGACATCCATTACAAATCCAATCAATAACCATCCACACAAAATATGACAAGCAAAGCTATACAACCCCCTGCATAATCAGATAATCTGCTACAAAGAAGCACTGAAATCCATAATCTGACAAGAAAAGGAAAGATAATATTGTTTTCTAGAAACCATATTAGAGTTACTGAATGACTCAGGTTGGAATCTTGATTAAGCAACAATAGACTCGATTCCAAAGAATGCTTGAAAACTCACAAATTGGCACAACTTTGGAATCTATGAAGCAAAATTTCATTGAAAAATGATCTAGAACTGAAATAATGTGCAAAGATGGAAAATAAAATGAAAACCTAATACATGCAAAAAGGAAAGAATACATTGATCAATATTCAAACTTTCTTCCACGATTTCTTTCCCTCCAAATAAAAATGAATTTTCACTCAAACTAACCTATGCTCTGATACCATGTGAGAATTTTTAGGAAAACTAGTAGAGTTGCAAATTACAAAATTACACAAATGGAGAAGAAAGAGTAAACTATGAATAATGGTCTTCATGATTTTTAATTGATAATTTCTTAAGAATGAGTACAACATATATAGCAAGAGATGAACCTTCTAGAATGACAAATGCCAACTAAAAAATAGGCATGCAAATCCATGCAATATTGCACAACTAAGTAATCATTATCTTAAAAATCTAACAACTATCAAACTTACCCAGAGTAATATTTTAGACAAAATATTTTACGCTCATAGTTTTGGGGCAAAAACAAAAAAAATTTGGAGGCCCATTGTTAAATACCTGCCTTTTGGTGGTGGTGTCATAGAGAGTCTAGTCTATCTTTGCATCACTATTGTTGATGACTCACTGCTCAAAACCCCAATCGTTTATCTTCACTATGGATGTAGTTACAGTAGAAGCCTTGAGACCCACATTCTTGGGTGGTTCGAATGTGACCTCGTACATGTTCCCCTTACCAATGTCTATGATTGGATTTTTGTGATGATTGAGTCAAGGAAACATGTTGTTCATTTGGAAAATCAGCTATAGGGTATATTGGTTCAAATGGAGATACATTGCACTTAATGTTATCCATTTTCAAGAAAACTTCAATCCATTGTGGGTGGAAATTGATGATGTGGCCAAACTGAAAGATGTAGTGTAGTAGGTAATAACTCAAAGCTTGATGTAGACATCCTTCTATGATCAGAGATCCACTACTAGTCTCCATGTTAGGCAGTGGAGAATAGGAAGTAATCTTCAAGAATCCCCTAGTGTATGAGTTTTATAAAATTCTCAACATGGATTGATTCTCCTCCGAGAAGCCTAAAGATGAATCTCATGAGCCTGCAATGAGAATATGAAATAATGTGTTCTGGTAGGTCCAAGGAGTAAGAAAGCTTTTTTTTTGTGCTTGCATTAGAATTTTGGAGCAATAAGACCACATAGTTGCATAAGGTTTATCTTTTTCAAGCCAAAATTCTTTGATGGAGGAAGCAAAGGAAGAACATGTAGTAGATGTTAGAGAGTTACATAACTACTGGTATTCTAAGGGTTCAATTATTCTTCCCTCTATGCATAATAAAGATTGTAACAAAGAAAATCAAAAGACTCCTAAAAATTTGTATTGTGGGGGTTCATTTATGCCTCTCCCTCTAATAATAGTAGCTATTAGGGAGTAAAATAACTTCTTGTATTTTGGGGAAGTGATTATGTCTCTAATAAGAAAAAGAGGAGTTTTGATCACTTTTTGAAATTCGTATCCCAAAACTACTTGATCATCTCCAATGTCAAATAGCTTTGATTCAGAGTTGTAGTTGGAGTGAAGAGGTGAGAATAAACCCCAAAAGAGCAATGAAAACAAATGGCATGCCTCTTCTCTGATATGTTCACTTGCCAACCATTTTGAAAAATTACATTAGACCCTCTGATATTATGAGAATCCATAACTAGACCACCATGTAAAGATGTGGTTAAGGTTGTTGAATAATAAATACTAGATAAAAACACCCAAATAAAAATAAAACAATCACAGAGAAGAAAGAGACAGAAGATTTTGATGTGGTTCACCTTATAGGATACATCCACCAAACAATAGGGGAAAATATTTTATTAGTTTTAGTTTTTACATATGCTACATCACTCATATCTTCATGAAAGATTTTTATTTAATTATATTGTTCAAGTAAACAACCAAGTATTCAAGAAAGAAACTGATGAGGGCCACACTACTTGAAACCCACACAAACACAATAATAGATACCACCATAGAAGATGCAAGAGAAAAAAAATAACTCACTTTAAATTATTTCAAAAAATGAAATTACAGATTTAGAACTTATAATGCTACAACCTCATGGGCTTGATTCATTACAACAAAATCGGCTCTAAAAGAAAAATATATTAGTCAAAGCCACAATCTGCACTAATGGAGCCACCTTCTACAACCCCAACTTATCCCTTTTTATTTTTACACAAGAACCTCCCTAGAATGTTCTAGAAAGTTCAAATTTCCCTTTTGTTTTGGCACCAAAAGTTCCACTATTTGATTTATTGCCTAGGAAGAAATTCACTTTTTAGTGGGGCAACTTCGCAAGGCCATAACTTTTGATCTGGGTGTTAGATTTGCTATTATAATATATCATTGGAAAGATCTCGAAGATATCTACAACACCGAATCCATTAGAGATCAATTCATCAAATTTTCAAGCTATTTCGAGGCCCCTAAGTTTTTCACCAATTTGAAGCTGCATTATCTCCCAAACCGTGCAGAGTATTAAGATGATTCTTTCATGACCAGAATTTTTTTTCAAGTTTTCTACTTCATGTAAATTTTTAAGTCCATACAAGATGACTCTAACTAACCTATGCTTTGATACCATGTGATTTTTTTTAGGAAGACTAGTAGAGTTGTAAATTACAAAATTACACATTGAGAAGAAAGAATAAACTATGAATAATTGTCTTCATGATTTTTAATTGATAATTGCTTAAGAATGAGTACAATATATATAGAAAGAGATGAAAATTCTATAATAAAAATTTCCAACTAAAAATTAGGCATGAACCTCCATGCAAGATTGAACAACTAAGCAATCATTATCCTAAAAATCTAACAACTATCAAACTTACCTAGAGGAATATTTTAGAAAAAATATTCTACACTCATAGTTTTGGGGCCAACACAAAAACAATTGGAGGCTCATTGTTAAATACTGACTTTTCTGTGGTGGTATCATGGAGATTCCAATCTATCTTTGCATCGCTACCATTGACGACTCACTTCTCAAAACCCCAATCGTTGATCATGACTATGGATGTAGTTGTAACAAAAGCCTTGAGACCCACATTCTTGGGTGGTTAAAATGCGACCTCATACGTGTTCCCCTTACCAATGTCTGTGATGGGATTTTGTGATGATCAAGTCAAGGAAACATAATGGAAACCATATGCATTCACATGGCCAATTGTCAAACAGATTTTGGAATGAAAATGTTGTTCATTTGGAATATTAGCTATAGGGTGTATTAGCTCAAATGGAGACACATCACACTTGACATTATCCATTTGCATGCAAGGTTCAATATATTGTGGGTGGATGTTGATGATGTGGTTTATCTAAAAGGTGTAGTGTAGCAGGTAATAACTCAAAGCTTGATGTAGACATCCTTATGTGATTAGAGATCCACTACTAGTATCCATGTCAGGCAGTGGAGAATAGGAAGTAATCTTCAAGAACCCCCAATGTTTGAGTTTTATGAAATTCTCAACATGGATTAATACTCCTCTGAGAAGCCCAATGAGGAATGTCATGATCCTATAATGCTCGGATATGACATAATGTGTTTTGGCAAGTCCAAGGAATAAGAAATTTTTTTGTTGTGCTTGCACCAAAATTTTGGAGCAAGAAGGTTGAATAGTTGCATAAGGTTTATCTTTTTCAATCCCAAACTCTTTGATGGAGGAAGCAAAGGAAGAACATGTAGAAGATATCAGAGAGTTACATAACTGCTAGTATTCCAGGGGTTCAGTTATGCTTCCCTCTATGCCTAATAAATATTGTAAAAAATAAATTTGAATGAATCTTGAAAATTTATATTATAGGGGTTCATTTATGCCTCTCCCTCTAATAATAGTAGCTATTAGGGAGTCAAATAACTGCTTATATTATGGGGAAGTTCTTATGTCTCTAATAAGTAAAAGAGGAGTTTTTATCACCTTTTGAAATCCGAAACCCAAAACAACTTGATCATCTCCAATGTCAAATAGATTTTATTTGGAGTTGTAGTTAGAGGGAAGAGGTGGGAATAAACCCAAAAACAACAATGAAAAAAAATCACATGCCTCTTCTCTGATATGTTCACTTTCCAACCATTTTGAAAATTAAATTCAGCCCTCTGATATTATGAGAATCCATAACTGGACCACCACTTAGAGATGTGGTTAAGGTTGTTTAATAATAAACATTAGATAAAAACACCCAAATAAAAATAAAAAATAACACAGAAGAAAGAGACACAAGCTTTTAATGTGGTTCACCTTATAGGCTACATCCACCAAATAGTAGGGGAAAATATATTATTAGTTTTTGTTTTTACATAAGCTACATCACTCATATATTCATCAAAGATTTTTATTTAATTAGATTGTTCAA
This sequence comes from Sequoia sempervirens, assembly GCA_007258455.2. Classification (NCBI taxonomy): domain Eukaryota; kingdom Viridiplantae; phylum Streptophyta; class Pinopsida; order Cupressales; family Cupressaceae; genus Sequoia; species Sequoia sempervirens. The sequence goes on from VDFB02270651.1 coordinate 443,990,698, forward strand.
AGAAACAACCAAGTCTTCAAGACATAAATTGATGAGGACCACACCACCTGAAACCAACACAAACACAATAATAGATACTAGGTACACAAAAGATGCAAGAAAAAAAAAAACTAACTTTCAATTATTTTTAGAAAATGAAATTATAGATTCAAAACTTATAATTCTACAGACTCATGGGCTTGATTCATTACAACAAAATTAGCTCTAAAAGAAAAATATACTATTCAGAGCCATAATCTACAGTAATGGTGGCACCTTCTACAACACCAACTTATGCCTTTTTTCATTTTTACCCAAGAACCACCCTAGAATGTTCTATAAATTTCAAATTTCCATTTTGTTTTGGTGCCAAAAGTCCCACTATTTGGTTTCTTGACTAGAAATAAATTTTATTGAAATTCACTTTTTAGTGGTGCAACTACGCAGGGCCATAACTTTTGATCCTATAGTCCAATTTACTATTATAACTTATCATTGGAAATATTTCGAAGAGATCTACAATGCCAAACCAGTTGGAGATATGCTCATCAAATTTTCAAGCTATTTCAGGTCCTCTAATATTTTCATATATGAATTTGAAGCTACATTGGAGAAATTTCTCGCGATGAAAACTTTAATATCTCCCAAACCGTGCAAGGTATTGAGATGATTGTTTCATGAGTAGAAATATTTTTCAGTTCAACTACTTGGGATAAATTTTTAGGTCCATAGGAGAGAATTCAAACTAACTTGTGCTTTGATACCATGTGAGAATTTTCAAGAAAACTAGTAGAGTTGCAAATTAAAAAAATACACAAATTGAGAAGAAAGAATAAACTATGAATAATTCTCTTCATGATTTTTAATTGATAATTGCTTAAGAATTAGTACAATATTTATAGCAAGAGATGAACCTTATAGAATTAAAAATTCAAACTAAAAAATAGACATACAACTCCTTGCAAGATTGCATAACTAAGCAATCATTATCCTAAAAATCTAACTATCAAACTTACCTAGAGGAATATTTTAGACAAAATATTCTACACTCACAGTTTTGGGGCCAACATAGAAAATTTTGGAGGCCCATTGTTAAATACCAAATTTTTAGTGGTGGCATCATAGAGAGTCCATTTTATCTTTGCATCACTACCATTGATGACTCACTTCTCAAAACCCCAATCATTGATCTTCACCGTGGATGTAGTTGGAACGAAAGATTTGAGACCCACATTCTTGGGTGGTTTGAATGTGACCTCATATGTGTTCCCCTTGCCAATGTTTGTGATGGGATTATGTGATGATCAAGTCAAGGAAACAAAATGGATGTCACATGCATTCTTAGGGCCAATTATCAAATTGATTTTGGAAGGAAAGTGTCATTCATTTGGAAAATCAACTATAGAGTATATTGGCTCAAATGGACACACATCAAACCTGACATTATCCATTTGTAGTCAAACTTCAATCCATTGTTGGAGGACATTGAATACATGGCCGAATTGAAATATTTAGTTTAGCAGGTAATAACTCAAAGCTTGATGTAGATGTCCTTCTGTGATCAAAGACCTGCTACTAGTCTCCATGTCATGCAATGGAGAAAAGGAAGTAATCTTCAAGAATCCTCCAATGTTTGAGTTGTATGAAATTATCAACATGGATCGATACTCCTCTGAGAAGCCCAATGATGAATGTCATGATCCTACAATGAACATATGACATAATGTGTTCTGGCAGGTCCAAGGAGTAAGAAATCTTTTTGTTATGCTTGTGGTAGAATTTTGGAGCAAGAAGACCACATACTTGCATAAGGTTTATCTTTATCAATCCCAAACTCTTTGAAGGAGGAAGCAAACGAAGAACACGTAGTAGATATCAGAGGGTTACATAACTACTGGTATTTCGAGGGTTCAATTATGCTTCCCTCTATTCCCAATAAAGATTCTAATAAAGAAAAGTGAAAGAATCCTAAAAATTTGTATTGCAGGGGTTCATTTATGCCTCTCCCTCTAATAATAGTAGCTATTAGGGAGTCAAGTAATTGTTTGTATTATGGGGAATTGCTTATGTCTCTAATAAGCAAGAGAGAAGTTTCTCTCACTTTTTGAGATTTGTATCCCAAAATAACTTGATCATATTCAAAGTTAAATAGATTTGATTTGAAGTTGTAGTTGGAGTGAAGAGGTGAGAATAAACCCCAAAATAGCAATGAAAACAAATTGTTTTCCTCTTCTCTGAAATGTTCACTTGCCAAGTATTTCAAAAAAGTACATCTGACTCTTTGATATGATGAGAATCCATAACTGGACCACCACTTAAAGATGTTGTTAAGGTTGTTGAATAATAAACAATAGATAAAAACACCCGAATAAAAATAAAACAATCACACAAAAGAAAGAGACACATGATTTTAACGTGGTTCAACTTATAGGCTACATCCACCAAATATCAGGGGAAAATATTTTATTAGTTTTAGTTTTTTCATTTGTTACATCGCTCATTTCTTCATTAAACATTTTTATTTAATTACATTATTCAAATAAACAACCAAGTCTTAAAGAAAGAAATTGATGAGGACCCCATCACCCGAAACCCACACAAACACAATAATAGATACCAACACAGAAAATGCAAGACAAAAAATAACTCACTTTCAATTATTTTCAGAAAATGAAATTACAGATTCAAAACTTACAATGCTACAACCTCATGGGCTTGATTCATTACAACAAAATCATCTTTGAAAGAAAAATATATTATTTAGAGCCACAATCTACACTAATGGAGCCACCTTCTACAACCCCAACTTATCCATTTTTATTTTTACCCAAGAACCACCATAGAATGTTCTAGAAAGTTCAATTTTTCCTTTTTCTTTGGTGCCAAAAGTCTCACTGTTTAATTTCTTGCCTAGGAAGAATTTTTAATGAAATTCACTTTTTAGTGGGGAAACTTTGTGCGGCCATAAATTTTGATCTAGGTGTCTGATTTTCTATTATAACATATTGTTCGAAAGTTATCAAAGAGATCTACAACGTTGAATCCATTGAAGATCTATTCATCAAATTTTTTGAGTTGTTTCGGGGCCTCTAAGGTTTTCATATCTGAAGTTGAAATTCCATTGGAGAAATTTCTTGGGATGAAAACTTTAATATCTCCCAAACCATGCAGGGTATTGAGACAATTCTTTTGTGTTCGGAAATGTATTCTAGTTCTGCTCCTTGGGGTAAAATTTTAGGTCCATACAAGATGATTCAAACTAACCTATGCTCTGATACCATGTGAGAATTTTTAGGAAAACTAGTAGAGTTGCAAATTACAAAATTACACAAATTGAGAAGAAAGAATAAACTATGAATAATTGTCTTCATGATTTTTAATTGATAATTTCTTAAGAATGAGTACAATATATTTATAAAGAGATGAACATTCTAGAATGAAAAATTCCAACTAATATGTAGGCATGCAACTCTATGCAATATTGCACAACTAATCAATCATTATCGTAAAAATCTAACAAATATCAAACTTACCTAGATGAATATTTTAGATAGAATATTCTACACTCACAGTTTTGGGGCCAACACATAAATTTTTGGAGGCCCATTGTTAAATATAGACTTTTTGGTGGTGGTATCATAGAGAGTCTAGTCTATCTTTGCATCGCTATTGTTGATGAATCGCTTCTCAAAACCCCAATCATTGATCTTCAAGTGCTATGGATGTAGTTGCAGTGGAAGCCTTGAGACCCACATTCTTAGGTGGTTCAAATGTGACCTTGTATGTGTTCCACTTACCAATGTCTATGATGGGATTATGTGATGATTGAGTCAAGCAAATAGAATGGACACCACATTTATTCTCAAGGACAATTGTCAAACAGATTTTGGAAGGAAAGTGTTGTTCATTTGAAAAATCAGCTATAGGGTATATTGGCTCAAATGGAGACACATCGCACCTGACATTAGCCATTTACATGAAAAATTAAATCCATTGTGGGCTGAAATTGACGACGTGGCCAAACTGAAAGATGCAGTGTAGCAGGTGATAAATCAAAGCTTGATGTAAACATGCTTCTGCGATCAAATATCTACTATTGGTCTCCATGTCGGGTAGTGGAGAATAGGAAGTAATCTTCAAGAATCCCCCAATGTTTTAGTTGTATGAAATTCTCAACATTGATTGATACTCCTACAAGAATCCCAATGATGAATTTCATGATCCTACGATGAGCATATGACATAATGTGTTCTAGTAGATCCAAGGAATAAGAAAGCTTTTTTTTGTGCTTGCGCTAGAATTTTGGATCAAGAAGAGTGCATAGTTGCATAATGTTTATCTTTGTCAAGCCCAAACTCTTTGATCAAGGAAGTAAAGTAAGAACACGTAGAAAATATTAGAGAGTCGCATAACTGCTAGTATTTCAGGGGTTCAATTATGCTTCCCTCTATGCCTAACAAAGATTGTAACAAATTTTTTTTGAAAGACTCCTAAAATTAGTATTGTGGGGGTTCATTTATGCCTCTCCCTCTAATAATATAGGCTAATAGGGAGTGAAATAACTTCTCTTATTATGGGGAAGTGCTTATGTCTCTAATAAGAAAAAGATGAGTTTTTCTCGCTTTTTGAAATTTGTATCCCAAAACAACTCGATCATCTCCAATGTCAAATAGCTTTGATTTAGAGTGAAGAGGTGAGAATAAACACCCAAAAAAATGAAAACAAATCATGTGCCTCTTCTTTGATATGTTCACATGCCAACTATTTCAAAAAAGTTCATTCGACTCTTTGATATTATGAGAATCCATAAATGGACCACCAATTAAAGATGTGGTTAAGGTGCTTGAATAATAAATAGTAGACAAAAGCACCCGAATAAAAATAAAAAAATCACACAGAAGAAAGAGACACAAGCTTTTAACATGGTGAACACCTTATAGGTTACATCCACCAAAAAATAGGAGAAAATAATTTATTAGTTTTAGACTAGTTTTACATATGCTACATCACTCATATCTTCATTAGAGATTTTTATTTAATTACATTGTTCAAAACAACCAATTCTTCAAGAAAGAAATTGATGAGGGACACACTGCCCGAAACCCACACAAACACATTAATAGATACCAACACAGAAGATGCGAGAAAAAAAATAACTCACTTTCAATTTTTTCAGAAAATGAAATTATAGAATTCATATCTTACAATGCTATAGCCTCATGGGCTTGATTCATTACAACAAAATCAGCTCTAAAAGAAAAATATATTATTCGAAGCCACAATATACAGTAATGGTGCCAACTTCTACAACCCCAACTTATCCCTTTTTATTTTTACCCAAGAACCACCCTAGAATGTTCTAGAAAGTTCAAATTTCTCTTTTGTTTTAGCACCAAAAGTCTCACCATTTGATTTCTTTCCTAGGAAGAAATTTTAATGAAATTCACTTTTTAGTGGGGCAACTTCGTGGGGCCATAACTTTTGATCCAAGTGTATGATTTTCTATTATAACATATCATTAGAAAGCTATCGATGATATCTACAACTACGAATCCATCAAATATTTGATCATCAACTTTTTGAGCTATTTTGCGGCCTCTTAAGGTTTTCATATTTAAGTTTGAAGATCTATTGGAGAAATTTCTCGAGACAAAACTTTAATATCTCCCAAACCCTACATGGTATTGAGATGATTCTTTCGTGACTGAAAATGTTTTTTAGTTTTTCTCCTTGGGGTAAATTTTTTAGGTCCATATGAGATGATTCAAACTAACCTATGCTCTGATACCATGTGAGAATTTTTAGGAAAACTAGTAGAGTTGCAAATTAAAATTTTACACAAATTGAGAATAAAGAATAAACTATGAATAATTGTCTTCATGATTTTTAATTGATAAATTCTTAAGGATGAATACAATATATATAGCAAGAGATGAACCTTATAGAATGTCAAATTCCAACTAAAAAATAGGAATGCAACTCTATGAAAGATTGCACAACTAAGCAATCATTATCCTAAAAATCTAACAACTATTAAACTTACCTAGAGGAATATTTTAGAAAGAATATTCTATATAGTTTTGGAGCCAACACAAAAAAAATTTGGAGGCCCATTGTAAAATACTAGGTTTTTGGTGGTGGTATCATAGAGATTCTAGTCTATCTTTGCATCACTACCATTGACGAATCACTTCTCAAAACCCCAATCATTGATCTTCACTTTGGATGTAGTTGCAACAGAAGCCTTGAGACCCACATTCTTGGATGGTTAGAATGTGACCTCATACGTGTTCCCCTTACCAATTTTTGTGATGGAATTCTATGATGATCAGGTCAAGGAAATAAAATAGATGCCACATGCATTCTCAGGGCTAATTGTCAAACAAATTTTGGAAGAAAAGTGTTGTTCATTTGGAAAATCATCTATAGGGTATATTGGATCAAATGGAGACACATCACACTTGTCATTATCCATTTGCATGCAAACTTCAATCCATTGTGGGTAGACATTGATGACGTGGTTGAACTAAAAGATGTAGTGTAGCAGGTAATAACTCAAAGCTTGATGTAGATGTCCTTCTATGGTCAAAGATCTGCTAATGGTCTCCACGTAGAGCAGTGGAGAATAGGAAGTAATCTACAAGAATCTCCTAATGTTTGAGTTGTATAAAATTCTCAACAAGGATTGATACTCCTTTGAGAAGCCCAATGATGAATTTCATGATCTTGCAATGAGCATGACATAATGTGTTATGGTAGGTACAAGAAGTAAGAAAGCTTTTTGTCATGCTTGAGCCAAAATTTTGGAGCAAGAAGACCGAATAGTTGGATAAGGTTTATCTTTGTCATGCCCAAAATCTTTGATAGAGGAAACAAAGAAAGAACACATAGAAGATATCAAAGAGTTACATAAATATTAGTATTCCAAGGGTTCAATTATGCTTCCCTCTATTTCTAATAATGATTGTAACAAAGAAAATCAAAAGAATCTTAAAATTTTATATTGCGGGTATTTATTTATTCCCCCCCCTCTAATAATAGCATCTATTAGGGAGTCAAATAATTGCTTGTATTCTAGGGAAGTTCTTATGTCTTTAATAATAAAAAGAGGAGTTTTGCTCACTTTTTGAAATTCATATCCCAAAAAAACTCGATCATCTCCAATGTCAAACAACTTTGATTTAGAGTTGTAGTCGGAGTGAAGAGGTGAGAATAAACCCCAAAACAATAATGAAAACAAATCTCGTGCCTGTTCTCTGATATGCTAACTTTCCAACCATTTAAAAAAAGTACATCTAGCCCTCTGATACTATGAGAATCCATAACTTGACCACCACTTAAAGATGAGGTTAAGGTTGTTGAATAATAAACAACATATAAAGACACCAGAATAAAAATAAAACAATCACATAGAAGAAAGAGACACAAGCTTTTAACATGGTTCACCTTATAGGCTACATCCACCAAACAGTAGGGGAAAATATTTTATTAGTTTCATTTTTTACATATGCTACACCACTCATATCTTCATCAAATATTTTTATTTAATTACGTTGTTAAAATAAATAACCAAGTCTTCAAGAAAGAAACTGATGAAGGCTGCAAAACCCAAAACCCACACAAACACAATAAGAGATACCAATACAAAAGATGTGAGACAAAAAATAACTCACTTTCAATTATTTTTAGAAAATGAAATTACAAATTCGAAACTTACAATGCTGCAACCTCATGGGATTGATTCATTACAACAAAATCAGCTTTGAAAGAAAAATATATTATTTGGAGCCACAATCTGCACTAATGGAGCCACCTTCTACAACCCCAACTTATCCCTTTTTATTTTTAGCCAAGAACCACCCTAGAATGTTCTAGAAAGTTCAAATTTTCTTTTTGTTTTTGGTGCCAAAAGTCTAACTGCTTGATTTCTTGCCTAGGAAATTTTTTTAATGAAATTCACTTTTTAGTGGGGAAACTTCATGGGGACATAAATTTTGATCCAGGTGTCTTATTTTCTAGTATAACATATCATTGAAAATATCTCGAAGAGATCTACAATGTTGAATCCATTGGAGATCGATTTTTCAACTTTTTGAGTTGTTTCATGGCCTCTAAGGTTTTCATATCTGAATTTGAAGTTGGATTGGAGAAATTTCTTGAGATGAAAAAATTTTAATATCTCCCAAACCATGTAGGGTATTGAAATGATCCTTTTGTGACTGGAAATGTTTTTTACTTTTTCTCCTTAGGGTAAATTTCCAGGTCCATATGAGCTCATTTAGACTGACCTACTAAAAATAATGTTGGGATATGCTTTTGTACACCATTGCATACATTTATTTATCATAATATTATAATTAAATAATTATTTAGTTGTGATGCACCTTGGTGGTGTGGTTAATCACACTAGGTAATTATTTGGGGACCACTTGATGTTGTGTTTTAACATTGTATTATTATTTAATGTGTGGGAGACATGTGATAATAATTTAATATTAGGGAAATATTAAATAAGGTGATGTCTTAGTACCCAATATTAAATAAGGGGTTAGTGGTTTTGTGGTATATGGTTTTACCTTACCACTAGTTGTATTTTGTGTGAGCTTGTGTCTATAAAAGTAGACACATGTGTAGTGGTTTAGGTTGGTTGAGTGGTTTGGCTATCATTATTGAGTCTTCTTGTGGAGTGTATTTGTGAAGCATGGCATGGGATGTGTGGATTCATGCTTAGGAACATGAGAATGCATTGGAGGGATTGATGCTTCAAAGGTATTCTTTGTAACTCTTGTATTTCTTTATTGTTGAATAATATGATGGAGTATGGATGGTTTTGGAGGCTGTGTTTTTCCCTCTTGAGGATTTTCCCATGGTATATCTTGTGTTATCTTGTGGCTTGTCTAATTTAATCTATGCATTGTGGCAACTTGTATGCATGTTTAACTCTTATGGTTTATGTAGGAATTGGATTAAGATCATGGGTTAAATGAAATATTTCCTAACAAGTAGGTATGTGCAGGATCATCATGAAAAAATAGGCCCTTAAGTGTCGAAAAATTCAGAAAAATCAAAGTTAGGAAACATGACGTAAAAATTTGAATAAGTTATCTATATTATTTCAAAAATATGTAAGAGTAGAATATGTAGAAAATTGAATGTAGTTTCTAAAATACTAGGTTTATTTAAAAAAAAAATCTATTTGGTGAAAATTTGAAATTTCAATGCAATAGTACTTAAATTTTAGGGAAAAAACAAGTAGGTGTTTGTCTTACCACCCTAACCACAATAAAATGATAATATTTTTTATAAGATTTTAGATATAAAAAGAGGACTTATGTTCTAATGTGATGCATTTTTTTTGCAATTTTTTTCCAAGTAAATAATTAATTATGATTTTTTTATTGCAACTTTTAAAAAATATTAAAACTCATATGTCTAACCACCTTAACTTGGTCAAAACTTCATGATTTTTTTTTTTAATCATATAGTATGCAAAGCATAAAATGTGACACATGTTTCAGATTAAAAAAATATGATACCATTTGTAATCTATAGATGTTTTTCAATCAACCTATCAATCAGGACTTTAGTCTTAATTCGAATAGAAAATAAATAATAATAATTTATTAAATTCAAAGTAAAACATAATTTATATTGGTGGAAAGCTGAGAATATCCTTTAAAAACCCTTTTCGTTTCATCAATTTTGGGTTAAAAAAAAGTTTCCAACCACATACCCTACACAAACCCATCATATGGCCATTTTTTGGCCCATCATGATCCTGCACATACCCAAATGGTATTAGAGCTTTCATGGTTGAAGAATTTTTGTTATAACCCTAGTTTGAGAGTTTTTGCAAAGTTGAAACCATGGAAATGCATGTAGGATTTGAGGTATTACAAGATATGGAACACATGTTGTAGGTGTTTGTTTGCAAATTTGGGCTTTTGGGTTGTCAAGATTTGTTGGGTTTATTGCAGATCTGAAGTTTTCCAATTTGGGTGAAAGAGGATTTCTTGGTTTGAATTTCTATATGAGGGTTTTGTAGGGGAAATTTCATATATGACCTCTTGAGATAAAATGGACCTCATGGTTGGATTTAGGTTGGCCAAGAGACAAATTTTGAATAAAATTTGACCTATTTTGGAGAAGTTGAAAAAAATGTAAATTTTTTTAGTAAAAGGCCCATTTTCCATGTGGAGAAAATAAAAAATTTATTAAAAAATTTGAAATAATGTCCTTTAAAATTCATATAATTTTTTTTTCCATTGTTCGATGAAAAATTATTAAAAATCCTGTAAAATAAATAAATAAATAAATTAGAAATTGCATTGATTTTTTAAAAAAAATTAAAAATATATTATATGGGGGTATGGGGTTCGCAGACCCATACCTACCCTGCACAACCCTTGCATCAGTAGTACCATAGTTGCAACGTACTTTCAACTACTTGTCTTATTTCATCAAAATCACCTTGAATAAATATGTCAGCCATTTTAAGGTGTTGAAACTTTGAAATTTTTTAAAGATGGCCTAAGTATTTTAATATTTGAAAACTTTTGGTCAAACCCTTTAACTGCCCCCCACCTCATAAGTTCTAATATTAAATGGAAGAAAATATTTCTCTTTCTGAGATGTGGAGTTGGTTCTTGAACATAATTAAGTGTGATTTGTTCAATTTTGACAATAATTTTTTATCGTTGGCTGGAAAGATTCAAGTGGCTAATAAAATTTTGATTGCTTCCCATGTGTACTACTCTTCTTGTCGGATGCCATCCAAATAAGGTTATGAAGAGCCCAATAGATTAATTCATAGATTTTTGTGGTCCAGACGGGATGGTAGTGGTGATTTTATTGCTTCTTCATGGTCTCATTGTATTTAGCCAAAGCACAACGGAGGCCTAGGGCATTTTGATCCTCAAACCCAAGGGATTTGTCTTGCTACAAAATGGATTATTAGGGCTACTAGTGGAGATGAACCATGGACTATCTTGGTTCATCAACAAATTATAGAAGGTTCTATTAATAGAAAATGGAAAGATGTTCGTTAACTTTGTTGGAAACACAATTGTCATTGCACCAAAAGATCAACCTATTAATGCCTGATACAATAGTGAGAGTTAATGGATCCATGGGAGGAGGTTAAGCCATGTCATGAATCTCGAGGGGAGCGCTGACCATCTGCCAACAATCTCCCCCTCAGTGTTACCCGAGGGGATTCAAACCTGACACCTTTGGCTCTGATACCAATTGTTGGAAACATAGTTGCCATTGCACCAAAAGATCGACCTATTAATGCTTGATACAACTGTGAGAGTTAACGGATCCATGAGAGGTGGTTAAGCCATGTCATGAATCCCAGGGGGAGAACTGACCATCTACCAAAAAGCTTGAAAATTTTATTTTTCCTTCTTTCTTTAAAATCAGAGCTTCTTTCCCCCTCCAGTCTATTTAGAAAGCTTGGGAAAAAGTTAGCAGGTATTTAGATTGGAATTGATATTCCTTGTAGAATGTTTTTAGTTTTGTTTCAATGTCAATTTGGTGGAAGAAAATAATTTCTTATCATGATCAACCAGTGGCAGTATGTTTCCCAAGACATGCTTACTATTTGTTTTAAAAGGGAGTTAGACAATTTAAAGATCTTTGGGACTTTGTTCTACTTGATTGGGTTCCTTGGAACAAAATTAAGGAGCAGTATAGGTTGAACTCTTGTTATGAATAGTTCATCATTTTTATTAAATCTCTTGTGCTAGTTGTTCTTACTATGAAATTATGTACTTCAAGGGACTGCTACTTCTTAAGAGATTGGAAATGGTTATCATACGACCATTTCAATCATTTTCCTTTAAAAAATATATATTTGAAGATGAATCCTAGTTGGAATACTGCTTTCTGTTTGAATCAAAAGTTGAAATGTAGATTTAACTCTAAATTTTGGTTTAAATTAAGTGCTCAAATATGATGTTCCAAAGCTGATTTTGACTCACAAGTGTTGGTTTGGAAAATATTGCACTGGAAGCTACCTGTGGGGGATATGTTGAAGTGTAATATGGTCTAACTAGAAAGCTACCCTTTTTTTAAGAGTGTGGAAAAATTGAAACACATTTTTTGAGACTGTGTATATGTTAAAAGGCAATGGTTTAAGGTTTTTAGAGAATCTTAGCTATTTTTATTCATGATCTGAATTGGAAAGAGGTTATTTTTGGTATTGGTATGCAAAAGGCTGTGATTGTTGATTCTATCTGACATGTTATTTTGAAAAATATATGAAAAAATAGATGCGCTACAATGTTTTCTAATAACTATTATTAGGTTATTGGTACTTTATGACTTTACTCTAACATATGTCTTCAGTTGGTTGTCCTTTTCTCACAAATCTAGGTTATATGTAAGAAGAATGAGAGGGCCAAACACCAGTTATAGTGGATTAGAGATCAAATAGTGAAGTTTTAGTTGGATAAAAATGTTGATCATTGTAAAATATTATACAGTTATTGCAATATGTCTCTTGTCCGTAATGGCCGGTATTGGCATGGTGTGTTGGTTTAAAGGTGTCATTGTTGTTCTTGCCACCAAGGTTCAAACCCCGTTGGGGTGGTATTGTTGAATGGTTGTATTCCGGTTCATAGCTCTGATCAAAAGCATTTACCCCTTGAATAATAAAGTCTCTTGTCCGTAATGGTTGATTTTTTTCTCAGCTTTTGTAACATTTTACATCTCTTGTACATTTGTAGATGTAAAGTTTTTGTATAGAACTTGATGTTTTTCAGCTACTCCTGGTAGCTCTATTCTTGTAATTATTTTGCTTTGATCAATACAAAAAAAGGAAGAAAATAAAAGAAATTCCAGCACTTTATAAAATATTTAATATTTTCCTTTATTTTGAGGTGGGGTCCACCTAGAGATGGTTATATAATCTAATTAGAGTAGTTTCATTCTTGGACCCATAACTTTCACCCACCATGTCATATTTTCAACTTCTTGTAGTTGTTGGAAAGATGGTTCCAAGAACTACGCATTGGTATAGGTTTGATTCCCGATTTTTCCATTTTGATATGTCTTTGGGGTCTAGAAGTTAGATGTTCTTGTTTGAATAGTTTTGGTCATTACTTTTGCATACAAAATCGTATTTTCAATTTTGAAGAGGCATTGGAGAGAATTTGCAGTGCACTACATAGTGGTTCAGTCATATTATTAGTTTGTGGTGTAGGGAATTTTTGGTACTTGTTTGATTGTCTATAGGTTCTTGAGATTTGGGGTGTGATTGTGTGAGTATCCAGATGAGTCAAGAGAAAAAACCTTGAGGGAGTACTTTTTTATATTTTATTTATGATGCTACAACTAATTAGCATATTAGTGCTTTCAGGTACATGTTGATAGGTGAATTTTAGATTTGGGACTTTGATGGTGATAGGTACATAGGTTTCCTTTAGTTTGAGGACATGGTTGGACATGGTTTGAGACTTAGTCTTGCATGGGTGATAGTTGAGTGCAAGTACAATGATAGATATGGTTATGGTGTCATGGATATGCAGGTACATTTGATGCATTGGAACAACATGATCATGTATGTGGTTGTTTGGTCATGATATGGTTTGGTGATTAGGAGATTGGTCTTATCTTATTGATGCTTATTTGGTTCCTTGACTATGATTACTCATTTGTGGAAATGGTTGGAAAATTAGATCTATGGTTGATTTGGTGTTTAAGTCTTGATGTCTACAAAATTATCGTCTTTGATATCTCGGTTTGTAGTTAGTAATGTGATGACGAGTTTTCATGTTTTAGTGGTTGGATCTATGAGTTATGCAGGTGTGTGGGTTGGCCACTAATTCATTTGTAGTGGGATGACTCAAATGTGGACTATCTATATCCATCAGGTTTAATTTATTGTTGTTGTAGATTTCATTATTTGGCCTTGTTTATGGTCATTTGTGTATTGTTATGTTGTTTTGAGAGTGAGAGGATGGATGAATTGAGTACTTGATTAGTCAAGTGATGGGGCTTGTAGCATGTAGTTTGATCATGATGTCGTGATCGCTTGTTACATTAATTGGTTATACACTTTTAGTGGGAGATTTTGACAGTTATTAGTTGGTGGTGTTGGATTGGTTTTTGATGTTTTGATGGTGGTTGTATGTATCTTCTTGTCTTGGAGATATTGGTTTTACTTGTATGTTACTTACAATGTCATTGAGTGTGTGTAGACTTGGATCAATCTTCATGGAAAGGATTGTAGTCATGATTCCATGTGTAGCTTGTGCCATGGTTCAATGGGAGTTGTTGGAAGTGATGTAGATGCAACATTGGTATGGTTATCTTCATGTGATTGGAGATATGGTTTCTTGGTTTAGAGTGTATTTGTTATGATGTCATATTATACTCTCGATACTAGTTTAGAGTTTGGCATATTACATGTTCTCTTTAGACCAGAATGTATATATGTAATGGTGCATGTGATCTCCTAGGAGGATATGGTTAGATCATGTTTTCATGATAGGTTCTTGATTCTATTGTTGGAGCTTTGAAATTGATCATATGTGGTTCTCTTTGTATTGAGTACATTGATCATTTGATTGATTACTTCATGATGGTGCTATGTTGCATTTGGAGTTTGGCATATATTGATCAGTTACTGAAGTTAGGGAAAATCATATATAAAACTAAAACAACAAGATATCAAAACCACAACTAGCATAATAGAGTACGAGCAAGCATGAAAATAAAAATAACAAGCGAATGCAAACCCAAATCCACACTAAACTCAATTTACCTCCATTGCTCTTCTCAAATTCGCATGAGAATGCAATATTTCGAAGGATTGCTGATGGAGGAATGTTGGTTGCTCACTATTTCCACATAACATTAAGATGAAGATGATAGATGGGAGAGGATAGATAGATGAGAATTTTGGAAGAATTTTGACAGAGTGAGGATACTAGAAGAGGATGATCTCAAATGGCATGTGTGAGGCTAGATTTATAGGCAAGAGCTGATTTGATTCGATGGCCAAGATTAAAAGTCAATTATGTGATGTGTATGGCTAGGGTTAAAAGTTTATTTTTGTGCCTATGATGCACATTAAGTGGGTTATGAGATGAGGCTAAAATTAGGGTGTGAGGGAATAAGTGGAATTCTTTTATTTATTTTGGAGATAAAAGATGCCTATGGCACACAATGAATGGGGCTAAAAATTGGATGTGAATGGGAATCTCATAATTTTAATAATAAAATTATTTAAATTATTTGTACATGTGAAGAGTTGTAGTCATGTGACACATGTTGCAATGTGGTAATAAGTGAGGGATTAATTCAAATATTTAATTTGAATTATTTTGAGACATGTGAAGGGGAATTAATTAAATAAATGAGATTTATTTAATTAATTGGGAAGGTGATTGAGTGGAATAAATGGGATAAGTGGGATAAGGTAATGACCTAGGGTAAAATATTACAAGATATCTTACAAGGTCATGTATTGACTAGGTAATGTTATGACATGGAAAATTTTGGGTGTTTACATTTTTCCCCTATTTGAGATGATGTTCGAGATGGTGAGATTTATGTCAAGTAACATCATTTCAAAGAAGCTAAGGTATGGATAGAGGAAAAAAGGTGATGCCCCAGCCACTTAAAAAAAGTGACAAGGGAGATGGATGAAGAAATGGGATGATAGAAGATTATGATGATGTAAAAGATATGAAGAAATGGGATGATGATATAGGATATGATAATGATGATGATGTTCCCTCGAGAGGATAGGTGGGTTGGAAAAACATGGGTATGCTCTCAAAATGAATGACTAAAACAATAAAGGAGGGATAAGATGAATGATATAAGATAAGATGTATATGAAAAAAATAATGACATGCTATGTTGCAATAAAGTGAGTAATCATATGTTTGATATAGCACTAGAAGTTATGCATCAAGGTATAAGGGCCAAGGTGACGACGTGTCTCATTCCCTAGTGTAATACAACCTTTTATAGATACAATATATGAATATTAGCTAGGATTGATTCAAATTTTATGCAAATGCAAGATAAAAATGATAACACACACCAGGAAGTAAGCAAGCATGCATGCACAAATGATACAAAAAATAAAAACAAGGTATTGCCCCTGTCAAGTTGTAAACCAATGATTAATTGATTGGTTGATTGGTTGATGATGATAGTGTTGTCATTATAGGGAATGATATATCCCTAGATCAACAAAAGGATGATTGATTGATTGATTGATTAATTGATTGGGTTTACAACAAAGTTAGGATCAAGACCAAAGGATGTGATTGGATAATTTGGAAAGATTGATTAGCTTGGTTGGTATGGATTAAGGATTGACTTGCATTTGGATTATTGCTTGGAATGATTGAAGATGATTGATATGAAGATTTGGATGATGATTGATGAATTGAATTGAGGAACTGATTTGCTTGGAATGATTTAAGTTGGAGCGATTTGATTAGAGGATTGATTAATTGATAATTTGAAGATTGATTTGAAGCAGTTGAATCGATGCATTGAATTGATTGAAAGAAGTGATTTGGTTTTATTTTATTTCTTGGATTTTTGTTGGCTATTTGATTTTTTTGGATGTTTGGAAATGTTTTGATTTTTTAGATTTTTTTAGGACCTTTCTTCAATTTTTTTGTATTTTTTTAGGAATTTTTTGAAATGTTTTGAGATGCCAATGGATGATAATTTGGGTAGCCTTTATGCTAGATACCAATGACAAGGGAAAACCAAGTCTAGGTGCAAGGAGATAGATGGGATTGATGGATGAAAAGGTGGGCGATAGGATAAGGGATAAAAGGCTCATGATATATGGATGAATAAAAAGGATAGGTCATAGTGAATGGAATGGATGTATGCATCATAAGAGAGAAAGGATGTGATATCCAAAGACTATGTCACATAGGAATAACATTCCCAATTCTAGGTACAATACTTAGGATTTTTATGACAATGATTAAAACAATAGGATGGTGATAAGATTGCATTGGAAAAGATGAGGTATGTCAAGAGATACCCAAAAAACATGTTTCAATATTTTTCCCTATGTCTTCATCAAGATCAAAAGGAGAAGGGTGGATAAGTGGACTCAATATGATAGGTATGTATGATGGCTAAAGATGGTAGGTAGGATGGAAATGATATGATAAGAAGTGACATGATAGGATAGATAGTGTGGATGAGACAAAGTGCCCCCAAGTGTAAGTGACATAGAAGATCAACTTACAAATGACACATGTTTGATAGGTTTTTTCATCATGGTACTTATCTAGGGCACCTATTTACCAAGTTTTCACCATTGGACGAAGAGAATTCTCTTTACTTTTTTTATTTTTTTGGATTTTTGAATAAGAGAAGGGGAATATATGGATAGGAGGGACTCAAGTGTCTAGTTCCATGAAAGGTGATAGTCCTGCTAGATGGATGTTGTCGCATGGACAATGTCAAATGTCATTATGCTCATATATGTTGGTAAGGGATGACATGAAAGGGAGATGGAGTAGGTAGATGATGGATTATGATGTGGATTATGGAGGGAAATAGTGGATTATGTAGGGAAGATGAATGGGAGGCTTAGCCAAAAGCATGGACCATAGGAAGGTGATGGGGGAGATATGTAGGAAAATGAGTGAAGGATGAGGAGATGGAGGTATGTGGAATTATTTGAAATGGAAGGGAACCATGACCAATGGTTTCACACACTATGATAAACGTTGAAGCTTTTGATGTGGAGGGGGTGTAGGAAGCAATGGATATGTTTGCTTAGGAGATGGGTGATGAAGTGCTTTAGGTACCCACATAGGCTTAGTATTTTTATGATTTTTTCTTTGTTGGTGGGATTTTTGAAAGGAGTGAGATTTTTGGATGGAAGAGGATGGTTGGGATTTTTGAGATGCATATGCCTCATTTGAATTGCTTTCCTTTTTCTTAGGGACCCAAACCATTTTAGTTTTGGCCTTTGCTTTTGGAGGTATGGGCTTATATAGATTTTTAGATGGATTTTTCTTTGATTCTTTGTTTTTGTGCCCTAAGGCATGAGAACCCTTCATATTTTTTACTTTACAAGTAGAGGCATTGAATTTTTTTCTTTTGAATCCCATGGGTATGGTGGAATGAGTCGAAGCTTCATGTTTAGACAATGTGTGCATTGATTGGTCATGATTAGGAATTTTAGAAGATTTATGGATGGATGGATAAGGGGATTGTATAATGGAGGTATTAGGTGTTGGGAGTAATGGAGGTAGATTAGATGGAGGGATATTAGGAGTTGGAAGAAATGGTAGAAAATTTGATGGTGGAAGGTGTATGGTCACATGCTTTTGACATTTGTAGGATGATGGAGGTGGAATGGAAACATATGTTTTGGGTGTATGATAGGGCTTATGATGGAAGGAGGTGGACTTAGAATGAATGGGGGAAGTACCAACATCTTGATATTGGTTTCCTTGGGGTGTATATCCAAGGCCATAAGAGCATGAAGGGACCTTGACATGGATGGTCTCCAAAATACCTTGTTCATGAAGGCCTAAACCTTTACCTTGGTAGTTCATGTTTTGGAGTATGTGATAGACAATGGGACTAGGTGTAGGTGGAACACTAGACACAAGTTCGTTATTGGATGGAGAAAGTGAAGTGGATAATGGTCGTTGTGGTTCTAAGGAGGAAAATCCATGAATGAGGGTGGAAAGACCAAGTGGATATGATGGTGGATGTGGAAGGATCATTGGTATTTTGATTAATGTTGTGTTCACTAAGATCCAAGATATTTGTTTGATCTTCTATGTTGGCTTGGGAGGCATGTGTCTCATTATGGCAAGTGAATGTTGGTGGATCATGGATAAGACTAGGTGAAGGTGCATTTGGGATATCCTGCTCATGGATGGGTATAGGATAAAGTTTTTCATGGATAGGCTCTTCATCATTATGGATATCATCTTGATCATATAAAAGATATAGATTATGGACAGGTTGGATGAAATTGATTTGATCTTGATTAGGACTAGGGCTTGATGTTTTCACATGCTTGGGAGTATACTCTTGATATAACTCTTGTGGTTTCATGGAAGTGAAAGTGGGAGGTTCTTGGCTAATTTTGATAGGTTCTTGATATTTATCAACAAGAGAGTATGATGTAATTTGACTTGGGCTTATGATAGGAGGCTCTTGAATAGGATTGATAGCTTCTGGGTCACATGACGGGCTTGAAGGGCTAGGCATGTTAATGGAGGGCTTATGGATAGTCTCAAGGATAGGACTTTGATGACATGGAGATGTTTTATTCCTTGATAATAGTCATTGGATCACATCCTTTGCAAGAGTATAGGTAGATGGATAATATAATGGATGGAAAATAATAATGGATGGTGTTATGGGCTTTGGATTAGGACTTGTGGGATGGATAATGGGATTAGATTGATTGGTTTTATCTAACACAATTTTACCACAATCTTCTAGGTTCTTGACCAATCTTTTAAATTGTATACAAGTGGATATGGGATGGCCCTTACACCTATGGTATGCACAATATTCATCATCTTTAGACCAATGGTAGCTCAATAAGATTTGCTTGGACCAATTTTTGTAGGGTCATCTCTAAGGGATCCTTTAGTGGACGAATTTATGGATTAGAAGATTTATGGATTAAAGGATTATGATTTGGATGACATAAAGGTTTTGGGATATGACTAGTAGGTTCATGTGTTGGCATGTGGTTGGATAATGAGGGTGACTCATAGGATACATACTCTAGATTGGTTTTTCCCTTGTCAAAGGTTATTAAGTCTTGTTGCAAATATGGACTTGGGTGCACATGTTCTTGTTGTGAAGGCCATTGATAGTTTCGTGAATGAATTTCGTGGTAAGGTGACATGGTGGGATATGTAGATAAAAGATCTTGGGATTGGTATGAAGTTGAGGGCATTTGATCTTGTTGCCAAGGTGGAATTGACTCCTATGTTCTTGTTGTGATATGGGTGGATATGTGGATGTGGCATTGACATGATAGGTAGATGGGTTAGGTTGGAATGATGATGAAGGTGACACATAGGATTGTGGTTGAGTGTGTTGAGGTGGGAATGGTGTTTGTACTTGTTGTGCTATGATTTGTTGTTGCGATAATGATGGAGGGGTTGCATAGGATAATGGTTGTTGAGAGGTGGATTGATATGGATAAGGGTTGACATTGGAAGAGGTGTGATAGGTTGATGAAGGGGTAACATGATATGTGGATGGATGAGGTTGATATGATGATATAGGTGACACATAGGATTGATGTGAAATTCATTGATGTGGTGATTGGACTTGATATTGTTCTTGTTAGATTTGACAAGTGGCCATGAGGTATTGGGATTTTTCTATGAGTTGTTGCATTTGAGGTGATTGGTTTTTTTGAATTTTTTGGATCATGTCATGGATTCCTTGAATGATTTGTTGGTTTAAAGGTGATTGGCTTGTTTGAGCTTCGTGAAGTATGTGAACAATATTTTGTGCTAGGTCTTCTAATGTTGGCATGGTGTAAAATGATGTTGATTGAATTAAAGGATGATGATGAATAGGATATGATTTGGAATGACAAGATTGGATGATTTGGATGATGTTGTGAGTGTTTATTGGAAGTTTTACTTGGGTAATAGCAAAAAAAAGATCTCACATGTAAATTCATGAACACACACACCAAACATAATGATAAATTTTTCTTTCAATATTAAATGTTATGATTAAGCAAACACTTAAATACACAACAACAAGCCTAATGTTAGTCAAGTGGGTATGGCCAATTAGGTCTTAAGCTAGGATGCACGAGGTTGAATAGGGATGATTTGAAAGAAAAATCCTAACACACATTTGGGAGAAATGGGTAACCCACCCTTCACCTTCAATTTCCAAAGGTATAAAGTTCTTTGGGGCTTAGCCAAGAGTGACAAGATTTCAACTCCCAAAGGAGGGTGCCTTTTAATTCACACCTCGATTGAGGTCATCCCTTGGAGTGGTGTGTCTCTAAGAATGCCTCCTAAGAAGGGTATGAAAAAAGTGAACAAAGTGAGGTGTTTTTGATCTCCAAGATCACCATGTGGTGCGAGGAAAGAGCATACACACATGCACTTGATTCACACTCGCAGTTGTTAATTGAACCTTAGAGATGAAATGTGTGGAAAATAGTTCAAGAACTTGTTCTTTTTAGATCTGAAAGCCAAATGTGTAGGAAGAAAGTTGTTCATTTTAACCCAATTTCAATGATGTGACAACAAGCAAGATGTTATTTTTAAGCCCAAAATCCAAGTGTGTAATCAAACAAGTTGTTCTTTTTAAGCCCCAAATTGAAGTGTGTTGACAAGCAATTATTAGAGATAAAAGATGGAATGTGTGCACCTGATTGTTTTCATCCTTAAATCTGCTATAGATGTTGATGCCAATGTTATTCCAACTCCTTAGATTCACCTACAAAATCAGAAAATGATATTATAATGCAGCCATAAAAAAAGCTCATCAGACAAGGAAAATTGTAATTTCAGATACATATACGAATTATGTTTGATTATTTCAAGAATTTTTTTATTTGAAAACTAAAAAACCAAAGAAGAGACCCCTACTAATTTTCTAAGATCTTTCCAAAAATGTAAAGTTAGAAAAATTCCCTATTTTGCGCCCAAAAATGCAGATTTATGAAAACCCTAAAGAAAACAAAGATTGGATCATTTAGCACCTTATTTGACCTCAAAATAAAATATGTAAAAAATAAACCCACATTAGAATTTTAAGAGCTTTCTAGAAATGTAAAAATTTCTAGAAAATTCATTGATTTATGCCTAGAAAGTCAATTTTATGAAAAAAATAAAATCACGATAACTCCTAAAAAAATGTGATAAACTTGCAAATTTTCTGCTATAGCTTCATTAGATGATAATTTTTTTTTTTGTGAAAATCTTGTAGAAAAATTCACAGTTGTTTGGAAAATATGATGAAATCTTTAAAACCTAGTGTTTTGTCCAAAAAATGGCAGATTTGCAACAAAAAGTCAATAAAACCTACAAAAAGCAAGCTAGATCAAAGGATTTCATGTTAGGTTCACCAAATGTAGTTAGGTAAAATCAGATATAAAACTAAAACAACAAGATATCAAAATCCTAACTAGCACAATAGAGTACGAGCAAGCATGAAAATCAAAATAACAAGCGAATGCAAACCCAAATCCACGCTAAACTCGATTTATCTCCATTGCTCTTCTCAACCTCGCATGAGAATGCAAGATTTTGAAGGATTGTTGATGGAGGAATGTTGGTTTCTCACTATTTTAGCATAACATTAAGATGAAGATGAGAGATGGTAGATGATAGATAGATAGATGAGAATTTTGGCAGAGTGAGGATACTAGAAGAAGATTCATGTAAAATGGCTTATGTGAGGCTAGATTTATAGGAAAGAGCTGATTTGATTCGATGGCCAAGATTAAAAGTCAATTATGTGATGTGTATGGATAGGATTAAAAGTTGATTTTAGTGCCTATAACACACATTAAGTGGGTTATGACATGAGGCTAAAATTATTTTGAGACATGTGAAGAGGAATTAATTAAATAAATGAGATTTATTTAATTAATTGGGAAGGTGATTAAGTGGAATAAATGGGATAAGTGGGATAATGTAATGACCTAGGGTAAAATATTACAAGATGTCTTACAAGGTCATCTATTGACTAGGTAATGTTATGACATGGACAATTTTGGGTGTCTACAAAAATGTGTCACTCTGTATTGACAAATGTGCCACACTTCCTCACAAATGCATGACGATGAAAATACGATGTAGAATAACATAGATTGGGTGTAGGAACCTACAAATAAAAAATGAGATCTGCAAGCTAAAAACATAAACTACCTACAAATTAGATTTGATCAAAGGGTTAGATTTTCTAAGCTAGCAAACCTCCAAAACTAGAACAAGGGAAAATATTAGAGTAAACACTAAAATTCAAAAGATCTAATAAAATGCATCACTCTAGTGTGCAGATGCATCATTCTACCCTACAAATACATCACTCTACCTATTGTCAATCAAGATTTCACCCTAGCTAAGTTAGACTTAACTCTCCTATTGAAACATGGAAACATTCTCAAGTTGTGGGTAACTTATGATGAGAACGAATCTCTAGAGAGGGTTGGTTCCCCTAGAAGATCACCTAAATTAATGAATTTTCTGAGAAAAGGGATAGAGGGATAACTTTGAAAATGAAAATCCTAAAATCTAATGGGTGATGCACCAGAAATTTAAATCTATTCACTAACTCCACTCACAATTAGTTCTCAAAACACTAACTCTCAAACCCTCATATGCAACATACAACACAAAAGTGATTTTCACGAAGGTTCAAAATCAAACACAATGTACAACCTGTATTAAATGAAACTTCTGCACCCACACTTGCAATAATAAGACATAAAAAGGATCCAACATTCAGAATCACAACGACAACATCAAATTATTACTATAAAATGAGACAAAATTATGAGATAGGAATGCCCTGCTGCTTTTATTGATCTGAAAGGAGTATGAGAATATGAAATTTGAGTACAAATCAAGGCTTACAAATCTATTTGCAAGTAGTCAAGAGAGAAAGAAGCAAATCTGAACTAAGAAAAACTAAGTTTTTCTGCAACTTATATCTCCAATATGCCTCCAAGAGTGAGAAGGGAAAAATCTAAGTGAAATGCTCTCCAAAATAGTAACTTCAATGCCATTTTTGAGCTAGGAGAAAAAACCTCCAAAATAGGGCCCAAATTGCCTTAGAACCGAGTGATAAAATATGGAAACTTCCCTCCCAAGAGGGTCAACCCAAAAAGAACTCAAAAGCACTTAGTTATGACTAAAAATTAGAGGTGAAAAGCTTAGTTCACCTATTTTTTCTATTTTTCTCAAATGGGACTCAAACTGAAAAAAGAAAGTTTCACTCAACACTTGCTCTCATTTTAGTGCATTTTTAAATAACAATTACTAAGGCAATTTATAGAAACATTACCTTAGTATTGTTTTACAATATTTGCAGTTTTCAGTTTTGAAAAATAGAAAGGAGAAAGACTCAAGCTTCACTTCACCTTACTTGGCTTTGATTTTTGATTTTTTCAATAATACAAGGAAACTATTGGTTTCGATAAAAAATTTCCAAGTATACAATATTAGGCTTATTTTTTATAAAAATTAGAAAACAAAACTAAGGCATTGCCTAGGTCTTTTGCAAAATATATGCAGGGCCAATAATTATATGATTTGTTCAAAAATCATAGGAAAAAAAACACCAAGGCATAAAGCCTAGGTAAGCACAACATGGGAAAGGTTTCAAAAATACGTAAAAGTTATGAAATAATACCACAAAGTATTAATCCATGCATGTAAACTTTGAAACAATGTGAAAACAAACAAGGCTGACTTAGGGAAACATGGGAAACCCTAAAAAAAAACCATTTGACCTCCTCTTTTCTCTCATCATTTTGCACTTTGATTTTTTCAGTGAAGGCTCTCTGCACACTGCCACCATGCTCCTAGGGTCTTAATGCTAGGGCTTCCTCTATGGATTTCATGTCAAATTTTGAAGCTTTTATGGGAGATTTCTTTTGCAGCCATACATTGGGTAAGACCTTCCTTGCACAAAAACACCAAAATCTTATGTTTTCCTAATTTTTTTGAAGCCCTTCATGGCTCCTACCCGCGACCACTACCATGTTTCTCATGCATTTTTCTTTCATGTTTTAATAAAAATCTCTCTGCATTTTGTGGCCACCATGAATGATTTTGATTTGGGCTTTGGAGTCCCTCCCCATGGATCTGGGTGCATCTTTTCAACAACAAAACTTTAGGTAAGCTCTTCACCATTCAATATTTCCATTGTTCTTTATCTTGTATCAATGAGCTGCTTGATTCAAGAACAATAGTTGTAGAAAATGAACATATTTTGATTTCTCTATTTGTTTTATGCGTAATACCTCATGGGTTCCATTAACTTAGCAAAGAATGAGAAAATCTTTGCATTTTAAGGTCACGACCTCTTGAATTTTTGGGTATTTGCAATGCTTGCACAAGCTTGAGGTTTCCTTTATTTTTTGTATATATGTGAAAATCTCTCCATATAAATTATCATGGGTTTGGCTATTTGTGAAACAAAAGAAAAGAAAGAAAAACCCTAGGCCACAGTTATGAAAGCTCAAACTTAGTTTGATTTTTGAAAACCCCTTCACCATGGCTCGACACATTATAATGTTCTTGTTATTTCTGCATTTATTCTTCTTTCTGAATGTGGTAAAAGGAGAAAATGTTGTTCATTTGTTTGAAAGGAATGAAAATAATTTTTCCTCTATGAAAGGTCGACTCTTCTCTTTGTATCTTTTGGTTTCTTCCATTTCTGAAGATGATGGGGTTTTGACCTTTTTGATAAGGCTCCATTTCGGTCTTACATACACCATGTAGAAAGAGCTGGTTGGTGGGACACCATTTACTCCACTTGCTATGTGCAACTCTTTTGAAGCCTACATGTCCTTAACACTACAAATCGATATTCTCAAAAACACTTTTACATGGAGAAATGCTCACTTTTTCTATAGGCTATTATCTTGTCTTTGTTCAAATGTAGCAAGAAGATCCATTGTATAGGTATTCATTAGTTCTGTAAAATAATTATTTCACCAGATTGTACAAGATCTGAATTATTATTTTTGTATCCATGGATAGCGTGATGATTTAATCTATGCAAATGCATCCTCAATTTTTATCACTCCTTGTATTTGTAGTGATAAATGGATGCTTTTATCTCTTGTGCTCTACATTCTCATACATTTCTCTTCATTTAATCACTGCACTTTGTGAGTTGTAACCTTGTCTTTATTGCTTTACCAATGTTATCTTGATTGAAACTTTACTTGTTACCCTTGTGGCCTTGTGATCACATTTCCCTTTGTTCATTCCCTTACAACCTTGCACTTTCAATGCTCTTTTTCTCATTTTAATCTTGAAAAGAACATGGTTGTTTTCCCATCATTGATACTAGCTTATGTAAGGTGCTTAGATGTCAATGCATATGATGAATTCTCCACATTGACACACCATGAACATAACCTTCTTTGTTGTCCCTTCTACATGAGAATTGTTTGTGGTTGTTGCTTCAAAGTGTGCAGTTCAAACAACATAAACAGTAGGAAATAATGATGTATAGCAGCAATAAGGCATATAAAACATGATGACTATCACCATTCAATGATGCAAAACCATGACATTATAAGAACTTTGTATGCAAACATCCATTCTTAATGAATAAAGTGCACTACTATTTTGTTCTATAGATTACCTGAGCATTTGAATGAGCCCATTGTTCATCTATGATTTCCATTTCAAGTAGAGGGCTGCCTCATTGCACTCTTGACTTGGTTGTCATGAATGATCAATGTTGCTAGTGATTATTACAATTGCTTGTGAGCTACTTGTTCAGCTGAAATGCTCTCATTTGAGCAATATGAATGTGTTTTTCCTATCTCATTCCCCTCTTGAGACTTGGGGGAAACATCCTGGGCTCAACTCTTGTGGGAGCCCATTTTTTCACCACATGCTATGATGTCAAAATGATGAATCTAGCAACAATATTTCACCTATACCTGCATAGTGAACAAACATGTTCGTAAAGAAACAATGAAGCTCAATGCTCTTGTGATGTTTGATTTTCAGGCTCTCTCGCATACATCTGATACTTGCTCAACTGACTTAAAGCATCATAGGCATATGCTATATTTCTACTGATAGGGCGTATAATTAGATTCATATCTGGAGATCTGACCAACTCTTTTATCATGATGTAGGTTCATTTGAAGGTCGGGAGCGAGGAGGAGCTAAAGAAAATGAAGACCCATATAAGATTCTGCCAGGCAATGATGGATATGTTTTTCTTTATGTTATCCTTTCATTACTTTCATCTTCAGATGTATAGTGTATCTCTATGTTGCTTTTGTTCAACTACTCCCATGGCTTGTGTGGGACATTTGAGCATTCTCTTCTTTTCAATTTATAGAAGAACACTTTATGTAATCCTGTGTACATTCCATTACAAAATGAATGAAACATGAATGAAAGCAATATCTTGTAATTTATGCAATTTCTTTCTATTGTAACACATTGCACAATGAAAAGTGAATCCTCTCTTTTGAACCTTAATATGCAATGGTTAAGCATGGTAGAAATATGTTAGAATACTTTTCACCTTTAAATGTAAATAAACTATTTCAGCTCTACCAAATTGAGTTGTAGGTGAAAAATTGGTAACACTACCTAAATAGATGCATCGCTCAATCCCACACAAAAAAACATGTAAAATATGCAAAGGAAATTTCCAAGTTGTGTTCTTCACGTTAGGTTCACTAGAATGATAGATTACAAAATGGGTTAAGATCTCATATTCTAAAACAACAACAAAAAACTATTAGATTTAAGCACATAAAATCCAATCCAAACAATGAAGCACAAAAGACATAAGAAGTCAAATGAAAAGAAAACAAAGCAATTTCCCATCGTATGTCAACCATGGTTCACCTCCATTTTTCTTCTCCTTTTCACCTTTTTGAAGTTGTGGAATGTTGCTCTCAAATTCTTAAGTGCACAATTTGGATAATCACGCAATGATAGTTTCAGAAAAAAATCAAAGATTTTGGTTGTTCATGTGAAGAAGTGAATATTGAATTTATAGAAGATTCAAGGAAATTGATGGATGGGATTGAATAATCAATTGACGGTCAAGATTGAATAAGATAAATTGTAGGGGAAAGTTGCCCATTTTCAAAATGGAATAAGTGGAGAGGGAAATAGAAATTTGTTGCAAGAATGAAGAAAGAAATGAAAGTTTTGTCATTGATGTCAGTTGGTTATCTACTAGTTACTGTTGACTGTATATGTTGAGGATATTGAGAAAATTGTATTAAAGGAAGTTTACAGGTATTCAATTGTTGCTCTGATATTTGCGCCTATGTTCATGCAATTCAGATATATTGGTCATGGTTGTTGAAGGTTGCTATATCTATATGTTTGGTTGTTGGTTCATTCTAAAGCTTGAGTTGTGTTCACTAGTTGTGAACTATGTTTTTCTATGTTTTGGTTGAGGTCTGGGAGAAAAGTTGTTGGTCTATATTTCTATTTGATGAATTCTTTTGACTTGTGGTTCTAGAGTTAAGATGCTCTGATTGCATTGAAGATATTTTTGGTTTCTGGAAGTTTCAAGCTTAATTGTTCTATGTGTTTTACATTGGTTTGGCCAACCTTGTGTTAAGCACTATCTTTGAAGTTAATGAAGCGTGTTGGATCTATTTTGGGTCCCAATGAAGCATGTGTTTAGGTTTTTTTCATTATAATTCTACCCTAGGATGTTTGACACCGACCTAGTTTGAATTTAAAGTTGAATGGATGACTTTGTATCTTTTTCAAGGTTGGAAATAGTATAAATATAGGATGAGCTAGTAATGAAAAATATACTAAAGAGATAAGTGAAAGGGCAGACACAAGTTTGATGCTATTCAAAAAGTGTGTGTGAGTTGTGTGTGGCAGATCTATGTGCAGCTTAATGCTAAGTTATTGGATGCAGTGAGTAGAAGGTGAACTCTATCATTCATGCAAGTTGATCAAGTGATTATGGTGGAATCCTTTGTTGCATTGAGATTGTAGTCTCTTTGTAGCAAGTATTCTTTGTATTCTTTGTATCTCTATAGCAGTGATCCCTCTAGGTTGTAGCCCTACGGACAATGAGTCCTTATTTTAGGTAGTGAGCCTTATCTCAGGTAGTGAGCCTTGTTTCAGGGAGTGAGCCTTTTTGTAATCGGTTTTGATATTCTCTATAGTGTGAGTTAATCCTCACTATGGATTTTCCCTCATTGGGTTTTCCATGTAAATGTGGTGTTATTGTGATGGATTTGAGTTCCTGCATTGGTATTTGATGATTAATCATTTAAGTAGTTTTAATTATTAGTTCTGGTGATTGAATTAAAGGTTAAAATCTATGACAACTAATTCTCTTCAATCACTTCACTTAACTGTTCTTCAAGGGAATCCGCCTTCAATGTATCTATGGTAGCTTCGCATTTGTTAATTAACTCTTCAACCATCACCTCTTTTTCCTCTATATGAACCATGCCTTCAATCTGTTGGTTTTTTTCCAACAGAACCCTGAAATCCTCTAAAGGGTAGCCAACCCTTATGTTCACAAATTTTCAAAGTTAGTGGCCAACAAACAAGTAAAGGGTTTTGAGGCCTTGATTCCTATAGTTTAGGCTCTGTGAGACCTAGGAGGGTGTTCCTTATTGTTCTCAAGTGATATTTTTCTAATTGAGAACACATCTATACACAGATCAGTTCCTATTAAGTGCAAATAAATGTAATTCACTAAATATTTGGAAGAACTTTGAGCAAATTATCATCTATTTACTAGGAATTAGGTGATACTTCAAACACATACAACATAACTAAAAGATTTTTAATGATTTTCATTCTCACCCTGAATCCCTAGCTAGGTGCATTACCAGCTCATTTATCTTAAAAATAAACTAATGAATAGAACAGTGTTTCGTCTATTGGGAAAATGGAGTCAAATTTATAAAAAGCAGTAATACATTGGTCATTTTACTTAGAACTTGGTGGACTATTATCATAATAATTTGTAATATGACAACTCATAGTGTCTAAAATGTAACTTCTTACTAAATCCTATACTCATCCTCACAAACCTATGAATCCATTCAAGCATTTAATCAATTCTTTGAATTAAAACAAAAAGGGAAACACACATCAATTAAAGAAACTGAAGATAAACAAAAATACCATTGGTAATTTCATTTATAATTTGCAAGAGAATTACATAGGAGAGCATACATTTCATAACTAATATTATCTGCCATATATGTGGCTTCTATAAAACTATTTTAAGATCATTACATACAAGACTCATACCCTGGAATTCTTACAATTCTATTCATCGGTATTTCTTTACAATATGCTTCTTTTTTAGATTCACTATTCACTTAGACCATTATGAGACTCAAAATTCAAACCCTCTATAATGAGCCTTGAAATCCCTTACATAGAACTAGGGATCAACAAGCATCCGACTCAATTATAGTTACAATTACATTTCAAAATTAATTTCATTTGCATTTTAGATATTCCCTGACGGTTGCATGTAACCATTTGCAATACAAGGGAAAATAAAACTTTACACCATTTTTTGAAAAAGAACCATCTGATACCACCAAAAGAACCATTAATTGTTTTCTAGCCTTCATATTCCATGTCCATAAAAAAAATCTTCATGATACTAGGCAAAAAGCACCCAAGTTAGCACAATGGACAAAAACCCACAAATGCAAAAAGCTAGAAAAGTTACCATGGAAATATTATCACCAAACACAAAAACTAGGACCCAGACACCATCTAAGTCAATCAAAACTAGAAAACACATGCCCAATTCATGTCCTTGCAAAGTCTAGAGAAGCCACC
This sequence comes from Sequoia sempervirens, assembly GCA_007258455.2. Classification (NCBI taxonomy): domain Eukaryota; kingdom Viridiplantae; phylum Streptophyta; class Pinopsida; order Cupressales; family Cupressaceae; genus Sequoia; species Sequoia sempervirens. The sequence goes on from VDFB02270651.1 coordinate 444,021,195, forward strand.
ACTCCTTTATCAATGTCCCAATCAACAACAGAATAAGTACACCTACTTGGTGTCCTTACTGAAATTGGGGAAACCCCCACCACCTCTTCACCTGAGTCTACTAATTTAGTCAAAGCCATAAGGTACTAGTGGTAACAGTCTCAGTCTCACTATCTGAAGGATCACTTGAGACTTCAATAGGAGAATGGTGCTTTCCTAGATAAGCTCGGTGGTACTTGCTCTTCCTTGTTGCTTCCCTCACAATCTTCGTAGACTTCTTTTCTTTAGGTTTGGTCTCTCCTCCTAGGAAAACTCAGCTCCTCAACTAATAGTTACTGTTCTGACTAACTTGCATTCACGTCTTGCTGCGAGCACCCTTCTTTCCCTCTTCCTTTGGAGTTAAAATAACTCCAGGTGTGCTTTTCTCACTCTCTAGTACATCATGTGACTGTACAAGTTGAATCTTCGAGACCTTCGTACAAGGGAAGCAAAGATAATGGACTTACTTATTTTCACTGAAGACAAGTAGAGAATAACAAGATTTCACAATTGCAGACTGACCCTTCACTTGTTCCTAGAAAATTTTTTAGAAATAAAGCTACCACCACCCTCTTCACATACCTAGGAAATTTTAGCTTCTGATTGCAATGGTGAAGACAAAGGCTACTAGCTCCATTTATTGAGCAATTCAATCATGTTGATCATTAATGCTTAATGAAAACCCAAAAAATTGAGCATATGATCAATCGTAATTGGATGTTGCATCATGACTATTAATCTCCTAGGTGCATGAAAATCTATGTAGCATCCTCAATGATTACATGAGAGTAATCATTCACATGCATTAGGATCAAATTTGATTAATCTTGCAAGAGTCCTCTGCCATTAATGCTCATTCACACGAAAAAAAATGGCTATCATGCTCACATCTCAAGTTTTCAAATAATGGTTGTTGATCTCTTGGTGAAGTGGTGTATCAGATGACTTAGATTGAGTCAATCACATTTGAAATTCCACTGCAATTGCTCATCAATTCCCAATGAATGAAATTCGGCCATCTAGACGCCAACACATTTATCCGTGGGTTCCACCATTCATCTTCAAGTGGAGGAAAAGCTCCATGTGTCACTTGCCCACTGATCCCACAACTTCAAATAAAGCAATATTTTAATCTCGTGGGGTTGGCAGGGAATGACTAAGATTCAATCTCAACATTCCATCACGGCCACTAATTTGAAGTTCCACAGCATCAGGCTTGATAAAGGAGATCGGGCCCCACACCCGCCAAGGGACATGCGTTCATCGCCCATTGACCTCGTGGCTTTAAATAAAGCATTATTTTAATTACGTGAGGTTGGCAATAAATGTTCCATATCAAATCTGATGATCTGACGGTGAGTAATCTACACACGCATAAATGTTGTCTTAAATATGGGGCCATGACTAGGCCGATGAAACTTGACCCTTAGGATTGCAAACTTAATACTTAAGTCACTTTAACATAAAAATTATTGCTCGACCTAAGAAATATGAATCAAGTGACCAAATATTTGGTGACCGACAACCTAGACCAGAGGGGTCAGTGTGAATAATGATATCAATGACCTAAGTCGTGACTTAAGTGACTGGCCATCGGGAGTAACAAGTCAATGTAGAAATAGGATGTCAAAGGGTTTATGAGGGTTTTTAGACAACAACCCTATCTCTACCCTTGGACGCAAAGGTTCAAAATTATGACAAAGCAAGAACCTACTTAATATTTTGCAAGTTTTTGGAAGCTCTACTAGTGGCTTATGGTTGGGGATGCATACCTCTAGTGGATATGGTGAGAATCCAAATCTCAAGTTGAAGCAGACCAGTAAAGAAGAATAAGAACCTAGGAGCTTGCTTGGACAAGGCAAGCAAATGCAACCAAAAGAAAACACACCAAAGCTATATATAATATTTACATAATTACATTATGTCTTCCTCTTCTTAGAAGCCTCTACTAATATTAAAACTACCTCATACAATTCCATAGGCTTTAATCTTCAAAATGGTGTCCCAAGGCCCCCAAAACTTGAAACCAACTCTTTCCTCTGTCAAATACTTTGTCTTGTGCTGCTTGTAATGGATCAACATTTGTATTAAGCATTTCCAAACAATCAAATCCACCTACTGTAAAACTTCCTTGTTCATTAGCCCACTCCAATACAAGCTTATCTTATTGAAATGGAAAGGTGAAAAACTCATTCCATTTGATCATTAACATCACCAACTTTGATATCATATTTAATTTGCACATCAAATTGAAAACTTTCATAAATACTTTGGTGTGTGTCATGCAAACAACCCCCAAATGTACCAAAAGGAAACATTTCATCTTCAAGGGATTCATTAACTTGGGCATCATGACATAAGCATATGTCTAAGCACTTTGATTTAGATACACCAAAGCACATATTAGTATCCAAGAGATGGGCATCATGTGCACCATCATCATCCCAGAATTGAGTAAATGCACTTATCTCAGGTTGAGTAACATACTCTGATTCATTTTTTAGACCCTCATTTAGTTCAATGCATAATGCTTCAAAAGTAGGCTCAAACAATTTAGGATAATCAAGCTCAACATAAGGACACTCATATGTATTGGTAACTTCAAGTGTGGCTGATACTTCCATCTCTACTTCACACAAACAATCATGAGTATTTGGGATATAAGTATGTTCATCAACACCTTCACCATTTTCAACATTGTGTTCAAAATCAACACACTGAATACCTACATATTTATCTTCAAATTCCACATCATCCATACGATTAGCGTACAACACAGATAGAAGACCTGAATCACACTCTAGGTATTCATCACATGCATTTCATTTATTCACTTGTGAACAAGTGATTTCATTAATATTTGTATCATTTCATCCATCGTGTGACTAAAGTACTTATGGATCATCCCTATAAGAGTAGTTACAATCCTTAGAGACACAATCAGAAACTTCAATCTCATCATAATCCTTAATCTTACCCACAACATTTGTATCAAATGTAAAATGTTCATAGGAAATGCTCCCAAGGAATTCATCACTGTGTTTCCTTGTTTGTCACTACCACCTTCCAACCCTGTGTTAGATGCATCATCAAGGTTCTCAAAAAAGAGTGGGTTATTTCTACACTAATAAAGATCACCATTTCTTATCTCAAGAAAAATTGGAGGCTCTTTAAATAAGGGATTTTGTCACACATTCATTGTTGTCATAAAAACTTCTACCTCCTCAACATGAAGGTCCAAATATTTCAAGTAATCACTATACTCAAAGTCATTGTAATCACTTGAAGAGCATACAAATCCCTATCATTGGTGACTAACACCATTGACTCACATTTTGACAACTCTTCACATGAAGAAAATTGTTCACTCTCAAGCAAACATGCATTCCCATTGTTATTAGCATATCCCCTATTGAAGAAAAGGATTCCATTTCTACTTCATAAGAAGAATCATAATCAATAGAGGACTGACCAAACTCAATTCCATCACAATTACTACAGCAAGAAAGCTCACCAATATTGAGATTACATTCAGATTCCTCAGGATGATTACCCATACTTTCCTCTTCAATACCTCGATCATTAATTTGTGACAAAGTACCAATAACATTTTCACCACTGTCATGGATCAAATTATGACATGGGATGACTTATTTAATCTCTCCTACATATTCAATATCCAAGACATCCCAGGGATGAAATTCATGCACATGTACTTTGTCATCACACTATGTATTGTCATCTTCATTACTGTTTTTGAAAGAGGAAAAAATGGGTTTTACAGGGACCCGAAACCACAAAGTTTACAAAAAAAAGATAAGATCGTTAAAGAAACCAAAAGAAGAAAGGCTATTAAAAGAACAACAATACAAATCCACAACCACCAAAAAAGGCCAGCAAAGGCCACAAAACCAAAAAACTAGACAAAACGCTAGCAACAACTAAATTTGGGCCTTTAGTAACTCCACAGTCTCAACTTCCAAATTGTTCATATCTTGAACCCCCCTCTTTAAAATTTGAACCATCTGGGTAGTAGGAGGCACTTTCCTTTTAAGGTTGGCACGGGTCCTTTTCGAAATACCTTGGTCCTCGTTCTTTCTTTTTTCCTTGTTCTCTTCTAGATCAATGACCAATGAACCCTATTGCGTCTTTTCCAGCTTTTCAGACAT
>VDFB02270651.1:444025481-444253539 GCA_007258455.2 Sequoia sempervirens
TTTTTTGAATAAAACAATATTATTTAATTAATTCACTTTTTCATCATTTTTGATGAATAAAGAATAAAACGACATTATTTACTTAATTCACTTTTTTATCAAATTCGACGAATTAAATAAATTTTATTTATTTAATAAAGTCTTAATCTAACGTTATTCCTCTTGATTAATTAAATAACACTAATTATTTAATTATGTCGCTAATCCACTTTATTCCTCTAAGTCAATTAAATTATTAAAACAAAATAATTTAATTATGTCACTTTCCCTCCAAAATTTGAATAATTTGAATAAAATATTTAAAATATCATCAAAAATCAAATTGAACAAACGTAACTTTGTTTGCAAAAGTCAAACTTGATTTACATGTTCAACTCCAAAAAGGATTAATTATTTAAATAGATTAATCAATTATCCTCACCCACTTTCTTGATTGAGTAAATTATGAAACACTGATTGCTCAATCTATTTCCTACTGATCAATCTATTTTCTGACTAACTGATATATTTCCTTACTGATTAATCTATTCTTAACTGGTCAATATATTCTTCAATCACATTAATCATGCAATCAATTTGCACAAATTATGCCCATCTAAATCCTCTCAACATCTTCCAACCGTCAATCAAGATATTCTACTATGAAATCTTGATCGTCTATTTCAAATCACAATTTCTATATAACAAACCTCTTTCCTCAGAAAAAAAGATTCGAGAATCAACATCATTTACACAACGAAGTAATGCCCAATTGACATTGACAAAGCTTTAAACATCTTCGATCAACAACACACGAACGTTCTTCAAGCTCTCACACACAACAATGGAGGCTTCACATTGATATGAACAACCTCATCTTCATGAACACACTTTGACATGGGATGGTAACACTATTTGTTTTAGATTTCATTGTAATTGTTTTTTGTCAATTATGTTTTTGATTTCCTTAATAGTTTAGTTTCATTTCATGATTAATGGACATAGATTTAGATCATTATTTTGGATTAGATTAGTTTCTATTCGCTATTTTGATCTCATTTACACTCATGGATTTTCCCCTTACACATTCTAGCATGCCCAATGAGACCCTGATCCTTAACACTAATCGTTTTCTGAGAAAAAATATTTTAAGTTGCAGGTTTCTGAAGTGCTCTGGAAAAATCTTCGCACATAGGTTTTAGAGAAATTTTGCATTTTCTTTCATGGTTCTAACACCTTTTCCCTATTTTCTGTTGCACTTGACTTGGTTTTTAGCGCTTTTGATAGTTTTTGGCACCTTTGCTCTTTGATAGAGGGTGCTTTTGATAGTTTCCGGTGCCTTTTCTCTCTAACAGAGGGAACTTTTGACATTTTCTGGTGCTTTTTCTCTCTGACAGAGGCCACTATTGCTTGTTTTTCTTGCGCTTTTTCCTTGTTAACTTGTGTTTGAAATCTACAAGTTAAATTTTGATTTTCTAATGCTAACGAGTGCCTGATTTGAATGTGTAATAGATACTAATTTTGTGTATGCAAGATTTGTAGAGGTATAACAAGCATCTATCCAAAAAACAATTAACACCTTTTACTACAGGGAAGATGAATGGTCAAAGAATTTCAAAATTTTAAGCTTTTTAAGTTAGAAAAATTCTTTCAATTTGGTGTTTAAAACGAACCGCACAAACAAAATGCTTTCAATCTAGTGCTCTAAAATTAATTTTTTTCAAGTTTTCTAAGTTAGAAAAATACTTTCAATTTGGCACTTAAAAAGAATCCCACAAACAAACACATTTCGATTTAGTGCTCTAAAATGAACCTTTTCCAAGCTTTCTAAGTTAGAAAATATTTTTATTTGGTGCTTTAAAATAATCCCACAAACAAATTCTTTCAATTTAGTTCTCTAAAATGAACCTTTTTCAAAGCCTTCATAGTTAGAAAATCATTTCATTTGGTGCAATAAAAAGAACCCCACAAATAAACACTTTCAATTTAGTGCTCTAAAAAGGATGTTTGTTTTTTGTTGACCAAACGATTTCAATTTGTTGAGGAAGGAAATATTTCTTTTGTTGATCATTAAAACAAGGTTTAGAATGAACACTTTGATTAGTGTTTAAAATGAACAAATCCAATTCTTGTTTTGCATAATGCAATATTCTTATTCAAAATCTAGAATATTTCAATTTGGTGAACATAAAAAGAACCATTGCTATCTTGTACATAGCTTATTTCACTATTTTGGATAGCACCGATCGAGGGGCTTAAAAAGAACATTGTGATGAAGTGTATTCCATGTTTGAAAAACTAGGTGACTATGCTCTCCCCTCGTGTCTTTTTGGTGATCTTGGGTGATGAAAATCATCTTGAGTTTCACACTTTTTACTTCAAAACATACCTTTAGAGGGCCTACCTTTTGAGACACATCCCATGTTGGAGAAATCAAAGGCAACCCAAGCAATACTGTGTTTTGGTACGCTATATAAATTATTGTGGGTGTGAGGAAAGTTTTCATCCACATGGTATTGTTGTTCTATACCAATGAATGTCTCTTAGGCTAGTATTCGTGTGATACGTTAAAACTCACAAGGGATGGGAGGCCTCTTAATTGAGTGAATTGCCACATGTATAGACTTCATAGCCAATTTTTTGTAGAAGCTACCCCTTTTATCCAAAACATACTCTGAAGTGGTGCATTGGAACTCTGATTCTGAGAAGTTACTTACCAAGTCCAACTTAGGTTGAGAATAAAAATCCTTTCCATTTGTTGCATGTAAAATCATCCCTTCAAGGCATGAGGTATGCCCACCTAAGAAGAAGTGTCTATCCCTAGGGTATACTTTGTTCTCACAAAATTGCCAAAGATTTATTTGGTTACTTTGAAAACATCAAACTTTGTGCTTGAATTGAAGGATGAAAACATCCAAACAAGCACTTAACATGGTTCTAAAATGACAAACCCCTCTAACTTAGTATGAATCCTTTGAAAAGAGCCATCTATTTAAACTCCTAAAAGATATCATAAAACAATATCTTTGAAGGTTTTTGAATATCTAGGCTCACATTTCAAGTCACATTAAGGAAAAGGTAAACATTGGAAACCATAACTTTTAGCATTTCTACCTTTGTGAACTTCGAGCTTTCGTGGAGGGAAACATGCTTAAAGTATAGACATCTAGGGTCTCACAAGTTTTGATTGTTGAGTTGAATGGTATCACTTGCCAAATTTCAAAAACATATCAAACAAAATCATCCAAAATTGCAAAAAAATATTAACGCTGCTACCAAATACTAAAATTGGAAAACAAATTTGAATAGAGGTTGCTTCTGCTACTATTTCTGTCACACTTGACAAAAAATTGGTCACACTTGCCAAAAAAAGCTCGCTTTTTCTATCTTTCCCATAAAAAGTCACTGATGAAAATCTCTTGCATTTGAAAAAACTTGCACAATTGCTGCAAAATTGGTCATGCTTGATCTTTTTATGCAGCACTTGCCAAAAACATTTCAGTGCACTTACCAAAAAACTAGCCGCACTTTCCCATATAACTCAAATTTGTCTATGTGAATCACCACATTGGGAAAACTGCATACAAAGGATGCACTTGAAATTCGTAGTCACAATTGCTTTTCAAAAATCAACTCACATGATAAAAACCTGGTTGCATTTGATAAAACTTGTCGCTATTGTTGGCTTTCTTTGTCGCTTTTGACAAACTGGAACACATTTGTACTTCATCATTGGCACAGTTGCACCCCACTACCGTAGTTGACATTGACATTTGCACACTTGCAAAATTTTAACGCTTTTTCCCTAAACTCTACCACAACTACCCAAATTCTATCACAATTGACCTAAAGTTTGTCACGGTTGCCTTATTTTTGGTGAAAGTTGGAAACAGATCGAAGAATCAGTTGAGGCTTTCACCATTAGGAAACCAAACACCCCACATCACTTTTCATACATCATTTCACCAAAAAAAAATCTCATCCATGGGGACATCAATTTATTACCTGAATCACTCTTATCAAGGGTCACAACAACATAAAGGGTTTCAAAATCATCATCAAGATCAAAATCTACAACATCAACTTGCCCTAAATGTACTTGAAAATAGAATTGGAAAAATTTATCAACAACGCTTTGGACGCCATCAAAAGAGTGAGTCTCAATATCAACATCTTAACAATTCTCAAAACACAGATTCATATATAAGACAAATATCTTATAAGATTGTACAAACTATAATATAATATAATATTTTACATTATTTCTATTATATTTTTATAGTTTTTATTAATGACATTGTATTTTATTTTGAAAATGAAGCATAAATAACTTTTCTTTTAACATTGATTGAAGGGTAGTTACATAGATTTTAGTGTATCAATAAAATAAATTTAAAATAATTAAAATTATATACTTTTCATTAATAAAAATTAAATAAAAATAAATATTTTAATGTTAAAAACATAGTGTACATATGTTCTATTAATGAATCAAAATATGAAAAATATTATGCTATTATGATGCCTTAGCTCAGACAAATCTATGTTAACACATGAATATGACATCTTTGAATAGGCATGAATATGCATGGAGCCCACATACAATTATTCTTTTAACATTGATTGAAGGGTAGTTGCACAGATTTTAGTGTATCAATAAAATAAATTTAAAATAATTAATTATATGCTATTTATTAATAAAAATAATATTTTAATGATAAAAACATAGTGTACATATGTTCTATTAATGAAAAAAAATATTAAAAATACTATGCTATTATGATGCCTTAGCTCAAACAAATCTATGTTAACACATGAATATGACATATTTGAATAGGCATAAATATGCATGGAGCCCACAGACACTGAAGGCTAAGCATATCATGCCCTTTCCCGGTCTATTGACTCATTTGAAATAAATCAAATTGTCTATCTATGTTCAACGATGAACTCATGAGATATGGTTAGCTTTTCAATTTCTTTGGGGTTATGAATATGCCACTCAATTTTTCTTTTATTGGAAAAATATATTTTATTAATAAAAGAAAATTAATTTACAAGAGTACAAAAGTGCCTAGAGGAGGCACATCCCAACCAAAATGATTGGAAGAGACCATAATACAAGAAACACTTGAGCAAACATAATTTAAGATAGCTGAAATTGATTTGACTTAAAAATAAAAGGGAAAATAAGATGCCTAGAAGTTTGGTGTAGAATAGAAAAATTGGGAACACACAAGTTGGAGTATAATATACCATTGAATCATTTCAAGCACTCAATATTTCCTTTTATTTTCAAGTTTGTTAAATTCTCTTACGTTGAGTCGTTTCAAGAATTCATTTTTTTCTTTTATTTGCATGCATGTTAAGTTCTCTTACGCTCTCCAATTAAAGTAGGCACCATTGTCCCATTGACTAAGTGAAAATAATTCTTTTACAAGGAGAAGGGACAAAAATGGCTCTCCACATTTGGCTTCTTGATTCTTCGATAGGGGAAGAGCACTAGTAGTTGTTATAGTTTCAATAACCATTCACTCCACATGCATTTGATTTGAGAAAACTTTTGTATTTTAGTCATTACATAATTTTAGTTGGACCAATAAATATTTGTATCCTACACCAATACATGATCACTGTAATTGACCAAAAAAATTAAACAATTACTGGTACATATCTATTTCCAGTTGCACAAAATAACTCACTTTTACATTTACAAAAAAATTAATATTTACAATTACCACTCTATGCAAGTGGACCAAAACTTAAATTGTATTGTATTTACATATACAGGTGCACAGTTAATGGTGCCTAATATTTCATAATATAAAATAACTATCAACTTTATGGGATATCAATTGCACTTTCTTCCACACTTATTTTCACATCTTCATGCATTAACTCCATCTACTTATGGTACCTGTACATACAGTAAATGGTGTAAGGCTCCCCAATAAACAAAAATACATATATTAAATCATATATAAAATTGAATTCATTCAAGCCATCGTAGAAATATATTAAATCATATATAAAACTACATTCAAGCCACCATAGACATTAGACATAAATGACAACTGCAATATGAAATGATTGATTATTTCCCACAAAAAATCAATTTTGAAAATCAACCACCACAGTTCAATGCATTCATTTTCTATATTTGAATGATTTAATAAGAGGGAATTTTTAGGGTCATTTTCATTACAAATTCTTGTATGTTTTCATTGAATATCTTCTACAAAATTTAGAGATTACGAAGGAAACCTTTGCACATTCCTAATTAAAGGGAACTTATTCAAGTTGATACACCTAGAATAACTAACTAAATTCATGTTTTCATAAATCAATATACTATTATATATGTATATATATGTATATATGTCTATATATGTATATGCATATGTATATTTCTCTTCTTTATAGAAAATAATCAGAAAATAGTATTAAAATAGAATATATTTATTTTTAAAATGTAATAATATAATATTGTAAATACTTTATTATATTTTAATTCATTTTATTTAAGTTAGTTAAATAAATGTTAATATTGATATAATAATTAATTTAATTTAGAGTTAGGTTGATTATGTTACAAATATAAGTAAATATGAAAATTATATTAAAAATTCATATTTTTATGATGAAAAAGTGTTGTCATAGATGTCAAAAGTAATTTATTAATGTTTTGTATTTTTCAATGACTCAAATGAAGATTTCTAATTTAAATTTTTTATTGTCTATAGTCTTTTTTTAGGTCCAAAACTATATAAATGACCTTCTAATTCATAAGAGCAATATACCACTTTTAAATTTTCATCTTTGACAATAAAAAAAGAAACATATAATGAAATAATTGTGAATTAAAACTTAGTTAAGTATAGACTATCTTACAAAAAAAGAGAAAGACAAGAGATTGCACCTATTATACAAAGTGGAATTGCGTTGAGCATTGAATGGACTCCAAAATAGTACAAGCAAGGCAACACATTCAATTAGCTTCACACTTCTCATCACTCCTTGCTTTACACTTAATGAAAGAAAGTGATGCATCTTTTTGGTGTGGAAATATTTTAGAGTGCTTGACCCTTATAAAACATCTGAGAAGCTTCCATCTCATAAGCTTGGAAATTACATAAGAAATAACATTATTAAAAAAATGTCATAATATATGAGCAACACTACTTGGGCCAAAGAGTTCAAATGTGCATTCTAATAATTTAGTTTGATGTCTCTATATAATGTTCATTTTACCAACTTTATGTCTCATGGAGAGAATAAAATTGTTGATGAATCTTCAACTATTTTTTAAAGGATATAAGGGCTTAAGGTAGGCCAAAAAAAATATAAAGTTAGTATAGTGGCCATTTTCCTTTCAGTTTATGAAGAAGCTTTTTGGGCAAACTATGATTGAGGTAACTTACAGTATACTCCTTACACAAGGAAGTATTTTGTATGTACATACAACATACATATTCTACTTACCTTTGAAGTTATTATCATGTATATAGGGCCCTAATATTAACTCGGAAGCGGATTTATAAATTTTTACTACTAGATGACCATAACCCTTAAACAACAAAGTTTTGATTTTTGTGTGCAGAGGATAAGAAAAATAATTGGATGGTTATGTTACTCCTTAAAAAACTAAAATCACTTTAAAAATAGATGTTAATTGTATATGAAAACAACCTTTTTTTCTATAGATCAACACTCTAATCCGAATGCTCTAATCTTGCAACTCATAAATTAAAAAACAATGAAGTAGAATAGAGAAATATTGTTCAATAGAATGCTAATGGAATATTATAGCCTTATATTCTCAGAACACAAAAAAAAATATTACATCAAGTCTATTTCATCTCTAGGAAATTGAACCAACTTTCTTTTATAATGAATGAATTATAGAAGTCAAGAGTAGATTTACAATAGTCCCACGTACAAAGAGTAAAAGTAAATTTATCTTCAAAATAAAACATAACGAATCTATTCAGATAATAAAACATTTACATAATTTTATAACTCTATCCTAGATTCATCTCACCATTTAACACATTCCTAAATATAGAAAATAGACATTCACATAGTAAAAACCTCCTAATCAAACTTGTTGATCATAAAAGTTTGCGCTTCTAAGAACAACCTTATGGGAAATTCAGTGAGCGAGGGACCAAATTGCACCTCACTGAATGACCTCCAAGATTTTCATAGAATTTGACTCTTCTTTGAGTTTTGTGAAAAGGGGAAAAGAGAAATGTAGAGAGAACAAAAAAAGATGGTGATGCGCCAAAGCTTTTACAACATTTCAAATTTTAACAATTCCTTACTCCTAATGAAACAGATATAAAATGCCACAAACCCTTCGTTGTTGGGAAGAGAAAAAATGAATAAGACTAAAAAAAGAACAAATTATTCATTCAAATCTCCCCGTGGGAAGCATCCATTAAGGTTTGACAAAAATAAGAAACCCCAAATTTAACATGAACTTTTGGATTTTTACAAAACCCTTTCTCTCTTATAGCATAGTATGAAATATAGCATAAAATTTACAGAAAATGAAAGAGTACAATGAACATGGTCCAATTTTTGAAAGATAGCACCAAGCATAAAAGCTAATAGCATATAAAATAATTATCAAGACTATCTCTATAGGACTTGAAACTGAGCATTCAACACAAACAATATAGGGAAAATAAATTTGTTATAAAGGCCATAAAATGTACAATCTCAAAGATTTCTTTCTAAAAATACTTGTTCTTCCATTAAATCAACTAAAAGAAAAGGTTGGATGCCAATCCGATTAATAGTATTGACAAATAAAACATGAAATAGAGTGTAAATAGTGCTCTATAAAAATCCTCCCACCCCTGAAAATTTATATCTCCCTTCTAAAACCTCTCTTCTTTTTTATATCTATCTTCCCCTTTGCTACAAACCCTTTTAAATAGCTATAAGAAAGAGCCATCACCATAACCAATGAAGATGAACAACTACCAAGTGTCTGTTCTTGATAGACCACAATCCAATCTAAAGTTTGATTAGATCACAACAATCTTCGCTCATAAAGTTTGAGCTACTTCATTAATGGCTCTAGATTTTGTAGAAGTTTCATGAAGATATTTTGTTAGAAGATGATCAAATCCTAACACAACCGGGCATAATATGATTTGATCAACTATGAGGAATGATGATGCCACCCCAAAATTCCAAACCCCGAAAGTAAGAACTTTGATGCATTGTCCAATAAAATCCACCAAATGGGATACATCCGCAAAAGAATAACCCGCCTGATGAAATGACTGATGTGGCATGCTGGTGGGTGATCTTCAAATTTGTGAGAACAACTTTGGGGAAAATCCCCACTAGGCAGACATGTGTCCCGATTTTGGCTTGAAAGGAAGATGATATAGGAAAAGTTGCATAGCCACCACGTGGTGCATTGCACGCTTTTATAAAAGAGTAACCTTTGTCCTTTGGGGTGTGGTGCCATCATAACATGAAAAAGGAAGTAAGGGTTGAAAACAAAAGAATGTTGAATGAAAAATTTTCTCCACAGTTTCTGGCGACTCATAGGGGGCCTTCGCTCATGGAGGTATGAACACAAATATCAAATAATCCTCAGAGTTTGAGGAAAGCGACATGTTGATACTCCTAGTCTCCATCGGAGAGTAGAATGAGGGTGCACAATGTCTCATAGGCCTAATTAAGATCAAGGACCTATTTGAAAGAAACTCCTTCCTATTTTGATGAAACAACTCCAATATGGTAGTAAATTCAGGAAAGGGGAAGAAGTGCCTTCTTGACCTCCTTGACTGTAGGTGTTGAGCTCAAATTTTGGAGCATTGTGGAGTCTTGGATCTTGAGCCCGATTTCTTTTACGATCTGCTCTACTATCAATAACCCCCCATCTAGAAAAAATAAGGAGAGTAATCCAAAGTAGATCAAAACTTCAAATCCTTCTTTTATCTTGTTGACCTTATTTAAAAATAACAGAAAAGCTCTGATTTTTAACACAACCTAGTTGTAGATGATAAATTCATTTTCCTTCCTTGTAGCCTCTCTTTGGTCGGGAATCCTAACACCTTTTAAAGCTTCCTCAACTGCCTTACATAGTCTTGTGATCAAAACTCTTGACTCTTTAGCTTGGGGAGTGATTGTGTGTTGAATTTGGTTGACTGCCAACCCGACCTTTGCATTTAACTCTTGTGCATCCATTAGAAGATGCAAGACTGGCATTAGGGCTAACATTACAACTATGATCCTCTTCCAATGAGAAGATAATAATTTTTTAACCACCGAGAGGAGCCTGAAACCCCATGCTATGGTCAATTCCTATTGGAATTGGGATTCAAAAGCTATCATGTTTTCATCCAATTAATTCTTCTCCTAGAGAGTGTTCAAAAGTTTCAAGTGTAGTTTTTCTATCTCCTCATTATGAGTTTGTAGAATAGACTCGACATCTTGCTTTTCCTATCTTTCCTTCTCTATTTCTGCAGGGTCCTTTGGAGGTCATTGGTTTCCAAGTAACAAAATCTTCTTGAAAATCAACCTTATGCTTATCCATTTCCTATAGCTCTCTCTACAACTCCGCATACATAATGTTTTGTCAGTTTGTTGTATCCTCTAGCTCTTTTTGTTTTCATTGATGCTCCAAAGCTGTTTCACACTCAACCATGATCTTACATTTCAATCTTTGCACCTCGACATGAAGTTGATCCTTCTCATTATGGGATTCTTTGAGCAACTTAGTTGTTTCACCTTGTTGACCCTGTACCTACCTCAAGTGGGCCATCTCTAATTCTTTTCATTTGATCTTTGCATGCAGTCTATCTACTATGGCCTTTATATTCACTAGCTCTACCTCATGCTTTTTCAATTTCTTGTCCAGTTTCTCATAGTTAGTATAGACCACCTTCTAGGATGCCTTGGCTAGACCCACTTTATCGCGTCAAAGAGTTTTGCTCAAATTGAGACACACAGCTTGGATGTCATAATCTTCAAACTATATTTCTCCTTCTGGTTTGGATACCCATGGGATCATAGCCAAGATCAATAGAGCATTCTGCTCTTCATTGAAATAGGTCTCTAGCTTCGGGGTGATGAGATTCGCTGCGGCCTCTCCTAGCAACTTCTACTTTCAATTTTGTCAAGCTTTCCTGGTTACTTTGAACAATATGAGTCCAAAGGCTCTATGTAGACTCAATGCTTTGTTCGATAAGAGAAACACCAATGGGGAAACCAAATAGGGTGATAGAAGGGGTACTCTCGACCGAATGAGTTTGCAGAGAGGCAAAAGGAAGTGTTATCATTGAAAAGGGTGGGATGCCATGTATGGCCTGAGAAGGAGGGGCGCTAATTAGAGTAAAAGGAGAAGTAGGTGGAAAAATAGGCATATGTTTGGAAGTAGGAAGGGGCGATGAAACTTGCAACATGGGTATATCGGT
Organism: Sequoia sempervirens; assembly: GCA_007258455.2. Classification (NCBI taxonomy): domain Eukaryota; kingdom Viridiplantae; phylum Streptophyta; class Pinopsida; order Cupressales; family Cupressaceae; genus Sequoia; species Sequoia sempervirens. Next base: position 444,036,902 of record VDFB02270651.1, read on the forward strand.
GTTTTCAATTGGTTCCTTTGATGAGGCAATCAAAGAGTCAATTGCGGCCAAGGTTGAAGATGGGTATTTGGTGTGCGGGATTTCTACATGGGGCTCATTATCAAATATGGTCAGGTGTGTATTAAGTACGAGGATGTTGAAGTCTTTAGATGGAGGACTTTTCTCTATAGATTAGGGGGCAACAACTACCAAAGATGCAATAGAAGAAAGGAGGGCAGGTGCAAAAATTACCTAGATTGTTGATGTTGAAGATATCGATGGAATGGAGTCTACATATTCTTCTCCTTTATCTGATGTGCCTAGCCTGCTGAAGTCTTGAATTCTTGTTTTATTTGAAGGGTCTGCACTGGTTGATTTAGATTCTCTAACAACCAATCTTGATGAACCATGGGTCCTTAGAGTTGTGGTAGATCTTTTTGGAGACTTTTAGGTCCACCTACCCATTGGTAGGATGTTGGAAAAGGATGAGATCTATGATCCCATTTCCTTTGGCCCATTTTCCTTCCCTTTTACTACTTTAGAGGTTGAAGGTGGTGGATCTAAAACTAGTCCATGCTCTTGTTTTGGATCTTGATCTAATTCAGGATTATTATCGAATCCAACCTCAACATCATAAATCTCCTCAAAACACTCATTTGTTGCTCTGAATGTTCCTTCTAGGGAATTTAAGTGTTTAGTCTCCTCTTGGAACCTCTAGAAATCAACTTCTTTTCTTTATGACCACCCCAAATTTTCATCTGGGTTCAAAGGGATTTGTCCATCTAGAAACTTTGTTAGAACTTCACCACCCTTGGATATAAATTGAGCCATAAGGGTCATACAAATGGTATAAAGGATAATTCAATGTATACCTCTACCCTCTCCTTGGTTGGATTCTTCCTCAACTCCCAATACGACTGCTCTTCATGCTTGTTAGTTGGGAGATGCCCAATAAGATTATACTTCCATCTATCACAAATGTGGACCAGACCAAGGTGGGATAACTTGTTATTTAGCACTTCCTACTCCTCCATTTTAATGAACGTTATCTAAATTTTGGAGATGGTAAGGGGAAGTGTGTATAATAATTTCTTGTGCCTCCAGGCTACACCATTAGCATTGTCGACAATGGTTTCTTGACGGCATGCCTATAATGCGAGGGTCCTATCTATTACAAATTTTGGAAGCCTGAAGGGCTCTTCATTAAAACCATGAAATCTAATGAAAGAAAAATTTTCTCTCATAAAATAATCAATTGGGGTTTGGTGATTTTTCATCCAATCCAAACCCTTAGTGGAGAACCTACCCAGAGGACGTGGAGACAAATCCAAAAGTACCTGTTGTAGAAAATAATCAACTAATGAATAATAATCCCATGTGATGGAAAGCACATGGGTCCAAAATGAAACTAGCTTGTATAGCCTTGAAGCATCAAACCTACTAAGCAACAAATGACCACTAAAGAACTTAGGGTTTTGGTATAAAATCAAGTGTGCCAAAAAAGAGGAATACCATAACTCAAAAGCACTAAATTATAATCTATTAATTGTCTTAGCATCTCATTGATGATCACCTCAGTGAAATCAAACCTCTTTTGGCTCCTCTCTTTTTTGAGCATGAACGCCAAACCCATCTGGAACTTGTACACCCTAGTGTCACTTTCATGGCCTTAGATAAAAGCTATCATTGAGAAAATGACTTGTGAATCTAAATGGAATTTTCTATATGCCAAAGGGAAGACAAGTTTATTATTCTCTAATTCCTCATCTATTTCATCCTTATAAAATTTTAACTGCCCATCCTTGGTTGCCCAGAAATCCTCCATTCTTCATTGATGGAATCTTTGAACCTGCCAGTTCGAGGGGATGTACAACATGTCTCGAATGGTTCCAACATTGATGGTAACTTTTAACTTGTTTCCATTGATAACCTTGGTTTCTTCATCCATATTTTCTACACATGCATCAACAAGCTCTGGGCATGGATTGTGGATGGCAGTATGAATTGTGGAAAACCACAATTCTAGAGTCGAATTGCAAATACATTAGTCAAAACCTTGGCAAGAATTCTCTACAATGCTCCCTCCCTAAGACCTTTAGGGTTTATGTTTAGTTTTGGGTTGTAGATATTGTCTGCAAAATCCTCGATTGCCTCATCCTTGATGTGGTGACTTGGCTGTATGGTTTTTGTATGCAGAAATCTCCGATCTTGTGGCACTGGAATGTTGGCATATGAAATTTCTCCAAAGAAATTGGTATAGTGCATCCTTACAAATGGGACTCCAGCATGCTGACCAAAAGATAATGCCTCCACCATTTTTGTACTTTTGGAAGGATTTTGTAGAAACACCTTTTAGAGAAGCCACTACTTGAGTTTTTTAACACTTAGTGAAATTTTTTACCTTTTGGTGCTTTTAGTTTTCCAACGTACATACAATAAATGTGTTGTCATTATTGATATCTTACTAAGCATTTCTAGTGAGGTGATACATGTAGAGTGGGGTTCGTACTCCTCAAAAATGTCATCCTCACTGTGGGAATGAATTTAGTACATTCCTTACACTTCCCCTTGGATACATAAGCTTGAGCTATGGGAAGCGTGCTTTAGAAAAGACATTTGTATTAATTAAGTAGGGTTTAGCTTCAAAATTCATCCTTTCACCCTGGTGAGCAAGCTAGTGTCGATGATGATGACAAACACATGGCAACAGATTGTATATGCAAGCATTAATTTCCAACACCTGAATTGATTTTTGTGGACATGAAAAAGTAGCCCTTCTACTTTTTCTCATGTTCAGGCCCTCCTAGTGGACTTTGACTTGATTTTTCCTAGATTTAATGTTGTAATGTGACCAACACATTCACATTAGGTCTTGGACCCTTGTGAATCATTAAGACTTCTAGGATGTCTTGTAAAAGTGTTGTGAAGTGTTGTAACACATTTCTACACTTTTCTAGACTCTTCTTATCATAATTCATCATAATAACTCCTTTTTATCACTTACCAAGTCTTATTTTAAAGTGTTGTAACCCACTTTCATGCTTTTCTAGACTTTTCATCACTAATTTAACCCTTTCTCATGTTTAAATGACCCTTTAATGCATTTTCTGGTCCCCCTTAAGTGTGTTTTTGAGGATATTCCTGTTAAACAATATTTAATGCCCCACAATTCTAGACAACTACTTAATTTGCTTAAGTGGGACTAGGTCACCAATAGGGGCGAGTTAGTCCTTTTTAGCACAAAAATCAAAATTGTTTGAAATTTCTAGTGGGATTTCATTCTCTAACCCTTGAAGTTGGCTTGTGATGTGTTATTTTCAAGAAGTTTAGTAAAATAAAATATAAATAAGGGTTTTTACTCTCATTTTCTACCCCCCATTCATTCAAGCATTCACTCAAGCAATTGACTTAATCATTCTCAAGCATTCAAGCACTCTAAGCATAATCAAGTCATCCATTGGAGCACTTCATTGCATATCGTTAGACTTCATCAACAAAGGGTTTGGTAAGTGTATGAAATTGCATGTTTTTATTTATCATTCTCCTTCCATTTCATTTCATTCCATAGTGTTTGATTACCAAAGTGGGTTTGACCAAGGCAAATCCCTATATTCTAACCCTCAACCATTTTTCCCTCTTTGCATGTGTGTTTGAAGACTTTGTAGGCAGATTTGACAAAGAAATAGGTGTTGAAAAGTGGTCAAAAAGTCATAAAATCTATTCAAGTCAACAGAGGCCTAATTCAAGCTTGGAGACTCTTTTTATCCTATTTTCTGCAAAATCAAGAGCATACACCTATTAGAAAAGCAAGTGTAGACCTGAAGCTACAAGATCTTGTCCTGAGATTCTTAAAATTTGCAAGTGGAATAAGTCACCATCCTTGGTGGATTAGTCCCACTGCCAGGCCTGAAAAGTGGTTTTTGCATTTTTGGACACCCATTTGGCAGATTCCTATTCTAGCAAGTTTTCCCCAAAACTGGGACTAAGTCGCCTAGTCTGGTGTAAGTGTCCCAGTCAACATTTTTAGTCAATTTTCCAGGATTCCAAAATCTCTCCACATCTAATTTTAGATTCTAGGTGCACCTCTCCAACTCTATTCAATTATTTCATCATTTATTTGCATTTTTAGGTGTTTTTCATATCACAGTGGTGTTTTCCATCACTTTGCATTTCTTAGGTTTAGCATCATTAAATCATTTTATTTTCAGATCAGTGCATTAGAACATTAAAATTAGACAGATTACATTTCATTTACATTATTCTTGGGTGTAAACACCCTTGATTTTGGCCCTATTCCTTCCCTTTTAGGTGAAAAACCCTAGAAGGGCAATTGCACAATATGGTTGCCAAAATCTTTGTTTACATTTTGGTGAATCTGAATTTTGAACATATTTACCTCTAATTTTCAAGTGCATTATAGGTTTCATTTGAATTAGGAATTGTATTGTTTAAATTGCATCCTAGGGTTTTAAAAATTGCATTAGTGAAAATCTCAAATAACTTGTATTTTTGCATCATTTTTACATTGAAAACAACAAAAATTATGCATTTTCATACTGTATTTGCATCTATACATCTAAGAGACATAAAATCGCATTCAAATTTTTTGAAAAATATCAAAAAAATCACCACTAGGACTAAATTGCCACATTGGGTGACTTAGTCCTTTTGCACAGTTTGTACTGTAATTTCTGCCATTTTTTGGGAATTTCCTATATTTATGTTTTTTTTTTATTGTCTTCTTGTTTCATTTTATAGAATTACTATTTTTCACATTTTATTGTTCCTACTTTGCATTTGCATCCACCCCATCTTTTGTGGTATTTGTATGAGTGGTTGGTGCCCTATTCATAATACTTTAGTGAGACGAAGTTCTAGACTCATGGCTTCCTGTGATAGCACTTTTGTTGTGGACCTTGGGATATCATGAGCTCCTACTCTTAGTATTTAAAATGGTCCATTAGGCATGGATACTACCACTAGTACCCCTTTTCCTTCCAATAACATGTACGTTGACACACAAACTAATTCCATTCCGCAAGACAAAGTAGTTAACATTGATGAAGACCTAGCACATCTTCAACATAACTTGTGTCTTGAAAACATTTCAACCATTGCTATTTGTGCTAGAGATAGCATCCATAGATTTCTTGAAAGTGATGATGGCTTAGATGTTATGAAACACATTGTTGAGATATATCAGAAACATGCCCCTAGCACATCTCAATCAACAAACACTGTGGTTAGCAAAGGAGGATCCCACATTTCTCCTCCTTCAACCGTTGCATCCACACCTACTTATACCACTCCTCAAGTTACAACAACCATGCAATAGGTTAGTCATGTGACTCCTTCCTTCGTTATTCCAACTAGCATTCCTAGTTCTTTTGTGGCATCAAACATTCCATCCTCCACCACCTTTACCCCTCTTAGTGTTCCCTTTAATTTTCCTAGCACTATATTCACTCCATCACCTTTCTCTCTTCCACCTCATGCCACTTATACCAATCCCCTCATAACACAACTCTTTCACACTGTTTCCTCCATGCAACAAAAAATATTTACCATGAACCAAAGCCAAAATGCACCACCCACCTTTTATGTCGGTAGTAGTCCCTTATCTTTGGAAATATTAAGAACCCCAATTCCACAAGGAATTGAGATGCCTAGGTTTGAGAAATATAGAGGAAAAGGAGACCCTACTAATCATTTCAATGCCTATACTACCTTATGCAATGATTTTGTCCTGGACAATAAACTATTAGCTAAACTGTTTCCTAGGACTTTAAAGGATATTGCCTTGGAGTGGTTTTCCTCTTTACCTAATCATTCAATCCATTCATTTAATGAACTTGTTGATTCCTTTATAAGTAATTTTCAAGTGCATATGAGTCCCAAAAAGACAGTGGCTGATTTGATGAGTTGTAAACAAAATGTGGATGAAAAAGTTACTAATTTTATTTCACGTTATCATTCATTATATGCTCAAGTAGATGTCAAGGTTCCTGATTTGCTCTCCAAAAGATGTTTATATAAAACTTGCAAACTCACATTCAAGATAAATTGACTATGATGAAATTTTATTCTTTCATGCATTTATGCAAAACCCTTTGTGACTATCACAGTTTGATTAGTAGTCATGATCCAAAATCTACTTCTAGTCGAGTTGAGAAATCTAAACAAACCAACCAAAATAACTCACAAAACTTTAGAAAATAAAACAAAAGGTTTTTACAGTTCAATCCTCCACCTCCAAAACCAACTCCACCTGTTAATAACCAATTAACAACCACTAAAGTCGCCATACCCTTTACCTATGGGGACTCAAAGAGATAATTCACCCCTTTGCTTGATACACTGCATAATACAATGAATCAATTGCTACAACAACAAATGATTGCTTTACCTACCGTTAAACCACTTGATCCAACCAAAAATTTACCCCCCACCTTTAAACCTAATGCTTATTTTCATTTTCATCGCCATAATGGACATGATACCAAAAAATGTAAGCATCTCAAACACTTAGAACAAGACCTCATTGATTCTAGCCATCTATCCATTGCGGGTGTCAATGATCAAGGCAATAAGTCTATTGCCCCTCCTAACCAAAATTTGCAAATATTTACCAACCCCATGTCTAAAGACAATGTTTCATTTGTCAAAGCTAGTGAACCTTCAAACACTGATGTGATGAACATTGAGACCAACAATGAACAACATGATAGCACTCCAAATGTTACCCATACTAATCCTATGTATGAAATGGTGGGAAGGATAGATGTTATCCCTTGTAAGATCCCAACTACCAAATCTCTTGATATTACTTTTTCTCCTCAAGATATGCTTAAAAAAGTTCCCAATGGTCCTCTTTACATAGCTGAACGAATCTATGATAAGCCCACCAATGGGATATTAATAGATCCTACCTTTGGTGAGAATGTGATCACAAAATAATTTTTAGTATTACATGATCTCTATCAAGATGATTATGACAAAGCAACAAGATGAATTAAAACACATAATGTTTTTGCATGCCCTATGATTGGATTGATTGTACTCCCATTATATATAGGATCTAAAACATTGGATGTGATATTCTCTATTATTCCACAATTAGATCAATTTTTTTTGCGGCTAGGTCATCCTTGGCTTCACTTGATGAAAGCCATTCCTTCAGTCGTTCATAAATTTTTGAAGTTTTTTCTTGACAATGAGATATATACCGTACACCATAGTGGATTTAATCCATTGTCCTCTAAAGGTAAATTTTCCTTGGAAGCCTTCTGGATTGAACCTATGGAACCCATCACCCCTGCTAAAGATTTCTTTTTCATTTCTTGTCAAAAGTTCAAAGCCAAAAAGATAGCTGAATTGTCTCTTCACAACATGTCCATGTCCACTCCTGACATTCCTATCTTAAATGAGACAATGCTTCATCCTGAATTTGAACCTGAAAAAACATTAAAGCCTCCACTACAACCAACAATAAACACTTCATCCTCTTCATCTAAACAACCAAGAGATACTGAAACCAACCTCGTCATGCGTTTGCGACTTAAACAAGTGTATAAAGAAAAAGAGAAAGTGATTGATCCATCTTTGATTCCTTTCATTCCTCCCCTTCGGGAAGAAAAGGAGCCTATGGTAGATCAATCCACTCTCACACCCACACAACTTCAAAATATAATCAAAAGAAATTGTAGTGCTAGGGATTGTAGGCATCGACGTCGTCTCCTTGCTTGTCACTTGCAAACTGAAAACAATAAAGAAAATCAACTTGCGCCTTTGAAAAAAATAATACATGATCACCCTCCTCCTCCTGACCTACCACATGATATTAGGTTAAAACCATCACAATAAAATGATCTAATATAATAGCCCTAACTCATGATACACCCTTCTTGGAAATTACCATCTGCCCCCCCTTTCATGATTAATCTAGATGATGATGATGATGAAAAGATCTCTAAAATAGATGAAGAGGTGCATAATGATATTAATTATTTATTTTCCTCCTCCATGAGCTTAAATGATAAATATTTCACATTAAGTGAAGAACTTGGCACTTCCCCTAGTTTGGAACTTGCAATTCCCCCATTGGATAGTCAACCGCCCTCACAATACACTGAACATAATTGGGAGGCAGATGATCTATTAGATGGTTGATTTTCTTTCACCTTGCTAGCCTTTTGTACTTTTCTTTTATTTGATTTTTCTTTTCTATGTGTGCGTATTGTGTTCCCCCGTGACATGACATTTGATGTTCTCTCTCTTTGTGCACTCCCTCTATTTGTATCTTTCTTCTTCTATAGGTCGTACATTGCCTTTTACTTTCTTTTTGTCTTTTGTTTTTTTTTTTTTCCTTTTTGGGATGGTGCAAGGCATTGAGACCACAATGTCTCCTTCATGTTGACCCAAAAGTCCTTTTTTTTCCTTTTTCTTTTTCTTTTCTTGTGTTTTCCTTTTGGGGATGACACAAAGTGTTGAGATGCCCTATGTCTCTTCCATGTTGATCCAAAAGGTCCTTTTACTTTCTTTTTGTATTTTTTTTTGTGTTTCTCCTTTTGGGGATGACGCAAAGTGTTGAGATGCCCTATGTCTCTTCCATGTTGACCCAAAAGGTCCCTTTTTCCTTTTTCTTTTTCTTGTGTTTTCCTTTTGGGGATGACACAAGGCATTGAGACCGAAATGTCTCCTTCATGTTGACCCAAAAGTCTCTTTTTCTATTTAACCTTTTTCTTTTTTCTTTTTGTCTTTTGTTTTGTGTTTTCCTTTTGGGGATGACGTAAAGCATTGAGACGTCCTATGTCTCTTTCATGTTGACCCAAAGGGTTCCTTTTCTTTTGTTTTCACTCTCTTTGTGTCATTCTTCTAGTTCTATGTATTTGGGGAATGATGATAGTTTTGATCTCTTTAATAAAACATTGCAGCAATGAATATACTGACCCAAAATCCATAGACCCCTTATGTGTTTGGTGTTTTCCATTTTGGGCGCAACCCTCTTTCATTTTATTTTTTCTTTCACATGATGCAACCTTACTTGAAATCATATGACTTGGCATAGGGCTTTTTGAGTTGCCTCTCATGTCTCTTTAAATTTATTTTTATTTATTTTTTCTGTTTGCATTTTTCATTCGCTACTTTAAAATAATTTCTCACAGAATGGTGTGTAGGAATTCCTTTAAAGTGGGGGCATACATTCAAATTATTCATTTTACATTTTTTCATTTTTCTTCATTCCTAGTGCAACCTTGTTACTTTATACATTGTGTTTGTCACTTTGTGGATGACATTGGGTGTAATGTCCTTCATAAGTGTGATATATCTTAGCATATTACATTCCTATTAGTGGCCTGATGCGATGCACTACATCCCTTAAGTTGTGAATATTATATTCTTTGATCGGTCCTCTCTTGGAGACATTAGACACAATGTTCCCTAAGTTATAGACCTCATATGATCTTAACAAGACTCATTTGAACATCTTCTACATTTTTACATTTTTTATTTTACATGGCCACCTTGCATAATGCAACTTGCATGCATGTGGTACCTTTACATTTGTTCATGAGTTCTAAGCATATGAAGCTTTACTTGTCTCATGAAGCACAGAATGACATTGTCCTTTATGGTGCCTTATTAAAGTTATCAGGAGGTATAACTTTGATATGGTTGAGTGGGAAGCCCATTCTGAGGCACGATTTTCCCCATAGCCACCTTTTGGGATTTCTCACCCCGTGGACAACCAGAAGTTTCATGGCCCCAGAGTGAGTATGTTGTGGACTTCTCACATCGTAGATAACCAGAAGTTCTATGGCCCCAAAGTGAGTATACTTTGGATTTATCACCTGATGGACATCCATAAGTCCCATTTCTCTAGAGTGAGTACACATTTCTTTTTCCAAAAAAATAGCCTAGATCTAATCCACAACAAGTTGGATAGATGATCGAAGCTTTTTCTTCCTTTCTCATCATCGTGTTTGTACCTTTGTGCTTATGATTGGTTTTCCATGGGATCATGATCCTGGGGGCTTGATCATCCCTCTTGATTATTGGTGTCTCATCTTACTAAGCATTAGTGTGTTTGGTCCTTTATTGGTTGCATGATTGGCTACTTTAGTGTGAGTTTAAAGCAAGTTCATCCTCTCACTAAGGTGGGGGCTAACTATGGACATGAAAAAAGTAACCCTTCTACTTTTTCTCATGTGCAGGCCATCCTAGTGGGCTTTGGCTTGATTTTGTGTATATTTAATGTTGTAATGTGACCAACACATTCACATTATGTCTTGGACCCTTGTGAATCATTAAGACTTCTAGGATGTCTTGTAAAAGTGTTGTGAAGTGTTGTAACATATTTCTACACTTTTCTAGACTCTTCTTATCATAATTCATCACAATAACCCCTTTTTATCACTTACCAGGTCTTATTTTAAAGTGTTGTAACCCACTTTCACGCTTTTCTAGATTTGTCATCACTAATTTAACCCTTTCTCATGTTTAAATGACCCTTTAATGCACTTTTTGGTCCTCCTTAAGTGTGTTTTTGAGGATATTCCCATTAAAGAATATTTAATGCCCTATAATTCCCAACACCCACTTAATTTTCTTAAGTGGGAGTAAGTCGCCAATAGGGGCGACTTAGTCCTTTTTGGCACAAAAATTAAAATTGTTTCAAATTTCTAGCAGGATTTCATTCTCTAACCCTTGAGGTTAGCCTATGATGTGTTACTTTTAGGAAATTTAGTAAAATTAAGTATAAATAATTTTTTTTCCTCTCATTTTCTATCCCCCTATTCATTCAAGCTCTCACTCAAGCAATTGACTTAATCATTCTCAAGCATTCAAGCACTCTAAGTATAATCAAGTCATCCATTGGAGCACTACATTGCATATCTTTATACTTCATCGACAGAGGGTTTGGCAAGTGTATGAAATTTCATGTTGTTTATTTATCATTCTCCTTCCATTTCATTTCATTCCATAGGGTTTTATTACCAATGTGGGGTTTGACCAAGGCAAACCCCTACACTCTAACCCTCAACCATTTTTCCCTCTTTGCGTGTGTGTTTGCAAAATTTATAGGTAGATTTGACAAAGAAATAGGTGTTGAAAAGTGGTCAATAAGTAATTAAAGTTATTCAAGTAAAAAAAGGCCTAATTCAAGCTTGGAGACTCTTTTTATCCATTTTTTTGCAGAATCAAGAGCGGACACCTATCAGAAAATCAAGTGCAGACTTGAAGCTACATGATCCTATCTCGAGATTCCTGAAATCTGTAAGTGGACTAAGTTGCCATCCTTGGTTAATTATTCCCACTACCAGGCTTGGAAAGTGGTTTTTGCATTTCTGGACACCCATTTGGTAGATTTATGTTCTTACAAGTTTTCCCCGAAACTGAGACTAAGTCGTCTAGCCTGGCGTTAGTGTCCCAGTCAACATTTTCAGTCAATTTTCTAGGATTCTAGAATCTCTCCACATTTTATTTTAGATTCCAGGTGCACCTCTCCAACTCTGTTCAATTATTTCATCATTTGCTTACATTTTTAGGTGTTTTGCATATCATAATGTGTTTTCCAACACTTTGCATTTCTTAGGTTTAGCATCATTAAATCATTTTCTTTTTAGATCAGTGCATTAGTACATCATAATTAGACATATTAAATTTCATTTACATTAATATTAAGTGTAAACAACCTTGATTTTTGCCCTATTCCTTCCCTTTTAGGTGAAAAACCCTAAAAGGGCAAGTGCAGAATAAGGTTGCCAAATATTTGTTTACAATTTCTCAAAGCTTGGTTAAAGATCCTTTGTATGATTTATTCTTCTCCTCTTACCTCTTTAATATTTTTTCCATTTCCTCCTAATGAGAAATGAATTTTTCATTCACCGACATCCCCAATGCATAATTTCTATGAATAGCAACATCGGCTTTGGAAAAATACTCATTGATTCGGTGAGTTCTTTCAGCTACATTCCTCCCTTTGTGAGTCTATAATTTTCCTTGTCATCATTATAGTTGGTCTGGGTACCCCAATTCAAATTTTGAGCCAAAAGCAATAGATAGCCTTTATAGGAGAGGTCAACAATGAGAGGATCAAATGCTGGCTACAACGAAGGACCGCCTTGTGATCATGTCATTTAAGTGGGTGCTTGGGAGAGACTATGTAAAAGACAAGAACCAACCACACTATAATACAAACATTGTTTCTTGGTTTGTGTCTTCGTTGTTGGATTTTAAATTTCCAAGCCCTATATCCTTGAGCTCTTCCACGCCATGTTTGACTTGGCGTACCAAGATGGGTTGGGTGAGGTTGTCCAAGTGGCCTTTCTTGGTGTTGACATTCCATCTGGCATCAATATTTAGAGGCACATTGATAATGTGAAAGTGGTGCCTTGGCTACCTTTCCTTATGGACTTCCAGACCATGGACCTGGAGTGAAATTGACTACTGTCTAGACTTGTGGCCTCTTTTCTTATAAAGATGTATAATGTGGAGCACTGCCCTGGGCTCAAGTGGAAGACCCACTTTGAGTTCTTGTTCTACAACTTTGGTGTCCAGGATTAGGGTCTATGTCATTCTTGCATGCCCTATGTGTTGATAACCATGCTATTGCCTTGTTGGTGAACCTCAAAGAACACAAGGATTTGACTACTACTACTAATGGAGGTTGAATTTCTTTATTAAATTTTCATGCTGCCTCCTCTTTTTGCTTTTGAAGAGGTATCTTTTTGGGTTTTACATGAGAAGGTTTTCAAGAATCTCTCGAATCCCTAGGCTCAAAAACTCATACTATTTTATAAATATTTCTTAATGAATATAATACATAGTACTTCCTATATTTTTGTGTTTAAGATCATGGATTTATTTGCAAAAAATTATTTACAAAAAATTTACATGGTACATAACTGTAAAATTTTATGAACTGTGTGTACTTTAATTAAACAACTTTAGATGAATACCATTTACTTGTATTACCAAAATGTTTCCATCCATATCTTCTAGCTTGTATACATTTCTTTCCTTGCATTCATGGATGCAGAAGGGGCCCCTCGATAATGAATCAAATTTTGCATGATACCCTGATTTTGTAGCTTGTTCATCATATTTTAGTACAAGAATCCCATCCCTAAAATCTAGGTTGGATGCCTTTTTATCAAACCTACGTTTTACTTTTGTTGGTGTTTGATCATGGAATTGTTGGATGCTATGGTTGTGTTTCTGATATGTGGTTGTCATTGATGTCAACACTAGTAGCATTGATGCATTGAAAGTTGTATATGTCGAGGATATTGAGAAAATTGTTGAAGAAGTTGTAGGTTGACAACTTGGTTCAATGAAGTTCATGTTGGTGTCTTTCTCAGTATGTTGATAATAAAATGTTGTGGATTAAAGGGTTTATTTTTGAGTGTATCTAGTTTATCCATCAAAAGTTTCAGAGATCCACGTGAAGTTTTGATCATGTTATGAACAATTGTGTTCTGACAGTTTTTCTGTGGCTTCAGTTAGTGTTCCTAATTGAAGTTGATGTGATCCTAGTGAGTTCAGTTGTTGCAGATGCTTCTCTGATGATTCATGATGCTCATGGATGTTTCTATATCATGCTCTATCTTTGTTGCACGTTTGCATTGATTGGTGTGCTCGTGGTTGGTGATTTTTCCTTTGCGTGTTTGGGTCTTTCATGTTCTTGGCTGACATGGTGGTTGTAACATGTTGTGGATTATTTTTTGAATGTTTGGTGCACTCTAGGATATTATTTTAGGTATTCATAATGTTGTGGCTAATGATGTTTGATTCACATTGAAAATTCATTTGTAAATTATTTGGGTAGACATCATGTACATGTTTTATATTTTCATATTTTATTTGGATGGAAAAGTTGTTGATGAAATATCATGTAGCAGATATATAAGTGCAATTTTTTGAGTGAAGTTTTAAGTGAATGAGTGCCAAAGAAAGTGAAAGTTTGAGAATAGTGTTCAAATCATTTGATTGCAGAGTAGGGTGTGAAGAAGATTGAGCGAACTATGAAGAAGTGTTTATGTGCTTAACAAGAACTGTAATCGAGCTTTTGCAAAAGCTAATTTATCAATTCAATATCTTGCAAATATAATCCAAATTTCTATAAGACAGTGTGTCTTCTTTGGGCAGTGATCCCTCTTGGATTTGAGCAATGAGCTCTAGGCAGTGTGCCTGAATGCATGTGCATTCTTATTATTCTTCATTATACTTTTAATAGGGTCTAATATTGTGGACTAACATCCACCATGGTTTTTCCCCTAATAGGGTTTCCACATAAAAAATATTTGTGCTCTTTGTGTTTCTGATGTGGTGATTGTTTATGCTTTAATGTTCATTCATCATATCTGAGATTAAGTTAAGTAAAGTTTAATAAGTTTGAATATTCTGTGACAACTAATTCACCCCCCCTCTTATTTTACAATCCTTGTTTTTCCAACAATTGGTATTAGAGTAGGTTCCTCAGAAGAAGTTTAATAGCTTGAGGTGATCCGAGATGGCATCATACAAGAAGGAAAACCCTAGATTTGATGGAACAAAATACTCTATGTGGAAGGATAGAATGGAGTGCCATTTGAGATGCATTGGTGAACCCTTCTGGAAGATTACAAAGAATAGGTATGTTATTGCTCAGAATGGTCCTACAACTCCTAATGAGATTAAAGAGGCTAAATATAATATCAGGGCTATTGAAGCACTATTGAGTGCTTTGACGGATTTGGAGATGACAAATGTGATGGATCTAAAGAGAGCTCATGAGATCTAGAAGAAGCTGGAAAATTTGTATGAAGGAGATGCACATGTGAAGGCTACTAAGTTATAGATTCTGAAAGGAAAGTATGAATATTTGAAGATGGGTGAAGATGAAATAATTTCATCTTTTATGCAAAGAGTAAATGAAATGGTGATGGGTATTAGATGTGTGGGTGAAACTTTGGATGAACCAAAAATTGTAGCTAAAGTGCTTAGATCATTGCCTCCTTACAAATAGAAGGCTCATGTTATTGAAGAGCTCAAAATAGTAACAAATGTGATAAGAGATATGTTGATTGGTAATCTTGTTTCCTTTGAGCTAAGTGAATTTGGTGAATTTGTCCCTAAGACCGAATTTTCCTTTAAATCCTCCGTATCAAGAAGAAACAAGAAAAGATATGATCTAGGATAGAGTTCTAGAAAGACATTCAAGTATGAGGATGAGATGAAATAGATTGAAGATGAAGAAAGAGAGGTAGAAGAGCTAAAAGCATTGACTGTGAAAAGAGAAGCCAAAGGAAAAGGTAATTATAAAGGAAAGCTACCTATTAAATTTTTCTCTTGCAATAAGATAGATCATTTTGCATCTAGATGTCCTGAAAGAGTTCCTAGGTCCAAACCTAACAAGCCTAGATTTCAAATGAAATGTTATTATGCTGAAGAAGGTGTTACAAATGAAGAATCTGATAAAGAAAATGGAAATGATGATTGATGGGTATTCATTGCTATCAACGAAAATGGCTCTGTGGCTATTGAATCTACTAATGTTGAGAGAGCTCATGCAGCTCGAATTGAAGAAAAGGATGAGCGGGTTATTGACAATGGATGCTCACATCATATGACTGGTGATAAAATAAATTTTGTAAGTCTGGAGAAATATGACGGTGGGGTTGTGAGATTTTGAACAACAATGCTGGTGTGATTCATGCCAGAGGATCTATTTGTCTTGGTGGTAAAGATAACACTGATGATGTCCTTAATGTTGAAGGCTTGAAGCATAATCTATTGAGTGTTGGACAGATGGTCGACAAGGGTTACAATCTTCAGTTCAAAGATGGAAAGTGTAGGATACTTGGAATTTATGGAAATATGATTGCTTTAGGTACAAAGACAAGAGATAATATCTTTCACCTGAGTGTTGCTAGTGAAAGTTTTTTAATTTCTCAAGTAGGTGAAATCTAGTTATGTCATAGGAGGTTGTTTCATGTGAATATTGATACCATTGTCAAGGTAAGCTCTGATCAAGCAGTAAGAGATCTACCTAAGCTAGTGAAGCCTATTAACACCATATGCAAGGAATGTCAAATGGGAAAGCAGACTAGAGTTTCTTTTCAAAGAAAAGGACATCATTCTAATGGAGTACTAGAGTTGGTGCATACTAATCTGTGTGGTCCCTCTTGAATCAGAAGTCTACAAGGAGAAAGGTACTTTATGTTGCTTATTGATGATTACTCTAGGATGATATGGGTTGCTTTCTTAAGAGAAAAATGTGAAGCACTAGAAAAGTTCAAAAGTTTCAAAGTTGTGGCAGAGAATGAGATAGGTTTGAAGATCAAATGATTAAGTTTAGACAGAGGTGGTGAGTTCACCTCCCGGGAGTTCAATGCTTTCTGTGAAAAGCATGGAATCAAGAGACAACTATTTGCTCCCCAAACCCATCAATAGAATGGAGTTGTAGAGAGAAAGAATAAAAATTTTTTGGATGATGCTAGAATAATGATGTTGGGAGGAAATGTGGTGCATCTATTGGAGAGAAGCTGTA
Source organism: Sequoia sempervirens (assembly GCA_007258455.2). NCBI lineage: Eukaryota > Viridiplantae > Streptophyta > Pinopsida > Cupressales > Cupressaceae > Sequoia > Sequoia sempervirens. Next base: position 444,053,415 of record VDFB02270651.1, read on the forward strand.
AGCACTGCTATGTACACTCTTAACTGGGTAAATTTCAATGGTAATTTTGGTAAGACTCCTTTTGAACTATGGTGTAGTTATAAGCCTACTGTTAAATATTTCAGGATCTTTGGAAGCAAGTGTTACATCAAGAGAGATGTATACATAGGAAATTCTGATGCAAGGAGCGATGACAAAATCTTTCTAGGTTACTCTACTAAAATCAAGGCCTATCGATGCTATAATAGAAGATTAAGGAAAATAATTGAAAGTGAAAATGTCAAAGTTGACGAAGACACTGCTAGATCATCCAGATACTGTGGATATGACTCAGATGACTAGCATGATAGTACAGATAAAGGGAAGAATGCTCAGAAATAGAATCAAGATCAAATTGTTCTGGTGAATCAAGAAAGTCGGGAAGGAGAGGCTAGTGGAAGTGTGGTAGAGATGAGAGAAGAACCAGAAGTTTGAGAGAATCCTAAAGTTCTGAGGTATGTAAGGATAAATCATTCTAAACATCATATCATAGGAGATAAAAAAAAAGGTGTGCAGACAAGAAGAAGAATTGCAAAAGAGTATTGTCTTATTTCCAAGACTGAGCCTAACAATGTCAATGAAGCATGTAAAGATGAACACTAGATGGAAGCAATGAAGGAAGAGCTAATGCATATAGAGAAAAATGATACATGGATTCTTTTTCCTAGACCTAAAGATAAAACTGTGATTGGAACAAAATGGGTTTGTCAGAATAAGTTGAATGAACATGGTGAAGTGGTCTAGAATAAAGCAAGACTGGTATGTAAAGGGTATTCACAGATGGAAGGTATTGATTTTGAAGAAACCTTTTCCCCTATTGCTAGAATTGAAGTTGTAAGATTGTTTCTTGCTTATGTTTCCTATAAAAACTACAAATTTTATCAAATGGATGTGAAGTCAAAAATTTTGAATGGTGAGTTAGAAGAAGTATATGTTGAGAAGCCAAATGGATTTCAACTAATTGATAAGGAAGACATGGTTTGCCGATTGAAGAAAGCTTTGTATGGACTCAAGCAACCCCCTTGAGCCTGGTATGCTAGATTGCATAAATATTTGTTGAAACTTGGATTCAATAAAGGTATTGATAATAGTAATCTATATTTTAAGATTGATCATAATAAAGAGTTGATATTGAAGTCTTTGTAGATGACATCATTTTTGGAGGTGATGATGATTTATGTATGAAGTTTGCTGATGAAATCAAAAGTGAATTTGAAATTTCTATGATTGGAGAGATGAAGTTCTTTCTAGGATTGCAAGTCACTTAGTTAGATAATTGAATTTTTATATCTTAGTCCAAATATGTGAGAGTTATTGAAGAAGTTTGGCATGAAAGACTCAAAGCCTATTGGTACACCCATGGTAACCAGATGTAAGTTAACACAAAATGATGATTCTCCTAAGATAAATTAGACAAGATATAGGTCAATGATTGGCATATTGCTATACTTGACTCAGAAAAGACCAAACATCATGAATTTTGTATGTAGTTTTGCTATATATCAAGCTGATCTAAAAGAATCTCATGTGACTGTTGTAAAGAGATTCTTCATATACTTAAAGGGGACAGTTGATTTTGGACTTTGGTACCCTAAGGATGATGATCTTACCTCAAGAATTCCTTTACTAATGCATATTGGGTAGATGTGGATGATAGTAAAAGTACTAGTTGTGGTGCCTTCTTCTTGGGGAAGAAGTTGGTGTCTTGGTTAATTAAAAAGCATAATTCCATTTCCTTATCTACTGTTGAGGCAGAATATATAGCTATTGCAAAAAATTATACTCAAGTGTTGTGGATGAAACAAATGTTGAAGGATATCAGAGTAGTGTATGATGAGCCTATTTCCATATACTATGACAACTCAAGTGCAATAAAAATTTCAAATAATCTGGTGCTACACTCTAAGACTAAGCATATATCAATCAAGTTTCACTTTTTGAGGGAGAAAGTAAGTGAGAAAGAAGTCAGACTAGAGTATGTTCCTACCAAGGAATATATTGCAGACATCTTCACCAAGCTATTGCCAAAGGATACTTTTTAATATCTCATGGGGATGCTAGGGGTAATTACCCCTCCTCATTAGAACTAGTGATGCATTTGCTTGCATCAATATGTGTACTTCATAGCTATATCTTGATTCAGATTGATGTTTTCATGGCTGCTACTCAGGGGGAGTAGTAAGATGTGTAGATATGTGGTTCAAAGATTTTATGTGGAAAGATAATTCTTATCTTTTCCATTGATGTCAAAGGGCGAGAAGAGTAATGTGAAAAATAGTATGAGGAGAAGAGTCACGTTGAAGATTTGTGGAGAGAAAAGAGTCAGAATCTAGGGGGGAGTAAGTTTTTATTGAGAGTTGTTTTGATGGTGTTTTTCACATCATGTGTTGACATCAATGCCAAAGGGGGAGATTGTTGGATGTTGTGGTTGTGTTGCTGATATATGGTTGTCATTGATGTCAACACTATTAGCATTGATGCATTGAAACCTGTATATGTCAAGGATATTGAGAAAATTCTTGAAGAAGAAGTTGCAGGTTGACAGTGGTTCAGTGAAGTTCATGTTGGTGTCTTTCTTAGTATGTTGATAATCAAATGTTGTGGACTAAAGGGTTTATTGTTGAGTGTATCTAGTTTATCCATCAAAAGTTTTAGAGATCCATGTGAAGATTTTATCATTTTATGAATAGTTGTATTTTGAGAGTTTTTCTGTGGCTTCAGTTAGTGTTCCTGATTGAAGTTGATGTGATCCTAGTGAGCTTAGTTGCTGCAGTTGCTTCTTTGATGATTCATGATGCTCATGGATGTTTCTAGATTATGCTCTATCTTTTCTACATGTCTACATTGATCGACATGCACGTGGTTGGTGATTTTTCCTTTGTGTGTTTGGGTCTTTCATGTTCTTGGATGACATGGTGGTTGTAACGTGTTGTGGATCCTTGAAGATTAATTTTTGAATGTTTGGTGTGCTTGAGGATATTATTTTAGATCTTCATTATGCTTTTTCCAACGGTGTTTGATTCACATTGAAAATTCATTTATAAATTTGGGCTGACATCATGCACATGTTTAATATTTTCATATTTTATTTGGCCGAAAAAGTTGTTGATGAAATCTCATGTAGTGGATATATAAGTGCAATTGTTTGAGTGAATTTTGAAGCGAATGAGTGCTAGAGAAAGTGAAAGTGTGAGAATAGTGTTCTAATCATTTGATTGCATAGTAGAGTGTGAAGAAGATTGAGCGAAGTGTGAAGAAGTTTTTTTGTGCTTAACCAGAATTGTAATCAGGCTTTTGCAGAAGCTAATTTCTCAATTCAATATCTTGCAGATCTAATCCAAATTTCTGTAAGACATTGTGTCTTCTTTGGGTAGTGAGCCCTCTTGTATTTGAGTAGTGAGCTCTAGGCAATGTACCTAAATGCATGTACATTCCCATTATTCTTAATTATACTTTTAATAGGGTATAATATTGTGGATTGACATCCACCATGGTTTTTCCCCTAACAAGGTTTTCGTGTAAAAAATCTTGGCGTTCTTTGTGTTTTTGATGTGGTGATTGTTTATGATTTAATGTTCATTCATCATATCTGAGATTAAGTTAAGTTTAATAAGTTTGAATATTTTGTGACAACTGATTCACCCCCCCCCTTTCAGTTGTCTATCCATTTTTTTCTAATAGGCATCAAATGCCTTTTCCCTTTTTTCTTCGAGGCTTAAGAGCTTGACCAATGTCACCTCCATTCCATTGTCCTCCTAAACCTCTAAAGATTTTAATAGTTGTAGTGTCTGGATTTCATGGAAATGGGTAGGACTACCTCTTTTCCATACACTAATTCATAAGGGGAGGTTTTCAAAATCTGCGTATGTATAATTTTGTTGGCCCATAAGATCATTCGTAGATGCTTGTGCCATTCCTTTTGGTGTTCTGAATTAATGCGCTTTATCAACCTAATCAAGTTCTTGTTAGTTGAATCTGCTAACCTATTTCCTTGTGGGTAGTAATTGGATAAAGTCTTGAGGTAGACCCCATGCTTAAGAGAGAAGTTTGACATCCCAAAGCCTACAAAGGCTTGTGTGTTGTTGAAAATGATGGGTTTGGGTGAACCAAACCTTGCTACCAATTCCTTGAGAAAGTTAACAATCTCTTCTTCTATAGCATTCTTCAAGGGAATGACCTCTATCCATCTTATAAAATAGTCGGTCATCCTAAGCACCCATTTGCATCCTGCACTAGAGATGGGATTGATCATTCTGATAAAATCCAAACCCCATTGTGCAAAGGGATCTTCAATCATGATTGGGCTCAATGGCATGGTAGAATTCTTCCACTTTCCAATGAAATACTAGCATTGAATGCACCTTCACACTAGTTGATGGGCCTCAAAGAACATTATAGGCTAGGAATAGCCTACCCTCATGATTTTTAAAGTAGTGGTCTTAGTGGAGAAGTGTCTACCTTTGGGGTTGTTGTGGAATTCATTTAAAATCCTTTCATCTTGTGGATTCTCCACACAAAGGAGGAAGATTCCATCATAGTTTCTTTTAAATGAAACCCCCTCACTCAATACATACCTAGTGCCTTATAGCCAATAGTGGCATCGTTTATGAGGTGGGGTTTCGATCAAGTATTTCCCAGTCTGCATGAATCATGTTCGATTAGTGACCCATGATTCGTCAGAATAAAATTGGTTTGCATAGACCTGATTGATCTCTTCTTCTGTTTGAGGGACCAATTCCTATGTGAATTATTTGCAAAGGCCTCTTCCTCAGATCAACTTGGTTGTCTAGATTTCCACATCATATTACAAGATATTGGTGATCCAGTTAGCCCTATTTTTAGTTATCTCACCCTTGGTGATATACTCTTGAACGTTAGGATGGGAAATGAGGATGGTAATTCTGTTGGTTGATACTAGATTCAAAAATTTCTTTAGGCTCTTGATGATAGCAAAGGCCTACTTTTCAACAAAATTATACTTGGTCTCATATCCTTTGATAGTCCTAGAATGAACCATGATGGGATGTTCTCCACTTCCCTCTTCATCCTTTTGAGTGAGCATTGAAGCTATGTTGTGCTGGCCATTGTAAACGTAAAGCAAGAATTCTTTGGAGAAGTTTGGATTAGCTAATACTAGAGTTGTAGAGATGGATGCCTTAATTTTCTCCAAATCAAACTTACCATCTAGATTCCAACTAAAATTAAGCCCTTCTTCAACATCAACATGATGGGTCTCGTGTTGCCCGCGAAATCCAAAATAAATTGGCTGATGAAGTTAATTTTCCCTAGAAAATATTGTAACCTCTTTTGGTTGATAGGTAGAGATAGTTCCATTATAGTCTTCACCTTTTTGGGGTGTATGGCTATTCCTTCTTTTGATACCACAAAGTTGAGAAGTGTGCCTTGTGGTTCACAAAAAATACATTTTTTTGGATTTAAGGAAATCTCAAACTATTTACACTTTTGGAAGACCGTTTCTAGATAATAAAAAAGATCATCTTTTAATTTGGAGAAAATGGTTAGGTAATCTATATATATTAGAATGACCTTATTGATCAATCCTTTGAAGGTGATATCCATCGCTCATTAAAAGGTGGCACTCACATTGGAGAGTTTTAAGTGCATCTTTATGTATGTGAACATCCCCCACTTAGTGATGAATGTCATTTTGTACTAGCCCTCTTCCTTTACATAAAATTGATTATACCCTAAGAAACCATCAAGCAGCAAGAACATCTCTGATCCAACTATAGTCTACAAAAATTTCTCCATTGATTGAAAAAGGTATTGGTCTTTAATGAGGCTTTATTCAAGTCTCAAAAGTCCACATAGAGCCATATGTTGCCATTCTTTTTCCTAATCGAGACCAGATTGGACACCTAGATGGAATGTTTGATCAGGTAGATAATCTTCGATTCAACCAACTTGGTAAGTTCTTGTTCCATCAATGCCTCCACCTTTGGGTTGACCATCCTTTTTTTCTATTGGACATGCTTTGATCCTTTGGCTAAGTTGATAGTGTGTTGGATGATGCCAGGATTGTATCCCTAAAGATTGTTGTAGGTACAGGCCATGGCTCTATCATACTTAGCACATAAGCTTTTCAACCTTTCCTTGTCCGCTTGAGGGATGTTCCTTCTGAATTTTAGCTTCATGCCTTCTCCAATGTTGACGTCTTCATAGTCCCCTTTTTCAACAATGAATCTTTTCTTACTATTTCTTGCATCCTAACAATCGAAGAGATTCTCAAGAGAAATAAAGCCTTGTGGGAGCTTATTTCTTTTCAATTGAATTACTTTTTCTATGGTAACCTTTTCAGCTTTAGATTGTGAATGATCGAAAGATCTCCTCAACTTTTGTAGGAACATGGTGATTTGAGCATCATCTTTAAAGACTTTCCAATTTTGGTCATTGTCAAGTATAGATGGTTGGACAATGGTATGCACTACATGCTAATTTTTGGTTGATTTGGGGGTTAGCTCAAATTGTGAGCCAATCAAATCCATCTAATATGTGACATAATTCTAAGTCCACGAGATAACTTGTATGTTAAAATCTTTGAAACCTTTGACTAGGTCCCATATTCTATGCTGATAAGATCTCATCCTCACATTTTTAGTGGCCACCTATCTGCGAACTTGGCTTACGACCAACTCCAAATCTTTGAACACCTATATTCTCTTTACACCCATCTACTCTACAAGAGTCAAACCATGGACCAAATCCTCATATTTTGTGTCGTTATTTGAGCATGAGAACTAGAAGTGGAAAGGTTTGAGGTTCTTCGATCCAGTTGGAGATATCATTCAGATGTTGGTTCTAGAACTGATTTTTCATTTGGCACCATCAAAATGTAGTGTCCAAAATCTATTGTCACCTAGTCTGCTAGGTTTCTCTAGTTCCTTAATTTTTTTGGAGGACTTGGTCATCGTCAAAAGTCACATATGTGCCTAACTCAGTAACATGGAAATTCTTGAATGGGTCAGAATCAATGAACTAATTGAGCAGTACCTCCTCCTCAAGGGTCTGATCACTTGTGTCCTCGTCTTCCAACATCTCTATGCAATATGTTTCCCTTTTTAAGAAGGAAGTATGCTTTGCTTCAAAGCTCAACATTGTGTCTTCTACTATATATTCAAGGTGCAAATTCTTAGAAAATATCTTCATCTTTGCCTCGTGCTTTGTCCATAATATCAAATGAGACCAATAAAGAACTAGATATCCACTAAGCTTTGTCATGAAATCTCTTGAAAGAGACATTATGAAAATGGGGGGAATGTCAATTATGACCACTTCTTGTGTGACAATTTGGCTTGGACATGAGAATAGAGTCAAAGAAAGATACTTGATGTGGCTGATAGTCAGGACTTTTTTCCCATCTAATTACATGATCCCTTTCTTGAGAGGTTCGTACTTAAGATTCAGGGAATTAGCCACTTGTTTGGGTATGATTGTACTAGATCTCAAATCAATCATATTATTGTACAAAATCTTATCTCCCACAATAATCATCAAAAATAAAGGAGCAGGATTTAGTTTTCTTACCTTTTCTATGTTTGTATTGTTCATGATGTTCATATATGTCATAGCTCTTGAGGGTTGGGGGTCCGATGCGAGCCCCTTTCCTCTATCTTATTTGCATGGTGGGATTATATCAGCCCATGATGGATATTCTTTTTTTTCCAATGCCTCTTGGAGCAAGAAATTTTTCTCTGGTATTGATATAACATCCCATAGAGACATGTTAATGGGAACCTTCTTTAGTTGCTCCACCACATTAATAATTCCAACCGGTGGGACCTTAGGCTTGAATGGTGGTATTTATTTTTCCTTAGGAAAAGGCCTATGCAATGTAGATGGGATCAACACTTTTTCCATATCCTTTCCTAGAAATGGTGGAGCTTGTGACTACTGAGGGGGATACATCTACGAAGCTTGCTATACTTGTGTTTTTGATTGTTGCATGTACTCTTTGCTGAGTCTTTTCTTGGATCATGTATTGTAATCCAACTATACTTGTAAAGTGTTGGTTGTCGAAACATCATTTTCAAATACTATGTCTTCTTCCTCTATCCAAGAAAGAGTGCTTGGTTTGGTGAGATATCTAGCTCTTGCTCTAAGGAAATCCCTTATATCTACACTCTAAACTAGGCATTCTCCATTTCGAGAGACTGATAATCCTCCATGTTTGAAAAAAAACCTTGGCCTCTCCATTCTATTATCCTCTATTGAATAGTTCCCCTCAATTTTTTTTGGGCATATGGCTATCATTACATGGGAAACACCATGCATCTCATCTTCTATTAGGTTGTTCTAACCTGGGACTGAATCCTTGTTCGAGTTGTTCTTAACAATATAAAGCGGCATGGTGATTGGGACTATCTGGCTTGTAGATGCATATTACTAATTACCTCCTTTTGGATCTCCTTGGTATGTGTTCTACTGATAGGGTGACCTTCATCCTTGATAAGTTTATGTGGGAGGCTTCAGAGGTGTCATTTTTTGACATTGAATAAGGACTAGCTCAGTTGCAAAGGATTGCATGAGGCTCATTGTATCATTGACATCTACTTCTAGTGAAGAGAAGCTCAATGTGTTAGGTTATGCACCTAGGTATACATACATGGATGGTGGTAGTGCAACCAATGTGTTGGGGAGTGGGGCAGAGGTACTAGGAGTTGCTTCCTCCCAGGGTCCACTAGAGAGCTCTGCAAACACATGGGCATCAACGATCATGGTGGAATTTTCCCTACATCAATTAGAATGTTCTCTATGTGCACAACTAGATCATATACGTCAGGCAAGGTATCTCGTCTTATTGATTGTACTAGTTCTATGATGATTTCTCAGTTGAATTCCTTTAGATAGAACATGAATGCCATAGTTGTCACGAGCCTAGCTATCATAGGAATCCTCTGCCAAGTTTTGTGAAACCTGGTGTTGAAGTTGATCATGGCCTCTCATGGGGCTCTCTTGATAGTGATCAATTGTTGTAGTAAGGAGGAAAAATATCCTTTCTATGAGAAGTGCTAGAACAATTTCTCTCCAAGTTGATCCTAAGAGCTAATGGAACTAGAGGTCAGAGATCTATACCAGTCCCGAGCCTTCCCTTTGAAAGACACTACTAGTAATTTGAGGGCCACATTTTCCTCCATGATATTATGGACTGTGCAAATGTTCACTATGTCCTGGAGGTGTTTGGAAGGGGTTTTTAAATTCTCTCTAGTAAACCTTGGAATTTCTTTTAGAGCATTGGAAGGTATGGTAGGGCATACATTTGGGGAAATAGGTTCCTAAGTGAACCATTGAAAATAGATTCCTATGGATGGGGTAGACGAGTATTCTAATTTGGAAGGTTCGACCTCCTAGGGGAGTAGATAAAACTCTAAATTGTGGGCTAACACTTCTCACTCTATTGCTCCTAATAGGTGATACGAAACATGTAACTTGTCTCCTCCTAGGAGTTGAAGTAGGTAGCTAGGAGTACTAGAAATTTCCTCTAGAAGATGCTCTATTTTGAACTTTGGGCATGATATTTCCAACCTCTCTAGTTAGTATGACTTATAAAATGTTTTTGAAAAACCCTAATCAGACATTTGTGAAAAAACTCTATTCCATCAAGCGTGCTAGAAAAAGAATTGTTGATCATAAGAACTTGTGCCTCTCCGAACAACCTTATGGGAAATTTAGTGAGTGGGGGACCAAATTGTGCCTCACCAAATGACCTTCAGGATTGTTATAGAGGTTTCTCTTCTCTAAGTTTTGGGAAAAAGGGGAAAAGAGAAATTTAGAGAAAACAAAAAAAATCTATGGTGATACACCAAAGCTTTTACAACATTTGAAAATTCAACAATTCCTTACTCTTGATGAAATAGACACAAAATTCCATAGAACCTTCATTGTTGGGAAGAGAATGAACAGCTAAGGCTAGAGAAAGCACATAGCAATTATTCAAATCTTCCTGTGGGAAGCATCAATTAAGGTCTGACAAAAATAAGAAACCCCAAATTTAATAGGAACTTTTGGATTTTTACAGAACCCTTTATCTCTTATGGAATAGTATGAAATATAGCATAACCTTTATAGAAAATAAAAGAGTACAATGAACACGGTCTAAATTCTAAAAGATAGCACCAAGCATAAAATCTAATAACATATAAAATAATTATCAAGACTATCTTTATAGGACTTGACACAAAGCGTTCAACACAAACAATATAGAGAAAATAAATTTGTGATAAAGGTGATTAAATGCACAATCTCAAAGATTTTATTTTTAAAAATAATTGTTCTTACATTAAATCAATTGAAAGAAAAGGTTGGATGCCAATTTTATTAATAGTCTTGACAAATAAAACATTCCATAGAGCATAAATAGTGCTCTATACAAATCCTACCCTTGAAAATTTATATTTCCCTTCTAAAACCTCTCTATTTTTTTAAATCTATCTTCCCCTCTGCTACAAACCCCTTTAAATAGCCAAAAGAAAGAGCTACCACCACAACCAATGAATATGAACAATTGCTAGGTGTCCACACCTAATAGACTACAATCCGATCTAGGGTCTGATTAGATTACAAAAATCTTCACTCATAAAGTTTAAAATGCTTCATTAATGGCTCCAAATTTTGTAGAAGTTCCACAAAGATATGTTGTCAAAAAAGGATCAGATCCTAGCACAACCTGGCACAATAAGATCCAATCAGCTACGAGGAATGATGATGCCACCCCAAAAGTACAAACTCTAAAAGTAAGAAATTGGCCACATTGTATGATAAAATCCACCAAAAGAGATACATTCATGGAAGAAATAAGCTTCCTGATGAAATGATTGATGTGGCATGCTGGAAAGTGATCTCTAAATTTGTGAGAATAACTTTGGGGAAAATCCCCACTAGGTAGACACGTTTCTCGATTTGGACCCGAAAGGAAGAAAATATACAAAAAGTTGCACAACCACCACATCATGCATTGCACACTTTTATACAAGAGTAACCTTTTTCCTTTCAGACATGGTGCCATCATAATGTGAAAAAGGAATTAACGGTCGAAAAAAAAATATTGAAGGAAAAAATTGCTCCATAAAACTCTCCTTGATAAAAAAGAAGATAAACAAGTTATTAGTCAACACTGTCCCCTTTCCCCAAAATAGTAGGCTAGTTTCAACTGCTACTATTATTAGAAATTCAATTCCCATGATTTGGTTGTGAATGGTTTACATAAGTGGTTGTGGATGCAAAATACTATACCATTGTAAGATCAAGCTCATGACAAAAATTATGGATTTTAGTTTTTGAATGTCGACTACAAAGTGTATTTGGCCAATAGGTTAACCAAATAGAACCTTCAACAATCCATTTCAATTTTCATCCCTCCAAATCCCTATAGAGCCTCCATCTTATGGGATTTCCATAATAATCCTTGGAAAAGGTGAAAGCCCTGCAAGCCTTGGAATACCTATTAATGGACCATGTTTTTGTCATAATTTTGGGAATACTAGTCAAGTTGCAAATTACACAATTGCAAAAATTGAAAAGAAAGATTAAAATATGAATAATTTCATTGATTATTAAATTTATAATTGCTTAAGAATGAGTACAATATATATAGCAGGAGATGAGCCTTCTAGAATGGAAACTGCCAACTAGAAAATAATTATGCAACTCCATGCAAGATTGCACAACTAAGAAATCATTATCCTAAAAATATAACAACTAGTAAACTTATCTAGAGGAATATTTTAGGTAGAATATTCTACACTAACACCCCCACTTAAGTGTAGCTAGGTGAAAGAGAGATATGCAAAAAATGCAAGGATGGATGCATGGAAATCATGAATGGGTCCCGATTACAAGGCCATGTTAGGTACCCAATTACAAAGAGGAAAGGAGAACACCAGTGGGAAAGTATCCAAACCAAAAGATACAATAATGATATCCATTACAAATCCAATCAATAACCATCCACACAAAATGTGACAAGCAAAGCTATACAACCCCCTGCATAATCAAATAATCTGCTACAAAGAAGCACTAGAATCCATAATCTGACAAGAAAAGGAAAGATAATATTGTTTTCTAGAAAAAAATATTAGAGTTACTGAATGACTCAGGTTGGAATCTTGATTAAGCAACAGTAGACTCGATTCCAAAGAATGCTTGAAAACTCACAAACTGGCACAAATTTGGAATCTATGAAGCAAAAGTTCATTGAAAAATGATCTGGAACTAAAATGATGTGCAAAGATGGAAAATAAAATGAAAACCTAATACATGCAAAAAGGAAAGAATACATTGATCAATATTCACATTTTCCTCAATGATTTCTTTCCCTCCAAATAAAAATGAATTTTCACTCAAAATAACCTATGCTCTGATACCATGTGAGAATTTTTAGGAAAACTAGTAGAGTTGTAAATTACAAAATTACACAAATGGAGAAGAAAGAATAAACTATGAATAATGGTCTTCATGATTTTTAATTGATAATTTCTTAAGAATGAGTACAACATATATAGCAAGAGATGAACCTTCTAGAATGACAAATGCCAACTAAAAAATAATCATGCAAATCCATGCAATATTGCACAACTAAGTAATCATTATCTTAAAAATCTAACAACTATCAAACTTATCCAGAGTAATATTTTAGACAAAATATTTTACGCTCATAGTTTTAGGGAAAAAATAAAAAAATTTGGAGGCCCATTGTTAAATACCTGACTTTCGGTGGTGGTGTCATAGAGAGTCTAGTCTATCTTTGCATCACTAAGTACGTTGATGACTCACTACTCAAAACCCCAATCGTTGATCTTCACTATGGATGTAGTTGCAGTAGAAGCCTTGAGACCCACATTCTTGGGTGGTTTGAATGTGACCTCGTACATGTTCCCCTTACCAATGTCTATGGTTGGATTTTTGTGATGATTGAGTCAAGGAAACATGTTGTTCATTTGTAAAATCAGCTATAGGGTATATTGGTTCAAATGGAGACACATTGCACTTAATGTTATCCATTTTCAAGAAAAATTCAATCCATTGTGGGTGGACATTGATGATGTGGCCAAACTGAAAGATGTAGTGTAGTAGGTAATAACTCAAAGCTTGATGTAGACATCCTTCTATGATTAGAGATCCACTACTAGTCTCCATGTTAGGCAGTGGAGAATAGGAAGCAATCTTCAAGAATCCCCCAGTGTTTGAGTTGTATGAAATTCTCAACATGGATTGATTCTCCTCTGAGAAGCCTAAAGATGAATTTCATAAGCCTGCAATGAGAATATGAAATAATGTGTTCTGGTAGGTCCAAGGAGTAAGAAAGCTTTTTTTTGGTGCTTGCACTAGAATTTTGGAGCAATAAGACCACATAGTTGCATAAGGTTTATCTTTTACAAGCCAAAACTCTTTGATGGAGGAAGCAAAGGAAGAACACATAGTAGATGTTAGAGAGTTACATAACTACTAGTATTCTAAGGGTTCAATTATGCTTCCCTCTATGCATAATAAAGATTGTAACAAAGAAAATCAAAAGACTCCTAAAAATTTGTATTGTGGGGCTTCATTTATGCCTCTCCCTCTAATAATAGTAGCTATTAGGGAGTAAAATAACTACTCGATCATCTCCAATGTCAAATAGCTTTGATTCAGAGTTGTAGTTGGAGTGAAGAGGTGAGAATAAACCCGAAAAGAGCAATGAAAACAAATGGCATGCCTCTTCTCTGATATGTTCACTTGCCAACCATTTCAAAAAAGTACATTAGACCCTCTGATATTATGAGAATCCATAACTAGACCACCATGTAAAGATGTGGTTAAGGTTGTTCAATAATAAATAGCAGATAAAAACACCCAAATAAAAATAAAACAATCACAGAGAAGAAAGAGACACAAGATTTTAATGTGGTTCACCTTATAGGATACATCCACCAAACAACAGGGGAAAACATTTTATTAGTTTTAGTTTTTACATATGCTACATCACTCATATCTTCATGAAAGATTTTTATTTAATTATATTGTTCAAATAAACAACCAAGTCTTCAAGAAAGAAACTGATGAGGGCCACACTACTTGAAACCCACACAAACACAATAATAGATACCACTAGAGAAGATGCAAGAGAAAAAATAACTCACTTTCAATTATTTCAGAAAATGAAATTACAGATTTAGAACTTATAATGCTACAACCTCATGGGCTTGATTCATTACAACAAAATCGGCTCTAAAAGAAAAATATATTAGTCAAAGCCACAATCTGCACTAATGGAGCCACCTTCTACAACCCCAACTTATCCCTTTTTATTTTTACACAAGAACCTCCCTAGAATGTTCTAGAAAGTTCAAATTTCCCTTTGTTTTGGCACCAAAAGTCCCATTATTTGATTTCTTGCCTAGGAAGAAATTCACTTTTTAGTGGGGCAACTTCGCAAGGCCATAAATTTTGATTTGGGTGTCGGATTTGCTATTATAACATATCATTGGAAAGATCTCAAAGAGATCTACAACGCCGAATCCATTAGAGATCAATTCATCAAATTTTCAAGCTATTTCAAGGCCCTTAAGTTTTTCACCAATTTGAAGTTGCATTGGAGAAATTTCTTGAGATGAAAACTTTATTATCTCCCAAACCGTGCAGAGTATTAAGATGATTCTTTCATGACTAGAATTTTTTTACAAGTTTTCTACTTCAGGTAAATTTTTAAGTCCATACAAGACGATTCAAACTGACCTATGCTTTGATACCATGTGAATTTTTTTAGGAAGACTAGTAGAGTTGTAAATTACAAAATTACACATTGAGAAGAAAGAATAAACTATGAATAATTGTCTTCATGATTTTTAATTGATAATTGCTTAAGAATGAGTACAATATATATAGCAAGAGATGAAACTTCTAGAATAAAAATTTCCAACCAAAAATTAGGCATGAACCTCCATGCAAGATTGAACAACTAAGCAATCATTATCCTAAAAATCTAACAACTATCAAAGTTACCTAGAGGAATATTTTAGACAAAATATTCTACACTCATAGTTTTGGGGCCAACACAAAAAAAATTGGAGGCTTATTGTTAAATACTGACTTTTTTGTGGTGGTATCATGGAGAGTCTAATCTATCTTTGCATCGCTACCATTGACGACTCACTTCTCAAAACCCCAATTGTTGATCATGACTATGGATGTAGTTGTAACAAAAGCCTTGAGACCCACATTCTTGGGTGGTTAAAATGCAGCCTCATACGTGTTCCCCTTACCAATGTCTATGATGGGATTCTGTGATGATCAAGTCAAGGAAACATAATGGACACCATATGCATTCACAGGGCCAATTGTCAAACAGATTTTGGAATGAAAATGTTGTCCATTTGGAATATTAGCTATAAGGTGTATTAGCTCAAATGGAGACACATCACACTTGACATTATCCATTTGCATGCAAGGTTCAATATATTGTGGGTGGATGTTGATGATGTGGTTGATCTAAAAGGTGTAGTGTAACAGGTAATAACTCAAACCTTGATGTAGAAATCCTTCTGTGATTAGAGATCCGCTACTAGTATCCATGTCAGGCAGTGGAGAATAGGAAGTAATCTTCAAGAACCCCCAATGTTTGAGTTTTATGAAATTATCAACTTGGATTAATACTCCTCTGAGAAGCCCAATGATGAATGTCATGATCCTACAATGCTCGGATATGACATAATGTGTTTTGGCAGGTCAAAGGAATAAGAAATATTTTTGTTGTGCTTGCACCAAAATTTTGGAGCAAGAAGGTTGAATAGTTGCATAAGGTTTATCTTTTTCAATCCCAAACTCTTTGATGGAGGAAGCAAAGGAAGAACACATGGAAGATATCAGAGAGTTACATAACTACTGGTATTCTGGGGGTTCAATTATGCTTCCCTCTATGCCTAATAAAGATTGTAAAAAATAAATTTGAATGACTCTTGAAAATTTATATTATAGGGGTTCATTTATGCCTCTCCCTCTAATAATAGTAGCTATTAGGGAGTCAAATAACTGCTCATATTATGGGGAAGTTCTTATGTCTCTAATAAGTAAAAGAGGAGTTTTTATCGCCTTTTGAAATCCGAAACCCAAAACAACTCAATCATCTCCAATGTCAAATAGATTTGATTTGGAGTTGTAGTTAGAGGGAAGAGGTGGGAATAAACCCAAAAACAACAATGAAAAAAAACACATGCCTCTTCTCTGATATGTTCACTTTCCAACCATTTTGAAAATTAAATTCAGCCCTCTAATATTATGAGAATCCATAACTGGACCACCACTTAGAGATGTGGTTAAGGTTGTTTAATAATAAACATTAGATAAAAACACCCAAATACAAATAAAAAATAACACAGAAGAAAGAGACACAAGCTTTTAATGTGGTTCACCTTATAGGCTACATCCACCAAATAGTAGGGGAAAATATATTATTAGTTTTTGTTTTTACATATGCTACATCACTCATATGTTCATCAGAGATTTTTATTTAATTACATTGTTCAAAGAAACAACCAAGTCTTCAAGACATAAATTGATGAGGGCCACACCACCTGAAACCCACACAAACACAATAATAGATACTAGGTACACAAAAGATGCAAGAAAAAAAACAACTCACTTTCAATTATTTTTAGAAAATGAAATTATAGATTCAAAACTTATAATGCTACAGCCTCATGGGCTTGATTCATTACAACAAAATTAGCCCTAAAAGAAAAATATACTATTCAGAGCCACAATCTGTGGTAATGGTGGCACCTTCTACAACACCAACTTATGCCTTTTTTCATTTTTACCCAAGAACTAGCCTAGAATGTTCTATAAATTTCAAATTTCCATTTTTTTTTGGTGCCAAAAGTCCCACTATTTGGTTTCTTGACTAGAAATAAATTTGAATGAAATTCACTTTTTAGTGGGGCAACTACGCGGGGCCATAACTTTTGATTCTATAGTCCAATTTACTATTATAACTTATCATTGGAAATATTTTGAAGAGATCTACAACACCAAACCAGTTGGAGATATGCTCATCAAATTTTCAAGCTATTTCAGGTCCTCTAAGATTTTCATATATGAATTTGAAGCTACATTGGAGAAATTTCTCGCGACGAAAACTTTAATATCTCCCAAACCGTGTAGGGTATTGAGATGATTCTTTCGCGAATAGAAATATTTTTCAGTTCAACTACTTGGGATAAATTTTTAGGTCCATAGGAGACAATTCAAACTAACTTGTGCTTTGATACCATGTGAGAATTTTCAAGAAAGCTAGTAGAGTTGCAAATTAAAAAAATACATAAATTGAGAAGAAAGAATAAACTATGAATAATTCTCTTCATGATTTTTAATTGATAATTGCTTAAGAATGAGTACAATATATATAGCAAGAGATGAACCTTCTAGAATTAAAAATTCCAACTAAAAAATGGACATACAACTCCTTGCAAGATTTCATAACTAAGCAATCATTATCCTAAAAATCTAACTATCAAACTTACCTAGAGGAATATTTTAGACAAAATATTCTACACTCACAATTTTGGGGCCAACATAGAAAATTTTGTAGGCCCATTGTTAAATACCAAATTTTTAGTGGTGGCATCATAGAGAGTCCATTTTATCTTTGCATCACTACCATTGATGACTCACTTCTCGAAACCCCAATCATTGATCTTCATCGTGGATGTAGTTGGAACGAAAGCTTTGAGACCCATATTCTTGGGTAGTTTGAATGTGACCTCATATGTGTTCCCCTTACCAATGTCTATGATGGGATTATGTGATGATCGAGTCAAGGAAACAAAATGGATGTCACATGCATTCTTAGGGCCAATTATCAAATTGATTTTGGAAGGAAAGTGTCATTCATTTGGAAAATCAACTATAGAGTATATTGGCTCAAATGGAGACACATCCAACCTAACATTATCCATTTGTAGTCAAACTTCAATCCATTGTGGGGGGACATTGAAGACACGGCCAAATTGAAATATTTAGTTTAGCAGGTAATAACTCAAAGCTTGATGTAGATGTCCTTCTATGATCAAAGACCTGCTACTGGTCTCCATGTCATGCAATGGAGAAAAGGAAGTAATCTTCAAGAATCCTCCAATGTTTGAGTTGTATGAAATTCTCAACATGGATTGATACTCCTCCGAGAAGCCCAATGATGAATGTCATGATCCTACAATGAGCATATGACACAATGTGTTCTGGCAGGTCCAAGGAGTAAGAAATCTTTTTCTTATGCTTGTGCTAGAATTTTGGAGCAAGAAGACCACATACTTGCATAAGGTTTATCTTTATCAATCCCAAACTCTTTGAAGGAGGAAGAAAACAAAGAACACCTAGCAGATATCAGAGGGTTACATAACTACTGGTATTTTGAGGGTTCAATTATGCTTCCCTCTATGCCTAATAAAGATTGTAATAAAGAAAAGTGAAAGAATCCTGAAAATTTGTATTGCAGGGGTTCATTTATGCCTCTCCCTCTAATAATAGTATCTATTAGGGAGTCAAGTAATTGTTTGTATTATGGGGAATTGCTTATGTCTCTAATAAGCAAGAGAGAAGTTTCTCTCACTTTTTGAGATTTGTATCCCAAAATAACTTGATCATCTCCAATGTTAAATAGATTTGATTTGAAGTTGTAGTTGGAGTGAAGAGGTGAGAATAAACCCCAAAATAGCAATGAAAACAAATCGTGTTCCTCTTCTCTGATATGTTCACTTGCCAATCATTTCAAAAAAGTACATCTGACTCTTTGATATGATGAGAATCCATAACTAGACCACCACTTAAAGATGTTGTTAAGGTTGTTGAATAATAAACAATAGATAAAAACACCCGAATAAAAATAAAACAATCACACAAAAGAAAGAGACACATGATTTTAACGTGGTTCAACTTATAGGCTACATCCACCAAATATTAGGGGAAAATATTTTATTAGTTTTAGTTTTTTCATTTGTTACATTGCTCATTTCTTCATCAAACATTGTTATTTAATTACATTATTCAAATAAACAACCAAGTCTTAAAGAAAGAAATTGATGAGGACCCCATCACCCGAAACCCACACAAACACAATAATAGATACCAACACGGAAAATGAAAGAAAAAAATAACTCACTTTCAATTATTTTCAGAAAATGAAATTATAGATTCAGAACTTACAATGCTACAACCTCATGGGCTTGATTCATTACAACAAAATCAGCTTTGAAAGAAAAATATATTATTTAGAGCCACAATCTACACTAATGGAGCCACCTTCTACAACCCCAACTTATCCATTTTTATTTTTACCCAAGAACCACCATAGAATGTTCTAGAAAGTTCAATTTTTCCTTTTTTTTGGTGCCAAAAGTCTCGCCGTTTAATTTCTTGCCTAGGAAGAATTTTTAATGAAATTCACTTTTTAGTGGGGAAACTTTGTGCGACCATAAATTTTGATCTAGGTGTTTGATTTTCTATTATAACTTATTGTTTAAAATTTCTCAAAGGGATCTACAACGTTGAATCCATTGAAGATCTATTCATCAATTTTTTTGAGTTGTTTCGGGGCCTCTAAGGTTTTCATATCTGAACTTGAAATTTCATTGGAGAAATTTCTTGGGATGAAATTTTTAATATCTCCCAAACCATGTAAGGTATTGAGACAATTCTTTTGTGTTCAGAAATGTATTCTAGTTCTGCTCCTTGGGGTAAAATTTCAGGTCCATACAAGATGATTCAAACTAACCTGTGCTCTAATACCATGTGAGAATTTTTAGGAAAACTAGTAGAGTTGCAAATTACAAAATTACACAAATTGAGAAGAAAGAATAAACTATGAATAATTGTCTTCATGATTTTTAATTGACAATTTCTTAAGAATGAGTACAATATATTTAGAAACAGATGAACATTCTAGAATGATAAATGCCAACTACTATGTAGGAATGCAAATCTATGCAATATTGCACAACTAATCAATCATTATCGTAAAAATCTAACAAATATCAAACTTACCTATATTTTAGATGGATTATTCTACACTCATAGTTTTGGGGCCAACACATAAATTTTTTGGAGGCCCATTGTTAAATATAGTATTTTTGGTGGTGGTATCATAGAGAGTCTAGTCTATCTTTGCATCACTACTGTTGATGAATCACTTCTCAAAACCCCAATCATTGATCTTCAAGTGCTATGGATGTAGTTGCAGCGAAAGCCTTGAGACCCACATTCTTAGGTGGTTCAAATGTGACCTTGTACGTGTTCCACTTACCAATGTCTATGATGGGATTATGTGATGATTGAGTCAAGCAAATAGAATGGACACCACATTTATTCTCAAGGACAATTGTCAAACAGATTTTGGAAGGAAAGTGTTGTTCATTTGAAAAATCAGCTATAGGGTATATTGACTCAAATGGAGACACATCGCACCTAACATTATCCATTTACATGCAAAATTAAATCCATTGTGGGTAGAAATTGACGATGTGGCTGAACTGAAAGATGTAGTGTAGTAGGTGATAAAAGCTTGATGTAAACATGCTTCTGCGATCAAATATCTGCTATTGGTCTCCATGTCGGGTAGTGGAGAATAGGAAGTAATCTTCGAGAATCCCCCAATGTTTGAGTTGTATGAAATTCTCAACATTGATTGATACTCCTACAAGAATCCCAATGATGAATTTCATGATCCTACAATGAGCATATGACATAATGTGTTCTAGTAGATCCAAGGAATAAGAAAGCTTTTTTTTGTGCTTGCGCTAGAATTTTGGATCAAGAAGAATGCATAGTTGCATAATGTTTATCTTTGTCAAGCCCAAACTCTTTGATCAAGGAATTAAAGTAAGAACACATAGAAAATATTAGAGAGTCGCATAACTGCTAGTATTTCAGGGGTTCAATTATGCTTCCCTCTATGCCTAACAAAGATTGTAACAAAAAAAATTGAAAGACTACTAAAATTAGTATTGTGGGGGTTCATTTATGCCTCTCCCTCTAATAATATAGGCTAATAGGGAGTGAAATAACTTCTCTTATTATGGGGAAGTGCTTATGTCTCTAATAAGAAAAAGATGAGTTTTTCTCGCTTTTTGAAATTTGTATCCCAAAACAACTCGATCATCTCCAATGTCAAATAGCTTTGATTTAGAGTGAAGAGGTGAGAATAAACACCCAAAAAAATGAAAACAAATCATGTGCCTCTTCTTTGATATGTTCACATGCCAACTATTTCAAAAAAGTTCATTCGACTCTTTGATATTATGAGAATCCATAAATGGACCACCAATTAAAGATGTGGTTAAGGTGCTTGAATAATAAATAGTAGACAAAAGCACCCGAATAAAAATAAAAAAATCACACAGAAGAAAGAGACACAAGCTTTTAACATGGTGAACACCTTATAGGTTACATCCACCAAAAAATAGGAGAAAATAATTTATTAGTTTTAGACTAGTTTTACATATGCTACATCACTCATATCTTCATTAGAGATTTTTATTTAATTACATTGTTCAAAACAACCAATTCTTCAAGAAAGAAATTGATGAGGGACACACTGCCCGAAACCCACACAAACACATTAATAGATACCAACACAGAAGATGCGAGAAAAAAAATAACTCACTTTCAATTTTTTCAGAAAATGAAATTATAGAATTCATATCTTACAATGCTATAGCCTCATGGGCTTGATTCATTACAACAAAATCAGCTCTAAAAGAAAAATATATTATTCGAAGCCACAATATACAGTAATGGTGCCAACTTCTACAACCCCAACTTATCCCTTTTTATTTTTACCCAAGAACCACCCTAGAATGTTCTAGAAAGTTCAAATTTCTCTTTTGTTTTAGCACCAAAAGTCTCACCATTTGATTTCTTTCCTAGGAAGAAATTTTAATGAAATTCACTTTTTAGTGGGGCAACTTCGTGGGGCCATAACTTTTGATCCAAGTGTATGATTTTCTATTATAACATATCATTAGAAAGCTATCGATGATATCTACAACTACGAATCCATCAAATATTTGATCATCAACTTTTTGAGCTATTTTGCGGCCTCTTAAGGTTTTCATATTTAAGTTTGAAGATCTATTGGAGAAATTTCTCGAGACAAAACTTTAATATCTCCCAAACCCTACATGGTATTGAGATGATTCTTTCGTGACTGAAAATGTTTTTTAGTTTTTCTCCTTGGGGTAAATTTTTTAGGTCCATATGAGATGATTCAAACTAACCTATGCTCTGATACCATGTGAGAATTTTTAGGAAAACTAGTAGAGTTGCAAATTAAAATTTTACACAAATTGAGAATAAAGAATAAACTATGAATAATTGTCTTCATGATTTTTAATTGATAAATTCTTAAGGATGAATACAATATATATAGCAAGAGATGAACCTTATAGAATGTCAAATTCCAACTAAAAAATAGGAATGCAACTCTATGAAAGATTGCACAACTAAGCAATCATTATCCTAAAAATCTAACAACTATTAAACTTACCTAGAGGAATATTTTAGAAAGAATATTCTATATAGTTTTGGAGCCAACACAAAAAAAATTTGGAGGCCCATTGTAAAATACTAGGTTTTTGGTGGTGGTATCATAGAGATTCTAGTCTATCTTTGCATCACTACCATTGACGAATCACTTCTCAAAACCCCAATCATTGATCTTCACTTTGGATGTAGTTGCAACAGAAGCCTTGAGACCCACATTCTTGGATGGTTAGAATGTGACCTCATACGTGTTCCCCTTACCAATTTTTGTGATGGAATTCTATGATGATCAGGTCAAGGAAATAAAATAGATGCCACATGCATTCTCAGGGCTAATTGTCAAACAAATTTTGGAAGAAAAGTGTTGTTCATTTGGAAAATCATCTATAGGGTATATTGGATCAAATGGAGACACATCACACTTGTCATTATCCATTTGCATGCAAACTTCAATCCATTGTGGGTAGACATTGATGACGTGGTTGAACTAAAAGATGTAGTGTAGCAGGTAATAACTCAAAGCTTGATGTAGATGTCCTTCTATGGTCAAAGATCTGCTAATGGTCTCCACGTAGAGCAGTGGAGAATAGGAAGTAATCTACAAGAATCTCCTAATGTTTGAGTTGTATAAAATTCTCAACAAGGATTGATACTCCTTTGAGAAGCCCAATGATGAATTTCATGATCTTGCAATGAGCATGACATAATGTGTTATGGTAGGTACAAGAAGTAAGAAAGCTTTTTGTCATGCTTGAGCCAAAATTTTGGAGCAAGAAGACCGAATAGTTGGATAAGGTTTATCTTTGTCATGCCCAAAATCTTTGATAGAGGAAACAAAGAAAGAACACATAGAAGATATCAAAGAGTTACATAAATATTAGTATTCCAAGGGTTCAATTATGCTTCCCTCTATTTCTAATAATGATTGTAACAAAGAAAATCAAAAGAATCTTAAAATTTTATATTGCGGGTATTTATTTATTCCCCCCCCTCTAATAATAGCATCTATTAGGGAGTCAAATAATTGCTTGTATTCTAGGGAAGTTCTTATGTCTTTAATAATAAAAAGAGGAGTTTTGCTCACTTTTTGAAATTCATATCCCAAAAAAACTCGATCATCTCCAATGTCAAACAACTTTGATTTAGAGTTGTAGTCGGAGTGAAGAGGTGAGAATAAACCCCAAAACAATAATGAAAACAAATCTCGTGCCTGTTCTCTGATATGCTAACTTTCCAACCATTTAAAAAAAGTACATCTAGCCCTCTGATACTATGAGAATCCATAACTTGACCACCACTTAAAGATGAGGTTAAGGTTGTTGAATAATAAACAACATATAAAGACACCAGAATAAAAATAAAACAATCACATAGAAGAAAGAGACACAAGCTTTTAACATGGTTCACCTTATAGGCTACATCCACCAAACAGTAGGGGAAAATATTTTATTAGTTTCATTTTTTACATATGCTACACCACTCATATCTTCATCAAATATTTTTATTTAATTACGTTGTTAAAATAAATAACCAAGTCTTCAAGAAAGAAACTGATGAAGGCTGCAAAACCCAAAACCCACACAAACACAATAAGAGATACCAATACAAAAGATGTGAGACAAAAAATAACTCACTTTCAATTATTTTTAGAAAATGAAATTACAAATTCGAAACTTACAATGCTGCAACCTCATGGGATTGATTCATTACAACAAAATCAGCTTTGAAAGAAAAATATATTATTTGGAGCCACAATCTGCACTAATGGAGCCACCTTCTACAACCCCAACTTATCCCTTTTTATTTTTAGCCAAGAACCACCCTAGAATGTTCTAGAAAGTTCAAATTTTCTTTTTGTTTTTGGTGCCAAAAGTCTAACTGCTTGATTTCTTGCCTAGGAAATTTTTTTAATGAAATTCACTTTTTAGTGGGGAAACTTCATGGGGACATAAATTTTGATCCAGGTGTCTTATTTTCTAGTATAACATATCATTGAAAATATCTCGAAGAGATCTACAATGTTGAATCCATTGGAGATCGATTTTTCAACTTTTTGAGTTGTTTCATGGCCTCTAAGGTTTTCATATCTGAATTTGAAGTTGGATTGGAGAAATTTCTTGAGATGAAAAAATTTTAATATCTCCCAAACCATGTAGGGTATTGAAATGATCCTTTTGTGACTGGAAATGTTTTTTACTTTTTCTCCTTAGGGTAAATTTCCAGGTCCATATGAGCTCATTTAGACTGACCTACTAAAAATAATGTTGGGATATGCTTTTGTACACCATTGCATACATTTATTTATCATAATATTATAATTAAATAATTATTTAGTTGTGATGCACCTTGGTGGTGTGGTTAATCACACTAGGTAATTATTTGGGGACCACTTGATGTTGTGTTTTAACATTGTATTATTATTTAATGTGTGGGAGACATGTGATAATAATTTAATATTAGGGAAATATTAAATAAGGTGATGTCTTAGTACCCAATATTAAATAAGGGGTTAGTGTTTTTGTGGTATGTGGTTTTACCTTACCACTAGTTGTATTTTGTGTGAGCTTGTGTCTATAAAAGTAGACACATGTGTAGTGGTTTAGGTTGGTTGAGTGGTTTGGCTATCATTATTGAGTCTTCTTGTGGAGTGTATTTGTGAAGCATGGCATGGGATGTGTGGATTCATGCTTAGGAACATGAGAATGCATTGGAGGGATTGATGCTTCAAAGGTATTCATTGTAACTCTTGTATTTCTTTATTGTTGAATAATATGATGGAGTATGGATGGTTTTGGAGGCTGTGTTTTTCCCTCTTGAGGATTTTATCATGGTATGTCTTGTGTTATCTTGTGGCTTGTCTATTTAATCTATGCATTGTGGCAACTTGTATGCATGTTTATCTCTTATGGTTTATGTAGGAATTGGATTAATATCATGGGTTAAATGAAATATTTCCTAACAAGTAGGTATGTGTAGGATCATCATGAAAAAATAGGCCCTTAAGTATCGAAAAATTTAGAAAAATCAAAGTTAGGAAACATGATGTAAAAATTTGAATAAGTTATCTATATTATTTCAAAAATATGTAAGAACAGAATATGTAGAAAATTGAATGTAGTTTCTAAAATACTAGGTTGATTTTTAAAAAAAATCTATTTGGTGAAAATTTGAAATTTCAATGCAATAGTACTTAAATTTCAGGGAAAAAACAAGTAGGTGTTTGTCTAACCACCCTAACCACAATAAAATGATAATATTTTTTATAAGATTTTAGATATAAGTAGAGGACTTATGTTATGATGTGATGTATTTTTATTGTAATTTTTTTCCAAGTAAATAATTAATTATGATTTTTTTATTGCAACTTTTAAAAAATATTAAAACTCATATGTTTGACCACCTTAACTTGGTCAAAACCTCATGATTTTTTTTTTTAATCATATAGTATGCAAAGCATAAAATGTGACACATGTTTCAGATTAAAAAAATATGATACCATTTGTAATCTATAGATGTTTTTCAATCAAACTATCAATCAAGACTTTAGTCTTAATTCAAATAGAAAATGAATAATAATAATTTATTAAATTCAAAGTAAAACATAATTTATATTGGTGGAAAGCTGAGAATCTCCTTTAAAAACCCTTTTTGTTTCATCAATTTTGGATTAAAAAAAAGTTGCCAACCACATACCCTACACAAACCCATCATATGGCCACCTTTTGGCCCATCATGATCCTGCACATACCCAAATGGTATTAGAGCTTTCATGGTTGAAGAATTTTTGTTATAACCCTAGTTTGAAAGTTTTTGCAAAGTTGACGCCATGGAAATGCATGTAGGATTTGAGGTATTACAAGATATGGAACACATGTTGTAGGTGTTTGTTTGCAAATTTGGGCTTTTGGGTTGTCAAGATTTGTTGGGTTTATTGCAGATTTGAAGTTTTCCAATTTGGGTGAAAGAGGATTTCCTAGTTTGAATTTCTATATGAGGGTTTTGTAGGGGAAATTTCATATATGACCTCTTGAGACAAAATGGACCTCATGGTTGGATTTAGGTTGGCCAAGAGACAAATTTTGAATAAAATTTGACCTATTTTGGAGAAGTTGAAAAAAATGTAATTTTTTTAGTAAAAGGCCCATTTTCCATGTGCAGAAAATAAAAAAATTATTAAAAAAAAATAAATTGTCCTTTAAAATTCATATAATTTTTTTTTCCATTGTTCGATGAAAAATTATTAAAAATCCTGTAAAATAAATAAATAAATAAATTAGAAATTGCATTGATTTTTTAAAAAAAATTAAAAATATATTATATGGGGGTATGGGGTTCGCAGACCCATACCTACCCTGCACAACCCTTGCATCAGTAGTACCATAGTTGCAACGTACTTTCAACTACTTGTCTTATTTCATCAAAATCACCTTGAATAAATATGTCAGCCATTTTAAGGTGTTGAAACTTTGAAATTTTTTAAAGATAGCCTAAGTATTTTAATATTTGAAATTTTTTGGTCAAACCCTTTAATTGCCCCCCACCTCATAAGTTCTAATATTAAATGGAAGAAAATATTTCTCTTTCTGAGATGTGGAGTTGGTTCTTGAACATAATTAAGTGTGATTTGTTCAATTTTGACAATAATTTTTTATCATTGGCTGGAAAGATTCAAGTGGCTAATAAAATTTTGATTGCTTCCCATGTGGACTACTCTTCTTGTTGGATGCCATCCAAATAAGGTTATGAAGAGCTCAATAGATTAATTCATATATTTTTGTGGTCCAGATGGGGTGGTAGTGGTGATTTTATTGCTTCTTCATGGTCTCATTGTATTTAGCCAAAGCACAAAGGAGGCCTAGGGATTTTTGATCCTCAAACCCAAGGGATTTGTCTTGCTACAAAATGGATTATTAGGGCTGCTAGTGGAGATGAACCATGGACTATCTTGGTTCATCAACAAATTATAGAAGGTTCTATTAATAAAAAATGGAAAGATGTTTGTTAACTTTGTTGGAAACACAGTTGTCGTTGCACCAAAAGATCAACCTATTAATGCCTGATACAATAGTGAGAGTTAACTGATCCACAGGAGGAGATTAAGCCATGTCATGAATCTTGAGGGGAGCGTTGACCATCTGCCAACAATCTCCCCCTCAGTGTTACCCGAGGGGATTCAAACCTAGCACCTTTGGCTCTGATACCAATTGTTGGTAACATAGTTGCCATTACACCAAAAGATCGACCTATTAATGCTTGATACAACTGTGAGAGTTAACAAATCCACGAGAGGTGGTTAAGCCATGTCATGAATCTCGAGAGGAAAATTGACCATCTACCAAAAATCTTGAAAAAATTCTTTTTCCTTCTTTCTTTAAAATCAGAGCTTCTTTCCCCCTCTAGTCTATTTAGAAAGCTTGGGAAAAAGTTAGTAGGTATTTAGATTGGAATGGATCTTCCTTGCAAAATGTTTTTAGTTTTTTTTCAATGTCAATTTGGTGGAAGAAAATAATTTCTTATCATGATCAACCAGTGGCAGTATGTTTCCCAAGACAAGCTTACTATTTGTTTTAAAAGGGAGTTAGACAATTTAAAGATCTTTGGGACTTTATTCTACTTGACTGGGTTCCTTGGAACAAAATTAAGGAGTAGTATAGGTTGAACTCTTGTTATGAACAGTTCATCATTTTTATTAAATCTCTTGTGCTAGTTGTTCTTACTATGAAATTATGTACTTCAAGGACTGCTACTTCTTAAGAGATTGGAAATGGTTATCATACAACCATTTCAATCATTTTCCTTTAAAAAATATATATTTGAAGATGATTCCTAGTTGGAATATTGCTTTCTATTTGAATCAAAAGTGGAAATGTAGATTTAACTCTAAATTTTGTTTTAAATTAAGTGCTCAAATATGATGTTCCAAAGCTGATTTTGACTCACAAGTGTTGGTTTGGAAAATATTGCACTGGAAGCTACCTGTGGGGGATATGTTGAAGTGTATTATGGTCCAACTAGAAAGCTACCCTTTTTTTAAGAGTGTGGAAAAATTGAAACACATTTTTTGGGACTGTGTATATGTTAAAAGGCAATGGTTTAAGGTTTTTAGAGAATTCTTAGCTATTTTTATTCATGATCTGAATTGGAAAGAGGTTATTTTTGGTATTGGTATGCAAAAGGATGTGATTGTTGATTCTATCTGACATGTTATTTTGAAAAATATATGAAAAAAATAGATGTGCTACAATGTTTTCTAATAACTATTATTAGGTTCTTGGTACTTTACGACTTTACTCTAACATATGTCTTTAGGTGGCTGTCCTTTTCTCACAAATCTAGGTTATAAGTAAGAAGAATGAGAGGGCCAAACACCAATTATAGTGGATTAAAGATCAAATAGTGAAGTTTTAGTTGGATAAAAATGTTGATCATTGTAAAATATTATACAGTTATTGCAATATGTCTCTTGTCTATAATGGTTGATTTTTTTCTCAACTTCTGTAACATTTTACATCTCCTGTACGTTTGTAGATGTAAAGTTTTTGTATAGAACTTGATGTTTTTCAGCTACTCCTAGTAGCTCTATTCTTGTAATTATTTTGCTTTGATCAATACAAAAAAAGGAAGAAAATAAAATAAATTCCAACACTTTATAAAATATTTAATATTTTCTTTTATTTTGAGGTGGGGTCCACCTAGAGATGGTTATATAATCTAATTAGAGTAGTTTTATTCCTGGACCCATAACTTTCACCCACCATGTCATATTTTCAACTTCTTGTAGTTGTTGGAAAGATGGTTCCAAGAAATACGCATTGGTATAGGTTTGGTTCCCAATTTTTCCATTTTGATGTGTCTTTGGGGTATAGAAGTTAGATGTTCTTGTTTGAACGGTTTTGGTCATTACTTTTGCATACAAAATCGTATTTTCAATTTTGAAGAGGAATTGGAGAGAATTTGCAGTGTACTACATAGTGGTTCAGTCATATTATTAGTTTGTGGTGTAGGGAATTTTTGGTACTTGTTTGATTGTCTATAGGTTCTTGAGATTTGGGGTGTGATTGTGTGAGTATCCAGATGAGTCAAGAGGAAAAACCTTGAGGGAGTACTTTTTTATATT
This sequence comes from Sequoia sempervirens, assembly GCA_007258455.2. Lineage (NCBI taxonomy): Eukaryota > Viridiplantae > Streptophyta > Pinopsida > Cupressales > Cupressaceae > Sequoia > Sequoia sempervirens. Next base: position 444,083,074 of record VDFB02270651.1, read on the forward strand.
TTATTTATGATAATACAACTAATTAGCATATTGGTGCTTTCAGGTACATGTTGATAGGTGATTTTTAGAGTTGGGACTTTGATGGTGATAGGTACATAGGTTTTCTTTAGTTTGAGGACATGGTTGGACATGGTTTGAGACTTAGTCTTGCATGGGTGATAGTTGAGTGCAAGTACAATGATAGATATGGTTATGGTGTCATGGATTTGCAGGTACATTTCATGCATTGGAACAACATGATCATGTATGTGGTTGTTTGGTCATGATATGGTTTGGTGATTAGGAGATTGGTCTTATCTTCTTGATGCTTATTTGGTTCCTTGAATATGATTACTCATTTGTGGAAATGGTTGGAAAATTAGATCTATGGTTGATTTGGTGTTTAATTCTTGATGTCTACAAAATTATCTTCTTTGATATCTTAGTTTGTAGTTACTAATGTGATGATGAGTTTTCATGTTTTAGTGGTTGGATCTATGAGTTATGTAGGTGTGTGGGTTGGCCACTAATTCATTTTTAGTGGGATGACTCGAATGTGGACTATCTATATCCATCAGGTTTAATTCATTATTGTTGTAGATTTCATTATTTGGCCTTGTTTATGGTCATTTGTGTTTTGGTATGTTGTTTTGAGATTGAGAGGATGGATGATTTGAGTACTTTATTAGTCAAGTGATGGGGCTTGTAGCATGTGGTTTGATCATGATGTCGTGATCACTTGTTACATTAATTGGTTATACACTTTTAGTGGGAGCTTTTGACAGTTATTAGTTGGTGGTGTTGGATTGGTTTTTGATGTTTTGATGGTGGTTGTATGTATCTTCTTGTCTTGGAGATATTGGTTTTACTTGTATTTTACTTACAATTTCATTGAGTGTGTGTAGACTTGGATCAATCTTCATGGAAATGATTGTAGTCATGATTCCATGTGTAGCTTGTGCCATGGTTCAATGGGAGTTGTTGGAAGTGATGTGGATGCAACATTGGTATGGTTATCTTCATGTGATTGGAGATATGGTTTCTTGGTTTAGAGTGTATTTGTTATGATGTCATATTATACTCTTGATACTAGTTTAGAGTTTGGCATATTACATGTTATCTTTAGACCAGAATGTATATATGTAGTGGTGCATGTGATCTCCTAGGAGGATATGGTTAGATCATGTTTTCATGATAGGTTCTTGATTCTATGGTTGGAGCTTTGAAATTGATCATATGTGGTTCTCTTTGTATTGAGTACATTGATCATTTGATTGATTACTTCATGATGGTGCTATGTTGCATTTGGAGTTTGGCATATATTGATCAGTTACTAAAGTTAGGGAAAATCATATATAAAACTAAAACAACAAGATATCAAAACCAAAACTAGCATAATAGAGTACGAGCAAGCATGAAAATAAAAATAACAAGCGAATGCAAACCCAAATCCACACTAAACTCAATTTATCTCCATTGCTCTTCTCAAATTCGCATGAGAATGCAATATTTTGAAGGATTGTTGATGGAGGAATGTTGGTTGCTCACTATTTCCACATAACATTAAGATGAAGATGATAGATGGGAAAGGATAGATAGATGAGAATTTTGGAAGAATTTTGACAGAGTGAGGATACTAGAAGAGGATGATCTCAAATGGAATGTGTGAGGATAGATTTATAGGCAAGAGCTGATTTGATTCAATGGCCAAGATTAAAAGTCAATTATGTGATGTGTATGGCTAGGGTTAAAAGTTTATTTTTGTGCCTATGATGCACATTAAGTGGGTTATGAGATGAGGCTAAAATTAGGGTGTGAGGGAATAAGTGGAATTCTTTTATTTATTTTGGAGATAAAAGATGCCTATGGCACACAATGAATGGGGCTAAAAATTGGATGTGAATGGGAATCTCATAATTTTAATAATAAAATTATTTAAATTATTTGTACATGTGAAGAGTTGTAGTCATGTGACACATGTTGCAATGTGGTAATAAGTAAGGGATTAATTCAAATATTTAATTTGAATTATTTTTAGACATGTGAAGGGGAATTAATTAAATAAATGAGATTTATTTAATTAATTGGGAAGGTGATTGAGTGGAATAAATGGGATAAGTGGGATAAGGTAATGAGCTAGGGTAAAATATTACAAGATATCTTACAAGGTCATGTATTGACTAGGTAATGTTATGACATGGAAAATTTTGGGTGTTTACATTTTTCCCCTGTTTGAGATGATGTTCGAGATGGTGAGATTTATGTCAAGTAACATCATTTCAAAGAAGCTAAGGTATGGATAGAGGAAAAAAGGTGATGTCCCAACCACTTAAAAAAAAGTGACAAGGGAGATGGATGAAGAAATGGGATGATAGAAGAATATGATGATGTAAAAGATATGAAGAAATGGGATGATGATATAGGATATGATAATGATGATGATGTTCCCTTGAGAGGATAGGTGGGTTGGAAAAACATGGGTATGCTCTCAAAATGAATGACTAAAACAATAAAGGAGGGATAAGATGAATGATATAAGATAAGAAGTATATGAAAAAAATAATGACATGCTATGTTGCAATAAAGTGAGTAATCATATGTTTGATATAGCACTAGACGTTATGCATCAAGGTATAAGGGCCAAGGTGATGATGTGTCTCATGCCCTAGTGTAATACAACCTTTTCTAGATACAATATATGAATATTAGCTAGGATTGATTCAAATTTGATGCAAATGCAAGATAAAAATGATAACACACACCAGCAAGCAAGCAAGCATGCATGCACAAATGATACAAAAAATAAAAAACAAGGTATTGCCCCTGTCAAGCTGTAAACCAATGATTAATTGATTGTTGATTGGTTGATGATGATAGTGTTGTCATTACGGGGAATGATATATCCCTAGATCAACAAAAGGATGATTGATTGATTGATTGATTGATTGATTGGGTTTACAACAAAGTTAGGATCAAGACCAAAGGATGTGATTGGATAATTTGGAAAGATTGATTAGCTTGGTTGGTATGGATTAAGGATTGAATTGCATTTGGATTATTGCTTGGAATGATTGAAGATGATTGATTTGAAGATTTGGATGATGATTGATGAATTGAATTGAGGAATTGATTTGCTTGGAATGATTTAAGTTGGAGCGATTTGATTAGAGGATTGATTAATTGATAATTTGAAGATTGATTTGAAGGAGTTGAATTGATGCATTGAATTGATTGGAAGAAGTGATTTGGTTTGATTTTATTTCTTGGATTTTTGTTGGCTATTTTATTTTTTTGGATTTTTTATGAATATTTAAGTTTTTTGGATGTTTGGAAATGTTTTGATTTTTTAGATTTTTTTAGGACCTTTCTTCAATTTTTTTGTATTTTTTTAGGAATTTTTTGAAATGTTTTGAGATGTCAATGGATGAAAATTTGGGTAGCCTTTGTTATAGATACCAATTGACAAGGGAAAACCAAGTGTAGGTGCAAGGAGATAGATGGGATTGATGGATGAAAAGGTGGGTGAGAGGATAGGGGGTAGAAGGCTTATGATAGATGGATTGATAAAAAGGATAGGTCATAGTGAATCAAATGGACGTACATGCATCATAAGAGAAAAAGGATGTGATCTCCAAAGACTATGTTGTATAGGAATAACATGCCCCATTCTAGGTACAATATTTAGGATTTTTATGACAATGCTTAAAACAATAGGATGGTGATAAGATTGCATTGGAAAAGATGAGGTATGTCAAGAGATACCCAAAAACATGTGTCAACATTTTTCCTCTATGTCTTCATCAAGATCAAAAGGAGAAGGGTGGATAAGTGGACTCAATATGATAGGTATGTATGATGGATAAAGATAGTAGGTAGGATGGAAATGATATAATAAGAAGTGACATGATAGGATAGATAGTGTGGATGAGACAAAGTTCCCCCAAGTGTAAGTGACATAGAAGATCAACCTACACATGATGTCTGTATGGTAGGTTTTCATCATGGTACTTATCCAGGGTTCCTATTTACTAGGTTTTCACCATTGGACAAAGGGATTTCTCTTTAATTATTTTTATTTTTTTAACTTTTTGACTTTTTGAATTAGAGAAGGATAGGAGAGACTCAAGTGTCTAGTTCCATGAAAGGTGATAGTCCCGCTAGATGGATGTCGTCACCTAGACCATGTCAAGTGTGCTCATAGATGTTGGTAAGGAATTGCATGAGTGTGAGATGGATTAGGTAGATGGTGGATTATGAAAGGCTTATGCAAGGATGGATGGGGAATAGTGTATTGTAATGTGGATTGTAGAGGACTTATTCAAAAAGGTTGGATGAAAGGTATATGAAAAAGCATGGACCATAGGAAGGTGATTGGGAAGATACATAGGATAGTAGTTGAAAGATAGGGAGATGGAGGTATGTGGGAATGGAATCATGACCAACGGTTGCACACACCATGTTAATCATTGAATCTTTTGATGCAAAGGTGGTGCAGGAAGCAATGGAAATGTTTTCTTAGGAGATGGTTGACAAAGTGCTTTAGGTACCCACATAGGCTTAGTATTTTTATGATTTTTGCTTTGCTAGTGGTATTTTTGAAATGAGCGGTAGTTTTGGGTGGAAGAGGATGGTTGGGATTTTTGTGATGTGGATGCCTCATTTGACTTGATTTATTTTTGTTGAGGTATCCAAACCAATTTTTAAAGACTTTTCTTTTGAAGGTATGGGATTATATTTCTTTTTGGATGTACTTGGCTTTGATTTTTTGCAATTATATGCTAGGGCATTATGACCTTTAGGATTTTTGAATTTATGTGTAGAGGCATAAATTTTTTTATTTTGGAATCCCTTGGGTTTGGTGGAATGAGTGGAAGCTTTATGTTTAGAAAATGTGTGCATTTTTTGGTCATGATTAGGATTTTTAGAGGATTTATGGGTAGGTGGATAAGGGGATTGGATACCAGGAATATTAGGAGTTGGGAGTAGTGGAGGTAGATTATATGGAGGGATATTAGGAGTTGGAAGCAATGGTGGTAGAGTGGATAGTGGAAGGTGTATAGTCACATGCTTTTTTGATTTGTAGGATGATGGAGGTGGAATGACAACATATGTTTTGGGTGTGTGATAGGGCTTATAATCCAAGGAGGTGGACTTAGGGTGCATGGAGGAAGTACCAACATCTTGAGATTGGTGTCCTTGGGGTGTATATCCAAGGCCATAAGAGTGTGGAGGGACCTTGACATGGATTGGATCCAAAATACCTTATTTATAAAGGCCTAAGCCTTTACCTTGATAGTTCATGTTTTGAAGCATGCAATGGACAATGGGACTAGGTGTGTTTTGGACACTAGACTTGAGTTCATTATTAGATGAATAAGGTGAACTGGGTAAAGGTTGTTTTTTTCCTAAAGAAGAAAACTTATGGATGAAAGTGGATAGACCAATAGGATATGATGGTGTAATTGAGGGGGGATTGATAGTTGATGTGGAAGGATCATTAGGATATTTATTATGTTCAAGTAGATCCAAGTTATTTGTTTGATCTTCTATGTGTGCTTGGGAGACACATGTCTCATAATGACAAGTGAGATTTTGTGCATCATGGATAGGAATAGATGGAGGGTAAGTTTCTTCACTTCGAAGGAAGACCATGGAACTGTTAGAGTAAAGTAATTATTTAACTTTACTCTCCTCTTAAGAATTCACTTTATGCACATATATTAGTCATTTAATAATTAATATTAATTATTAAATGCACTCACCTTTAGGGTTAGGGTTTCCTTTAGGTTTAGATCTCCTTTTATAAGGATTGGTCTCTTGTATTCACTCCTTTTTGTTCATTCATTTTTCTGATAATACATTTTGCACATTGTCAGAGCAAAACCCTTGTTTGTTTCCTACAGATTTCTTCCTTGTGATAGGTTTTTTGCATGCAGGTTTCTTGGGCTTAATAGATTTTTTTTTCATCAAATATTATAGGAACAGGGTGAATTTTCAAGTAGGTCAACAAGACTTTCATTATGTGTATCTTGGGTGTCTTGTTCATGAATGGTAGTGGCAGTATGTATAAGATCAAGTTTCCCATGGATAGGTTCTTCATCATGAATTGTGTCTTGATCATGGAAAAGATATATGTTATGGATAGGTTGAATGAAAATGATTTGATCTTGATTAGTAAGAGGGATTGAAATTTCCCCATGCTTAGGATTATGCTCTTGACATACCTCTTGGCTTTCTTGAATAGAAGTGGATGAGGGAGGCTCTTGGAGGGGCTCGACATGTTCTTGATGATCAATCTCATGAGGGCATGATGGAGGTTGAATTTGTTGGATGTTGTGGTTGTGTTTTTGATATGTGGTTGTCATTGATGTCAACACTATTAGCATTATTGTATTTAAGGTTGTATATGTCAAGGATATTGAGAAAATTGTTAAAGGAAGAGTTGAAAGTTGTTAGTGGAATAGTGAAGATCATGAAGGTGTCTTGTTTTGTACATTGAATATCAATTTTTGTGGACTAAAGGGTTTATTGCTGAGAGTATCTAGTTCATCTACTAGAAGTTTCAGAGGTTCGTGTGAATATTTGATCATGCTATGAACAATTGTGTTCTGACAATGTTTTTGTGGTCTCTGTCAACGTTCCTAATTGAATTTTATGTGATTCTAATAGTTTTTATTGCTGCGGATGATTCTCTATTAGTTCTTGTTGTTCATGGATGCTTCTAGATCATTCTTTATTCTTGTTGTACATCTGCATTGATTGGTGTGTTTGTGGTCAAAGTTTTTTCTCATGTGTGTTCGAGTTTTCATGTTCTTGGCCGACATGATGGTTGTAACATGTTGTAGATGCTTGAAGATTAAAATTTGAATGTTTTGCATGCTCGAGGATATTGTTTTAGGTCACATCATAATATTAACCAACAGTGTTTGATTCCCATTAAAATTTATTTGTAAATTTGGGCTGACATTCTAAATATGTTTTATATGTTTGGCAGAAAAGGTTGTTGATGTAATCTCATGTTGCAAATATATAAGAGTGATTGTTTGAGTGAAGTTAGTGTGTGTATGAAGTGAAGAAAAGCTAGAGAAGAGAAAGTGTGTGAATATTGATATATTCATTCGATTGCAAAGCAGAGTGAGAAGAAGTTTGAGTGAAGTGTGAAGAAGGTTTTTTGTGCTTAACTAGAATTGTAATTAGGCTTGTGTAGAAGCTAATTTCTCAGTTCATACCCTACGAATCTAATTTGTATTGCTTTATATTCATTGGGAAGTGATTACTCTTGTATTTGAGCATTGAACTCTAGGTAGTGTGCCTGCATGCATGTGCATTCCCATTATTTTTCATTATAATTTTAATAGGGTATAATATTGTGAATTAACATCCACTGTGGTTTTTCCCCTAACAGGGTTTCCACATAAAAATCTTGGTGTTCTTTGTGTTTCTGATGTGTTGATTTTTTATGTTTTAATGTTCATTCATCAAATCAAAGATTCAATTAAGTCTAAAAAGTTTAATATTCTATGACAACTAATTCACCCTCCCTCTCAGTTGTCTATACTTGTTTTTCCAAGAATTGGTATCAGAGCAGGTTCCTCTAAAGAATTTTAAAAGCTTGAGGTGATTTGAGATGGTATCATACAAGAAGGATAGTCCTAGATTTGATGGAACAAACTAATCATTATGGAAAGCTAGGATGAAATTTCATTTGAGGTGTATTGGAGAACCCTTCTAGAAGATTACAAAGAATCCATATGTTATTCCTTAGAATGGTCCTTCCACTGTTGATGAGATTAAAGAAGCTGAGAATAATGTCAGGGCTATGGAAGTTTTGTTGAGTGCTCTAATAGATTTGGAAATGAAAAATGTGATAGGTCTGAAGACAAATCATGAGATTTGGATGAAGCTAGAAATTTTGTATAAAGGAGATGTACATGTGAAGATGGATAAGCTACAAAGTTTGAAAGGAAAGTATGAAAATTTGAAAATGGGTGAAGATGAAAATATTTCTTCTTTTATGCAAAGAGTAAATGAAATAGTGATGGGTATTAGATGTTCTAGTGGTATCCTAGATGAGGAAGAAATTGTGGATAAAGTGCTCAGATCATTTCCTCTCTTCTACAAAGAAAAGGATCATGCTATTGAAGAAGCCAAATCATTGACAAATATGACAAGAGATACACTAATTGGTAAATTTGTTGCCTTTGAGTTGAATGAATATGGTGAATTTGTTCCCAAGACTGAATCTACATTCAAGGCTACTGTATCTGGAAAAAACAAGCAAATATATGATCTAGGAGAGTGTTCCAGAAAGTCATCCAAGTATGATGAAGAATTGAAACAACTTGAAGATGAAGAAAGAGGGATAGAAGAATTGGAAGCATTGATTATGAAGAAAGAAGGAAGAGGACAAGGTAAGTATAAAGGAGTGTTTCCTATTAAATGTTTTTCTTGCAATAAAATAGGTCATTTTGCATCAAGGTGTACTGAAAGAGTTCCTATATCTAATCCTTACAAATCTATATTTCAAAAGAAATGTTACTATGCTAAAGAAGGAGTGACTGATGAAGAGTTTGATAAAGATAATGGAAATGAGGATGAATGGGTGTTCATTACTATCAAGGAAAATGGTCTGGTGGCTACTAAATCTACTAAAGTTGAGAAAGCTCTTGTAACACAAATTGAAGAAAAGGATGAGTGGGTTATTGACAATAGATGCTCACATCATATGACTAGTGACAAAAGAAAATTTTTACGTCTTGAGAAGTATGACAGCGGGGTTGTAAGATTTGGAGATAATAATGCTGGTGTGATTCATGGTAGAGGATCTATTTGTATTGGTGGTAACCATAACACTGATGATGTCATTTATGTTGAAGGATTGAAGCAAAACCTGTTGAGTGTTGGATAGATGGTGGACAAGGGTTATGATCTTCAGTTCAAAGGTAGAAGATGCAGGATACTTGGAAGTTCTGGAAATATAATTGCTTCAGGGAAAAAGACAAAAGGTAATATTTTTCACCTGAATGCTACTAGTGAAAGTTGTTTAATTGATCAAGTAGATGAAAGTTGGTTATGGCATAAGAGGTTGTGTCATGTGAATTTTGATAACATTTTCAAAGTAAGATCCACTCAAGCAGTAAGAGATCCACCTAAGCTAGTAAAGCCTGCTAACACAATTTGCAAGGAGTGTTAGATGGGAAAATAGAGTAGAGTTTCTTTTTGGAGAAAACAACATCATTCAAATGGATTACTAGAGATGGTGCATACTGATCCATGTGGTCCCTCTCGAGTCAGAATTTTTCATGGATAAAGGTAATTTATGTTGCTTATTGATTATTACTCTATAGTGATATGGGTTGCTTTCTTAAGAGAAGAATGTGAAGCATTAGAAAAGTTCAAAAGTTTCAAGGCCATGGCAGAAAATGAGAAAGGTTTGAAAATAAAATTCTTAAGGTCAGATAGAGGTGGTGAGTTCACCTCCAAGAAGTTTAATTCCTTTTGTGAAGAGCATGGAATCAGAAGATAGTTATCTACTCCCTGAACCCCTCAACAGAATGGAGTTGCAGAGAGGAAGAATAGAACAATTTTGGATGCTGCTAGAATAATGATGGTTTAAGGAAATGTCCCTCACATCTATTGGAGTGAAGCTATAAGCACTACTATGTACACTTTAAACAGGGTAAATGTCAATAGTAATTCTGGTAAGTCTCCTTTTGAACTATGGTTTGGTTATAAGCCTACTGTTAGATATTTCAAGATCTTTGGAAGCAAGTGGTATATCAAGAGAGATGAGGATATAGGAAATTTTGATGCAAGAAGTGATGAAGGAATATTTGTAGGTTACTCTACTAAAAGCAAGGCCTACTGGTGCTATAACAAAAGACTAAGAAAAATGGTTGAGAGTGAATATTTCAAAGTTGATGAGGACTCTGATAAATTATCCAAATATTGTGGATATGATTCAGATGACTAGAAAGACAACACAAACAAAGGGAAGAATTCTTAGACACAAAATCAGCTTCAAATTGTGCCATATGTTCCAATAAAACAACTTCAATTTGTTTTGGTAAATCAAGTTAGGAAGGAGAGACAAGTGCAAGTACAAAAGAAAGAATAGAAGAACCAAAAGCTCGAGAGAGTCCCAAAGTTCCAAGGTATGTGAAGCTAAATCATTCTAAAAATAAAATTATAGGAGATAAGAATAAAGGTGTGTAAACTGGGAGAAAAATTGTAGAAGAATATTGTCTGATATCCAAGATTGAACCTAAAGATGTCAATGAAGCTTGTAATGATGAAAAATGGATGGAAGCCATGAAAGAAGAACTAATGCAAATTGAAAAGAATGATACATGGATACTTGTTCCCAGACCTAAAGAAAAAAATGTGATTGGTACTAAATGGGTATTTCAAAATAAGTTGAATGAACAAGGTGAAGTGGTCTAGAATAAAGCAAGGCTGGTATGTAAAGGGTATTCACAAATGGAAGGTATTGGTTTTGAAGAAACCTTTGCCCCTATTGCCAGAATTGAATCTGTTAGATTATTTCTTGCTTATGTTGCATACAAGAACTATAAAGTCTATCAAATGGATGTGAAGTCAACTTTTCTGAATGGTGAGCTAGAAGAAGTATATATTGAACAGCCGAATGGATTTCAATTGACTGATAAGGAAGACATTGTTTTCCGATTGAATAAAGCTCTATATGGACTCAATAAATCCCCCAGAGCCTGGTATGCTAGACTAGAAAAATACTTATTACAGCTTGGATTCAATAAAGGTATTGGGTATGTGCAGGATCATCATGGAAAAAGAAGGCCCTTAAGTGGCAAAAAACTTAGAAAAATCAGAGTTAGGAAATTTGACGTAAAAATTTGAATAAGTTATCTATATTATTTCAAAAATATGTAAGAATAGAATCTATAGCAAATTGAATGTAGTTTATAAACTACTAGGTTTGTTTAAAAAAAAAAAATCTATTTGGTGAAAACTTGAAATTTCAATGCAGTGGTACTTAAATTTCAGGGAAAAATAAGAAGTAGTTGTCTATCTGACCACCCTAACCACAATAATATGATAATATTTTTTTATAAGATTTTAGATATAAGTAGAGGACCCATGCCCCTATGTGTTGCATATTTTTTTGTAATTTTTTTCCAAATAAATAATTAATTATGAATTTTTTATTACAACTTTTTAAAAAATATAAAAACTCATATGTCTGACCACCTTAACTTGGTCAAAAATTTATGAAATTCAAATTTTCTTTTTTTAATACTATAGTATGTGAAGCATGGAATGTGACACATATTTTGGATTAAAAAAATGTGATACCGTTTGAAAGCTATAGGTGTTTTTCAATTAGCTTATCAATCATGACTTTAGTCATAATTTGAATAGAAAATGAATAATAATTACTTATTAAATTCAAATTAAAGCATAATTTATATCAGTGGAAAGCTGAGAATCTCCTTTAAAAATTCTTTTCGTTTCATCAATTTTGGGTAAAAAGATATTCGTCAGCCACATACCCATCATATTGCCACTTTTTGGCCCATCATGATCCTGTACATACTCTACCACTGATAGAAACTTGTATTTCAAATTGGATCATGACAAAGATTTAATTATTGAGGTATTTGTTGATGACATTATTTTTGGAGGAGATGATAGTCTATGTATGAATTTTGTTGATGAAATGAAGAATGAATTTAAGATGAGTATGATTGGAGAGATGAAGTTCTTTCTAAGATTGCAAGTTACTTAGTTAGACATAGGAATTTTCATATCTCAGTCCAAATATGTGAGAGAGCTGCTTAAGAAGTTTTGCATGAAAGACTCAAAGAATGTTGGTACTCCCATGGTAACCAGATGCAAGTTAACATAGAAAGATGATTCTCCTAAGGAAAATCAAACAAGATATAGGTCAATGATTGGTGGATTGCTCTATTTAACCTAGACTAGACCAGACATTATGAACGTTGTATGTACGCTTGCTGGATTTTAGGATGATCCAAAAGAATCTCATGTGACTACTGTAAAGAGAATCTTTAGATATCTGAAAGCAACAATTGACTTTGGGCTTTGGTATCCTAAGGATGATGATCTTAATTTGAGTGCATAGACTAATGCGGATTCAGCAGGATATGTAGATGACAAGAAGAGTACTAGTGGTGGTTCCTTCTACCTAGGGAAAAAGTTGGTGTCTTGGTTGAGCAAAAAGAAAATTTCCATTTCTCTATCTACTGTTGAGGTAGAGTATATTGTTGCTACAAATAACTGTACTCAAGTGATGTGGATGAAGTAGATGCTAAAAGATATCAGAGTAGTATATGCTGAACCTATTGCCATATACTCTGACAACTCAAGTGCAATCAACATATCAAATAATCTGGTGCTACACTCTAAGAAAAAGCATATATCAATCAAGTTTCACTTCTTGAGGGAGAAAGTGAATGAGAAAGAAGTCAGACTAGAGTATGTACCTACCAAAGAATAGGTTGCAGACATTTTCACTAAGCCGTTGTCAAAGGATACTTTTGATTATCTCAAAGGGATGCTAGGGCTGATGACCCCTCTTGATATGAACTTGATATGCATTTATTTGCATCAATCTATGTGCTTGATAGATATTTCTTGATCTAGATTGATGTTTATGTGGTTGCAACTCAGGGGGAGTAGTCATATGTGTAGATATGTGGTTCATAGCTTGTATGTGGGAAGGTAATGCTTATCTTTACCATTGATGTCAAAGGGGGAGAAGAGCAATGTGAAAAAATCTTTTTAGGGGGAGAATAGCAATTGAGGAGAAGAGTCAAAATCAAAGGGGGAGTAACGGTAGCTGTGTTGATGGTATTTTTCACATCATGTGTTGCCATCAATGCCAAAGTGGCAGATTGTTGGATGTTGCGGTTGTGTTGTTGATAGGTGGTTGTCATTGATGTCAACACTATTATAATTATTGTATTGAAGGTTGTATATGTCGAGGATATTGAGAAAATTGTTAAAGGAAGAGTTGTAGGTTACCAGTCGAACAGTGAAGATCATGAAGGTGTCTTGTTTTGTAAGTTGAAGATCAGTGTTTGTGGACTAGATGGTTTATTGCTGAGATTATCTAGTTCATCTGCTAGAGGTTTCAGAGGTTTGTGTGAAGATTTGATCATGTTATGAACAATTGTGTTCTAATAGTGTTTTTGTGGTCTCTGTCAATGTTCCTGATTGAAGTTTATGTGATTCTGATAATTTCTATTCCCATGGATGATTCTTTGTTAGTTCTTGTTGTTTGTGGATGCTTCTAGATCATTCTTTATTCTTCTTGTATGTCTGCATTGATTGTTGTGTTTGTGGTCAAATATTTTTCACATGTGTGTTCATGTTTTCATGTTCTTGGCCGACAAGATGGTTGTAACGTGTTGCAGATGCTTGAAGATTAAAGTTTGAATGTTTGGAATGCTTGAGGATATTGTTTTAGGTCACATCATAATATTAACTGATAGTGTTTGATTCACATTAAAATTTATTTGTAAATTTGGGCCAATATTGTAAATATATTTTATATTTTTGGCGGAGAAGGTTGTTGATGTAATCTCATGTTTCAGATATATAAGAGTGATTGTTTGAGTGAAGTTAGTGTGTGTATGAAGTGAAGAAAAGCCAGAGAAGAGAAAGTGTGTGACTATTGATCTATTCATTCGATTGCAGAGAAAAGTGAGAAGAAGTTTGAGCGAAGTGTGAAGAGGGTTTTGTGTGCTTAATTAGAACTGTAATCAAGCTTGTGTAGAATCTATTTTGGGTATGTGCAAGATCATGATAGGCAAAAAAGTGGTAATATGATGGGTATGTGGCTGATGACTTTTTTTTAACCCAAATTTGATGAAATGAAAAGGGTTTTAAAGGATATTCTCATATTTCCACCAATATAAATTATGCTTTACTTTGAATTTAATAAATAATTATTATTAATTTTCAATTTGAATTACGATTAAAGTCCCGATTGATAGGCTGATTGAAAAAAATCTATAGCTTTCAAATGGTATCATATTTTTTGAATCCAAAACATGTGTCACATTCTATGCTTCACATACTATGGGATTAAAAAAATAAAAATTGAATTTCATGAATTTTTGACCAAGTTAAGGTGGTCGACATACAAGTTTTTTATATTTTTAAAAGTTGTAATAAAAAATGAATAATTAATTATTTACTTCAAAAATTACAGAAAAAATGCATCACATCTGAACATGAGTCATCTAATTATATATAAAATATTATAAAAAATATTATCATTTTATTGTGGTTAGGGTGGTCAGGACCCTCTATTTTTTCCCAAATTTAAGTACTATTGCATTGAAATTTCAAATTTTCCAAATAGATTTAAAAATAAATAAAAACCTAGTAGTTTAGAAACTACATTCACTTTGCTATATATTCTATTCTTACATATTTTTGAAATAATATAGATAACTTATTTAAATTTTTACGTCAAGTTTCCTAACTCTATTTTTTCTAAATTTTTTGCCACTTAAGTTCCTTGTTTATCCATGATGATCCTACACATACCCTTTTCTTAGTTCATACCTTATAGATCTAATCTATATTGCTTTGTATTCATTGGGAAATGAGCCCTATTTTATTTGAGAAGTGAGCTCTAGGCAGTGTGCCTGAATGCATGTGCATTCCCATTATTTCTCATTATACTTTTAACAGGGTACAATATTGTGGATTAACATCCACCATGGTTTTTCCCCTAGCAGGGTTTCCACATAAAAATCTTGGTGTTCTCTATGTTTTTGATGTGTTGATTGTTTATGGTTTATTGTTCATTCATCAGATATGAGATTAAGTTAAGTAAAATCTGAAAAGTTTAATATTCTATGAAAACTGATTCACCCCCCCTCTCAGTTGTCTATCCTTGTTTTGCCAACAGACTTGGGATCATGGGGGGAGACTCTAGAATAGGTTCAAGGTGTTTTGGGTGACATGATGGAATTAGAAGATTAGGCATGGTGTTGGGAGAATATTTTGTAAGCTCAAGGATGGGAAATAGTTGACATGGTTGACTCCTTTCTAGTAGCCCTTGGGTCACATCCTTTGTAGGTGGATGGGTGGATTTGGGTTTCCTTTTGTAATGTTTGAACTTAGGGTGTGGAATTAATTGAGGATTATATGATGGTGTGGGTAATGAAGGGTTTGGTGGGTTGGAATGTGTGGGGAACAATGGATTTTGACTAGGACATGGTGGTTGTAGGATAGGCCTTTGATTAGATGGTGGTATAATATATTTATAGGATGCATGAGCTAGATTGGTTTCTCCCTTATCAAAGGTTTTTAGGTCTTGCTACAAGTATGGACTTGGGTGCGCATGTTCTTGTTGTGAAGGCCATTGATAGTTTCGTGAATGAATTTCATGGTAAGGTGAAGTGGTGGGATATGTAGATAAAAGATCTTGGGATTGGTATGAAGTTGAGGGAATTTTATCTTGCTGCCAAGGTTGGATTGGGATCCTATGTTCTTTCTGTGACATGGGTGGATATGTTGATGTGGCATTGACATGATAGATAGATGGGCTAGGTTGGAATGATGATGAAGGTGAAATATAGAATTCTATTTGAATGTGTTGAGGTTGGAATAGTGTTTGGACTTGTTGTGGTATGATTTTTTGTTGTGATAATGATGGAGGGGTTGCATAGGATAATGGTTGTTGAGAGGTGGATTGATATGGATACGGGTTGAAATTGGAAGAGGTGTGATAGGTTGATGAATGGGTAGAATGATATGTGGATGGACGAGGTTGATATGATGATATAGGTGACACATAGGATTGATGTAAAATTTGTTTATGTGGTGATTGGATTTGATGTTGTGATAGTTGGATTTGACAAGTGGCCATGAGGTATTGGGCTTGTGCTATGAGTTGTTGCATTTGAGGTGATTGGTTTGTTTGAAGTTTTTGGATCATGTCATGGATTCCTTGAATGATTTGTTGGTTTAAAGGTGATTGGATTTTTTAAGCTTCATGAAGTATGTGAATGAGATCTTGTGCTTGATCTTCTAACATTGACATTGTGTCACTTTTGCAAAATATTTGATTAAGATTATGATGATGATTTAAAATTATCAGTATGTGACTGCTTGACTGAATAGGATGATTTGGCTTGGAAAGATTGGATGATGTGGAAAAATTTTATTGAAATTTTTACTTGGGCAATATCAAACACAAGATCTCACATATAAATGCATGAACACACATGCCAAACATAATTATAAATTTATCTTTCAACATTAAATGTTATGATTAAGCAAACAATTGAATACACAACAACAAGCCTAATGTTAGTCAAGTGGGTATGGCCAATTAGGTCTTAAACTAGGATGCATAAGGTTGACTAGGGATGATTTGAAAGAAAAATCCTACCACACAACCAGGAGAAAGGGGTAACCTACCCTTCACCTTCACTTCCCAAAGGTATAAAGTTCTTTAGGGCTTAGCCAAGAGTGACAAGATTTCAACTCCCAAAGGACAGTGTCTTTTGATTCACACCTCAATTGAGGTTGTCCCTTGGAGTGGTGTGCCTCCAAACAGGCCTCCTAAGAAGAGTATGACAAAAGCGAACCAAGTGAGGTGTTTTTTATTTTCAAGTTCACCTTGCGGTGTGAGGAGAGAGCATACACACATGCACTTGACACACACTCGCAGTTGTTAATTTCCCTTTAGAGAATCAAAATGTGTGTAAGACAATTCAAGCACTTGTTCTTTTTAGATGCCAAAGCCAAATGTGTAGGAATGATGCAGAGCAGGGGTTCCCAAAAAATTCAAACAATCACAACTTGTCTAAACCCAAACAATTCTTGCATACTCATCCACCTTTAACTCATCATACTCTTCAAAAAAGCACTTGATCTCCAAACTACTAAACATCCAAACTACAAACAAGTTATGTAGAACTCTTACCAAACCTTCAAAACCTTTTGAACAACATAAAACTAATAGGTTCAAGCCAAATAAAGTCTTCAACAACTCTATTCTTTCATTTTTCAAACATTCACTTACAATAAGCTTATTGGCTAGTAGTAATCAACATTGACAAAATTGAGCATAACATTAAAACCAACTGAGAACTCAAGAATCTTAAGATAGTTTCAAATACCCATTAAGGTCCCTTTTAACATACTTCAAACTTAGAATTTATTTTTTTGGAATGAAAACCATTAAAAATGATTGTCCCGCAACAAATAAGCTTTAAATAGCCTTATTTAACAAAGCAACACCTTGAGCCTCTTCCCCCAAAACCTTAAAATTGTTTCCAATGCACTATACAGGTTACAATTGAATGGGAACAATGTTAGGGTTAGAGATGGTAGATATCTAACAATTAAATGCAGATTTAAATAATAAACAGAGAAACTAAAACACACACAGAATAAATCATAACACAAATAATTTAACGTGGTTCACCCAATCCGAGCTACATCCACCAAACCGAAACCATCCAATACTTTTATTATCTAGTGTAAAACCTATTACAATCTTGTGAATAATCGCATTTTTCATCATACTGAAATACCCATCTGAACCCCTTTTTAACAAGCTTAGAAGCTTCCAAATTTTGTGGTTCTACAAAATTGGATTTTTCTTTTGTGTATAGTATACCATGGGCTATACAGTATAGCATGATCAATCGCCGCATACCAACAATCTCTCACTTGGAGATTGATCAGGCTCCATACCAACACAATCTCCCACTTGGAGACTAATCCTAGACGACACTGCTACAATTACAGCTCCCACTGGAAATAAGTACCTTGGACCCTGCTGCTCTGTTATACTTGAATTCAACCTTGAAGACCAACTGAAGCTAAAGAGGAGCTCAGCTTCTCCCTTGTCACCACCTTCATAAACATATCCGCTGGATTGACATCTGTATGTATCTTGTCCAGCTTAACCTGTCCATCCTCCAACACTGACCAAATGAAATGATATCTCAACCGGATGTGTTTTGTTTTAGAATGCAGAACATAATTCTTTGCAAGATGTATAGCACTCTGGTTGTCTGTAAACAAGTAATTTCTAGCCTGTTGTTTGCCCAACTCATCCATGAAAATTTGTATCCATATCATCTCCTTTGTCGCCTCTGTTGCAACAACATACTCTGCCTTTGTGGTGGATAGAGCAACCACCTTCTGCAATTGAGAAATCTAACTCACTCTTGTCCCACCAACTGTAAATACATAACCTGTGGTACTCCGTCTGGTATCTATATCCCCTGCTAAATCTAAGTCAACATAACC
Organism: Sequoia sempervirens; assembly: GCA_007258455.2. Classification (NCBI taxonomy): domain Eukaryota; kingdom Viridiplantae; phylum Streptophyta; class Pinopsida; order Cupressales; family Cupressaceae; genus Sequoia; species Sequoia sempervirens. The sequence continues at coordinate 444,101,338 of VDFB02270651.1, forward strand.
TTTTAAATCAGTATTCGAGCCCCCAAAACATAAACAATTATTGGATGTACCTCTCAAATACTTGAGAATCCATTTTACTACATTCCAATACTCAACTCCGGGATGACTCAAATACCTGCTAACAACACCTACAGCATGTGCAATATCCAGTCAAGTGCATACCATGACATACATTAAACTGCCTATAGCTGAAGCATATGGTACCTTGGACATTTTTTCTTCCTCCTCTTGTGTCTTTGGACACATATCCTTAGTCAATTTGACATGACTAGGCAAAGGTGTGCTGACAACTTTTGCATTCTCCATATGAAATCTCTGCAACACCTTTTCAACATAATTAACCTGAGATAAAAATAATTTTTTATTTTTCCTATCTCTACAAATTTTCATTCCAAGGATTTGTTTTGGTGCCCCCAAATCCTTCATAGCAAAATATTTTGCTAACTGTTGTTTTAGCTCACTTTTGTGATCCATGTTAGACCCTGCTACAAGCATGTCATCAACATACAGACATAAAATATTGCAGCTATCATTATCCAACCTCTTAAAATAAACACAATGGTCAGAATTACACCGACTATAGCCTTGCTCAGCCATAAAACTATCAAATTTTAAGTACCATTGCCGATGTGCTTGCTTCAAGCCATATAAGCCTTTCTTCAATCTACACACTAGTTTATCCTTACCTTTGACCTCAAATCCTTGTGGCTGGTCCATATATATTTTCTCTTCCAAATCACCATGGAGAAAGGCTGTTTTAACATCAAACTATTCTAAATGCAAATCTTTAGCAGCCACAATACTTAAAACAATACAAATAAAAGTCATTTTAACAACAGGAGAAAAAATCTCATCAAAATCAATACCCTTTTTCTGTGCAAATCCCTTTACAACTAATCTGGCTTTAAATCTCTTCTTACCTCCATCCTCCTCTTTCAGCCTATAAATCCATTTGTTTGGTAAGGCCTTTTTACCTGCAAGAAACTTGCATAATTCCCAAGTCTGGTTTTTCAGCAAGGAGTCCATTTCTTCTTCCATTCCATGCTCCCACTAAACCTTGGTATCCACCTGCATAGCTTCATCATAATATTCTGGTTCACCAGCATCAGTTAACAAAATATTATACAAAGAGGGAGAGAATCTTTCTAGAGGTCTACTTATCCTTGAAGATCGTCTAACAGGAGTTTGTGGTATTTGTTGCTATTGTTGTTGCCCAACATGAGGAACCACTGAAACATCATTGTTTCAAATATCATCCAACATAGCATAATCATTTTCTTTCTTCTCATGCTGCAACAACAGATCTTTGTACAACACCTTCTCATTGAATATGACATCCCTGCTTCTCACAATTTTCTGATTTTCAAAATCCCAAAGCCTATAACCAAATTCATCAATGTCATATCCAACAAATACACATTTCTTTGATTTTGCATCAACATATTTCAACAATGGAAACTCCTTAAAAAGTCCCTAATCATCAAACCCTTATTCTATGTCAATTTGACCTAAGTAAAATAGGGGTTTATTGAAAACCTGCTTTCCAAACCCCATTCCTCTTAACCACTTCTCCTAACACATTGTATAAGGTCTGCACCTAGTAAATAAACCACCTCCAAGCCTTTAACCCTATACTTTTAGCCAACTCCATCATTTAGCCATCACTTTGAATATAGAACCAATGAAAATCCATTAGGGAAACAAAAAAACCCCATCAAACTATGCCTCCTACTCTTAAATATTTATTTAACATTGAAAACTACTTGAAATCCTTCATTCCACTTAGTTTCAAGAAAATCCACTTAAGGAAATTATAATAAAAAATGCATTTTTGTGTTTCAAAACCCCAAACTAGGGTTACAGACCTGTCGACACTAAAATAACCACAAAACCCACAAAACTAAATTAAATTTAATCATAAAAATTGTAGATTGATGTTAACTCATTTATTTATTGATTCACATAGCTTTTAGATCATGAACCACTTGTACGGGGTTGTACAATGGTTTGTAATAGAGTTTTACCAGTTAGAAACACAGAAAATACAGAATTTTAGTGTATAATAGGGGCTTCTCATTAATTTACTTCATATTCAAAACCTTCCCTCTGCATGAAAATGATGTGAAATGCCTTTTTGAAGGCTTTACAACTCCCCCAATGAAAGAAACTAATTCAAATTATCCCATGACCATTGGACTTCCACATTTGCATCTTTTTTTGCACTTTTGCAATTACACAATTTGACAACTTTTACATCATTATGCAATTTCAATCCTATGGACACTAAATGACTCAAAATACATAAAAAATGGTCTATTAGACCTTATTTTTTATAGAAAAAGACTTCAAAACCCTAAGACAACATATTAAGGAACAAACTAGACCAAATTCATTTGAATTGAATTAATGCTCCTACACCATACACCCAGCCAAAAGAAAATCCCAAGCCCTCTTGGATTGAGGGTAGTAACTGATCGTCATCACTAATTGCTTGTGCTTTTAGTCTTCTCTCTTCTTTCCTTTGTCTTCTTGAAAGCATGTAGTCTTCATCTTCACCTTTGGCTTCAGCTTGTCAACAAAAACTTGTCTTCCACTTATCTTGTCTCCTTGGATTTGATTATTCATGCTTTGATGTATCCCAATCTCTGTTTCAACACCTTGTCCTACTTCTTTCATTTTGAACTATGGTTTGTTTCCCATCAAAATTACTATCATAACAAGGAAGTGACAAATGATTTCCTTAGCTTTTTTCCTTTGCAATGTAACAGTGATCTCTTCATCCTTGATCTTCATGTCTTTTCTTAGGTTCTCTGTTTCAATTGGTTGATCAAGTATACAAACCTCTATTTTGACAATATGAGACTACCTTCTAACCTCCTTTGTCACCAAAGGACAAAGCAGTATTCCTACTATGATTTCACCATGCTTTTCTAGCCCATTTTGAGGCTTCCCAAGGAATTCATTTTTGAATTTCTTTGTCTCAAACCTTGATATTAGCATATCATCTTCTCCCTTCAACTTTGAATCATTCCTTATTGTTTGCACCTCCTCTTCTTCTTGCCTTTTGTCTGTTGTCCTTGCTTGTCTTCTTCTTTGGAACATTTTCTTAATGGGCCATACAACTTTCTTCTACATTATGAAGTGCAAACTAGGTACTTTTTTGAGCAAGTACTCTATCTCATCTTCATTCCTTGTTCTTATCAGTTCCATAGTTTTCCTTATTTCTCTTATCTCTTTCTCAACCTCTATTTGCCTAATCTTTTCCTCTTTCATCTTCCTCTCTTTTTCTTCTTGATTCTTCTTTTGTGAACCCTCTACCTACTAGTACCTTCTCAAAAAATCCATCTTCTCTTTAATAAAGTCCCTTTAACCTTGCTTCCTCTTGAATTTTCCTCACCTAGGTCTCTTCTCTTTTCCTCTGAAACATAGATTTTTTGGACCCTATGGACTACTCTTGAATTTCTAGGGTTTTTCACCTAAAAGGAGAGAGATAGGACCAAAAACGCTAATGTATCACTCAAATTAGGATGTATGAAATATTTTTTAATGTAAACGGACCTAACTAAATGTGATGGACTAATTTGAATGACTAAAAATGAATGCACAACTAAGATTTATGACTTGTTTGAAAACATGGTGTGATATGCAAATAATGAAGAAAATGAATGAAATATGTAGAATAGAAAGACATGGGATGAAACAAAGTGCACTTAGGAAAAGTGTGATGATTCTAGAGTGTCTTGGATGCTGATGTAAATCACTAATTTTTCACAGTTGAACTCATTCACCGAGGGGGCGAATTAGTCCACCTATTGGCGAAAAACTATCAGGAGGTGGTTTCTATCTGTCAGGATCCAGAATCTGACAAAACTCAAGTTTTTAGGCCTAAGGTGGGACTCATTCACCACAAGTGGAAAATCAGTCCTCTACCAAATTTCTAAAAAACCAAGAGACAACTTTGCAACACTAGATTTGGAAATGTCTACTTGTCGGGTTGTCAAAGTTAGATCTATAAAAAATGGACAAATAACTGTCTCCATGCTTGAATTTGACTCAAGTTGAATTGAAGCACCTAGTTGACTTGAAAATCAATCTTCAACACCTAATAACCTATCAAATCTTCAAACAAAGGGCTACAAACAAACATGAAATAGGGTAAAAATGATTAGGGGTTAACGAATAGGGGTTTTCCTTGGTCAAACCCCACTTTTGGTAATTAAACCCTTCAAACGAAAATGAAATAAAGAGAAAGAAAAACTAATAACATGCAAGTTCTATCAACTTACCTAAACCTTGATAATGCAAGTCTGAAGTAATGTCAATGGTTGCTTCAAATTCCTTGAACAGTGCTTGAAAAGATGATGTAAAGTGCTTGAATGCTTGAAATGTGTCATTGAATTATTGAATGAGTGAGGAGATTGTAGGAGATGTAAAATGAGGTGAAAATCACATATTTATACACTTCTTGTGCCTTAGTATTCATTCATACCTCATCACAGGGTGACATCAAGTGATTTTGAATTAACTACTGAAAGGAAACTTGAAATATTTTGAATTTGGGGGCCAAGGGGGACTCATTCACCACCCATGGAGAATGGGTCCCGCTTAGGACCTAAAAACATGTGTCAGGAAAAATGTTGTATTCAATATTATTTTTCATGATAACATTCAAAAATACACTTAATTACAACTTATGAGGGCATAAAGAGACCAAATAAAGCATGAGAAGGGTGTAAATAGTGAAAATATGCCTAGAAGAGCATGAAAGCTTGTTACAAGACTTTACAACACTTCAAAATAGGGCTTGTTGATGAGTGAATTGGTGGTTTTTAGGTAAATTGTAATGAATAGAGTCTAGAAGAATGTAGAAATGTCTTACAACACTTCGCAACACCTTCACAAGACGTCGTTATTTGAATTTTAATACCTAAATAAGCATGTTCAAGCCATGTTACAACATAAAATCAATGCAACATAGTTCCAACACCATGAAACAAGACCTAAAAGGCCATGAAAATGACAAGGGGCCATTTTTCTATGACACATTCAGCCCCCACTTTAGTGAGAGTTTGAACCTTCTTCAAACTCACATGAAAGTAGCCATGAACATTGAGGGGAGAGTTTAGATGCACTTACATTAGAAAGATGGAATAACAATGATCAAGAGGGATGATCAAGCCCCCAGGATGAAGATCCCATGGAAAATTAGACAGAAGAACAAAGGAACACACATGTGTTGAAAAGAATTGACTGAAGCTTCGATCGTCAATCCAACTAGTTGTGAAAAGAGATCTAGGCTTATTGTTTGAAAAAGAGAATGTGTACCCATTCTGGAGCCATGGAACTTCAGGCTATCCATGGGGTGAGAAATCCCAACTATATACTGACTTTGGGGCCATGGAACTAGTTGTCCACAGGGTGAGAAATCCCAAAAAGGTAAGATACATACGCTAGTTGGTATGCACTCACAAACAAAAAAGTGGCTATGGGGAAAATTCATGCCACTAGGTGGGCTTATTGCTCAACCATGTCAAAGTTATGCATATTGATAACTTTAACAAGGTGCCACAAAGAGAAATACTATGAACAAAAAGAGAAAGGTACCACAGTCATGCAAGTTGCATTATGCAAGGTGGCAAAAAGGAATGTAAAATGTAAAAATGAAAAAATGTAAAGTGTAAAATGTGAAAAGATGTTCAAAGGAGTCTTGTTTAGTTTATGCAAGGTCAGTCACTTAGGGAAAATTGTGTCTAATGTCTCCAAGAGATGACCAATCAAATAATAGTATATTCACAACTTACGGGATGCATTGCATCACATCAAGCCACCAAAAGGAATGTAATATGCTAAGATAGATCACACTTATGAAGGACATCACACCCAATGCCATCCACAAAGTGACGAGCACATCAAATAAATGACAAAGCTACATTAGGAACCAAGAATGAAAATTAAATAATGGTAATATATGCCCCCCACTTTAAAGGAATTGCTACACATCGTTCTGTGAGAAATTACTTTAAAGTAGAGAAAAAAAAAGAAAATGCAAAAAGAAAACAAGACATGAGAGCCAACTTAGAAATCCCTATGCCAAGCCATATGTTTCAAAGTTAGGTTGCGTCATGTCAAGGAAAAGGAAATGCAAATAAAAATGGAGTTTCCCCCCAGACAAGGAAACACAACAAACACATAAGAGATCTATGGATTTGGGGTCAGTATGTTCGTTGCTGCAATGTTTTTGTTTGAAGCAACTCAAAACTATCATTATTCCCCAAATAAATAGAATGAGAAGAATGACACAAAGAGATCGAAAAAAAAATAAAATGAAAGTCCATTTTGGGTCAACATGGAAGAGAAATTGTGGTCTCAATGCTTTGCATTGTCCCCAAAAGGAAAATACAAGCAAAACGAAAGAAAATGAGAAGGTGAAAGAAAATGAAAAATATTTTGGGTCAACATGAAGGATACATTTTAGTCTTAATGCCTTGCATCATCCCCAAAAGGAAAACACAAAAAAAAAGAGAAAAAGACAAAGACCTTGTGGGTCAACATGGAAGAGACATATGATGTCCCTACACTTTGTGTCATCCCCAAAAGGAGAAACAAAACAAAAAGAGAAAAATACAAGGAAATTTTGGGCCAACATGGAAGAGACATAGGGTGTCTCTACGCTTTGCGTCATCCCCAAAAGGAGAACACAAAATAAAAAGAAAGAGATAATGCATTGTGAATAGAAGAATAGAGGTACAAATAGAAGAAGTGTACAAATAGAGAGAACATCAAACACACGATATAGGGGAACACAATATGAACATGAAAAGGAAATTAAAAAGAGAAAAGTAACAAGTAATGAAAATATAAGTCAATCATTCACTAAGTTATTGGTTTCTCAATCTTAAAGAGATAAGCAGAAAAGGAATAACATAGTTAAGAGACAAAGGTAATTGCATTACAAGGACAAGGCTAACAATGTTTTTCCCCCCCGCAAAGGGTAAGGACAAGCATGAGCTGAGGTTAGCTATGTGAAAGGATCATGTAATAGTGAGAATAGGGAATTCTACAACTATGGCATGATGATGGGATTTGATGGCTTTAAGGTATGACAGGGAAATAGTTGGTATCAGTGAAGTGATACTTATTCAGTATTTCTTTCAATGTTTGACATTCTTTAGTGCGATGTCCAAGGATGCAATGATATTTGCAAAATGGTATGTTATATTCTTTGGGATGAATAACCAACCTATTCATAGGTGGTAAAAGTATAAGACCTTTGGTTAAAAGGAGTTGAAATATTCATTCACATTCAGGTGGAGGATGTGTAGGGAACTTGATCTTTTTGAGTTTGTAAGGTTGTTGTCGCTTGCTAGATTCTCCTTGTTCATGAATAGAAGGAGGAGAAGGACCCATGAGGATCCTAACATACTTATAATTAGAAGGAGATAGTGGTTTTTCATGTGGAAGAAGAATATTTAAGTTAGGAGGAGAATTCAAGATTACCGTTCCAACATCTGGAAGTCTCCTAGGTTGAAGGGGATGTCTTTCAAGATAATATGGATTGTGATATCAAAGTCCAGTTGTGTTTGCTTCAGTTGCTTTTTGTTCAAAAATTTGATGGATGTCATGTTCATGTTTGGTGTCGCAACCTTGTTTACTTAAGATAGTAAATCCTTTACCATAAGTCTCTTCAAGGTTGATAGGAATTTTTGTGACTGTGTACTCATAGAATGGTTGGGATTTTGATTGGTGAGAGGAACTAAGTCTACTTGAGGGAGGAACCATAGGTCCTATAGTGATTTCAAGATGTAAATATGCAAAGTGATCAGGAGGTGCAACAGTGGGAAGGTCTTGTGATTTTAGAGATGGGAAAAAGGTTGCATTGGATTTTAGGCTGTCAAGGCAGTCATTATAGAACTTTTGCATGCTATCATCATCTTCTCCAATGATGTCTACTTCACGAGGAGGACAATCATTAGGAGTTGTAGGAGCATGTTGGAGTTCAAGATAATTAGGGTCATAGCCAAAGGCATAGTTGGACATGTCTACCAATGACTTTAAGGAATTCCAAAACTTATTGAAAGAAAATGCCATGATGCAACTAAACTAAGATGCAATAAATGAGGAAAAAAAAAGAATCTGTGAATGAAAAAAGAATGCAAGAATAGAAAAGTGTAATGCAGAAAAATGCCAAAAAGATTGTAGAAATGTTGTTTTAGATGTGCAGAGGGACTAATTCGCCCTGGGTGGCAAGTGAGTCCCAGTATGAAGTTTTTTAGCACTTTTCAGAAATTTTAAGATGATTTAAATGCTCTACAGTATGCAACTTTCAGATGCAGAATGCAAATTTTGAATTTTTTCAATTAGATGTAATGCAAAATTGAAAGCTAAATGAAGGTTTCACTAATGCAAAATCAAAAGTCTTAGAATGCAATAACAAATCAATGTTTTAATTGAATTCCAATGCAAATGGAAACTTAGGATGCAATATGTGAATGCAATAAAAAATATAAAGTGTTCAAAAGTCGGGTTCACCAAAATGAAACATAGATTTTTGGAGCCCTATGGACTACTTTTGCACTTCTAGGGTTTTTCACCTAAAAGGAGAGAGATAGGGCCAACAATGCTAATGTATCACTCAAATTAGGATGTATGCAATGTTTTTTAATGTAAATGGACCTAACTAAATGCAATCAACTAATCTGAATGACTGAAAAATGAATACAAAATAGAGATTTATGACTTGTTTGAAAACATAGTGTGATATGCAAATAATGAAGAAGATGAATGAAATTTGCAAAATAGGAAGAGATGGGATGAAACATAGTGCACCTGGGAAAAGTGTGATGATTCTGGAGTGTCTTGGATGCTAATGTAAATCACTAATTTTTCACAGTGGGACTCATTCGCCCAAGGTGGCGAATTAGTCCACGTATGGGTGAAAAACTATCGAGAGTTGGTTGTTTTCTATTGGGATCAGGAATCTGACAAAACTCAAGTTTCTAGTCCTATAGTGGGAATCATTCACCATAGGTGGTGAATCAATCCTCTCCCAAATTTATGAAAAATTAGGAAACAACTCTGCAACACCAGATCTAGAAATGTTTCCTTGTTGGGTTGTCGAAGTCAGATTTGCAGAAAATGAACAAATTACTCTCTCCAAGCTTGAATTTGACTCAAGTTGACTTGAAGCACCTATTTGACTTGAAAATAAATCTTCAACACCTAATAACATGTCAAATATGCAAACAAAGGGATGCAAACAAACATACTATAGGGGGAAAATGATTAGGGGTTAGTGAATAGGGGTTTGTCTTGGTCAAACCCAAATTTTGGTAATTAAACCCTTGAAAAGACAATGAAATTAAAGAGAAAGATAAACTAATAACATGCAAGTAAGTGTTGTCATAATAGTGGTTTACAATTCCTGAGAGGAATGAATTTTAGCTGAAATCACATATTTTTAGAAAATATAATGATTTAAGCCTTTAAAAGTTTCATTTTAAGGATTCCAATTGAAGAGGGTTTGATCAAATCACCTTAAATCAAACCCCCTTGGATAGAACCTGGCTAGTTTTAAACCATACCTATAAATGTGTCTCCATTACACCTATCAAAATGCTGATAAAAAATCACTTTTGATTTAGATTTTGGGGGATCAAATAAATTCATTTAAAATTTATTTCAAATGATTATGGTATTCCTCAGAACAAGCTATCCAATGAATATAATTTTAATATGTTTTGGTTTTGTTATGTATTTGTTTTTAAGTTTTATTAAACATAGGTTTTTCATCGAAAATGAATTTCTTTGTTCTTCACATGTGGAAAAATAGAAGATTATAAAAAAAAATTGAAAAATATGAGTGCACCAGATATTGAAGTCCTTGATCCAACAAAAAAATTAATTTAAATTTTGACATATACAAAAAAGTTACACGTTATATGGTGTACTGTTAGAATTGTAATTTGTTTGACTTTGAAACTTGATTAACAAAAAAATATTCAATAAAAACTATCTAACCAAGTGGAAGCACTAGATATCAGAGTTACAAATCTAAATTTGAAAGAATTAGAATTTTATTCTTCATGGAAAAAACGTTATGCATTATACGGTGTGCGTCACTTTTAAAAATGTTGTTTATGAAAAAAATCTATTTTCGTGGGAGATGGAAAAAGAAGTGCAATTTGATTCCAAAAATTTTGAAAAAAATATTTTTAGAATCTACAAACAAAATTTGATGAGACTCTAGTTTGTACCATCTTCAAATTCCTCACAGTTTAGCCGCTATAGGTGCCCGAATGTGAAGATTTAGTTACAAATAATAATTTCAGTGTCCAATTTGGCCAAAAATTGTAAACCACTATTATGGGATCACCCAAAGTGCTATCAACTTACCTAACCCTTGATAATGAAAGTCTGAAGTAATTTCAATGGCTACTTCAAAGTGCTTGAATAGTGCTTGAGAAAATGATGTAAAGTGCTTGAATGCTTGAAATGTGTGATTGAATTCTTGAATGAGTGAGGAGATTGTAGGAGATGTAAAGTGAGGTGAAAACCACATATTTATACACATCTTGTGCCTTAGTATCCATTCATACCTCATCACAGGCTAACATCAAGTGATTTTGAATAAAATCCCAAAAGGAAAGTTGAAATATTTTGAATTTGGGGCCAAGGGGGACTCATTCACCACCCACCTAGGACCTAAAAACATGTGTCAGGAAAAATGTTGTATTTAATGTTATTTGTTGGGATAGCATTAAAAAATACACTCAATTATAACTTATGAGGGCATAAAGAGATCAAATAAAGCATGAGAAGGGTGTAAATAGTGAAAATATGCCTAGAAGAGTGTGAAAGCTTGTTACAAGACTTTATAACACTTCAAAATAGGGATTTTTGATGAGTGAAAAGGTGGTTTTTAGGTAAATTGTAATAAATAGAGTCTAGAAGAATGTAGAAATGTCTTACAACACTTCAGAACACCTTCACAAGACGTCATTATTTGAATTTTAATACCTAAATAAGCATGTTCAAGCCATGTTACAACATAAAATTAAAGAAACATAGTTCCAACACCATGAAACAAGACCTAAAAGGCCATGAAAATGACAAGGGGCCAATTTTATACGGCACATCCTCTACCTAGTCTTTTGGAAATTAGGCTCTCTCTTCAACCTGCACAAACAAAAACACATAAACACCAAACTCTCTTGCCTAGACCTTTTGAGCTCTGATACCAATTGATGCAAAGTAGGGATTCCAAAAACATTTAAACAATCAAAAATTTTCTAAACCCAAACAATTATTTCATATTCATCTACTTTTAACTCATCATACTCTTCAAAAAAGCATTTGATCTCCAAATTATGAAACATCCAAACTACAAATAGGGTACAAAACTCTTACAAAACCTTCAAAATCTTTTGAAAAACATAAAATTAATAGGTTCAATCCAAATAAAGTCTTCAACAAATCTATTCTTTAATTATCCAAATATTCACTCACAATAAGCTTATTGGCTAGTAGTAGTCAACATTGACAAAATCAAGCATAACATTAAAACCAGATGAGAACTCAAGAATATTAAGATAGTTTCAAATACCCATTAAGTACCTCTTTAACATACTTGAAACTTATAAAATGTTGTTTTGGAAAGAAAGCCATCAAAAATGACTATCCTGTAGGAAATAAGCTCCAAATAACCTTATTTAACAAAGCAACACCTTGAACCTCTTCCCCCAAAACCTTTATTATTTTTCCAATTCACTATACAAGTTAAAATTGAATATAAACATCATATTTCAACAATGGAAACTCCTTAAAAGTGCCCTAATCATAAAACCCTTGTTCTATGTCAATTTGAACTAAGTAAAATAGGGGTTTATTGAAAACTTGCTCTCCAAACCTCATTCCTTTTAACCATTGCTTCTAACACCTTCTATAAGGTCTACAAATTGTAAATAAACCACCTCCAAGCCTTTAACCCTACACTTTTAGCCAACTTCATCATTTAGCCATCACTTTTGAATAAAAAACCAATGAAAATCCATTAGGGAAGCAAACAAAACCCCATCAAACTATGCCTCCTGCTCTTAAATATTTCTTTAACATTGAAAACTACTTGAAATCCTTCATTCCACTTAGTTTCAGGAAAATCCACTGAAGTAAATTATAATAAAAAATGCATTTTTTGTGTTTCAAAACCCCAAACTAGGGTTACAGACCCGTCAACACTAAAATAGCCATAAAACCCACAAAACTAAATACAATTCAATCAAACAAATTGCAAATTGATGTTAGCTCATGTATTTATTGATTTACACAACTTTTAGATCATGAACCACTTGTACGGGGCCATATAGTGGTCTGTAATAGAGTTTTACTAGTTAGAAACACATACAATATAGAATTTCAGTGTATAACAAGGGTTTCTCATTAATTTACTTCATATCCAAAACCTACCCTCTTCTTGACAACACTGTACAATGCCTTTTTGAAGGCTTTACAACTCCCCCAATGAAAGAAACTAATTCAAACTACCCCATGACCATTGGACTTCAACATTTGCATCTGTTTTTGCACTATTACAATTACACAATTTGACAACTTTTTCATCATTGTACAATTTCAGTCCTATGGACACTAAATGACTCAAATTACATCAAAAATGGTCTATTAGACCTTATTTTCTTAACAAAAGACTTCAAAACCCTAAGACAACCTATCAAGGAACAGACTAGACCAAATTCATTTGAATTGAATTGGTGCTCCTCCACCAAGGAAGACAGTTGTTTGTTTTAACCCAATTTCAATGATGTGACAACAAATAAGATATTCTTTTTAAGTCCAATTTCCAAGTGTGTGATCAAACAAGTTGTTATTTTTAAACCCCAAATTGAAGTGTGTTCACAAGCAATGATTATAGATGAAAGGTGGAATGTGTGCACCTAATTGTTTTCATCCTTAAATAGATACTGTAGATCTTCATTCCAATGTTGTTCTACCTCAGATTCACCTAAAAAATTAGAAAATGATATTATAATGCAACCATAAAAAAAATCTCATCAAACAAAGAAAATTGTAATTTCAAATACATAGCTAAATTATATTTGATTTCAAGACATTTTTTATCTGAAAACAATCAAAGAGACCCCTGCTAATTTTTTGAGAGCTTTCCAAAAATGTAAAGAAGTTAGAAAAAATCCCTATTTTGAACATAAAAATGTGGATTTATGAAAACCCTAGAGAAAACAAATATCAAATCATTCAACACCTTATTTGACCTCAAAATCAAATAAAAAAGGTGATTGTGGACACAAAAAAGTATCCTTTTAACATAATTCACTTAAATAACCTATTTTTATCACTTACCAAGTCTTATTTCAAAGTGTTATAAAGTGTTGTAACAAAATTTCACACTTTTCTAGACTTGTCATAAATAATTCAACCCTTTCTTATGTTTAAATGACCCTTAATACACTTTCTGACCCTATTTAAGCATATTTATGAGAATGATCATGTTAAACAAAATTTAATGCTCTTTAATTCTTGACACTCACTTAAATTGCTTAAGTGGGACTAAGTCGCCAATAGGGGTGATTTAGTCCTACTGGGCAGAAAAATAAAAAATAATTTCAAAATTTTGGCAAGATATTAATCTCTTAACCTTGAGGTCAGCCTGTGATGTGGTATTTTTTGGGAAATTTTGTATAATCAAGTATAAATAAAGGGTTTTCTCTCTCATTTCACCCCCACCAACATGATTCATTCATGTATTCAATCCATCAAAGCATTCATTCATTCAAGCATTCCTAATCAATCAATCAAGCATTTTAGCATCTTGGAGCAACATCTCTTCAGATTTCTACATCAAGGGTTTGGTGAGTTGTCACATTGCATTTTATTTATTTATTCATCATTCTCTTTCCGTTTATTTGATTTTCAAGGGTTTGACCAAGGAAAACCACTTCTCTAACCCTTAACCCTATTCCCCCTCTTTGCATGTGTGTTTTACAAGTCTTCTTTGCAGATTTGTCAGAGTAAGGTGTGAAAAGGTGTCATAAATTCATAAAAGGAATTCAAAGTTAACAAAACCCTAAGAGAAGATTGAAGATCTCCTACATACTTTATTCTCCAGAGTCAAATCCAACAGACTATTAGGAACAATAGTGCAAGTTGAAGTCTCCAGATTCAGATCCAACAGACTGTCAGGAACAACAGTGCAAGTTGAAGACTTCAAATTCCTACCCTAACTTTTTTGAGATTCCCAGGTTGACCAAGTCACTATATATGGTGAATTAGTCCCACTTCCAGGCTTAAAAAGTGATGTTTACAGTTTTGGATACCCAATTTCTTGAAACCTATTCCGGCAAAATCTCCCTGAATTAGGACTAAGTCACCCAACTTGGTGTAAGTGTCCCAACCAACTTTTATATTCATTTCTATAGGATTACAAAGCCTCTACACATCACATTCCAATTTCCAAGTGCACCTCTTCAGTTCTATTTATTTTTGTTATTATTTGTTTGCATTCTTAGGTCCATTTTGCATATCGTAATGTGTTTTCAAACAACTTACATCTCATTAGTTTTGCATTAATATTCAATCTCTTTTATTATTTTATTTCATTTAGATCATTGCATTTAGACATCATTCATATTACATTAATCTTGAGTGTAGACATTGCCTATTTTGGCCTACCTCTCTCCTTTTAGGTGAAAAACCCTAGAAGTGCAAGGGAGTCCTATAGTGCCAAAATATTTTTCCACGGTGATATACCTGCAATTTTTCTGATGTAGCTTCCTTAGATGATGGAATTTTTTTTGTGAAAATCTTGTAGAAAAATTGGTAGCCATTTGGAAAATATGATGAAATCTTTAAAACCTAGTGTTTTGTCTAAAAAATGGCAAATCTGCAACAAAAGGTCAATAAAACTTGCAAAAAGAAAACTAGATCAAAGGATTTTGCATTAGGTTCACCAATGTAGTTAGGGAAAATCAGATATAAAACTAAAACAACAAGATATCAAAACCCCAACTAGCATAATAGAGTATGAGCAAGCATGAAAACCAAAATAACAAGCAAATGCAAACCCAAATCCATGCTAAACTCTATTTATCTCCATTTCTCTTATCAGCCTCACATGAGAATGCAAGATTTTGAAGGATTTTTAATGGAGGAATATTGGTTTCTCACTATTTTATCATAACATTAAGATGAAGATGGTAGATGGTAGAGGATAGATAGATAAATGAGAATTTTGGAAGAATTTTAGCAGAGTGAGGATACTAGAAGAAAATGATCTCAAATGGCTTGTGTAAGGCTAGATTTATAGGCAAGAGCTGATTTGATTCAATGGCCAAGATTAAAATTAAATTATGTGATGTGTATGGCTAGGATTAAAAGTTGATTTTTGTGCCTATAATGCACATTAAGTGGGTTATGATATGAGGCTCAAACTAGGATGTGAGGGAATAAGTGGGATTTTTTAATTTATTTTGGGGAGAGAAGATTCCTATAATGCACAAAGAATGAGGCTAAAAATATGATGTGAGTGGGAATCTCATAATTAAAATGATAAAATTATTTAAATTATTTGTGCAAGTAAAGAGTTGTAGGCATGTGACACATGTAATGTGGTAATAAGTGGGATTAATTTTAATATTTAATTTGAATTATTTTGAGACATGTGAAGTGGAATTAATTAAATAAATGAGTTCTATTTAATTAATTGGTGATGCAAGGTCAAATGGTCTTCTCCTGATACAACACAAGACATGTTCTAGATTAAGCAATAATCTGACACTCACACTCTCAAGGAAACACTCTCAATTTGACTCTACCTAGCCAACTAGGTTTACAAACTGGGTTTTCTCAACTTTTCTTCTCATAGATTCTCCCCACAACCAATCACTTGACTATTTTGAACACCCTTTAAGTCCATATTAAACATATGTCAAAACCACTATTGACTCCTTTGAACCTTCTTTCCCTAAACCTTGAAACTACGCTGATCAGACCCTCAATTAGGCCTATTTTTCAAAGAGAGTACCCTCAAAACTCCACACTAACCTAATACAACAGCCCAAATCTTAGAATTGGGTAACAAAACCGCAAATTCATCAGGTTTTAGGACCCCAAACTCTCATTTACCCATTGCTTCAAGAAACCCTCAAATTCCACCATTAAAGGTAGGGTTTACTCAAACCCAAGGTTCCCCAACACTTACAACCTTGTAATTTCCTCCAGCACTTTGCAAATTTCCTGTATAAACTCACAAAACTCTCACAGTGACTCTGCTCTCAACATTTCACCAAACTCACTCTTAATTCTTTCATTTTCAACCCTAAATCTCTTAATTTACCCTAAAGAAAGTCATATTAACTTCCAAAAACTCACCATAAATAACCTTCCCCATTCTCTACCATCCTATTTCAGTCCTAATATGCCCATTCCATAGATCCATAGGGTTTACAATTTGTCGAATGGGCTCAAAACATTCTTAAGAGTTCAAAACCCTTAAACAGTGTATACCTGGCCTATCAGAGGAAAATGGAGATTAAATGCTCCAAAAATAGTTTCAGATGCTTAGAAAAAGTACAAAACACAAATAACATTCCCCATATTGAATACACAAGCTTCTAGAGAGCTTTATTGAAGCACAAAACCGTACAATTTTTTTGTATTGAAAAATTATAGTGAAAATACAAAATTAGAAGCAAAATCAGGAGCTTTTCTTATTGAATTCTCTTTGAAGTCTTTCAAAAATATTTTCCAGCATAGATCAACATATATTTAAACATTTCATTCACAAAACTCCCACCAAAACTAACCAACTGACTTCCAACTACCCACTTGACCGTTGATTTCCCAAAATTTTGTATTTTTGCAATTACAACTTTGACAACTGTTGTCAATTTTTACAATTTTATACATTTTAGTCCCAAGACATCCTAAAAACGACTAAAATAACTCAAAACACATTTAAATAGTCCCAAAAAAATTTATTCACCAAAATCTAAGACCCCATATACTAAACTCTATTGAAACCCCCATTTACATATTTAGCAATTTTGAACATCCTTGACAAATTTTGCACCCCTTTACAAAAATGAACTTCATGACACATTTTAATGGTCCAATTGATCTTATTAACACTCTTAAAGACCACAATTCTCCTAAAAAACCTATCCTCAAGCATACTTCATCAGATACTGAAGAAAATAGAAGGGTGCTCTTGCACCATGCACCCACCATTAAAAGCTTTCGAAGTCTCTTGGAAATGCATTTCAGTTTGCTTCAGCTTGTCCTATTCCTTTCCTTATTCTTCATCTTCTCTTTTTATCTTCCTCTAAGCTTTACACTATTTTCCTGCAACTTTGTCCCTAAAACCAAACTATTCTTCACCCAACCTTGCTCTCTTTTGCACACTTCCCTATCCGGCTTCTCTTAACTGTCCCTTTCCTCATGACTATCCTTTTACTCACTTTTCCACCTACAAAAACACTTGTCTCAGTCTTGTGTTCATCTTCCTTTCTCCTATCTATGTCTTCTCCTTTGAAACCATTCTCTTGTCCTTTCCTCTCCTTCTCTTTTACATGTTTTTTTGCATTCAGACTACCTTTCTCTTCAATCTCTATCCTGTCAGGTTTCTTCATCACTGTATTGTCAATGCTTGGCTACCTCTCCATTTTCTTAGAAGCAATAGGAAAAAATACTATCCCAATCCCAACTCCTGCTTTCTCTTTCAACTCTCTTTCAAATTTTTCACCTTTGTCCTTCTCAAAATCTATCTCATACACCATTACCATTTTTATTGTCTTCCTTGACTGTTGTGGTCTACAATTTCAAAGTCATCATATTTTCTAACCTAGAAGTGGCTGCATATGCCTTGTTTCCTTCTTGATTGTCTCCTTCAAACACTCCAACCTCTTTCTTGCCAGAGGTAATTATGTTAACTACCTTGTTTTGTTCCTTTCCACCCTCCTGCAATGGGGTTAGCAACATTGTCCCTGAAACCAAATTGTTCTTCACCCAACCTTTCTCTCTTTTGCAAACACTTCCCTATCAGGCTTCTCTTAACTGTCCCTTTCCTCATGACTATCCTTTTACTCACTTTTCCACTTGCAAATACACTTGTCTCAGTCTTGTGTTCATCTTCCTTTCTCCTATCTCTATCTTCACCTTTGAAACCATTATCTTGTCATTTTATCTCCTCTTTTCCATTTTTTTTTGTATTCATATTGCCTTTCTCTTCAATCTCTATCATATCAAGCTTCTTCATCACCATATTATCAATGCTTGGCTGCCTCTCCATTTTCTTAGCAGCTATAGGAAAAAATATTTTCCCAATCTCAACTCCCGCTTTCTCTTTCAACTCTCTTTCAATATTTTCACCTTTTTCCTTCTCAAACTCTATCTCAAACACCTTTCCTTTACCACTTTTATTGTCTTCCTTAACTGTCGTGGCCTGCAATTTCATTGTCTTCATATTTTTTGACCTAGAAGTGGCTGCATATGCCTTGTTTCCTTCTTGATCGTCTCCTTCAAAATCTCCAACCTCTTTCTTTCCAAAGGTAATGATGTTAGCTGCCTTGTTTTTTCCTTTCCACCCTCATGCAATGGGGTTAGCATAAAATTAACACCATCCTTCAAAATCCTATATGTGTTTTCCCTTCCATCATAGATTGAGTGCCTATCAAATTTCCATGGTCTACCAAGGATTAAATGGAAACAACTCATTGGTAAGAAATCACAAGGCACTTTATCCCTATATGCACCAATTTGAAAGTCAACTAATGCTTTCTCCTTAACAAGAATAGATTGATCATCACTCACCCATGAAGCATAATATGGCTTTTCAAGAGGGATACTCTCTAGCAGCAACTTGTCAACCATTTCACAAGATGCAATATTATGATCTATAGACCCTAAATCAATCACAATTTTACACACCTTACTTTTGCACTTGCAAGTTGTTTTGAACAATTATCCTCTTTGATCCATCTCCATCTTCTTGGATGCTTGATACAAAGTTCTTCTTACCATCAAAATTTCACCAACCTCAGGTACAACACGTAGAGTAGTTGAACTTGAACTCTCACATTCATCCTCTTGTACAATATGAGCTCCCATCTCATTCCTCTTTTCTCCACCACTTGATGAAGCACCAAGGTTTTTTGGATATTTCCAAGCAGGGTGACCATAATCATTACATTTATAACATCTTCCTACAAACATGTTAGGATTCCTACCTCCAAATATGCCTCTAGTTCCCTTGAATCCACCTTTGAAACCTACAAATGATTCTTGTCCTTTTTGTGCATCACCTCGACTCTCATTGTGTTCTCTTGAAGAAGTAAATCTGCCTCTACCTCTTGAACTACTGTTCCTTCCTCTTTTTTATTTTTCTTGTCTCCTTTTGACCTTTTCTTTTGCTTTTATGGCCATCTAATAAAATTCTTCAATGGATTTTGGATTAAGAAAACTTATCTCATCTTGGCTATTAAATCTCAACCCACTAAGGTACTTGGCTAATTTCTCAACATCATCTACCACATTTCCAACCCTTATAATTAGTTTTTAAAACTCGTTAGTATAATTTTTTATATCCATTTCTCTTTGCTTTAAATCTTCTAATTTCTTCAACATCTGAATAGCATAATCTTTAGGTAAAAAAATTCCCTTTAACTTTGCTACCATCCTATCCCATAAAGAAATGTTTGAATTACCTTTTCTTCTTCTCTTTTCTTTTTCATAATCCCACCAAACTAAAGCATGCCCCTTGATTTTAGTCTTGGCTATCTTCACTTTTTCATCATCAGAAACTTCTTCACATACAAAGAAATTATCTAAAGCAAAATCCAGTCTAACAAATCTTCTTCATCTAAAGTACCATCATACATTGGTAATTCAAATTTTACCTTGTGCTTACTACCTTTTACTGCCTTCAAAATCTTGGTTATTCTCTAATCTTTAGGATCTAAATCTTCCTCTTCATCATCTTTAGTTTCACTTTCATCTGCCACCAACATTCCTCACTTTTGTCATGTCTCTACATTCTCCAACCTTGATACAAATTTCTTTTGGAGTTCTTGCATCTTCGTCATCTCTCTTTCCATCTTCTCTTCCATCTCTTGCATCTTTCTGACCACATTATCTCTTTTTGGAGGCATCTTGTCAAATTGACTATTTAACTTCTTTTTTCTTTGCAATCAACAACTTTCAATCTTCAAACGCCTATTCTCTATGATCTGATACCAATTGATGCAAGGTCATATGGTCCTCTCCTAATACAACATAAGACAACTTATATTAAGAAACAATTTGACTCTCACACTCTCAATAAATATCTTTCTTAGTTTGACTCTGCCTAGCCAACTAGGTCTACAAACCGGGTTTTCTCAACTTTTCTTCTCAAAGATTCTGGCCACAACCAATCACTTGACTCTTTTGAACACCCTTTAAGGCCATATTAAACATATGTCAAAACCACTATTGACTCCTTTGAACCTTCTTTCCATAAACCTTGAAACTACATTGATCAGACCCTCAATTAGGCTTATTTTTCAAAGAGAGTACCCTTAAAACTCCACACCAACCTAATAAAACTTCCCAAATATTAGAATCAGGTAATAAAACCCCAAATTCATCAGGTTTTAGGACCCCAAACTCTCATTTACCTGCTGCTCCAAGAAACCCTCAAATTCTACCATTAAATGTAAGGTTTACTCAAACCTAAGGTTCCCCAACACTTACAACCTTGTAATTACATCCATCACTTTGAAAATTGAATATATAAACTCACAAAACTCTCATAGAGACTCTACTCTCAACATTTCACCAAACTTACTCTTAAACCTTTAATTTTCAACCCTAAATCTCTCAATTTACCCTTAGGACAGTCATATTTTCTTTGAAAAAACTCACCATAAATAACCATCCCCATTCTCTACCATCCTATTTCAGTCTTAATATTCCAATTCCATAGAGCCACAAGGATTATACTTTTTAGAATGGGCTCAAAACATTCTTAAGACTTCAAAACCCTTAAACAGGGTATACCCGACCTGTCAGAGGAAAATGGATATTAAATGCTCCAAAAATTGTTTCAGATGTTCAAATTAAGTCCAAAACAAAAATAAAACTCCCCATATTTAATACACAAACTTCTAGAGAGCTTTATTTAAGCACAAAACCGTACAATTTGCTAGTATTGCAGAATTATAGTGGAAATACAAAATTAGAGGCAAAATTAGGAGGTTTTCTTATTGAATTGTCTTCAAAGTCTTTCAACAATCTTTTCCAATGTAGATAAACCTATATTTAAACATTTAATTCAAAAAAATCCCACCAAAACCAACTGAATAACTTCCAACTACCCACTTGATCCTTGATCTCGCAAAAATTTGTATATTTGAAATTACAACTTTGACAATTTTTGTCAATTTTTGCAATTTTGCACATTTTAATCCCAAGACCTCCTAAACACCACTAAAATGACTCAAAACACATT
The DNA here is from genome assembly GCA_007258455.2 of Sequoia sempervirens. Taxonomy (NCBI): domain Eukaryota; kingdom Viridiplantae; phylum Streptophyta; class Pinopsida; order Cupressales; family Cupressaceae; genus Sequoia; species Sequoia sempervirens. The sequence goes on from VDFB02270651.1 coordinate 444,122,852, forward strand.
TAAATAGTCCCACAAAAATTTATTCACCAAAATATAATTCCCTATAGACTAAACTCTACTAAAATCCACATTTACATATTTAGCAATTTTGAACATCCTTGACAACTTTTGTACCCCTTTACAAAAATGAACTTGATGACACATTTTAATTATCTAATTGACCCTATTGACACTCTTAAAGACCAAAATTATCCTAAAAAACCTATCCTCAAGCATACTTGATTAGATATTGCAGAAAATAGAAGCGTGCTCCTTCACCAATTCAGAATGTCATTAAGTGGAATAAAATGGATAAGTGGGATAATGTAATGACCTAGGGTAAAATATTACAAGATGTCTTACAAGGTCATGTATTGAATAGGTAATGTTATGAAATGGAAAATTTTGGGTGTCTATAGTTGCAGATCCTCGTGGATACTTAGAGATGTAGGTGAAGGTTGGAGTTCTCTTGTGATTAGAGACTTTTGCTTGAGATGAACCTTACTCTTTGGAGGTTTCAACGGGAAGACCGAGGAGATTTCACCTGGGTATGGACATGAGTTCATGATAGACTGATAGAGGAGATTTTTCTTTGAGTGATTCATCATGGCTTGGTTATCTTAGAGGAGAATTCTCATTCCCCACTCTTGGTCTACTTGGTAGTTTATTAATTCAGAGGTATTTTCCCATTATATCTTTCAGATGTGTTATGCTTCATGATTTTATTTCTCATGGGATTGAGTTGATTTGTGGTGATTGATTTGGATACTCATTTGAGGATGGTTTAGAATGAGTTTATATGCTTTATCTTTCATAGATATGGATCTTGAGCTATGGATAGTTAGTTTTGAGGATTCATCTAAAGTATGTTATGGAATGGTTATCTCTTTGTGCATTTGAGTTTATGATATCACTCTTTGATGAGGATTGTTAGGATGTGGTTTATGGGATGATTTGTAGATTTGGAGATGGTTATCTTGAGTTTGATCTTCTTGATTAGAGATTCTTACATCCATGTTGGGATTGTTTCATGATTCATATGTTATACTTGATCTATGAGATGGAGTGTTGTGGATGTTGTTGAGGATTTTAATTTGGGGTTGTTATGAGATGATACTTGACACAAAAATACACTTTTGAGGTGTTGATAGGAGGAAATTATGGTTTACATGTTTCTCTCTTCATGGTTCCTTCCTTGGATGTTCATGTTCATATGATTTGGGGAGGATGGTGGAAACATGTTGTGAGAGATTATGCAACTCTTTGGGTTGTATGTGTGGATCATTGTTATTGTTCTTTGTACTTCATGCTTTCATTTACTTATCAAACCTTGATATAGTGTTGATTGGTAGAAATGAATTTATTTGACATTACCTATGCAGTGGGAGATCTTGGATATGTATGTTCTTCATTGACAAGGTTGATATAGGGAGCTTGATTGTGGTTTATGGGTTGCATATGTTCTTGGCATGAGTTTTCTAATGTATTGATAACTTGGTGGTATGGATGGTTGGATTTATTATCATGTGTTGTGGATGTTTTTTTCTATCATGTGGATTTTTCAGTTGAAAATATCTTGGTTAGAGCCTTTGTTATCACTTGAATTTGATGCTTGTGCTCATGGATTGGTGCACTTTCATCTTGGCATGTTCCTTTTCTTCCATAGGTGGCATGTTGGAGGATGAGAGGAGTTCTTGCTTGAGATGGTGGTCACTTTTTTCTTAATGCAAGTATCTTGATGGAGTACAAGATCATGTTATAGATTCATGTGATTTCATGGATGGCTATGATGATATATTTCATGAATTGATCCCTTATGCAATGTTTACAAAAAGTGGGAGAATGTTGGGATATAGTTTTGTACACCATTGCATAAATTTATTTATCATAATCTTGTAATTAAATAATTATTTAGTTGTGATGCACCTTGGTGGTGTGGTTAATCACACTAGGTAATTATTTGGGGACCACTTGATGTTGTATTGTAACATTGTATTATTATTTAATGTGTGGGAGACATGTGATAATAATTTAATATTGCAGAAATATTAAATAAGGTGATGGCTTAGTACCCAATATTAAATAAGGGGTTAGTGGTTTTGTATTCACATGGTTTTGTGGTACGTGGTTTTACCTTATGACAAGTATTTTTTGTGAGCTTGTGTCTATAAAAGCAAAAACATGTGTAGTGGTTTAGGTTGGCTAACTAGTTTGTCTATCATTATTGAGTCTTCTTGTGGAGTGAATTTGTGAATCATGTCATGAAATATATGGATTCATTCTTGGACACATGAGAATTCATTAGAGGGCTTGATGCTTTAGAGGTATTCATTGTAACTCTTGTATTGCTTTTTTGCTGAATAATATGATGAAGTATGGATTCTTTTGGAGGTTGGGTTTTTCCCTCTTGAGGGTTTTCCCAGGGTATATCTTGTGCTATCTTGTGGCTTGTCTATTTAATCTATGCATTGTGGAAAATTGTATGCATGTTTATCTCTTATGTGTTACATGTAGGAAATGGATTAAGATCATGGGTTAAATGAAATATTTCCTAACAAATAGTGAGGACCATTTTTCACCTTTTTTGACTTCTAACTATCTTACACTACTTAAGTGCCATCATGGTACTCAAAACAACTAAAGAAAATAAGAAGAAGCATATTTTTTGGGTGATGCAAGATTTCCCTACGCCACTAGATACTCTTGCATTAGAAACTGAACAACCCTAGAAAGAAATAGACAAGAAGTCTATTGGGATTCATATACCCAACAATCTCCCACTTGAATTCCAACAATTGCTACAACATATCAAACATTCCCCCACTTTGACCTCATATTGTCACTTCTTGACAATGCCAAGAGAAGCTCTACAAAACTCAAACTTCTCTCTCGGTACTATCTTCGTCAATGCATCCCAACAAAGGTAACATGTATCTCTATTTGTAGAGTGGGAAAATATCAACTTCTTTTGGGAATTTTTGTAAGACCTTCCGAAAATGTGTGCCTAAGAAAATTGTATTTCCATTGTATTTAGCAAGTCAACACACATAGTGGATTAGTCACCATTGAAATAAGATGAGCAAAAGTTTCCAATTCCTTCCTAATTGGTTTTGATAGAAATTTTTAATACAATTACAAATCCATAAAATACTCTAATTTTATAGAAAGTTGAGACTATTCTTAATTTTTTATTTACACTTATATTATATATTTTATTTATTTTGTTTGTATTTGTAGAAATTTTAATATATTAGTTATTTATTCTATCTGTTTTTATTCATTCTAATATATTTGATCATTTATTTACTACATTTATTTATACATTTATTTTTAAAATTTCTATTTTTATTTTGATTCTAGCATCTTTTTGTCTAGAGAGGAAAGACTGATCACTACCTTCAAAATTTTAAAATTCAAATTCTAAAGTTTCTAACCTTGTTCACTAGTCATTATAAATCAACAAAACACACATTTGGATGATTTATTTTTATGTCCTTATGTATTTAAAGACATTAAACTTATCTCATCTAGTATTCATTCATCATGTTATCTCATTTACTAATCATTCATTTGTATTCAAGAAGAAAAGCATCTTAGGAAAATTTCTAGTATCACACTAAAATGACTAAATTTCCATATTCATCCCAAAAAGCAATAGTATGACTATAAACTATTTTTTTTAGTTATTGGCATAACTATGAAGTCAATCTTTCTTGTTACATATTTTAAATCATAGGTTATTATTCAATTTTGGTATTTATGTAATTTCTATCTAAGAGATACCTCATTTTCTTGTAAAATTGACATAAAAAAGGCTTGTAAAGTTTTGATTTTGTAGGCTTTTAAAATTGTTAAGAGAAAACCCTTACATGAATGAGACACATTTTTATTGAAAGAAGAAGGAAATTTATTTTTTAGTTATTGCATAGTTGTAGTTACCAAGTACATAGATAGAAGTTAGTTTCTCATTTAATTTACAATTTTTTTTTATAAAAATGTAAATCCGCTCTCTCAAATAACAATACAAATTTTTTGGGTCTTGAAATTTTTTACATTATTTTAATGATTTGTAGATCATTGTTAACTTTTATTGTTGTTCTATTTTTTTATTAAAGGGTAAAATAGGTTTTGAAGGGATTTGAAACCCTACTTATAAAAATATGCTAAAAGAAAAAGCTCAATAAAACATCCAACTAAAAGAGGAAAAACAACTAAAAAGGAAAAAATAACAAGAGGCTTCTACTCCATCTTCTTCAATGTATTAGCAACTTCCAACTCCTATTTGTAGAAGTTATGGTGCAAAATCACAAGGCCCAACAACTCCTTCTCTTCATCAAACGATTTCTTTTATTGCCTCTAGTCTAAGAGCTCAGACCCTTTGGATCACTCTACATCATCCACTTTCCTTTATCATTGTTACTATACTCCTCATTCCTTTTCCCCATGAATGTCATCTCAACAACTTTCTCTTTTTGAGCTCTTTAAGCTTTTGAATTAAAATTTGAATGCCCTTGGCATTGTTTTGGATTGTACAGTGGTTGATTTTCAAGACTTCTTCCAAATTTTGATTAATATCTGAACCAACAATTTTAATATGGGGGGAATGGGACAGGAAGGTTCTATGTCCTTCTCTTACACTCTTAGGATCTTTCACCAAAAAGGAGAGAGATAAAATCCTCTAGGCCACACTCCAGCTATATAAAATTGTAGGGTTCACTCAAATAAAGATGCATGATGCTAAATGGAATCATATGAATGCAACTAAGCAATACAATTGACTAATTATGAATGCAAAAATAATGTAACATGCACTTTTTGAAAACATAATGAGATATGTAAGCATGAACTAAATATGAAAAAATGCAAAACAAAAGAGAAGAAGGTTGAATTAGAGTGCACCTGGGCAAATAATGAAGAATTTGGAGTGTTCTGAATGCTGACTGAGATCACTAAAAATCAACAGTGGGACTCATTCACCACTGATGAAGAATTAGTCTTGCTCTTGATGAAAACTGGTTTCTAAGTGTTGAGATCCAAAATCTGACAAAATCACTTTTTCAGCCCTAAGGTGGGACTCATTCGCCACAGATGGTGAATCAGTCCTCTCCCAAAATTCTGTAGATTCAGGAATCAAGATTGTGGGCCTAGATCTACAATTCTCTTCCTGTCAAGTTGCCAAAGTCAAATCTACAGAAAATGGACTGTAGGTCTTCTTCAAGCTTGAAATAGGTTGATGTTGACTTGAAATACTTTGTTAACTTATTGACCATCTTTCAACACCTTTTTGCTTGATAAATCTGCATACAAAATTATGCAAACACACATGCAAGAGGGGAAAAATGGTTGAGGGTTAGGTTATAGCGATTTTCCTTGGTCAAATCCCACTTTGGTAATCAAACCCTTGATAATGAAATGAAATGTGAAGGAAATGATAAAAAAATATGTAAATGCTATCACTTACCAAACCCTTATTGAAGAAATATGAAGATAAAGCAATGGAAGCTCCAAAGTACTTGGTAAATGCTTGATGAAATGATATAAAATTCTTATAAAGAGATGAAATTCTTCAGTGCTTGAATGAGTTAAGATGAATGGGGGTGAATAATGAGAGAAAAACACTTATTTGTACACACTTGTGCCTTAGTAACCCAATAATACATCACAGGCTGACAAAAGGTAATTTTGAACAAAAACACAAAAGAGAATTTGAAATATTTTGAATTTGGATCCAAGGGGGATTCATTTGCCACCCATGGTGAATGGGTCCCACCCTAGGCTTGTGAAAGGGTTTTGGGAATTAAAATACATTTAATATTTTTTGTCAACTTTGCAGTCAAAAATACACTTAAATGCATCCTATAAGTGTATAAAGGGTTCATAAAAGACATAAGAAAGGTGTAAATAAGGAAAATAAGCCTCGAAAATTGTGAATATTTGTTACAAGACTTTACAACACTTCAAAATAGGACTTGATGATAATAAAAAGGTGGTATTTAGATGAATTATGATAGGAAGAGTCTAGAAAAGTGTAGAAAGTTCTTACAACACTATCACAAGACTTCAATAAATTGAATATTTAGAATTTAATGTGAATATTTAAGCCATATTATATCATTAAATCAAGAAAAATAGAACAAATACTAAGAAAGACCTAAATAACCATGAAAATTTCAGTGATCCATTTTTCTATGGTACAATATCCTAGATCTTCTCTTGCAGCCCTATAATTACTTTCTCATAATAATTTTCAAATCATTAATCATGGCTTTCACCATACTATCCTCAAGCTAGTGCCTATCCATTTCCTTATTAGAAATTTTTCCCTACAAAGCTCTTTTCTTCACATTGATTTTATTGATTTATAGAAAGAGCCAGTTATTCAATTTAAAATAAAATTTACCCCTTTAACAAAACCTGAGACATCATATATCTTATCCCTATTTACATGAACGTAGGTGAAGTCCTCAAGAATATCAGGGTTAGTGTCAATTCCCTAACCATCCATATCGCTACCCATATTTGACAAAGGGTTCTTACCAATCTTCTTGCATGAATCCTTCTCCTATTTGTTTCTTCCAACATCCTTTATCTTCTTACCTTGCATACCCATAATTATTGTATTATGAAGAAAAGAATGATGCAAAAAACTTGATATTTTATTCACCACAATGCAAAATAATTTACATAGAAGAGCACAAGTAGTTTGGAGGTGAAACAATTAGAAATAGTTTAACTATCATAGAAATACCTGTTCCAACAACTTTTCTAACAACCTACGGTCAATGTAATACATTATGCTAACATTCCCCCCATATTTCATTATTCTTACAAATTCACCCCTAAAACAATTCAAGTTTCACCTGACCAAGAGATTTGGTGAGAAGATCAACTATTTGAGAATCTGTCAGACAATACTAGAGTTGAGTATGGTGATGCAAGACCTATTCACAAATGAAATGACATTTGACCTCAATATGATTTTTTATCTCATGAAAATAGGATTCTTCACAAGCTTTAGCACCCCTTGATTATCACAAAAATTGATAGGTGGTTGGGTGTCAAGTATATCCATGTCAACCAAAATACATTGCAACCAAATTGCTTCAAACATTTCTCCTTGTGTGATATGATATTCAATCTTAGTGGAAGAGAGAGCAACAAGAATTTTCTTCTTACTAATCCATGAAATAGGACTAGATCTAAGATGAAACACATATCATATAGTTGAATTCCTATCATTAATAGATCCAACATATTCAGAGTCAACATATCCCTATAAAAAGAATTGTGAATTTTACGTATAATATTCAAGAACATAATTAAGAGTACAATTTCTGGGAGGAACTGATTTTTGCTGAAATAACATATTTTTAGAAAATATAATGATTTAATCCTTAAAATGTTCCATTTAAATAATTCCAATTGAAGAGGGTTTGATCAAACTACCTTAAATCAAACCCCTTAGATAGAACCCCGCTAGTTTTAAACCATAGCTATAACGGAGTCTCCTTTACACCTATCAAAATGCTGATAAAAAACCACTTTTGATTTACCTTTTGGGAGATCAAATGAATTCATTTAAAATTTATTTTTTGTAAGTATGTAGTCCTTATTATAAGCTTCCCAAAAAGTATAATTTTAAATAAATTTAATTTTGTTATTATATTTATTTTTATTTCTCATGAATGTAGGTTTTTCACTAAAAATCAAGCTCTTTGTTCGCATGTGGAAAAATAGAAGATTATTAAAAAATAAAAATAAAAATATTAGTGCACTAGATATTGAAGTCCTTGATCCAACAAAGAAAAATAAAATTGAATTTTGATACAAAAAAATTCATTATACTCGCTATGTCGAATTATAATTAGTTGAATTTAAAACTTTATTAAAGAAAAATATTCAATAAAAAACTATCTAACCAAGTGGAAGCACTAGATATCAAAGTTACAAATCTAAATTCAAAAGAATTAGAATTTTATCCTTCATGGAAAAAAATTTATGTGTTATACGGTGAGCGTCACTTTTTAAAAATGTTGTTTTCTAAAAAAAAAAATAGTTTTCGAGGGAGATGGAAAAAGAAGTGCAATCTGATTCCAAAAAATTGAAAAAAATATATTTAGAATCTATAGACAAAATTTCTCAAAACTCTAGTTTGCATCATCTTCAAATTCCTCACGGTTTAGCTACTATAGGTGCTTGAAAGTGAAGATTTAGTTAAAAAAAATTATTTTAGTGTCCAGTTTGGCCAAAAATTGTAAACCACTATTGTGGGATCACATATTGCTTAAGATAGTCCTATTGTGACACTCTACAACTCCATCCTTATAACTTAGTTAATAGAGGGAGCCAACTGAAAGGTTCCCAAACCGATAATGCCAAAGAATAATGGAATGGACTATATAAAGGAAACAAAAGAAACTATAGAGGAAGAAACAACATCTAGGGAAAACAAACAACCTTTCAAGACTATTTTAGCAAGAAGCACATCATCTTTTGAGATCAATCAAGTTTTGATACCATTTTAAAATTGAAACTACACCTAAAGTTTATGATTCAAGAGATGATTGAAAAATAAAAGGTTGGATATCAAACCTGAAACATAAAACACTTTGGTGAGGGTAAAAATCCTTTTCCTAAGAGGAATGGTGTTAGTGCCCATGCCCATTGCAATGTACTCCTTGTTGTCAGCAATGAGAACTTGATCTACCAGGGGCTGATCAATCAATGTATCAAAAAGCTCTCAATTTGCTATGATATGTTGACTAGCACCAGAGTTAATCGGCTAGAAATCCTATGAAGGACACAAAGTGTGAGAAACAAGAATCATGTTTTGATCAATACCATAGTAAGTTTTATTGGGAACGTCGTCAACCGATGTACTATCTAGTTGCTTTTCAATATGAACCTTGTTCTTCCAAGTACGAGGATGACTAGAGGATCCTTCTTGACTACAATTAACTTGAGTGAGCCCACTGTACCAACATTGGGTAGTGTCATGCAAGGAGGTATTACAAATGTAACAACATTGATTATCCTTCAGAGGCTTCTCTAGAAACATCTACTTTTGTGACTATCCTTTACAAGGCCTTGGACCATGTTGTCATCTTGAGATGAGACCTTCTTCTTCAAACTTAGATTATAGTAATTGAATAGCTTCTTCCTATTGCAGAAATTCACCAACTCCTCTAAGGTCACCTTCTACTTGGTGATGTTTAAGGTTGTGAGAAAGGTTTGAAATTGAGAAGGAAGAGATCATAACATAATCAGAAAAAGAAACAAATCCTCCACCTTTTTACCAAGGGAAATTTTTTTTGATTGAAGTTCTGATATGTGACACAAGAACTCTTGTACTTTCTCACCAACTTGCATACTGAGTGTATGCAACTTCAATTCAATGTGGAGAATTTTTTTCTGGTTCTTGATTTCATAGATAGTAGATAGAGCATCACATTCTACCTTTGATGTTGTTGCATCCCTAATATAAGGTTGAACCTCATTGGTTATGTTGAGAGTTATTAGCATCAAGACCTTTGCATTGGCCTTGTCAAAATTCTTTTGCTCATATACATCAGTTGGATGCTAAACTGAGCTAGCAAAAATTCCCCACAATTCTTCAAAGTGAAGAATTGTATGCATCTTTGTCTTCCATGCAACATAATTAGTCCCCTTGAGGAGTTGGGTGTCTGAAAGAAGCAATTTAGGAGCAAACATGGTGATAAAGAAAAAAATTATTATTCAAAAGTAATGATGATTGCATATCCTTTAAATGATGAAATAAAGCATCAAATGTGCTTTATAGGCTTGAGTAGTGAGATGAGAATGTTTATTTGGATGTTCTATTTAAGTCTCATTGTCTCCATCATATCCCTCTTCTAGCCTAATACAAAATCTACATGCTTGACATTGTATATAAAAGAGAAAGTACTCTAGAAGGCTTTGTATAATCAATTCATCAAATTGGAGATTATTGATGTTATGAAGAGCATCCAAGAGGGAAAAATAGAAGCCATTGCTATCATGAACTACATTCCAGGCTCCATGATTTCTAGCAGTGCTACTAGCATCATTCGATAGATTTGACATTCACCAAAAACAATGGATACACTCAAACATTGGCAAAGAGAAAAGGAATAATTCTATGCACAAACTTACAAGAAGCTGATTGTGTTTGTGACTTGATCTTTAGCAACGAACAACAAACTCCTCCTCATTCCATCTAATGATCTTCACACCTCTATTTATCTTCAACAATGAACAATGAACTCCATCTAACAATCTTCACACATCTATAAAGTTCTCCTTTTGTAGAGGTTTGCACTTGGGACTACGTTGTACAAAAAAACTAATCTCATGTCGAGCAGATTCACTATCATTGTGCCAATATGAAACTTGCACTCCAAATTAATTTAGATGCATCAAACACTAGTATTCATCCCACACTCTAGACCAATGCTCAGTGAATAGGGATCGTAGGCAGAGGAGTATCTATGGATATTTGATTTCTCAAAGATTGATAACTACCACTCATAACACCAGACCAATGATAATGTGTAGACACAAGAAAGGAGAAAGCGGGTATGTGTAGGATCATGATGGGCCAAAAAGTGGTGATATGACAGGTATGTGTAGGGTATGTGGCTGACGACTTTTTTTTACCCAAAATTGATGAAACGAAAAGGGTTTTTAAAGGAGATTCTCAGCTTTCCACCAATATAAATTATTTTTTACTTTTAATTTAATAAATAATTTTGGGTATGTGCAGGATCATGATGGGCCAAAAAGTGGTGATATGATGGGTATTTGTAGGGTATGTGGCTGACGACTTTTTTTATACCTAAAATTGATGAAATGAAAAGGGTTTTTAAAGGAGATTCTCAACTTTCCACCAATATACATATTATGTTTTACTTTGAATTTAATAAATTATTATTATTCATTTTCTATTTGAATTACGACTAAAGTCCTGATTGAGAGGCTGATTGAAAAACATCTATAGCTTTCAAACGGTATCACATTTTTGGAATCCAAAACATGCATCACATTTTATATGATTGAGAGGCTGATTGAAAAACATCTATAGAATTTATATAGGATAGCACAAGTGATTTGGAGGTGAAACAGTTAGAAACAATTTAAATGTCACATAACTACTTGCGCTAACAACTTGCCTAACAACCTATGATCAATGTAATAATTATTAAAACATTGAAAATTTTATGATCTATGTTTGAGGACATAGGACAACTAATTTTCTTCAAGTTTCACTCAAGGAAACCCTAGAGATCTTAATCCAAGGATAGAATGAGGGATAGAGATCTGCAATAAGGTTTCCTAGGGTATGATTAAATACTAAAGAGGGGTTCACCACCAAGCTAGGGCTTGGAAAGACAAGGAATGTAACTGATATGCAAGACTTGAATAAATGACCTAGAAATGAACTCAAATTAGAACAATAAATTGGAGAAGTACAAAGGTGCACCTAGAAACTAAAGAGGCTTGAATGAGGGTCTGAAATCTTGGAAATAATACTCTTTTATGTACATTGGGATTCATATGCCAGTAGGGGTGATTTAGTCCTAGATTAAGGTTTCTAAAGAAATTGGAATCTAGAACTGTTGAATTGGGATCTGCAGAAAATGTTTAGATTTAGGTATACTGGGACTCATATGCCACAAGTGGTGATTTTTTCCCAGTATCAGGGTTTATCTAAAACAATGATATCCTTTGAGGTCTCCTTCTAGCTTCTCTCTTGTAAAATCTCTAAGTCTAAATCACTGAAATGCAACCTATAGGTGACTTTCCATGATCTTGCAAAGTGGATGCCAACTTTGAAAACTTGACAACTTTCTCCAAACTTACTCTTCAAGATCTTCAACCTAAACCACCTAGATATACAAATTAGACATCAAAGAGAGGGAAAACAAATTTGTTGGTGGATAGGGGTTTTCCCTAGTCAAACCCCATTTTGGTAATCAAACCTTGAAATAAAATCAAATAGAATGAAGGAATGATGAACGAACAAATATGCAATGTTGCAACTCACTAAGCCCTTGAACAAAATGTTGCAAACATGTATGAAATGGCTAGCATGAATGTATATCTTGACTCTTTCTTGAATGATATGGATTTTGAATTGAATGCTTGCTTGAATCATAAAACCCTACATCACAAATGTTTGCTCAAAAATAAACATGATGCATGATGAATTGGACATGATACTTGATACTTGAATAATGATCCAAAATGATTGAAAATCAATCTTGAATTCTCTTGTAAACTCTTGAATTGCTAGAATGCTTGATCTCAAAAGTGTGCTAGATGACTTGTAAATGAGGATATTTTGAGGTTGGCCCCACAATCGAGGGGTTGGGCCAACCATTTTTCTCTGATCCAACTATTAGATCATGAATGAATCTCGCTCGAATGGGTGTGGGTGCTGCAACTATAATTCCCTCCCCCATGTAGGGGTGTTCATGTGGGTGGGGCCCCATCCCCACACACACCCATTTCCCACCCTACATGGAACTATAGTTCACTTGCTAGCATACAATTAATCTATTGCTATAATACTTTAGCTTACATTAATCAACCTGCTAGAGTAAGTTCCCAGTGAATTAAATTTGGGTGGGAACTATATTTCGATTGGGTTGTTGCAAGGAGAAAATGAGTGAAATAACCTTGTATTTATACTTGTTTATACCAAATTATGACACTACAAGCTGTCATTAGATCTAGGAGAATAAAATACCACCAATAATTTGAATTCAAATTAGGTCTAAGCTAAGTGGAACTCATACGCCATTTGGGATGTATGTGATGCATTAGGCTAAGCTTGGGACACATTTTTCAAGAAAGGTTTAATTTTAAGTTAAATTTAGATCTAGCCCCCAAAACTTAGGTGGGAACCATATGCCCAAGGTCGTATATGAGTCCCAAATCACTAAATCTGGGCCATGCAATCCAAAATCATTAAATTTTGATTGGTTGCTTGATGTATGTCAGGATTATCCTTGAAAAGATGCATTAATTAAGGCTTGTGGATGCAAAATAAGACCAAATAAGGCATAAAGAAGCCTTATTTTAGTAGGGAGGGCCCAAAAAAGTGTGAAAATGTAAAGGATGATGTTTTTCTACACAAAATTTGTCCCCCACTTTAGTGAGAGGAGGAACTTGCTTCAAAATCACACTAAAGTAGACAAAAGTGCATCAAGAGGGGTCCAAGTGTACCAATGTTAGTAAGATAGGACGAAATTGATCAAGAGGGTTGTGGAAGCCCCCAAGGATCAAGATCAAATGGTAAATCAACATAGGCTCAAAAGAACATGCATGAAAACAATGTAAGGAACAACAAGGCACAAGCATAAACTGCCAAAGAAAAAGAAGAAAAAAAAAACAAAAGGGGTGGATCAAGCTTCGACTGTTTGTCCTGCATACTTTGGATCAGATCTAAGTTGTTTGTCCAAGAAAGTTTACAAGTGCAACATGATGTACACTATGCAAACTAAACACATGCTCACAAGGGCTAGTGGAACCTTAGGCCATCCACTAGGTGATCCCCCAATGAGACACATACACACACGACCATTATGCACTCACACAGACAAGCAAGTGGCTATGGGAAAGTCATGCCTTAGTTTGTCTCCCATACACACAACCATACCAAAGCTATACCTCCTGATGAGAGACAATTATTCTTAGTGAGATGTCAAAGGCCCATTAGCTCAGTTAGACAACTTTTGTCATATTTTTGTCAGTAAGAAAAAATAAGAAAGTTAAGACATATTTTCAATTAAGAAATTTTTGTGTTCTAGCTGCATTTCATTCCCACTTAGCTTTCTAATTGCATCCCTTGTGCAGATCACCACGACATCTTTCACAAGCTTATGATCCTTGGATTGACACTTAGACCAAGCTAAAATATTACTTATTCTTTACCCTAGTTTTGGCCTATCACCTCTTGATAACTTTGATAAGGCACCAAAAAAAAGAGAACTTAGAGATTTATGAGGCAAGAAAAGCTTCGTATGCTTGAGACTCATGAACAAACAAGATGGATCCAAAGGAAAGCAAAGTGTGTTATGGAAGGTGGCCATAACCGAAACTGTAAATGAAAAATAGTGTAAGGTACGTTTAAAGGATATTTTCTTAGTTCATGTAAGGTCTTAACTTAGGGAACATTGTTCCTAATATCTCCAAGAGACAACCAATTGAAGAATAGAAGATTCAAAACTTAGGGGGTGCAGTGTGTCACATCAAACCACTAAAAGGACTATAATATACTAAGAGAGATCACACTCTTGAAGGAAATCACACCTAATGTCACCACAAAGAAAAAGACACATTGAATGAGGTAAGAATACTACACAATGAAACATGAGTTGTAAAATGCAACAAAGTAATGCCAATGTATGCCCCAACTTTAAAGAAATTACTAAACACCATGTTGTGAGAAATTAATTTAAAGTAGCAAATGATAAATGCTAATAATAAAGAGAACATGAGACCTTACTTGGAAATTCCTATGCCAAGTCATATGTTTCCAAATAAAGCTTCACTGTGGAAAGGGGTTTCCCCCACAATGAAATCCCATAAATCACATAAGGGATCCATGGATTCGGGGTCAGTATGTCTTTGCTATAATGATTTTAGAGAGCTCAAAATTGTCATCATTCCCAAAATACTCATGAAGCAAGAAGAATGACATAAAGAGAGGGAAAATAAAGAAAATATTTTGGGTCAACATGGAAGAGACGTGAATGTCTCGATGCCTTATGCCATGCCCAAAAGGAAAACACAAGACAAATAAAATACAAGGGAATGTTTAATATCCAAGATACTGAGAGGGGGGATGAATCAGTATCTTCTTAAACTTACTGAACAAATACCATCTAATTACTCCAATACATAAGACAATAAAGATAAGATAAGAAGAAACATTAATAGAACATGAAATCACACAACACATGAATAGCAGGATTTTTCAATGGAAAACCTGAAATGAGAAAAACCGTGCAGTGAGTGTTAGCTCATAATATAGTATAATTGGTTATAGAATATTACAAAAGAGGACGGGTCACTGTTAGGACTCACTGTCCAAAAACAAAAGGCTCACTACCTAT
This sequence comes from Sequoia sempervirens, assembly GCA_007258455.2. Classification (NCBI taxonomy): domain Eukaryota; kingdom Viridiplantae; phylum Streptophyta; class Pinopsida; order Cupressales; family Cupressaceae; genus Sequoia; species Sequoia sempervirens. Next base: position 444,137,950 of record VDFB02270651.1, read on the forward strand.
AGAATTACAATGACATAATGAATTACAACCACAAAATGAATTGATAATGTACACCTAACAAGTGTTGATTCAATTATGATGATGCTCAATAAACTGAATTAATGTTATTCATCATCTTCACACTTTTCACATTTGTAGCTTTGCAATCATAACTAGTTCTCTGTTCCAATCTTCAAAATTGTTTAACATATATACTTGATCCATCCACAAGCATCAATTAGATCAACCTAAATAGATGCAACCAAAAAGACTAATTGTTGGCTCCAAATATTTACAAAATCTTTCCAAAGACAATTCATATGCTCAATACACTACATCATGTTGGCATGGACCTAAGATAGTTCACCCATATATCCGCACAACAAAAATTAATTCACCATATTAACACCAACTATCCATGAGGTCGGCTAGAGATAGACTTAATGACAGAAAGAAACAATAGAGCAATGTTGATTCACCATACGAGCATTTGATCACAAGATATTTTGAACAAAAAACCTTCTGACATCCAAATTTTTTTCCCAAAAACCACAAGCAATAGTAATCAACAGCTAAGAACTGCAGAACAAAACACCGAAGGATGATTACTACATACTGATTCAAGTAAGTTGGTTCAGAATATGATCAAACTAAGACTTGATCTTGCAGTTGTAACTCATATATCATGGTGACATGAATGACAACTATATAGAGAGATGTATTTCTTCATTTTTCCAACAATCTCCCCCTTTATCATTGATGGCAACATGTGCCAAAATTTCCATAACAAAAAATTCTATTTACAACACCTACTCCTATTTACAACACTCTTCCCCTATCACCAATATTTTTCTTCCATTACCACCTTTTCTCTCCCCCTTTAATATCAAGGACAAAGGGAAGCCCCAAAAATTAAAATATGAAAAGAAAGGAAAAATGCATTAACCAGAGGATGGGGAGCCTTGAGGCTCCTTAAGAATACCTTTCCATGTTGATTTACCATTTTCCCAACTTTTCTTTTTAGCAATCAACATCTTGTTTAGGGATTCCAACTCTACCAGAGTTTCCACAGCATCAGCTAGAGTACCATTAGTCAAATTTATCTTCTCAAGTTTCTCTGTACCTACCAAAGCCTTGGAACCGAGGTGTACTCCATTCTTACAATGTCACCTAATTGACCAATTTTTTTGATAATCTCTTCTTTCTACTTCTATAAAATAAAGAATTTATCTCTATGCATAGAGATGGCATTTTAGGTTGATCTATCTTTGTCCTTAGATGCATTATAAGTACTAGAGACAACCATCATATAGGACTCAATGGAGTCCATAACAAACTTAATGTTCTGAGTGGCATCCGACCACTTCAAGCAATAAGCAAGGACAACATTTTCTTTGAACTCACAAATCTGCATAGCTTCTAGATTCTTCTCAACATTTGTGTGTGCCAGAGCACACTTGTCATGCAATGCCAACAACCTTTTCTCTGCTATCCTCTCCTCAACCTCTTGTTTTATCTTTTCACTAAGCTCGAAGGTATACTCCTTAAAGGAATCCAATAACAATCTCAAATTTTCTACCGGAGTGAGAGATGTATCTATAGAAGTACTGGGTGTGGCCTCTTGCAATGCTTTAAGAGCATCTTTAGTGATTTCTATTACTTTGTGATGAGTTTCAAGAATCTCCTTCCTTCTGGATGCTTGCAATGCATCCCCTAATACCACCTTATGAACTAGAGAAATCTTCTTCAAGTCAACACAACCTTGAATCATAGGAAGTTGTAGAAGCTCTTGATGAATTACTGGCTAGAATCTGATCTTCTTGGATAGAAAGCCTTTCAATACATCATGACTAGAGGAAGATTCTCTAGGAGACCTAAGAGATTCTACAATCTAATTTTCATTTTCTTTATTTTTCTTAGAAGATTCCTCATTTTTCTTTTCTTCCTCTTTCTTTTCCTTTACTTTTTCCTTCTCTTCTTCTTCTTCTTCTTCTTCTTCTTCTTCTTCTTCTTCTTCTTTATTTTCTTCCTTTTCATCTTCATCTTTATCTTTGTCCCTTTTCCTTTTCCATCATTTCATTCATTTCCATTTTTATTTTTTTCTTCTTCTGAATTATCCTTTTCTCTTTCATCATTACCTTTTCCCTTTTTAGTATTATCTTTTTCACCCTTAGTATGATTCGAAGGAGCATCATCTTGTTTCTCTGGCTAAGTTTCTCCCTCAGTCTGCTTCTACATCTCCAAAGGATCATTTTCAACACCTGTATCTAGAGGGATATTTACATCATTTGTTTCTGAAGGAATGCATGTATCACCTGTACCAGAAGGAATATATTCCATAACCTGTTATGCAAAAACTTCTGTTGTCTTAGGTTTAGAACTGAGCATACCATACTTTTCAGCTATGTATTTGATTACTTTTGTAGTTTCCTTCATTATCGTCTTTATCTGCTTCTTGTCCTTTGTCATAACAATATTCACTCTTTTCTTCATTAAGAACATTTTTGCACAAATATTTTTTAGTGTTTCCAAATCATTTGGGTTCAAAGAAGACCCAATTTTCTTAAATGCATCATTTCTAATTTTCTCACCTAATTTTATAGCCTCTAATATCCTTTTCATGAGGGCTACCCACATTTTCTCAGGTACATTATCCCTTACATATTCCCAATTAACTTCCAGAATAATAACATATTGAATAACAATTAAAATTAAAGTTTTCTATCCTCTTTACCCACTTGTTCATAATACTTTGTTGTAGGCTTCGACATGACCTCAAAATGTATCAAATAATTCATAATAGCCTCAAATTTGAAAGGGGCACTAGGTCTTACCAGAGCTTCTTCTTGTTCTTCTTGGTCTAGAGAGGCTTCTTTAGACAAATTTTCTTCCTTCGGTTCTAGTTTGGTGTGAACATGAAAACCAAAATCATACTCTTCATATTCCTCAGAGGATGATACAATATGCACTCTCTTAGAATTAACACCTTCACTAGAGGACACATTTCCTATTTTCTTCCTTACCAATTTCACTGCAAGATTTTCCTCTTCTTCATCTTGATCATTAGAGATGGTAAATTTCTTCTCCCTTGTAACCTTTTATTTCTTTCCTCTCTTTCCAAGTACCACCAGAGGAGTTCCTTTCCTCTTCCTAAATCTAGTAGTAGTTTTGAAAGGAGCTAAGCCTTTTCCTTTATTAGCTACACTGAGTTTTGTAATCACTACAGGTGTTGTGAAGGGTTTAGAAGGAGTAGTCTTGTTGGATCTCCTTGGTCTTGATGATTCTCCCTCCATCCGGTCTCTCTTAGCTCTTCTTTGTGCAATCTCCTCATTAGTAAAACCTACTTCTTTAAGATTATTTTCTACATTCTTCCTTATTATAGGCTTCTTGAGCTCCATGTGAACCTCCATAGTCTTCTCAGCATAAGTTCCAATTCTAGGTTCATTGACATCTTTTGGGCTTTTCAGTAGCATCTATACATATCCTTTAGCTTAGACTTATGTAATCTCATAGCCCAATGGTTGAATCCATATAGTTTTGGGTTCAATCACTTCAATCATACATTCATCAGAAGAGACATGAAATATTATATCATTTATGTACTCAACAACTTTCCTTGGAATCCTTTCTCTCTCATTCATATTACTTTTGAACACAACAAAGAATGCTATTAGAGCATTATCTCTATTCTTCAAATCATTCAAATTATGTAAGTAATCAAAGATCCGATGTGCCACTAGTCTGGATGAATCCCAAAACACTGCATCATCCTTTCCAGTAAGTCTCTTCATAAAATAGAACATCAAACATACAATCATTGAGACAAATTTAAAAATATACTTATTTTCCCTAGTCACTCTCAAATTTTCAAGCAATTGTTGTCAGAGAAATTCACACAAATCATAGTCTGCACCGTTGACTACCATATCAAAACTAGTATAAATAGTTTTAGCCGATATAGATTTTTCTCCATTGGTGAAGTAAATTTTATGACCAATCATTATGGCAGCATACTTCACAATAGGATTAGTGAATTTTATTTTTTTAAGAGCTCTCTTGTCATATTCTACATCGGTAAGATCCATCACAACCTCATTCTTCATTGCTTTCAACACAAGTAATGGTCTGGTATCACAAAGAATGGTAACAACCTTAATTGCTTCCTTAGTAATGAGATGTGGTCGATAAGTCCACATGAATTTTTCATGTATTCTGTTGAGAACTAGCTTTACAAACTTATCATAAACCATGGAACTGAAATTAGGAAAGTAATTCCATCTACCCAATTTATTTGTAATAATATTTGAATATTCAGGTTTCACCAAGAAATTATCCCCAGTGAGTTCATTTTTCCAAATATCCATAAATTTTCCATGATTGGATTCATCAGTTTTAACTCGAATGTACATTCTTGTATCCTCTATCGACATATCCCCATGAGGAATCGATGAGAAGGCAGCCATAGGGTTTTCTTAATAAACCTTCATAGAATACTTCCTATACAATGGTCTAGGTCTTACCGATGCATTAACAACTATAGGGGTTGCCATTCTTCTTAATTTCTAGCTTAGACAACTTCAAAAAGATGATACTCACAAACCCACAGTAGCACAAATAAGTAAAATACCTTTTTCTTCATGAAGAACTAGAATTAGGATTTGCATAGCTCAAACTCCAAATTGCCTCAAGAACACTCCAAAATGCTCTTTTATTTCTTCAACCATGCAAGTGATTAAAATTCCTTACTAAATCACTTTATAAAACAATGATTTTCCCTATTTCATATTAAATTTGTTAGATTTTACAAATAGCTACTAAAAACATTCTTCACAACACTGAGAACCCTAATTCCCTCTGCAAATCAATATGCTAGCATATTTTATTCTAGTTTATTTTCCAAAACCTCTGCCTATCCATACCTTACAACATATCCTTGTGTCAAAGTATGACACACCAAATATCTAGGAGGTTTGTACAATTTTCTGTTAAAGCTCCCCCTAAGACCATGCTAGGTCTAATTCTTGAAGGAAATCTATATACTAGATGAGGGCACAAATGCATCATCCATTTTAGGCTCTTCTTTCTTTCTCCAAATATTATTCATCTCTTTCTTAACCTCATCCTTGTTAATTTTCTTCACCGATTCATTTTGCTTTTACCATATTAGTCTGCTTTCTCTTTTTAATTTTGCAAACAATTGAGATATGTCCTGATTTGTTACAATTATAGCAGACAACATTTCTCTGATTAGTTTGACTTCCACTGACCCTTGTCCTGCACTAATTAGCTTAGTACCCAAAATTGTTGTAAGTATAGCAGTAGCCATTAAAAGATATATTTAATCTACCTCCATTAAACTAATTCATCGTCCAGATTCTACATTCACTAGCTTTATGTCCAATTTTCTTGCAAGAAAAACATTGACCAGAGAAGGAACTAGGAAACTGATTCATCCTAATTCTACACTCTATTGCCCTATGACCAAATTTATTGCAAGAAAAGAAAATACCTTTGAAAGATGGATAACTTTGAGCATTTGGTTGTTTGATAGGAGGTTTTCTAGCAGAGTTCTTTGGATTTATTTTTTGCTTCCCTTTATCTTGAGTCTTTTGATTGTTCACTGTATTTTGCATAGCCTTGGAACTTTCACCGGTATCATTTCCCAAACCACCATTTTCTTTAGAAGGTCTCTGTCTTGCAATCAATTCATCAAGCTTATTAGAGCTAGATTTGAAACTATCTTCATAAATTTTTTATTTCTCTAGATCTACATTCAAATTCACCACTTCTTGTTCAAGTTTAGTGAATTCATCAGACTTGCTTTGCACCATTTTATTCAAACATTTTCAATTATTTTCTTTTCCTCCACTTGTACCTTTAAGCCAGTAATCTCGTCAACTTCTTCAATTGCTCTTTCATTTTTCGGACACATTCATTTGCCTCATCTAGATTTTCTTTGAAATCTCTATTTTCACTTTCAACCTTGTCAAGATCTTCAAGCACAACTTGGAGCTCTTCTTTATCATTCATTTTTTCCACCTTCAGGAGTTTCCTCAAGTTGTTAGGCTTCTCCATAGGAACCAAGCTTTGATACCAATTGTTGAATATCCAAGATACTAAGAGGGGGGGTGAATTAGTATATTCTTAAACTTACTAAACAAATACCATCCAATTACTCAAATGCATAAGATAGTAAAGATAAGAAACATCACTAACAGAACATGAAATCACACAACACATGAACACTAGGATTTTTGCGTGGAAAACCCAAAATGGGAAAAACAATAGTGAGTGTTAGCTCACAATATAGTATAACCGGTTATAGAATATTACAAAAGAGGGTGGCTCACTACTAGGACTCACTATCCAGAAACAAAAGGGTCATTGCCTACAAAATTACAATGATATAATGGCTTACAACCATAAAATGAACTGATAATGTACACCTAACAAGTGTTGATTTGGTTCCGATGATGCTCAATAAACTAACTTAATGCACTTCATCATCTTCATAGTTTTCACATTCGTAGCTTCGCAATAAAAACTACTTCTCTATTTCAATCTTCAAAACTATCCAACATATATACTTGATCCATCTGCAAGCATCAATTAGGTCAACCTAAATAGATGCAACCAAAAAGACTAAGTGTTATCTCCAAGTATTTACAAAATATTTCCAAAGACAATTCAAACAATCAACATGCTACATCATGTTGGCATGGACCTAAGATAGGTCACCCATATATCTGCATAAAAAAAATTAATTCATCATAACACCAACTATCCATGAGGTCAGCTAGAGATAGATTTAATGACAAAAATCAACAGCAAAGCAATGTTGATTCACCATACGACCATTTGAGCATGAGAGATTCTGAAAAAAAACCTTTTGACATCCAAAAATGTTTCCCGAAAACCACAAACAATAGTAATCAATAGCTAAGAACTATAGACCAAAACACTGAAGGATGATAATTGGATACCGGTTTAGGTACTGGTCTATAATACTAGATAAAACTAACACTTGATCTTTCAATTGCAACTCATATATCATGGTGACATCAATGACAACAAAAATTGTATAGAAAGATGTTTTTCTTCATTTTTCCAACAAGGAAAATCTTTTGGGTCAAATGGAAGAGACTTAAATGTCTTGATGCCTTGCATCTTCCCCAAAAGGAAAACATAAGACAAAGAAAACTGTTTATGACATAGAAAAGAATGGAGATAAAAATAGAGGAATGTCACAAAGAGAGAGAGACATCAAATAGAATGGTACAAGGAGATCACAATACACACATGCAATCACACACAAAATATAAAAAAGAAAGATAATACAAAATACTAGTAAGGAACATATGTGTCAACCTATTATCATTTTGTCTACATTCCAATCATGTTCATTATATAGAGAAGGAAAACAGCTAGCCAAAGGGATAATAGTAAGTGTCGAACTAGGAGTCTTACCAAGTTCAATACTCTTCCTTGGAGAATTATCATGTTCATCATCGTCCAAGTTAATCTCAATGGCAAGTTGAATGATAATATCTAAAGAAGGCTTTAACTCCTATTGCAGTTGTAGTATAGGATTCTTTTGTTGTAGTGAAGAGGGAGACTCATCGTGTATTGCTTCAATCATGTTTGGATGTTTATTTTCTTTGTTTTTTTCTTCATTTAACCTTTGAGAAAGAGCATGATATCTACACCTATACTCTCTAGAATTTCTATTTCTTTTAGTATGATTGTCAAGTTACATTTGTGTAAGGGTAGGTGTATCAACCATAGGCTTCTTTTCTTCTCTAAGGGGAGGGACAAAAGAAACCATAAGAAGTTGTTCAACCCCTTTCTCTTTAGCTTTGTAAACATTTTTTTATCTTAGGAGGCCTTATGAGATTTCTTTCGTTATCTCTTGGTATTTTGTAGAGGAAAATGATCAATTTTGGGTTGGTCTTGGTTATTTGGAGTGTATTTAGGTTCAATCATAGTAAATCAAGGATATGAGTCTTATAAGTTGAGGCATGTTTCGAAGGGGAAGTTTTGCTATGCATTTCACCTTGAACTTTTGATAGGATTTGAAAAAGAAGTCTTCTTGACATTTAATAGATTCCATAGGCTTGGGCCAAAAGAAATCAAGTGAGAAATTCCCATGGGAAGAGAGAGGGTTCAAGCCACTATGGTGCACAATAAAGATTTCATTATCAAAGGGAAAATTTAAGAATTTATGCACAACTGATGGGATAGATTCCATGGAGCATAGCCATGTATAACCAAGCTTCACACATTATTGATCTGGCATTGAGATGATGGAGAACAAGACATCTAATTTTTTGGTCCAAGTTGTAAAGGAAGGGTGATCGATCCCATCATAGGGCAGGAAAAACCATTGTGCATGTTTATCCATGTTTTAGATTGATCATATGTTTCTTTATAGAGTTCATGCACAAATAAGAATTCCTTAGTGATCACATTCTATCTAAAGACCTGATCAATTAATATCCCATTAGTGGGATTATCATTAATTTGGTCGGCAATGTAAAGAGGGCCATTAGGTGCATTTCTAATTATATCCTTAGATGAGAAAGAAATGTCAAGAGGCTTCTTTGGTAGGCCTTTATGAGGTAAGATTTTGATCAGTCCTACCATATCATCTAGAGTATTTTGTTTAATAGTATCCATAAGACCTTGTTCAATATTATCCATAGGACCTTGTTTAATAGTATCCATATGATCTTGTTCAATGGTATCCATGTTGTCATTATCCGTGTCAACATTCATCACATCATTATTTTTAGTTTTACTAGCTTTGAAAAATGAGATATCATAGTTTGGCATAGGGTTGGTAAAGATTTTCATGTTTTGGTTAGGAGGGGCAACAGACTTATTTCCTTGATCATTAAAACATCCAATTGAAAGTCGACTAGAATCAATGTCTTGCACAAGATGTTTACGATGCTTACAATGTTTTGTATCATGTCCATTTTGTTGGTGATGATGGTAATAAGCATTCGATATAAAGTTTGAAGGCTAAGGCTTATTAGGATAAGGAGTTTTAATGGGAGGCAAAGTTATCATTTTATGTTCTAGAAGTTGTGACATTGTACTATGGAGAGTATCGGGTAAGGGAGTAAATTGCCTAGCCAGATCTCCAAATGTAAAATGAGTTTTCTTCTTTATAGAAACCACTTGGGTATCCACATTCTGAGTTGGTCATTAAGGGGGATTAAGTTTAAGGAAGCCTTTATTATGTTTCCTAAAGGATTGGTAATGGTTTTGATTTGCAGATTCAGACTTCTTAGGTTGGTTAGAGGTGGATTTTACGTCACAACTACTAAATAAGTTTTAATAATCATGAAGGGAAGTAAAAAAGTGTACAAAGGAATGAAATTTCACTATGCCAATCTTATCTTGTATCTTAGTTTGTAAGTTTTTGATGAACATTCTTTGAAGGTGAGGATGAAGATTCTTTACATCGATTTGGGAATTGTTAGTAAACAGATTGGCCACTATAACTTATTATGAAAAATGACCTTGAGATGCCCTATAGAACAGTGACCAATTAACTAACAGCTCTAGAGATCACTATTTGAATTGCTGATATTCCTTTGAATTTTAGAGATATAGCTCCCTCTTATAATCTTCAATGAATTAGAAGAGACTGAAAATAAAACTAATGTGTGCTTTTAACTAGAAATCAATAAAGGAAACTAATATATGCACATAAAAATGATATAGATATGATAAACGAGCATAAAATGAACAAAATGTAAATTAGACAACACAAAGATCACCCATTTCATACCCGTGAATGATAACCAAGAAAGAATGAGCAACAAATCCTCCCAAGAAATGACTTAACTAGAATTCACAGATTCAACAACAAATGCATTCACAACTTCATATACAAGAAATACATTAAAGAATGATTACAATACACAAAGGAAATCTACAATCAAAAGAAACATAGGTAAACATATAGATTTGAAAATGTCTCTTTATTCTTGTAATGTAAAATATAAGCTCACAGACTCTATATCTCTTGTACAACAAATGTGTTTTGAGGAAAAACAAAAAATTTCCTATCTTCCCCAGGCGAATAAAAAAAAAAATAATAACTAAGCTACACTAGCCTTCACAGAGGCTATCGTGTCATAGCAAAATATGCCCTTCAAGACTACAAATTACATATTTATAGTTTTCATCAATGAATTCTTTCCATTTAGCTTCCCACAAAAAGAGCTCCTTTGGTTTCCCATAACTTCCTCTTGAAAAATGATTACATTAGGAGCTCATTGTCTTACATAATATTGAATGCCAACTGCATAACTAGTTCTTTTAGGAATTGTTAAAATAAATACTTATTTTAAATGTCTAAATTTAAATCTCTTACCACTATTGAGGTGGTGAATTAAAGAATTTTAACATGCTTTGTTATTCTTGTAACTGCTTTGTAACTGTTCTTGAATTTTGATCTTATCTTTTTATTTGTGGTGACTTTCTAGATTACTCTCCATTTTTTACACACGTCAAATCATATGTCCCAAACAGTTGAAAAGATTGTGGTGAATCTTTTTCTAATGGTAGTTGGTTGCTGAGTCAAAGCTAAATTGCCACATACAATTTTTTATGTTGACATCTTTTCTTTAAGAGTTGCAAGATCATCATAGGCTCCCTCAAATAGTACTTTCACATGAATTAAGAGAACATCCCTTTGGAATAACACCTCAATTTTGCTAATTTGCATAATCAGATAAAATCAGGCATATTGAATTTAAACAAGGTCTCATACATGCCTCTCCTGTCATCCATTAAATTGATGACTGATTTATTATTTTTTGTTTCAATCAAGGTCTATCGCCATAGCAAGGTGAATTTTCAAAATTCCCAATGAGAACCCATCAATCTTACTCGTCTATCCAAACACTCTATCGTTCAATTAATTCAGTCATGGTCACCATGTTTTTAATTTATGTTTTTATGATGTAATCTAACATTCCCTTAAGGTAACCAACACATCCCATAAAATCGACTTGTGCATACAAAGTGATCTATTTCAGGTATAATATAGTCAAAACTATGTTGCAGATGTGAGTCGCGTGATCAAAGTGTTTTTGAAAATACTTTATTGGCTCGAAGGACTTTGGAGTACCATTTCTTAAATCTGTGCACTACACATTCATGTTCTAAAATTCCTATTTTGGAGAAAGTCATGGTGCTTGACACCACAGTTGACTGTTGTATTTGATGAGACAATATCTTATAATTCATCCCCATGCTTTCAACTAAACATTTCATTGAAGGCATCATAGTTTTAATCCATGCTACTAATCTTTCATCATTGATAAATGCCAGATTACTGATTGATCCAGAATTGGAGTGGCTTTAGGAAATACATAGCATGCCCAAAGCATTCTATCATAAGAGTTGTTCTTGAACCATGTTGTCCATGTCACTTCTACTATCTTCTATGCTTAGACAATCATTCATGCATCATCCATTTATCACCCTTCAAACCTTTGTGGCAAGGCAGGATTTTTGGTAGCTCTTCTAACTCAGGTGGGAAGTTACATGGTTCTTCTAAAAAACTGCCTTAGTTCGCATAAGCACTAAATATGCCACCTATCTTTGTTTCCATTCAAACTTAAAAGATGCCATCGATAGAGAAAGCATTAGGTCTTTCATATTTCTTTTTTCCCTTGGGATTATTCTCATACCAAATTCAATCATTTATATTTTTCCTGATTTGAAGTGGAACTTAATCCTCAAAGATTTCTAATGAGAATTTTGTGGTTCGCATACAAACCAGGATACTTGATAGGCTCCCAAAGGATACAATGCATTGAAGTTCCGAGCTTGAGATGAGTTCTGAAACCTCATACTTTTCCTGCTATGAAGAGATTATTACTTCCTAGGATCTTATGGTGCTTTTCCATTTAGTATCTTTTACCACAAGATGGGCCACATTACCAATTAAGTAAGTGGTGAGGTTGGATTTGAACAAGACATACAATATCACTAAAATCATCTTCTCATAATTCACTGTAGAAATATCTCTGTACTCAAGGAGCAATACAATGAATTAGATAGTTTTTCTTGTTGGATGTATAAATTCAACCCATGTGTCTTCCTACTATGGATGTTGATTTTTTAATAGGTAATATGACACCCACACAATGTATTTCAAATATGGTTACTTGGAAAAATTTGCACATCTGATTCCAAACAATGAAGTCTTGTGTTGCTCTTAGGATATCTAATCAACAAACACTTTGGGCACACACTAACATACTTGAGTGGAAATTTGGCAAGTGAAAATTTTAAATTTTTAGGGGCCAAAATGGGGGCTAATAGGAATAAAGTGAAATGTAGCATGAAATGAATTCAATAACTTTTTCATCATCATTTTTCTTACATCTCATCAAATCGGGTAAGGTCAGCTTAGGAGTCATGTGCACTTAGAAATGGTTTATAAAGGCCTCAACAAGTTCATTGAATGAACAAATTGAGTTGTTAGGTAATGTGGAAAACCACTCTAAGGAAGTATCTTTCAAGGACCTAGGGAAAAGTTTAGCCAAGAGCTTATCCTCAAGGACAAAATCACTACATAAGGTAGTATAAGCGGAAACATGGTTAGAAGGATCTCCTTTTCCCCCATATTTCTCAAACCTAGTGATCTCTGGAACTTTTGGAATTGGTGTTCTCAATATCTCCAAGGATAAAGGATTACTTTTCACATAGTATGTAGTTTGGCCATTTTTATTTTAGTTTATGGTGGAAATTTGTTTTTGAAGGGTTGAAACAATTTGCAAAATTTGATTTATGATGGAATCATTGTTTGCATTTTGAGATGGAGGTGAATATGGTGGAAGTGTATATGTGTTTGAGGGGTAAGTGAATGGAATACTTATGGGATGTAAAGTGTAGGAGATATGATATGTGATGCCACAAAGGTACTAGGAATGCTAGCAAAAATATCCAAGGTAGGAATGACATTACTAGTAGGTTGCATTGTTGTTGTAACTTGAGGGTTGGTATAGGTAGGGATAGAAGCAATGGTTGTTAGAGGAATTTGGGTTCCTCCTTGACATTGGAAATTTTTCAAATGTTGAGCACAACTAGTGGTTGAGGTTATATGTTTTCCAAAAATATGAGCTAGGTTATGCACAAGTCCAACTCCTTCAATTTTAATCATGTGATGTATGTTATCTATGGTAGGAATAGTAGTGGCTGAAATGTTTTTCAATACTTAGTTGATTTTGTAGGTTTTCTAAGTCTTCATGGATTTGAATTATGTTTTCTTGTGGAATAATAGAAACTATTATTTAAACATTTGTCACACTACTTGAAGACAAATATTTATTAAGGGTATGATGCACACCTAGTGAACTAGTGTCAACAATAGTAGTGAAAGAGCTAGATAACCCAAGATCCACGATGATTATGCTATCATGGGATGACATGAGTCTTGAACTTCATCTCACTATAGTGTTAGCACACCAAGTTGTAAACCTCATGCAAGGGCAATCAATGAAATGCTAAAAAATATAGTTTAAGATCTAAAATGGGAAAAAATCACCTAGAGGGGTGTATGAGTCCTAATCAAGGATTTTTCAGGGGTTCAAACAATGACTAAAAGTCACCACAAAATGTCCAAAATTCAAGAAAACAACTTGTATTGGGACTAAATCTCCCAGAGGGGCATATGAGTCCCAGATTAAGGTTTTTGTACAAATTTTAGTAAATTATGAGTGTGTGTTAAGTTTTCTTCTTTTTACGATGTCTAGAATACATGTAGTTATAGATTTCAAATGAAATTCAATGATCCAAGATGAAAAAATGCAACCTATATGCACTTTCACTAATGCAAGATTTAGAAACCCTAGATGAAAATTAACTAATGCAAGACCTAATACAAAGTTAATGTAAGCTAGATCTAGGACTATGACGCACTCCAAATCAAAAAAATGAAATGTTCTAAAGGGAAGGTTCACCAAAATGAAATGTCAAAAATTATACGCTCTATGTTTTAGTACACAGGACAACTAATTTTCTCCAAGTTTCACTCAAGGAAACCCTATAGATCTCAATCCAAGGATAGAATGAGGGAAAGAGATCTGCAATAAGGTGTCCTAGGGTATGATTAAAGACTAAAGAGGGGTTCACCACCAAGCTAGGGCTTGGAAAGATAAGGAATCTTACTAATATGCAAGCGGTGTTGTCATAATAGTGGTTTACAATTCCTGAGAGGAACGAATTTTAGCTGAAATCACATATTTTTAGAAAATATAATGATTTAAGCCTTAAAAAGTTCCATTTTAAGAATTCAAATTGAAGAGGGTTTGATCAAATCACCTTAGATCAAACCCCCTTGGATAGAACCTCGCTAGTTTTAAACCATACCTATAAATGTGTCTCCTTTACACCTATCAAAATGCTGATAAAAATTCACTTTTGATTTAGCTTTTGGGGATCAAATGAATTCATTTAAATTTTATTTCAAATGATTATGGTTTTCCTCAAAACAAGCTATCCAATAAATATAATTTTAATATGTTTTGGTTTTGTTATGTATTTATTTTTAAGTTTTATTAAACATAAGTTTTTCATTAAAAATGAATTTATTTGTTCTTCACATGTGGAAAAATAGAAGATTATCACAAAAAAAAATTGAAAAATATGAGTGCACCAGATATTGAAGTCCTTGATCCAACAAATAAAATAAAATAAAATTTTGAAATATACAAAAAAAGTTACGTGTTATACGACTATGTCTAAATTGTAATTCATTTGACTTTGAAACTTGATTAAGGAAAAAATATTCAATAAAAAATATCTAACCAAGTGGAAGCACTAGATATCAGAGTTACAAATCTAAATTTGAAAGAATTAGAATTTTATCCTTCATGGAAAAAAATTTATGTGTTATACGGTGTGCGTCACTTTTTAAAAATGTTGTTTTCTGAAAAAAATCAATTTTCATGGGAGATGGAAAAAGAAGTGCAATTTGATTCCAAAAATTTTGAAAAAAATATTTTAAGAATCTATAGAGAAAATTTGATGAGACTCTAGTTTGCACCATCTTCAAATTCCTCACAGTTTAGCTGCTATAGATGCCCAAATGTGAATATTCAGTTAAAAATAATAATTCCAGTGTCCAGTTTGGCCAAAAATTGTAAACCACTATTATGGGATCACCCCAAGACTTAAACAAATGACCTAGAAATGAACTCAAATCAAAATAGTAAATTGGAAAAGTATAGAGGTGCACCTAGAAACTAAAGAGGCTTGAATGAGGGTTTGAAATCCCAAAAATACTAATTTTTTATGTACACTAGGACTCATACACCAGTAGGGGTGATTTAGTCCTAGATTAGGGTTTCTGATAGAAAATAGAATTTGGAATTGTTGAATCAGGATTTGTAGAAAATGTTTAGATTTAGGTTTACTATGACTCATACCCCACAAGTGTTGATTTAGTCTTAGTATCAAGGTTTTTCTAAAACTCTGATATCCTCTGATGAATTACTTTAGTTTCTCTCATGTCATATCTTTGAGTCTGCGTCACCGAAATGCAACCTGTATGTGAATTTTTGTGATCTTGCAAAGTGGATGATAACTTTGACAACTTGACAACTTTCTCCAAAATTTCTCTTCAATGGATCTTCAACCTAAACCACCTAAATCTACAAATCACACCTTAAAATGAGGGGAAAATGTTTGTTTTTTGGTGGATAGGGGTTATCCTTGGTCAAACCCCATTTTGGTAATCAAATCTTGAAATGAAATCAAATAGAATGAAGGAATGATAAATGAACAAATATATAATGTTGCAACTCACCAAACCCTTGAACATAAGGCTGTAAAAATGTATGAAATGGATAGCATGAATTTAGATCTTGACTCTTGCTTGAATGATATGGATCTTCACTTGAATTCTTGCTTGAATCATAAAACCCTACATCACAATTGTTAGCTCAAATAAAAACATGATGCATGATGACTTTGACATGATGCTTAATACTTGAATAATGCTCCAAAATTCTTGATAATCACTCTTGAATTCTCTTGTAAACTCTTGAATTGCTAGAATTCTTGATCTCAGAAGGGTGCTAGATGAATTGTAAACTTGCTAGGGAAAATGATTGAAACAACCTTGTATTTATACTTTTTTATAATGCCAAATTACAACACTAAAAGCCGACATTAGATCTAGGAGAATAAAATTTTTCCAAGAATTTGAATTCAAATTAGGTCTAAGCTAAGTGGGACTCATATTCTTGTTGGGTCATATGATTCCCATTAGGTTAAGCTTGGGACACATTTTTCAAGAAAGTTTTAATTTTATGTTAGATTTAGATCTAGGCCCTAAAACTTGTGTGGGACCCATATACCCAAGGTGGTGTATGAGTCCTAAATCACTAAATCTAGGCCATACAATCTAAAATCATTAATTTTTGATTGGTCACTTGATGTATGTCGGGATTATCCTCAAAAAGATGCATTAATTAAGGCTTGTGGATGCAAAATAAGGCCAAATAATGTATAAAGAAGCCTAATTTTAAGAGGGAGAGCCCAAAAAAGTTTCAAAATGTAAAGGACAACATTTTTCTACACTACAATTATGCTAAGATATTATCTCCCTCATTCTCATCCATGGTATATGATCCTTTAGACCAATAAATCTATATTCTAGCTTTCTTCTTATGGGTTGTCTTTAGCCCAATGCTCTTTCATTTCTTAGGGTTTTCCTCTTCCTCTAAAGGTTATAAAGAATACACTTCAATAGAGGCTTCCCCCTTATCTTGTTCAATCCATTTCTCATCATCTTCTTCCTTGGTAGTATAAAATATCATGTCGAAATAATACAAAACCATGGGCTTTTGTTTCCTTTTAACATTAATATTTCCCTTAGAATCAATTTTAGGGACTTGATCCTTCATAAACTCCATTATTAATAAAAAAATTACCCTTCATGCAACATAAGGAGCTTAGGGTTTTTACAATGCTCCTTAATTGCATGATCCATAAAAGCTAGAAGAAAATAGGGGAAGGACACAAAAATATTATGGAAAAAATGATTTAAAAAAATAAAGTGCACACCACCAATAGTTGTAAATTTACCACCAAGAGTTATTGGTGTAGGTGCACCTTGACACAAAATGTCCTCAAAAGGGAAAAATTGCAAAATTTAAATTTTCAATTGTAAAGCCATGTAAAGGGGTCATATAAAAGTCATATTTAATGTATTAGAGTCCTCAAATAGGTCTTTATTTGGTCAAGAAAGAAAGTTTAAAAAAATGCAAAAAAGATGTAAAAGTTGCCAAACTTGCAAAATGCCAAAAAAGCGGGAAGATCAAGTCATATGTGGAAAAAGAAAGGATTGGCCAATGAAGTTGATGGGGCAGTTGCAAAATTAATTTTGAAACATCTATAAAAGCTTGTAAATGTTGAGCAAGTGGTCATTTCTTTGTATTCTTGAAGTTTACTATGAATAAAAAGTACCCTATTCAATTAATTACAGAGTTTCTTTCTATTTTTCATTAATTTATTAGGCTTGCACGTAAAAGTTTTAGACTCTAAATCTTATTGTTCCAAGTGGGGAAGAGAGTAAACTTTAATTTAAATGCAATTAGAAGGGAATCCATCAAGTATATCATTAGGTTGAGTGCATTTACAGAAGTTTGGTCTAAACCCTCTAGATTAGGGTTTTGAGAGTCCAATACAGTTTTAATGTCTACTCCATCGATTTAGATCTTGTAGTTTAGTGGAGTAGGTTAAAGTTAGGATGTTTTGATTGTTGTTTGTGATGGCAGGTTAGGGGAAGGCAAGAATACAGAGTATTAGTTGTTGCTCACTTAGGTTTTCTAAGATTTCTACATGAAAATGATACCTCCAAGTAGTGACAAGAACAAATGATGATGAAAAGGAGTGAAAGATAGTGTATTTGGAAGCATTCATAATGATATTTGAGGTTTGCAAAGGCTATTTACAATAGACCCTATTTTATGGGTTCTACAAAGGAAAGTAATGAGGGTTTTGTATATTATGCTATATTGAGACTTTTAGTCTTTAGAAGTGGATGATTTGTGAGTTTTACATCTTGATGAATGACTGTTTATGGTTATTTGATGAAGGGTAGTTGATTTAATGGTAGGTGATTTGTAATTTCATCCTATTTGGGGCTTGATTCAGTGGGATAGCCAATATGGTTGTTATCTTTTCCAAAGTAAGAATACCTAATATTTAAGTTTGTGATTGTATGACTAAATGGGTTTCCAAAACAGTGTTAAGTTCATGGAGATTCAAGATGGTTTGACTGATACACCTATTTAGGGTATGTTGCCTTACTACTAGGAAATTTGTGGATTGATCATATTAAGAGTTGATTCTATACAAACAACATTGAGAGTGATGGGAATTGGTTTCATTCTATCTTAAGGATGTAGTTAAAGAGGCCTCTATTTTTGGATAAAGATCAGAGGGTAGAGTTTGATTGTATTGGTGTTATGGCAAAGTGAGTCCAATATGCAAAGAGGGAGTCTTGACTATAGAGATATGAAATATGTTGGTTTGGTGTTTTGTGAATGTATAAAGGTTTATCTTCAATCAATATATGATGATTGTAGTGCCTTGAATTTCTAATAAAAGGAAGGAAACATAAATGGTTGGTTATTATCTTTTGGTCTTGTGGAAACTAGTGAAATTGATGAAGTTTGATGAAGGAATATGTGAGTTTGTTAGTTGATCTTCTCAAAGTTGAGTTTGGGTCAAAAGTACCCTAGATGATTAGTTTTTGTTGGTGGATGCTCTTGCATCAGCTATGTAGCTTGTGATGAATTTTGTGATCTCTATCCAAATTAAAGTTTGATTGAGAGGCAACCATAGCCCCAAGATTAGGGTTTTACCAAGTTACTACATTTATTCCCCTTGAAGAATTGGTTTAAGGAATCATCATTTTTTTCTTCCTATCCCTAAAGAATTTTCTCCCCTGCAATAGAAGGCCATTAATTTGGGAAATCAAATCTTCATTTATAACCAACTCCCTATCAACCACATTCAATATTTTATTATTCTAGCCTTTAATAAAAATTTTGGTAGCTTCAAGGTTGTGGTCATGAAGCTTAATTATTCTATTTGCTAATATAGTATTAAAGCATTGGCATATCTTCTAAGGAATTTAAGATAGGTGAGGTCCTATTGGTGTGAAGCATTGTTCTGTTTTGGAGAATAGTAGAAATTGTGTAACCATGAAGAGAAGAGAAGCATCTAAGTAAAGTGATTGTAAAAAAAGTAGAATGAGAATGAAAATGAAAAGGTGTTCATAGAATATCATTGCAATCATGTGGAAGAATACAAGTTTTGGATCTCGATCTGCACACACAAAAATAGGAAAATGGTTGTGCTACATAGGATTTTTCCTTAATCAAACCTTGTGTTGGTTTTCCCACCTCCAAATAGAAATGATGATGATATAAATTACATACTCTTGATGGAGTAAAGGAAAAGTAAATGACAATGAATATTATAAATAAAATAGCATGAAGTAGAGTTACCTTAGGAGTGAAACCCTTGTTGAAGGGATGTCACACCATAGGTTGCCACGAAGAGTTGATGAAGAAGGAAAAAAATATCTTGAACACCTACAAGGGCTAGTCCACATAAAACAATAGAGAGTTGTAGCAAGCATGTAGATAAGTTGCATGTATCTTCACAATTAGTGCATAATAGTGCATAATTCAACATAGTTCATAATTAGTAGTTGTTCAAATGAGAGGGAAAACTTGTAACTTATATATGCATTTAGAGTAATTTTGGACTTAGGCTAACTAGATACCATTTTCTAGACACCAAAGGCTGACACTAGAGATCCTAAATTTTTGAGAGCCAATTCCTAAGACTATGACACCCAACATCCTTGTTTGAGACTTTTTGGCTCTTAAAACTTGTGATGTCAAGGAATTAAATATATTTTCTTGATATATCCCTAAAATGATTAAATTATGAATATAATTAATCGTACATGAAAAATAGGGTACTAAACCTATTATTAAATTGTCAAGGGTGATAATTAATGATACTGCATTTAGCCCCAACTTTAGTAAGGGTATGATATCACATTCATGTTCACACTAAAGTATGGAAAAAATAGATTCTTTATCACAACATTGAAGAGACAAGATGACACCAAGTTGAGAGATACAATAGTTCCCAAAATTAGGATCCTATCAATCCATAATATCAAGATATAAGGGGTCACACACACAGAAAATTTATCACATATAAGAAAAGATAAATTCAAATATATAGAAAGCATAAAATAATAAAATGATAGAGTACCAAAAAAAAACATGAAGCATACTATAATGGTGCGAATTTGCACCCCTAGGAAAATTCCCCATTTAATTTCCCCTACCTTAGAAAATGTAAACCCAATGATTCAATTTCATCTCTACCACCTTCTCCCCTCCACCTGGCTACATCATTTTGTGTTGATGGAGGATTTTTTGTAAGGAATGCACACATGTTGCATGGACATCCGTATGCCGCTTTCCATCCTAAAAAGATTCCTACCCTTAGAATCAACAAAAACATTACGTCTTCCATTGGTTGTGAAGAGTAACTCTCCTTGCTTCCCTTGATCAATGAAATTCAAGTGGTTAACTCCATTTTTCATATTCAAACTCACTTCATTCCTCCTCTTGCTCTGGATGTAATTTCGCATATTATAGTTCTTCATTCTAACTCTTTTCACTCCATTCTTGCTGAACTACAAAAAATTTCTTCTTGCTACAAGCTCTTCATTTGGCTCCACCATCACACTCTTATTGTAATACCATTGCTATCAAAGTATTTTTAAGATTCATCTTCTCTATGTGGTGGTTCCATTCTCTTCTTTCCGCTATTGGCCTTTAGATCTCGTAGTTGGAAAGGTAACATTGTGGTTGTCCACTTGGTTGCATCATCTTGTTTACTAGATAGCATTATAGTTGTCTTTACTTTCTGTCTAGTGGTATCACTTCTTTTCTATTTCGTTTATCGATTTCTATACTTTGTGGCTATCTAGCTCTCTATAGAGTTGGGAACACCAAAATGGGTGTCTAACTGAGGTAGACCTCAAACACAATCCAACATTTTTCCCATTTGTATGTGTGTAGGTTTGTTTGAGTGGAGTTAATTGAAGAATCAAGTCGTGGGAAGCTTAGTAACTTTCCTACCTTCTTGCCATTTCTAGCATAGTTCTTTTTATTTTCCATTTGTCCATCAAAACTTAAAACATCACATAGTTAGGTAGTTAGTAGGTTCTTAGTATTTATATAAGTTTTCTAGACCTATATCCATACAGGATGCCAATGCATCCTTGAGACACCTGTGCATTGTGTTGGAGTCTGAGATTTGTGTTATCATCCTCGAATAGTGAGTTATCTAGGCAACAAATTGAACCTTTGAAGTTGACTCTTTTGACTCTATGAACGTCTTAATTTAGCAGAAGGAAAGTAGCAATATATTTTCCATTCCTTTTCAACCTCAATACATTTTCCTTTTTAATATGTTTAGTAAACCCTAGGTAGTTTAGGGTAGTCCTTTCCTTGGGGCTCTTTGATGACCTAAGTCTTAGGGGGTGAACCTGAGATGAACGTCTTAGGTTATATTTCCTTGTGTCAAGAAATATTATCTTGTGTCTTGAGTGTGTTGCAAACTTGTGTGTCATAAAGATTTATGAGCTTTAAAACTCAATCTATGACCTTTGAGCATGTTGTCAGAAGAAGCATGTGACACATAGAGATGGATCCTGAGAAGGTCACTATAGGTCCCTCTTTTGATGAGTTAGTCTATAGAACAAACACAAGTTTTTCTAGTCCATTTGGGGATGACCCTCACATTCCTACTCCTCTTGTTTCTCCTTCCACTTCATTTGTGAAAGAGGATGAGGCTGTCGAAATTCACACAAAGCAATTTTTGGCCCTATATAGAAGGCTTCTAGAGTTTAGGGAGTATTTAGGAAAAGAAAGGGTTATGGCTAAGGCTACCAATGTTGTTATTGACTGGAGAGTTAGGTTGGACAAGGATTGTCTGGGCCTTGAATTCCTCCAAGGTATTGCCGACATAGTGTACACTCATGTCACATCATACAACCCTAGGTATGGTGTTTCCCAAGACCTTGGATCTAAGACCACTAAAAGATAGATAAAAGTCTTGATGCCCAAGGTTTCGGTTTACATATCTGAGATTGGCCTATCTATTAGCACTACCATTGTTCCTTAGGCACCCCCCATTGTTAAGGTAAACAAGGTACCCTTAGGTTTCAACTCTACCAACTCTAATGTTCTTGGTGGTAGTTCTATAACCCATGTTGGTCCTGGTAATGGGACTTTTGCTAGAAGGTGGTTGGTGGTCTCGGTGGATCTGGAGAAAGTTCCACTAGTCCTGTTTTGTCTTTTGACCCTATTTTGAATTGCTTATTATAAAACATGGGTCAGATGCAGAATCAATTAGAAAACTTGTCCAATTCTACTTCATAGCCAATTTTTTGATCCTTCTTTCATCACAGTCTTTTGTCAATAGAAATTCTAAATAATCCTATCCCTCAAGGGATGGAGATTTCAAAGTTCAAGAAATATGGCGGTAAGAAAGATCCTCAAATGCACATCTTGACATTTAATTCCATGTGCACAAATTTGTTTCATCATGATGCTTTGATGGTTAAGTTATTTCCAAGGTCTCTTAAGGATACTACCCTTGAGTGGTACTATTCCTTACTAGACAATTCTATCTTTTTATTTGATTAGCTATTAAATTAGTTTCTCTCATAGTTCCAAGCTAATATTGGATTGAAGATGACCTTTCTGGATCTTGTTTGATTTAGAAAAGGGGAAAATGAGAAGATAACTGACTTTATCGCTCATTATCAAGTGCTTTTCTCACAAATTTCTTATCCTTTTCTTGACTCGGATGTTCAAAAGGCCTATGTTATAAATCTATAGAGGGCTTGGTTGGAAAAAAATTCTTTAATGAAATATCCTTCTTTTGCATATCTATGTGCTGCACTACGAGAGTACCAGCAAATAGTTACACAATTCAAGGGATCTTCCTCATGCTCCCATTCTGAAGGTTGGTCTATAGTATCGATTTATGGTAAGAACAAGGCTATTACAAGCGTGGTCTCTACGTCTAACAAGAAGAGCCTAAAGTTCAATAGGAATTTAAAAAAATTATTAGATTCTTACATGTCTGTGTTAAAAAGATTACTAAAGGATAAAATCCTAACAATACTAGACCCTCGACCTCTTACTGAACCCTATCCTGATTGGTATGATGAGAATCAATTCTACTAGTACCATTGACTACATGACATGATACCAAAAGATACATGCACCTATTTCATGAGATCCATGACTACATCAATGATGGTACTATCCATCTTGAAGGGAAGAAGAAGAATTCTAATAAGTCTGTGGAAGATGCTAACAATGAATTACAAATCAATACAGATCCATTTCCATCTCATTCTAGAAACTTAATTATTTAACCTTCTACTTCCACTGAGTTTTCTCCATATGAGTTTGCTAATATGGTATCATTCACACATATTCCTTCCACCCAGCCTATGAGTGGGTCACCAGAAATAAATTTTACTTGGCTCAATTTACCAATGAATAAAGAGCCTTCTCCCTTTTACATTCTCTCTCATGTTAATGGGAACATTATGACTGGTGTCTTGGTTGACCCTACGAGCTGTGTGAATGTTATAACTGAAGAAACTCTTCTTATAATTTTTTTCATAAGAAGGAATAAGAAGAATCGAAGGCCACTATACACACACAAGATGGACTCTTGGTCCCTCCTATTGGTTTCATTACTCTTTTGGTATTGATAGGACCCAAAATTGTGGATACCTCTTTTTATCATAATTTTGAAGTTAGACCTATTTAGAGTGAAATTGGGAATTCACTGGCTAGTTTCCATGAATGTGGTCACTTTAGTGGTTCACACATGTCTCAAGTTATCTCATGAGGGATATGTGCATGTTGTACATGAAACCAGTTATAAACCATTGGTGTTGCATAGGGGCTTCTCATTAGAACACTTTTGGCTCACTCTAGTCAGACCTCTCCCTCTGAGGATAAATTTACTATAGTGTTCCTATTCCAAGTATAATATTGGGAGCACAATGCCAAAAGTGACCTATCTAGTATCCCCCTATGCTATCTCAGTAAAATTTTCTATGATTTTGTAGTAGCAATTTTCCTTCTCCTCCCAACAAATGGGTAGGGGGAAGCTTGCTCATGACCATGGGCCTTCCTCTTCTACGCCTTTTGCTCCATCCCCTTCTACTTCTTGCCCCATTGCAGTGCCCTTAGCTCATGCTCCCATGCCTTGCATGGGGAGCCTAATGGTTCCTACAGGGAAAAAAGCTAAGCATTAGGTGTTTGAACTTCCCATCTTGCCCACGGTTTGTAGACCCATTTACAATAAGTGGAAAGGTCCTCATGGCATGGCCCCAATGTCTAGGCCTTCATGTCCTCCTACTATTCTCCCTCTTTCCCCTCTAGTAGTGAATGGGAAGAGGCTTCTTGCTAAGGCACTCATGTCTGCTTCTCCACCTATTGTTCTTTTCACTCCTATGCACCCTACTCTTGCCCTTGTCTAAGAGATTGTCCTTCTGCCAACAATAGCTATGGAGGAAACTTCTATGGTAGAGCAAGAGCCTCTTATTTCTTCTTAGGTTGCAACTTATAGTGCCCAAATTTTACGTAACTGACTTTCCCATGAGTGCAAGTGCAGGAGAAAATATCTGACTGCTAAATGAGTTTCCTTGTAGAAGATAGAGGGGGAGCTACTAGCTCCTATTTTGACACCTTCTACTCCTTCTGCTTCAATTCCACTCGCCTCTATTATGCTTCCAATTCCCTCAACAAGTGTTGATGATCCTCACCCCAAAAGGGTGCAAGTGTTCATCACTCCTTCCATGGAGCCTCCTCTTTTGATGTCCCTTCCAAACATCCCAACCATTTTATCAACCTATAGACATGTTGAAAATAGTGGTGGTGTCTGTTGTGGCTCTGTCTTCTCCCTCCTCCACCTTTTCTTCTTATATGCAAATCTCAATCAAACATCCTCCATTGAAGTGTAATTTTAAGGATTACCTCACTTTGATTGGTGGTAAAAAGAAGGGGTCACCTTCTTTGGGTGCTATTTTTTCTTTGGCCTACATCATCCTTGTGATAGAGAAATCCTTTACGTTCCCTAAGTTTATCACTACCCTTCTTGACAAGGTTAGAAATGGATCTCGGGGACCTCCTTCTTCTCCCACTCGGTTAACACATGGAACTCTCGTGAAGTGCATGTTTAACTCATTTGATGATTTCCTTGCTCTATCTGGGATCTTTGTGAGATTGATGACCTTTTCCTCACAAGAGTTCAATGAAGAAGACCTCAAGGGGCCTTCTTCCTTGGTTGTTGTTATAAGATAGTTAGAGGGCAGTCCCCTCACTATCTTTCCCTTGTAGGCTTGTCCTCCCTCCCCATATAGTGATCTACATTGGGAGTAGGATGACCTAATAGTCAATGAGTAGTGGGGTACCTCTTTTTATTTGTAGATTAGATTTGTGTGTTGTGTTCCCATGTGCTTGTATTTATATGTATATGATCTTGTTTGGAGGACCCTTTCTACCCTTTTAGGTGCTTGGATACAGGCTTGGAATTTTTTTTGTGAACTTACTCTATGTGTTCATCATTCTTCTATATGTCGTGACTTTGTTTTTTGACAATTTGGGATGATGCAAAGCAGGGGCATTTAGGCCCTCTTCCATGTTGACCCAATTTTTTGTTTTTATTCTATATTAATGTGCTCTTCTTCATGATATTGGAACTTTGGGGATTGATGATATTTTTTTCATACATCATGTGCAACCTATTTATATATATGAATAGATCTAACCCCGAACTCCTAGATCGCCTTGTCTCTTGATTTCTTTGTTTCTGCTTGTCTCTCATTTTCTTTGTTTTTATTTGTCACTCTTTCAACTTGCTTAGTTATGTTGTGGTGATTATGTGTTGTCCCTCACGTGTGTGAAAAAATTTCCATGTTTACATCTCATAATGTATCATGGGCCACAACATCTCTACTTCTTCTTTCTCTCCTTAGGATGATACATGCTCCTTAGTGTAGATCACATTATCTTAAGAGGGGGCTACCATACATCTCCAATTTTCAATAAGGAAAATTCAGTGGCCAAAAAATTCCTTACTAAAAATTTTCATTTTTAAGAAATTCATTCTTCAACAAGAACTCCTTAGTGAAAATTTTCTTTCAGAAACAAATTCATAGCAAAATAATTTAAAAACTTTCCTTCAAAAAAGGAGTACTTCTGTGATGAAGAAGTTTGAAAATTTGACTTTGAGAAGGAGCACTCTTTCTACCAGATTCCTTGATGAAATAGATCTTTCAAAAGGATTCCTTGATGACATAATCATTTATGAAAAATGTCACACTTTTCAAATCAAAGTGTGCCTTTGAATGGACCCCTTGCTATTTTGAAGGGTTCTCGAAGGGACCCCTTAGAAAACATCTCCTTCAATTTTTTTCTTTGTGATGTGTTTTCCTATTTTGGCTTCTTTTTCATCTAACATGTTTTGTCTGCAACTTAACATGTTGCTTTATTTGACCGAGCACTTGTAAAGGTATTTTCACTATCAAGCTTGCCTAGTAGGACCATGCACCTCATCAAGCTTTCCTTATAGGATTGAGAACCTATAAGGGCCTTTCACATCAAAATATTTAGGACCAAGCACTTGTAGAGCCCTTTCATGTCAAGCCCCGTAGGATCGAGAATATGTGGTGCTCCCTTTGTAGGACCAAGAACCTACTGAGAACCTTTAGAGCCTTTGTTCAATTTTTTTGGGATCGAGAATTCATGGAGCCAATTTCGCAGGACCAAGTACCTATGGAGCCATCTCTCTCTTTCAGTTCAAGGTCTCCCTATGGGACTAAGAACCTATAGAGCTACCTCATTCACATCCATGTATGTCAGATTCGATATTTTCTTCTTGTATGCTTAAGGTATATTCTCTTCAACCTCTTTCTACTTTACCTCACATTCACATTGACATACATGCTTGCTAAAGTGGGGGAAAAATATAATTGCATGAATTTGCACCCCTAGGAAAATTCCACATTTAATTTCCCCTACCTTAGAAAATGTAAACCTGATGATGCAATTTAACTACCACCACCTTGTCCCTTCCACTTGGATGCATAGTTTTGCATCAGTGGAGGAATTTTTTTCAGGGATGTGCACATGCCACTTGGACATCTATGTGTTGCATTGCCATCCTGACAAGATTCCTACCCCTGGAATCAGTAGAAATGTTAGTTCTTCCATTGGCTATGAAGAGTGGCATTCCCTACCTCCCTTGATTGATGAAATTTGATTGGTTACCTCCATTTTTCTTATTCAAACTCACTTCATTCCTCCTCTTGCTCTTTTGGATGCAATTTCACACATTCTAACTCTTCATTATGACTCTTCACTCTATTATTGCTTCTAAACCATTGTTCTTCTTGTTGTAAGATCCTCATTTGGCTCCAACATCATGTTCTTGTTGCAACACCATTGTTATCAAAAGATTTTCAAACTTCATCTTCTCTATGTGGTCGTGTCATTCTCTTATTTTTGCTATTGGTGTTGAGAGATCATAGTTGGGAAGGTAACATTATGTTTGTCTACTTGGTTGCATCATCTTATTTACTAGATATAATTATAGTTGTCTTTGATTTCTATCTAGTGGTATCACCTCCTTTCTATTTCCTTTATCGATTTCTATACTTTGTGGCTATCTGGTTGTTTGTGGAGGTGGGAACACAAAAATGGGGGTCTGACTGAGGAAAACCTTGAACACAACCCAACATTTTCCCATTTCTATGTGTGTAGGTGCATTCGAGTTGAGCTAATTAAAGAATTGAGTTGTGAGAAGCACTGCAACTTTTCCTACCTGCTCCTTGTCATTTCTAGCATAGTTATTTTTAGTGTTCTTTTTATTATGTTTGTTGTTTATGTACTTTTCTATTATTTATCAAAACATAAAACATCACACAGTTAGGCAATTAGCAGGTTCTTAGTTTTTCTATTTGTTTTCTAGAACTCTCTGTCTACAGGATGACAACATGTCCTTGAGACACTAGTGTTTCATACTAGAGTTTGAGATCTGTGATGTTTTCCACAGACAGTAAGCTTTCTAAGCAACAAACTAAACCTTTGAAATAGACTCTTCTAACTCTATGAACATCTAGTTTTAGTAGAAAGAAATAAGCAAGCTATATGCCCCTCCTTTTTAGCCTCAATACATTGTCCTTTTTAATATTTATAGAAACCCTGAGGTAGTTTAGGGCAACTTGTTCCTTGGGGCTCTCCCATGACCTAGAGTCTTGGGGGTGATGTGTCCCCCTTCTCTACACATACATGAAGGAAACATGAATTAGACATGAAGCAAAAATTAAGTATACATGAAGCAAACATGAAGCATACATGGAACACATACAAAGAAAACATGAATCAAACATAAAGCATTGAGCATAAAATAATGTTAATACATACTATGTAAAACAAAAAATTGAGTCAAGGAGGTAAGGATACCTTAGTAGGAAAGGTAATCTCAATATAAAGCATCATCCCTCAAATACAAAAAACACATAAAGTAATTCTTAAGGGGGGAGAAGAATGTAGAGAAAATATTTATCACTTCAAAGGAAGAATGCATACAAATGGAAGGGGAGAAATCAACACAGAAAAAGAAGGGTACATGACATATACACTAGCTTGATTTTGAATCACTAGGGGCCATGTCCATTATGAATCCCTCATTATACATAGGCTAGCAAGTTGTGTTATTTTAGGTGACCATGAGTGTAATAAGGAAAGCCCACATACTAGTAGGTTACATTATTCTAGTTGACTCATTATAGAGGAGGGGGGCCGACTACTCTAAGACTTGAGGTCACAGGAGAGTCCTAATAAATAGGATACCTTGATCTACCTCAAGTTTTCTAAGTGATTCAGAAAGGTTAAGCTGCTAAGGTCAAAAAGGAACATCGGTCTAGTTGCTACTATCCTACTAACTCAAATGTTTTAGAGGGTTAGATGAGTTGATTTCCTAAGTCTAACCTACTACTCAAATTACTCTCTTCCTGAGGATGGAAACACAAGATACGAACTCCAACGTGACATGTTGGAGTCTCAGTTGGGCACTGGCATCCATATAGACATAAGGTTTAAGAGACAGATAAAAATGATTTAAATCAAACTAACAGCTTGACTGTTGAAGTTTATGTTATGAAAGAATATAGAAAGAGTATAAAAATGAAATACAATGATAAGAATACTTTAACTAAACTATGCTTGAATCTACAAAGAGGAAGTGAGAAAAATAGACCTTTCTACTTGAGAGTTGAACCTTCAAAGAGCTCCAAATGAGAATAATTACACACAAGACCATGGAAAATGTTGGGGCTATTTTAGAGGATTTCCTCAGTTAGTCCCCCGCTTTGGTGTTCCCACCTCCATGGATAGCCAGAAAGAAAAAATTGTAGAAAATGATAAAAAAAATGTATGGAAGTAGAAGTGCCAAGCAATAACACAAACAACAATATGCTACTATGTAAATATGATGATGCAAAAAAAGGACAATAAAAGATGTCACCTTCAAAGCTACATGCTCTCAAGGAAAGTAGAGAAAAGAGTGAGGTTGCAAGTTCTGTAACAACTTTTTTGCAATAAACGGGGTGGAGGAGCCAAGAAACTAGGAGCTTGTAGCTACAATGGAGTGGTGATGGAGCTTGGAAGTGTGTAGTTGATCAAGAGAGCATGAAGAATTCAGTTAAGAAGCTAGAGAGAGTGAAGAAGTTGGATAGATTAAAGAATTAGACAATTTGAATGGAAAGGAGGAAAAAATATGTTTTACGTCAATCAAGGGAGTAGGAAGCATTACGGTTCACATATAATGTATAAATTTAATGCCTCTGTGGATTCCAGAGGGAGGAATCATATTAGGATGGTAGTGTAGTGCGTGAACGTCTATGTAGCATGCGTGTATCCCTGACAAAATTCATCCATTGAAATGAAAACGAGCTACTTAGTGGACAAAGAAAGGTGGTAGAGATGGAAATTGCATCATCAGAATCACATTTTCTAAGGTGAGGAGTATGAAAATGGGGAACATTCCTAGGGGTACAAATTCATTCCATTACACTCATAAAGTACATGAATTCATAGGCTAGCAATTTGTGTTATACTAGGTTATCGTGTATTGCTAATGCTTCAAAGAGAGGCATAGAGGGAGGGAGAGAGAGAGAGATTTGAGATAGAGACAGTACAAAGGGAAAGTGAGAGAGGTGATAGAGATGTGATAGAGGAAGGAGTAAGGTGGATAGATTGAGAGAGGAATGGAGGGAGGGGTAGGTAGGTAGAGAAAAGTAGATAGGGAAAGAGAGATGGAGGGAGAGGTAGGGAGAGAGAGAGTTATGTAGAGAGATTGAGGGAGGAGATAGAGATAATTAGAGAGGGAGGGAGAGGTAGGGAGGGAGGGAGAGAGAGATGAGAGAGAGGTGAGATAGAGAGAGGAGGTATATGTAGGGAATGAGAGGTGAGATAGAGAGAAAGAGTGGAGAGAGGAGGGAGGGAGGGAGGGAGAAGTGAGAGAGAGAGAGAGGTGATATGTTCTACCTTTGTAGATTAAGGTAGCATTATTTCCCTATGTGTATCTTCTACATATATTCTCCACACATGTAAGATATTTATGTATTGTGTTATCATGCATGACAACAATAGTAAGGTATGAGTGTCATGGTTGCAACTCAAGTAGCTATAGGAGTACTGATTGGATCTCATATTTGTTTTGTGTATTATGTAATACTAATACTCATTTCCATCTTGTTAGATGCATTCTAATTTTTTTGTATGTGGAAATATTTAGATCCTTGTCATCGATTTAGTTTCTCATTTAAATAATAAATCATCTTAATGATTTGAGTTCTTAAGAGGATGTTAACTATATATGTAATTGATTGAATGACCATATGTTAGCATGATTACTTTACCTCAACTAATTTTATAACATTATTTTGAATCTTTCTTGATGAAGAGATATGATTTGTTAATGAAGTATGGTATGCTCTATTGCTGATTTGTTCATGCTACATTATGAAAGACATATATGTTATTTACAATACATGCATCTTATAAAAAACACTAAATTATTTGAATGCTTAGAAGTAATGTATATTGCATTTAACTCTTTTGAATGTATGGCTATCATGTTGTATGATGTGCTTATTGAAATGAAAAAATAAGACAAACATTTGAAACTTCTCACCTTAGACCATCTAGCAGCCACAAAAATCTCACTTAGAGGTTGGAGATGAGGGAATGCAAAAAGAATTGGAAGGTGGCCATCCCAAGAATTATTCCAAAAAATAGCCTACTTCCCTTTTTGGATGATCCAAAAAAACCCTCCTTAATGAGAGTCGAGACCCTCTTAATAGTGCTTCAAATCATAGACCCTTTACTAGACAACTCCATTATCAAAATATCCTCACTAGCCACTCCACCCAAGTATTTAAAGTTTAGAACTTGCGCCCATGGATTTTCATGGACTACACCATCTGTAATAAATTTTAGTAACTACTCTTCTTTGACAGCCTAAGCCCTAGTCCACCATTCTCCTTAGGCTTGCAAACCTCATCCCAACTCATCAAACTCCATTTCCTTACACAAAGATTCATTTCCCATAAAAATTTCCTAGTAAGGGAGTCAATCTCCTTAAGCACACTCTTGGGAGTAGATAGCACCATGAACTTGTAAAGAGGGAGAGCCTAGAGGATAGAAGACACAAGAGTCACCCTACCAGCCAAATAAATCCATCTAAAGGTCCAATGATTTAACTTAGCACAAAATTTCTCCAAGATCTTTTTCCAATAATTCCTCTTCAAATTTCTAGCACAAAGGGGAATCCCCGAATACTCCAAGTGTCATTGATCAATCTGAAAATAAAGAATATTGGTGATTCTTCACTAGATCAAATTAGGAGTATTAATGAAAATGATTACTTATCCTCATTGAATTGTTGGCCAGACGCCATCAAATATACATCTAGAGATCTCCTAAAGTTAAGAGCATCCTCAATTCTAGAAACACCCATGAGATTTGTATCATCCACAAACTAGAGATGAGTTTGTGCTTCAAAACCCTACATCGAACACCAAACATGAATCAAGCCTCTATCCCTATGTTGTTTGAGCAACCACCCAAAACCTTTATCCATCAAAATAAATAAGCTGAAATAGGATCCCCTTTCTTGAGTGCCCAACCAGCAAAAAAAGGAGGCGAAGGGAATCCATTCACAAGAATCGAGAAGGAATACATGGTCATGCAAATCATTACCCCTGAGACCCACTCAAAGTGGAAACCAAAAGCCAAAAGAAAACATTGAAGGAAAGACCACTTGACTCTGTCATAGGCTTTGGAAATAGCCAATTTAATGAACATGGATTTTTCTTTGGAAGAGGACATGTGGAGTGAATTGATTAAGCCACCATCACAATAACATCGACAGTTTTGCTACCCTTGACAAAACCACACTGCTCTAGAGAAATCAAAGGGTCTAAATTGTTGGACACTAGGAACACTGAGAGGGGGGTGAATCAGTGTTCCAAAATATTTTATTTTCAAATCAAATCTTAAACTATCAACAACAACAACTAAACCCTTAATAGCATTCATAGTATATAAACAAAAGTAAACATGCAAACACATTAAGGAACACCATAAAACCAATATTTTTACATTGAAACCATGTTAGGGGAAAAACCATGGTGGAGATTAATCCACAAAGTATACTCTATTAAAAGTATGACAAAAGGGGAATGCACTTGCATTCAAGCACACTACCTAGAGCTCACTACTCAAAAGAGAAGGCTCACTATCTTACAAAATATATTTGATTTACAAAAAAATGTTGAACTGGGAAAAAAACATCTACATATGCCTAGATTCAGTTCCAATGAAGCACATAATCAGATTCCAGATCTTTTATCTAGTCACACTTCTGCTCTGCTCTGCTCTACATACAAAACCCTTCTACTTTTTAGACAAATCTTCTAATATTACTTCATATGATTTTTCTATTCTTTTTCGCTCTTAAATTTTCACTCTTCTCGATCCTTATGTGCTTCTCTACCCATCCAACCATATCAAAATGATTTTTTGATCTCCTTTATATACCCCCTAATAATAATTTCATTATATGTCGGCTTCAAAACATAACACAATACTTTTCTTTATGTCAGCCCAAATCATTAGTTAGAATTGATGCATACCCACACAAGTCGGCTAGACTATTGTAGGGAACCCAACCAAAATTCTAAACATAAGAAATAACTAAACACATACTCCACATACATCCATGACACGCCATATACACCAGGTCGGCCAGAATGAGAAAATAAACAATAAATCATTCTACCAAATCTCTGAACTCATACTCTAATTAATGTGACACCACAAAAGTTTCCAATAGGATAGCACACATGCTAAAAAAGCTTCCCTAGGGATCCACACCATAGAATAGTGATCCAGTGAAGTATTTAGATCGACTTGTCAACCAGATTTCATGTTCTTTATACATTCTATCAGTAGATTACAAACTCTTACTTATCTTGTTGGTAGGAGAAAATTCAAAACTGCGGACCATACTGCTAACTCTAGTTGCCATCAATGATAGTACAAGAAGCCAAAAAATAGTCACTCAAATCCATATTCCAACAATCCCCCCCTTTGGCATTGATGGCAACACTTAGTGAAAAATGACTAATCGTCAAAACTCAAAAACTCATCAAAACTAAAATTATTGCTCCGTCCTTAGGATGTCAAGGAATTTTTCACCACATTATCTCCCCCTTTTACATCAATGACAAAGCTTCCACTACTTTTTCTACCCTTTAATATTTTACTTCACTTCTCTCCTTTTGTAAGACAAAATTTTATTGTTCTCTCCCACTTTGCAAGATTGACCAAAATTTGGAAAATTGTTACACAAATCAGAAGATTATTTTTTACTTAGCTTTCATTTCTAGAAGAGGTTTCTTCCAAGAGTTCACCACAATCCCAATAGCTATAATCAAGTTTTCATTCTCTAATGTCCTATTGATAATCTAAATGAGGGATTCAGGAATGGTAATGGCATTACCTAATTTTTCTCCTTCCTTTAGAATTTCTAACATTTTCTCCAACCTGCATACGATATGATCTTTCACTTTCCAAAAATCATCCATAAGAGTATTTATGGTAGAGTGAAACTTTGCATGCTCAATCTATAGACCATGAATCTTTTTCTTAACTTCTTCATCCTTGTCCAAAAGCATACTAAAATATTGACTGATTCTGACAAGCTCATTTTCAATTTCCTCCAACTTGTCCTTGTACTTGCCAACCACATGGGGCCACCAAAGACAATAATTGTATATCTTTTTTTCCAAGTTAATGCAATGTCTTAGCACATTCATTCTCTTCTTCAGTTTAGCAAGAGATAGTCTAAACTCCATCTTCAGATGAGAGATTATTTCCTCCTCTTTTTTGTCCAGAGGCACAAAGGCTATAGCATCCTTGTCACACATAATCAAATCTTCTGGAAGAAAATTCTGTAGATTCTCTAATTGAATGTCATTGTCAACAAAGTATCTTCCTAGAGTTTCCTCAATGACATCCTCCTTATAGGATGGCCCACTCAACCATATATCAGTTATCTTTTGCATACCATCTTCATCCTGAATAATTTGCAATATCTTAGCTTTAAACAGAGCACCTTTATCATCACTCTCTTCTGCAATTTCCATAATCGGTTCAACTAGTTTTGGTTCTTCTCTTGGAGTATATTCCTCAGAGTCATCATCAACTACATCCACAATCATCTGTTCTTTTCCTTTTACCTCAACTTTTGTTGACTTGGGTGCTGAAGGGATGACACTAGTCAATTCTCTTTCTCTCTTCTGCATTTTCTCCGCCTTCCCAGAGGATGATCCCACTTCAACTATCTTTACTAAAAGAGGAATATCATTTGCATCAAAATTTTCTAGAAACATCCTAAATAAGTTCTCATAAACTCTTTCACCATTTTCAAAGGAGTTGAAATGCCCAAAAATTTGTCTGCAAACTGGTATGTTTTCCTTCCATACCACATTTTCATTCAGAGGAAAACAATTCAAAAAATACACCATGATGCATGTAGCTAAAGTACCAAACCTGAAGGGGTAGCGTATATCCTTTGACAATTGTACATTCTCCATCAATTGATCCTTTATCAAACCACATAGGTCAAAGTCTTCACCTTCTATTATAATTTTGTGAGCAATATATACTGCACCTACCAAGGTTGATCCTTCTTGGTTTCTAAAGAAGATTTTATATGAAATTCCATGTGTAATATACCTTGTTAACAAATCTTTAATTGTTGAAATCACTAGAGCCCTCTGATCTCCCGTTATTCTAGTTAGGGCTTTGACCTCTGCATTTCAAATCAATTTCTTTTTCGAAACATCACCAACTTTGTACAAACCTGTTAAATTTTTGATTACATCCTTAGAAATCTAATAGGGTTTATCGAGAGTAAGGATATCTCCATCCAATCTATTTAGGATAAACCGAACTACCTCCACATTAATGAATGAGGGAATTCAACCCAAATATCCAAATTCTCGTGTTTCACTCCTCCAAGCCTTCTCAATTCAATGACTAGCAACAAATTTTTTATATCCCTGATCTTTTGACTACTATATTCGTCCAAAATTATTGATCCTTGGATTTGCTTCATTTTCCATACGGAACAGGGTTCAACGAATCACCAAAATAAGTATGAAATTAACAAGCAATAGAAATACTTGGTGAATTCGTTGCTAAATTGACTTCTCACTCCTTCAAAATTTTAATAAAAAATATCTCCAACAGTTCTCCTTCAATTCACAGTGTCAAATGAGGGTTTCAACTTCCCTTTATAACTTCACGCACTTAACTTTTTGCCACATTAAATACCTTTCCCTAGAAGTTTCGATTGCATTTTGAACTGAAACATCAAGTGAAAAATCAAACTTCAGACTTTTAACATTTCACCCAACTCAACAAATGATTATATATGCATTTGGAATTGAATAACATAGCTTCTGATGGTATCCTGCTATCCAAAACCAAATTCACATGAGGGACAAAAGGTTTTCATGAAAAACTCCCCCTAGGCCACTGGCCTGAAATTAGTTGTTAGAAGAATTATCGGAGGGGGCTTCGAGTACAGCCTTACTCCCTTCATCTGATTCACTTTTATTTACCCATGTTTTCTTCATCTGATCTCTTATCTCTTCCATAGATTTTTTCCCTTTCCGTTGTCTTTTTGTGGGTTTCTTCCTTGATAGACTAGACCTCTTTTATTCATGTTTCTATTCCTACAGAATCTTGCAATGTGACCAGTTTTATTACAATTGTGGAATACTAGATTTTTCTATCTATACCATTTGATCCACTGATTTCCTCTTGATCTGCATTGATTAGCAACATTTCCAAATCTTCCACAGGTATAGCATTTAATATTACTTGCACTGACAAACATACTTCTGCATTCTAGTGACTTATGACCAAAATTATTGCATTTAAAACATTGACCAAAAAATGATGGAGTGCTAAGGTTTATCTTTCTTCTACACTGATAAGCCATATGACAAAATTTATTACAAACAAAGCAATATCCATTAAATTTCTGATCTAGAGCTAAGGTTTATCTAGAGCTCTCACCCTTCTCATAGCCAAGACCTCACTTGTACTGTGTATCCTTTTTTCCTTTGGTTATCTCATCAAGCTTAGCAGAACTTATCCTGAATTTCTCTTTGAATTCATTTACAGTAGTAAGCTCATTTATGAGAATGACTACCTATCTCTCAAGCTCTTGTTTATTGTTTCTAGATTGTTACAGTTCAATCTCCATCTAAATGAATTCACTATTAACTCTACTACATTCTTTAGATTTTTCTTTCAAGGACTAGACCAGATTCTCCTTTTTCTTCTTTCTTTCTTCAAACTCTTTGGTTAACTTCATTACCACAAATTCCATTTCAAGCTTTAGAGTTGCATTGTCCTTAGCAAGATTTTCACATTCTTCTATTATTTCTCTTAGGGTTTGATTCAAATGGACATCATCCAAACCTTTGCTTTCTTTCTGCTTCAACTGATCACACAATTCCTTCCTCTTTTCCCTTGACTCATTTATCTTATCCTTCAGTGATTGAATGAATTTTTCAGCAACCACAAGATTTTCTTTTAGTTCCATGACTTCTACTTTAGACTAATCAAGATCATCAAGTGCCACCATAAGCTATTGTTGAAGACCACCAGCATCCATTGTAATTCAAGATCCATCTCGAGTTGTTAAACTTCAGAAGAGGTACCGGCTCTGATACCAATTGTTTGACACTAGGAACACTGAGAGGGGGGGTGAATCAGTGTTCCACAATATTTGATTTTCAAATCAGATCTTAAACTATCAATAGAAACAACTAAACCCTTAATAGCATTCATAGTATATAAACAAAAGTAAACATGCAAACACATTAAGGAACACCATAACACCAATATTTTTTATGTGGAAACCCTGTTAGGGGAAAAACCACGGTGGAGATTAATCCACAAAGTATACTCTATTAAAAGTATGACAAAAGGGGAATGCACTTACATTCAGGCACACTACCTAGAGCTTACTGCTCAAGAGAGAAGGCTTACTACCATACAAAATATATTTGATTTACAAAAAAAAATTGAACTAGGAAAATAGCATCTACATATGCCTGGATTAAGTTCCAATGAAGCACACAATCATATTTTAGTTCTCTTATCCAGTCACACTTCTACTCTGCTCTGCTCTGCATACAAAACCCTTCTACTGTTCAGACAGATCTTCTAATATTACTTCATATGGTTGTTCTATTCTTTTTTTCTCTTACATTTTCACTCTTATCGATCCTTACACACTTCGCTACTCATCCAACCATATCAAAATGATTTTCCAATCTCCTTTATATACCCACTAATAAGAATTTCATTATATGTTAGCTTAAAAAAAAAACATAATACTTTTCTTTATGTTGGCCCAAATCATTAGTTAGAATTGATGCATACCCACACAATTTAGCTAGACTATAGTAGGGACCCAAACCAAAATTCCAAACATAAGAAATAACTAAACACATACTCCACGTACATCCACAACATGCCATATACACCAGGTCAGCTAGAATGAGAAAATTAACAATAAATCATTCTACCGAATCTCTTAACTCGTAATTTGGTTAATGTGACACCATAAAACTTTCCAATAGGATAGCATACGTGTTAAACACGCTTCCCTGGGGATCAAAACCACAAAATAGTGATCCGATGAAGTATTTAGATCAACTTTTCAACCAGATGTCTTGTTCTTCATACATTCTGTCGGTAGATTACAAACTCTTATCTTGCTGGTAGGAGCAACTTCAACACTACAGACCATACTGTTAACTCCAGTTTCCATCAATGACAACACAAGAAGCCAAAATATAGTCACTCAAAGCCATATGCCAACATAAACACCTCTTCAATATTTGAGCAATCAACTTAGTAATAATCTTGTATGTCACATTGCACAATAAAATAGGATGAAAAGAATCTAAGGAAATGGAACCCTCTTTCTTTGGAATCAAAGCAAGGAAAGTGGAGTATATATCCTTAAGAATTTTCTTGTTAGTGTACTTGACTCCCTAATCACCTTGAGTAGATCCATTTTAATGATGTCCCAAAATTCCTTAAAAATCTCGATAGGGAAACCATCAAGGCTAGAGGCCTTACCTTTCTTCATCTAGAAGACAGTGTCCTCAAGTTCTACGAGCAAGATAGGTGTCAAAAGAGAATTATTGATTTCCACTAAGACCAATGGGGGGATGTAGGAAAAAACCAGATTCACCTCCACCAAGGTGAGAGGAATATCCTCAAAGAAGAGAAAAGAGAAGAAACACACCACCTCCTCAAAAATAGCTTGATGTGAGCTTAACATTCCCCTTGAGATGATAAGAGAGAGGAAATAACATTTCCTCCTTTGTGTTCCTTAATGAAATTATGAAAGAAAGAAGTATTCTTGTCAGCTTCTTTGAGCCAGTCAATCCAAGATTTTTGTTTCCAAAAAATCTCCTCCCAAAGCTCCCATTCAACAAGCTCCCTAGAGCATTTGGTTTCTTCTAGAAGCAAATCAACTATTATCCCCTCTTCCTTGATTTTTAAAGTGATGCAATTGAGATGATCCTAAATCTACTTTCACCTATGAAAGAGATTACCAAAAACTATTTTATTCTATTTCTTAAGCTTGAATTTGATAAATTGGAGCCTCTTGAAGAAAAAGATAATTGTCATGCCAAAGGAAGGCCTCCCTTCAACCCACCACTAATCCACAAGTTGGTGTAGGCTAGGATCTCTAAGCCATATCAATTGGAATTTAAAAGGACAATGCTTAACCATAGAGAACCAAGAAGAAGAGAACATAATGGGCCAATGATCAGACCCCCCTCCACCCCAAGATCTCAAAAGAAGAATTCCAAACATTACCAATCCAATCCACCAAGACTAGGAACTTGTCAAATCACTTAGAAATAGAGCCCTCCCCACATATCTGATTATTCTAGGTAAAGGTTCCATTAGGGGGTTGAATAGCCACTAGATTAAGAAACTTAATATTATCTTGAAGCAAGGAATAAGAAGGCCCCGAATAGCTAACTCCCCCTAGTTTTTCCTGCATGGTGCATATAGAGTTAAAATCTCTTGGCAGAATCCAAGGGAAAGAAGGAGTAAGAGAATGAATAAATCTAACATGAGACTAGAGCTTAAGCTTACTAGGAAAATCATTAGGTGCATACATATTGATGAAAAAAATCACCATGCTTGAATCAAAGCACGATGCCACCAGAGAAAGGGAGTTGCTTCCAACCATCCACCAAAGAGGAAAAATTCCTACAAGGGTCCCAAAAACATGCCACACCTCTAGAAAAACCATGAGATCCAACACATTGGAAACAACTTCTCCTCAAAAGTTTGGGAGAAATCTTCATCATATCTTCCACAATAAGCTTGGTCTCTTGAATGGAAAGAATATTTAGATTATGATCACAAACAAAATTGTGAGTAGCCTTTTGTATAGGAATGCTACCAAAACCCCTTGTATTCTAGGATAACACAATAATTTATGAGATGACACAAAGTGAGATTCCAATGTCTTAACAACATCAAATTCCACCAATGATTCTCCCATTTAATCTTCATCTTCTCGAAGTCCTTCCTACTCCAAACTTTAGCTATCTTGTCACCAGTCACTTTCTTTAAGATTTTTTGTTGTATTCCTAGGGGAGGCCCATTATTTTTTACCATCATCCTTAGCCTCAGAATCAATGTCCAACTCATTTGTCCCATCATTGATCATGTTCTTGAAAAAGGAAGTTCTTGCAAAGGAATAAGAGCTAAAACACCCATAGAAGCAACCAAAAGTGACTATCCATGAGTCCCCTACTTAACTAGGGACAGAGAGGGGACATGTCCTTATGGGGTTTCATGAGAGATGTTGGATTGGAGACCATAGGGTATTGACCAATAGGATTTGATTCTTGAAAAAATGGATTCCCAAAGCTGAGATCATGTTCTATTAACTCCAACTCCTCAAATTTTTCAAGATCAAATTTGTTATCAGAAGCCTCTCCGAGCATGGTTTTGTTTTGGCAGTTTGACACCTATGCTTTTGATAAGTATTTCACAAGTATATACCAATTTGAATTAGGATCCTCACTCTAAATCGATGTTTTTCCTTTTTCTTTGAAATTTTTTACATGCACACCAAGTAGAGGTTGTTGGGGTTCAATTTGTAACTTAGAGAAGTTTCTTTATAAATTCACATATTCATGGTAGGTTTGACAATGGAAGGGAAGGGATTCATAATCCACCTATTGAAACCAGCACATACCTCCTAGCCTAATTTCAATAGATTCTTTTAAAGGATTATTTAAACTGATTTCCATGCACAAATAAGCAAATGAGGTTACCCTACAATCAAGATTTTGATGGATGCTACCAATGTAACATAGTTACAATAGAATGAAATATGTCCTTACACCAAAACTCTATCAGAAGGTGAGGTATGTGAATCTAGACCAAAATTATCGATGGAATCTCTTCATATGGATAAAACCCCAAATGCCATGGTTTAATGAAGAGTCCCACTTGATTATGAAAGTATGGGTCCCCTTGAAAAATTACATTGCAATCAACAATGTAATAAAATACCACAAAGAAATATTCATTAGCTCCCAAAATAGCTTCCAAATCTCCTTTAAGATTCTAATTTCTATGGACCCAATTTTATAAAAATGGTAAAGAAATGTGGACCCCCATGAACTTGTAGATGAGTGCATGCTCAACCAAATACAAAAAATCCTTAGCAATTGAGTTTAGTTTGATCACCACCATTGGGTGATCCTTACATCTCTCCAAACACTAATTGTGTTTTGGATGAAATATTTGAGATTGATTGTTCTTCAAATCCTATATTGCATGGAAGAGGAAATTTATTGCATCCTCATGGCTAGAGGATGAAGAAATCTCACCAATGATATCATCTTTAAAATAAACCTATTGGGGGTCCCTTAGACCCTGCATGGGCCATGCATCTTGAACAACCAAAAACCCACAAAGAGCACCCAAAAATATAACACAAAGCAACACACAAAGGAGAAAAACCACAAGAAAAAATAAAGAAGAAATAACAACAAGGGAAAGGGAGCCCACACCACCCCACTTTGCACTAGTGTAAGTTAGAAAAGTAGCCTACAACCTCACCTAGCCATGTAGGTTTGAAAAAAACCTCTTGCACCCATCCATAGCCTTCCTTCCATCCATTGCTTCTTGTTCTTTATGTGTTGTAGGATCAACAATAGTATACAAGTTAATGTAAATGTCTCATGATAATTTATGAGTGGAAATGATATGTCATTCATAAGCTATTAAAGTGCAAGATTGCAAGAAATCAATAGATATAACATATTATTCATCATAGCTAAACCATTATAAAGTGATTATACATTCAAATTTTAAATTTCAAAGTAGGAAAACATGCATAGAACAAAAAAATATATCGAATATTAATTTATATATATATATATATAAGTATAGAGTAATTTTATATATACATATATAAATTTGGTATATATTCCAACTCAAAAAAATATTTATAAAATTTGGCATTTCTCAAGGTCTATATACAATGTATATCTCAAATAGTTATTTCATGTCAAGAAAAGACTAAACTTGTGGAAAATCATCAAAATTCAACCTCTTCACACCACTTCATGGATGCGAATTTGGCTACACAATAACAATTTGAAAAATAAATTAGATTAATTATCTTAATAGTAAATAAATTATACTACTAAATAGAATCTTATCTACTATTTTTATAACTTTCAAATTAACATCTAATCACTAAACTAAACTATAATTTCTCAAAATTATCAATTAAAGTCAAATTCAATTCTTAATTACCCGAACCCTTTATTTTTTTGCTGACAAACATTCAACAAGTTATGGTCCATAAGGATGATCAAGAGCCCTACCATATTGAAATGGTAGAGAATCCACATACATGGATGGGGAATACTATATAAGAATAAAAATTAAATTCACAAAATTAATATATAATTGTTGACAAACAAACATAAACTAAAATTACCTTTGATTGCGACTCGTTTTTCAAATGACAGTCTCTTAGGACAATGAGGTGTTTTAGTATATGACATATTAAAACTGTTGGAAATAAAGGTATAAATTGCAGCAATATGAACTTATTAAAGTGATTGTAAATATAAAATTATGTTTACAAGATTACCATAAAATGATTAAGTGATTGAATATTACAACAATGAAAGAAAAATATGCAACACCACAAGTCATCAACACAAGTGACACAAGATATATATGGAGAAAACCTTGTGGGGGAAAAATCCACACTCAAATAGATCTAATGTTTGTATTCATATTCAAAGAAGTAAATCAATACAACAATCCTCTCTATAATCCAACAACACCTCATCACTTTGACAAATTGCAAAGAACTCATACTTAATCACAATCTCAAGGATCCAATATATAGAAGTTTGTGGGACAAAATACCACAAATGGTATCCCAAAACAAAAAGAAAAAAAAACCTAGAAAAACCCATGCCCACCTTAGTGGACAACCCATAAACATGGAATACAATATTAAATTATCACACATGGCCTCCGCATGGGCACCTAACCCACAACCAATTAGAATTGTTCAAACTAGAGTGCTCCATAACTCTTTGATAGATCTGATAGCTACATGTATGACCATGCACCAACATGCAAACCTAGGCACCCAACCATGCAAGAGCATGAAAAACATGTAAATAACAT
Source organism: Sequoia sempervirens (assembly GCA_007258455.2). Classification (NCBI taxonomy): domain Eukaryota; kingdom Viridiplantae; phylum Streptophyta; class Pinopsida; order Cupressales; family Cupressaceae; genus Sequoia; species Sequoia sempervirens. Next base: position 444,181,455 of record VDFB02270651.1, read on the forward strand.
ACAAGTACATGCAAACTCAAGTGGTCCCCACCCACAAAGTTGGATGCCCATGAGGAATATTCCTCCAAGATGCTTTGTAACCACCACCATAATGGTTCCACCTCTTTGAATGTAATTAAAAAATTTCATAGGAAAATAAATAGTAAATATTTTGTCCCTCATGTCCCCTAAAACACTTTTTAAAGAATGTGGAGACACATAAATAAAATTAGGATAAAAATTATAATGTCATTTATCCTAAGATTCTCCCACTTGACATTATACATTACAATTACATCCATGAGATACAAATAAAATATATAATCAAGTATAGTGATCAAGGCCCATGGCCTTCCTTCACTAGGAGAGCTTATTTGTGGTTATTGGATTAATGAGATAATCTACAATATTATCCAAAGTGTTAACCTTCTCAATAAAAATCCTACCATTCTCTATTGTTCCTCACACAAAGTGATACTGAACATCAACATGTTTAGTAAGAGCATGAAATATTATAATTTATGATAAATATATAACATTTTGACTATCACATCCCATGAGACTCACTCTCCTGCAATCAAATCAAATTCCATTACCAAGTCTCTATAACCAAACTAGCTCTTTAGATGCATGTGTAGCTGCCATATACTCTGCTTTAGTGGTGGATAATGCAACTGTATGCTACCTCTTACTCAAACATAGCCACCAATAGACCTTCAACAATCCAAGTCACCTTCCCAATCTACATCAACAAAACCTTGAATGTCTAATGACTTATCCGCATCATCACTACTATGATAAACCAAACTGTAATATGAAGTACCACACAAATATCTGTATAGGAGTAAATTTGCACCCCATGTGCAAATTCCCCTTTTTCCCTTCTCCACTTTAGAAAACCAAGTTTGGAAGCTAAATTCATCTTAAGCCCACTGACTTGATTCTACTTGGCACTTGTTTTGAGTGTCGGTAGAGGAATTTTTGTCAGAGATGCCTACGCGATGCATAGACATCTGTGCAACACGCTTACGTCCCTAGCAAATTCTGGTAGCTGGAGTTGTAGAGGCATTACACTTCTCATTGGTAGTCGATTTGTAACACCCTCGTTAGCCGACCGACCTGAATATGGTCATTTTCTTCACTCTCTCCTACAAATTCACTCATTCAACAAGCATTTCATCTTCTTCACAGTATCTTCACATCCTCTACAAGCAAAATAAATCTTCTTGACACTCTCTTGCATTCACTTCAAGCATTGTTAGCAACACTTTTGCACTCCATATCAACAACAACAACACTCAATCACTTCAGTAGAGAAAGTGTGGGACACCACCATTGTAGTAGAGGATTGAGTACTCTCATTTTATCCCCCATTAGCCTTGAGTGCTCTTGGTGGAGGTGGCAAGATTTTTTCTCCTCTCCTCTATTACTTGTTTGAGTAAGAACATTTATTGTTTTGTAGTGTTTTAGTGTTCTTTACTTTGTTCCTTCTTTATCATACTATTTCTCCATCATTGCAAACTTGGTTGTCCGTGGACATGGAATCACCAAAGCGGGGGTTTGACTGAGGAAAACACCTTAACATCCCCAACCAAATTTTCCTCTTGCTTGTGTGTAGGTGTACGTGCTACTTGGAGCAAGCTAGGGAACAAATTCCTTTATGAGATCATTCCTTCCACCCTAACTCTTGTTTATTTACTTTATCATATTAGAGCATACTTTGTCTACTTCATAACATTGTTTTGGCCCTTTAGAAGTAGTTAGCTAGGTTGTTAGTCTATTTTCTAGAGGTCAACCTTGTCTCTTCAGTCCTCTGGCCGTACGAAGGCCAGTGCACTTGAGAGACGCCAGTACGCCATGCTATCTTCCCGGGACTACACTTTTTTCCTTGAGTAGAGAGCTTCCTGAGGTGCAGTGTTGAACCCAAAAACTAGCTCGCTTATCCCCATTCTGTGTTTTGGGTCTGCAAAGTGATCAAAGGACCTTAAATTCCTCATCTTTCTTGTCCTGCATTTCCTAATACCGCTTTTAGCTGAGGTAAGCTAGGGAAACCTTCCTCTCTTGGCCCTTTGTGACCTAGGGCCTTGCACGTGGTTAGTCCCCATACCTTACATTTTGGTGAACCCAATGTGAACCAATGTTTGTTCATCCATTGGTGGTGGGGCTTCTCCCGTATACCTTACAACCATTATATCCCTAAGTTTTGTGAAGGTTGATGAGCATCACAACCCAGTCCACAACTTCTAGGCATATTGTCAGGAGATGTATATGACACCTCCCATTAGATAGGATGAAGGTCTCTACTAGTTTCTCTACAGGCCTTTTATCTAATCTCGCCATTGGTCTGGCTGTGCAGGAGCAACTATCAAAGTACAAGATGGGATTCTTCAAAGAGATCGGGGTATGTGTAGGATCATCATGGAAAAAAACAAGCCCTTAAGTAGTGAAAAATTCATAAAAAATAGAGTTAGGCAGCTTGACATAAAATTTTGAATAAGTTATCTGTATTATTTCAAAAATATGTAAGAATAGAATCAGTAGCAAATTGAATATAGTTTCTAAACTACTAGGTTTATTTAAAAAGTTAAAATCTATTTGGTGAAAATTTGAAATTTCAATGCAGTAGTACTTAAATTTCAAGGCAAAAATAAGAAGTAGGTGTTTGTCTAATCACCCTAACCACAATAAAATGATAATATTTTTTAATAATATTTTAGATATAAGTAGAGCAATCATGTCGCAATGTGATGCATTTCTTTTTCTAATTTTTTCCCAAGTAAATAATTAATTATGAATTTTTTATTACAACTTTTAAAAAATATAAAAAATGTGTATGTCTGACCACCTTAACTTGGTCAAAACTTCATGAAATTCATTTTTTTTAATCCTATAGTATGTGAAGCATAGAATGTGACACATGCTTCAAATTCAAAAAATGTGATACCGTTTGAAAGCTATAGATGTTTTTCAATCAGCTTATCAATCAAGACTTTAGTCGTAATTCAAATAGAAAATGAATAATAATAATTTATTAAATTCAAAGTAAAGCATAATTTATATTGGTGGAAAGCTGAGAATTTCCTTTAAAAAACCTTTTCATTTCATCAATTTTGGGTAAAAGAAAAATTCATCAACCACATACCCTACACATACCCATCATATCGCCACTTTTTGGCCCATCATAATCCTACACATACCGACTGATCAGGTCCCCACTCCTCCTGCATCTTGTACACCGTCATCGGTAGATGAGCATAAGGTTGTTTAGATTCCTTCAAACAATGCCTTTGCCCTTGCCAAAGGATTGGGAAACTTGGAAAATCACTTGGAAAGAAACCCAAAGATGGTCAGGGCCATTTGGGTCATTAGCAAGCTAAAACATATGATGGGTAAGGATAGAATGGGCATAGAACTTCTGAATAGCCTCATTAGTTTGGCTTAGGTATGTGCTCCTTCGAACAATCTTAGCATTAGACAAGGAGTCACTTTCAAAGAGCATGAAGGACAGTTAGGAGTATCGATTCCTCCTACATTTATCTACATGGCCGATGTAGTCCCTTATATCAACATCCCTTTTGTCTCTGAAAAACCCAAAAATATCAAAGTAAACAAGGTCCCATTGGGTTTTAGCTTTACCCCTCCTATCACCTCTAGTGGTGGAGGCTTTGGCAAGATGAGTGATGGAGGCTTTGGTAGTGGTGGTGGATTTGGTAACAAAGGTGGTGTTGGTGGAGGCGGTTTTGGTTGAGGTCATAGTGGTGGCTCCAGGAGTAGAGGTGGCTTCGACAGAGGACCTACTAGTGGTAGTGGCTCTGGTAGTGGTTCTAGTGGGGGTCACACCAGTGGCAGTTCTAGAGGTGGCTTTGCCAGTGGTTCTGGAGGAGGTCCCTCTGGCCCTCTATCTTCTAATTACCCTTCTTCACAATATGGGTAAGATGCAGAGCTAGTTGGCGAGTCTCTCCCAAGCCTCTTCCTAGCCTATCTTTCATCCCTTCTTTCTGCATAGCCTGTTATTAGTTGCAATCTTAAAAACTCCCTTCCCTCAAGGAATGGAGATCCCTAAATTTGAAAAGTATGGTGGTAAAGGGGACCCATAGACACATGTATCCACATTTAACGCCATGTGCACAAACTTCTTCCATTACGATGCATTAATGGCTAAATTGTTTCCTCGATTTCTCAAGGAAACATCACTCAAATGGTATTGTTCCTTGCACAAAAATTCCATTTTCTCATTTGACCAACTTTTCAATCAATTCCTTAGATAATTTCAAGCAAACATCAGGCCAAAGATGACCTTTTCAGATCACATCCGATGTAAACAAGGTGACAATGAAAAGATCATTGATTTCATAGCACACTATCAAGCGCTCCTTTCACAAATCTTGTACCAATTGCCTAATTCTGATGTACAAAAGGTATTCATAGGGAACTTACAAAGCCTTGGCAAGAGAAACCCACCCTTATGAAGTATCCTTCTTTCACACATTTGTGTGCAGCCCTACGAGAGTACCAATAGAAAATTGTTTAGTTTGGGGGATCATCCTTGTGCTCCCATTTTGAAGGAAAGTCATGATATCAATCTTTGGGAAAGGTACGAATGTTACAAATGTAGTAGTTGTTGCTGACGACAACAACCTCAAACGTAACCAAAATTTCACAAAGTTATCAGAATCTTATTCTTCTATCTTAGAGAAGTTATTGAAGGATAAGATCGTAACCTTGCCAAGTCTTAAGCCTCTTAAGGAGCCTTAGCCTAATTGGTATGATGGAAGCACTTATTGTTAGTACCATTGAGTTAATGGAAATGATACTAAATGTTGTATGCAACTGCATCATTAGATACAAGACCACATCGAGGATGGTACCATTCATCTCAATGGGAGTAAACAAAACACTAACAAATCAATGGCGAAAGCTAATAATGAATTGCAGATATACACAAACCCATTTTCGTCACACTCTGCTAACATGATTATTGATCCCACTGATTTTGTTACTCAACCAGAGGCCTATATTAACATGGTGACAATGACTTCTACCACTCTACCTAGACCCAGTTTTTCATACATAGCATTCACGTCACATGACTTTCCCTTACATAACAAGCCTTCTCCCCTCTACATTCTTGCTCGCCTCAATGGTTACATTGTGATGGGGGTCTTGGTAGATCCCACGAGACATGTGAATGTCATTATGAAAGAAACATTAGTATTGAATTAATTACAAAGGGAATAATATGAAGAAACAAAATCTACCATCCGTACGCACAATGGTATGTGTCTCAAGCCCTACAACTCGATAACCTTGTCCGTCCTACTTGGACCTAGGGTTGTTGACACAATTTTTGATGTTATCCCAAAGTTAGATCTATTCAGGATGAAGCTAGTAATACCTTGTCTAGCTTCCATGAATGTAATTTCCTCCATTATTCATAAATGTTTAAAATTCTCCCACGAAGGAGTCATGCATGTAGTGCATGACACTAGATATTAGCCTCTGGTGCCCCATGGTGGATATCTGTTGGATCACTTTTGTCCTACCCCAGTCAGTCCACTTCCTCTAAGAATGGTCCTACTTTACAATAATTATGTAAAGTATAAGAATAGGGGCAAGGGATAGCCTAAATTGACCCTTCCTATGATACAGTGATTGGCCACCTCATCTTCTCGAAAGGAGAAGGAAAAGCACACATCGATCACTCCCCCTTACTAGAAGGGAAAGGAAAGGTCCAAACTCACTCCCTCTCCTTCTTGTAAAGGAAAAGTGAAGGTTTCCTTATCCCAAAATTCCTCGTCCTCTCCTCTTTCTTTGGAGGAGTATTTGATGAGTCATCCCGATGGCTACCCGTTGAATCCGATGATACCTCCTTGGTGCAGGCCAAATCTCAGGATCTCAAATCTCCCTAATGAATACCCCAGACCATGGTATTATTTATATGCTAGAAAGAAAGGTTCCCAAAGGGAATTTGATCTAAAGCCTCCTACTATTCTTGCTCCCAAGGCAGTGAATGGGAAGAGGCCCGCAGCTGAGGCTCTTGAGTCGAGTCTTCTTGTTGCTTCTCAACCTGCTCCTCCTGCTCCCATTCAGGAGTTTGTTCCTCCACTAGAGATGGCTATGGTGGATATTACCATGGTTGAGCAGGAGCTCTCCATTCCAATGCATCCTCTAGCCTCCAACTCAAAGAGTCGTAGAAACCACCTTGTGCACGAGCACAAGCACCGACGAAAGGCTCTTCTAGCTAAGCAGGCTGCCTCATAGAGGAAGAGGAGACAACCACCCTATTTAAGGGCCTCCTATAGTGTCCTCATCTCTCCTTCCCTCTTCTTCCCTTCAGTCTAGTTCTTTATTGCTTATGGCTTTGAAACATAGATTTTTGGGACCCTATGGACTACTTTTGCACTTCTAGGGTTTTTCACCTAAAACGAGAGAGATAGGGCCAAAAATGCTAATGTATCACTCAAATAAGAATGTATGAAATGTTGTTTAATGTAAATGAACTTAACTAAATGAAATTGACTAATCCGAATGACAAAAAATGAATGCAAAATTGCAATTACACCAATGTTTGAAAACACATTGTGATATGCAAATAACTATGTAAATGAAGAAATAATAAAAAACAAAAAGTACAGGGATGAATCTGAGTGCACCTAGAAGAATTGTGATGATTCTGGAGTGTTTTTTGTGTTGATGGAAATTACTGAATTTTCACAGTGGGATTCATTCGCCCAGGGTGGTGAATCAGTCCTCTTGGTGAAAAAGTGTCAGGAGCTTGTTTTTGTCTATCGGGATCCATAATCTGAAAAAATTCAGATTTTTAGTCCTAGGGTGGGACTCATTTTCCATAGGCGGTGAATCAATCCTCTCCCATTTTTTTGAAAAATTAGGAAACAACTTTGCAACACCAGATTTGGAAAAGTCTGCTTGTCGGGTTGTCGAAGTTAGTTCTGCAGAAAATAGACAAATAACTCTCTCCAAGCTTGAATTTGACTCAAGTTGACTTGAAGCACCTAGTTTACTTGGAAATCAATCTTCAACACCTAATTACCTATCAAATCTCCATACAAAGAGCTACAAACAAACATGCAATAGGAGAAAAATGATTGAGGGTTAGTGAATAGGGGTTTGCCTTGGTCAAACCCCACTTTTGGTAATTAAACCCTTGAAAAGATAATGAAATGAAAGAGAAAGATACACTAATAACATGCAAGTGCTATCAACTTACCTAACCCTTGATGATGCAAGTCTAAAGTAATGTCAATGGCTGCTTCAAAGTGCTTGAATAGTGCTTGAATGCTTGAGATTTCTTGAATATGAAGTGTGAATGTTGGAGGATGTAAAATGAGATGAATACCACTTATTTATACAATTCTTATGCCTTAACATCTTTGCATACCTCATCATAGGCTGACATCAAGTGATTTTGAATAAAATCCTAAAAGGAAATTTGATATATTTTGAATTTGGGGCCAAGGAGGACTCATTCGCCACCCATGGAGAATGGGTGCCACCTAGGACCTGTTGTGCAGTTTTCGCACACATGCCCCGCTGAAGGCAGGGACCCTCTTTCGCTCTAGTTTTTGGTGTCTTGGCCCTTTCATTTTGAGGTTTTATCTTATTTTGGCATGTGTTCAAATGTTTATTTTGATTGCCTAAGTGATTTCCCTAAGTTATTCATTTAAAATCTTAAGCTCTGGGTGAATTTCGGGTTTTTACCCTGATTCGGGACTTTCCACCCTGGCCAGATTTTCCCGGATCTTGCTCGAACTCCGGCTGAGCACTATCATTAAGAGATTTTTAGTCTTCATGGAATTTTGCGTGGGCTAGATTTTTTCGAATTCTGTCCTATCATCGGGATTCTGAGTTTTTCTGACTGTCTCGTCAATTGCATTTAATGTCATCTGTACCATTGGAAAATGATGTATTTAACTAATTTTTGAGGTCTTTTGTGCCATTATGCTTTGTTTTTTATCATCAATTGAGCTACGGAGTGCATTCTTGCTAGTGTTTGATTAGATTTGAGGCGTTGAAGTTTGAATTGTTTAATTTGAGTGGCGATTTCTAGTGCATTCCTCCCGCTGTTCTTTGTGGGCACCATTAAATTCACGTTTGTTGCTTCTGAGATCTATTTCCACTTCACAATGGTATGTTTTTGATTTCCTTGCTTTTAATTGATGATTTCGGATAATGCATTGATGTTATAAGAGCTTTTGGGGTTCAAATTCTTGAATATTTAATCATTTCATGATTAGGGTTGTCCAGCATTGCTTTATTTATCATCTCCCAAGTGAATTTTGAGGTCCTTTGTTTATTTGCATTTTGATGAACTTGCTTGATAGCCATTATTTTCCCCTAGTCAAGAATTAGCATTTGAAATGTTTAAATTCTGAGATTGCATGTGCATTAATGGTGGGTGTATAGGGTTTGAAACCTAGGGCGTCACCACTTCGTCTTACTCCACTCTAAAATTGGCCTAGAATGCTAAGAAAATCCATAGAAGGCCCGTATTAAACTTTCCCTAAGCTTAAATCTCTGAAATTCATAATCAATCTAGTGTTCTGGGAAAAATCGTGATTTAACGCCGATGTTCGGGTTTCGCAGTCACCTCGGGATTTTCTGTCTCTAGCGAATTTTCCCGATCTCCTCCATTTTTTTGGAATCTACTATCATCTTCGGAGTTTCATATATTCCATGGATTTTTGTTGACCCCAAATTTTCCTGAAGTCTTATGTCACCTAGATTTTTTGAAGTTTGCAAAGTGTCTCTGCCTTCGCGGAAATCCGTCTCCGACAGATTTTCTCGAAATCTAATGAAATATGATAGAGTATGGAATAGTTGGATTTATTAATGATTTATGATGCATTTTATGATTAATCCATGCTATATTTGGATCTCACATGTTGTATATTGATTGAGAATGATCAGACTTAATTGTTAGTGGGTGTTTCATAATTTTTTCACCAGAATCCACCTAGTCTGGAATTTCCTGAAATTCCTCTCTGGCTCAGAATCTGCGGATGGTCCTGAAACCCAAAATTTGTTATGATCATTTTATATGAGATTTAATAACACCTTGATTGTATGAGGTTCATTCTAATGGTGTTTTGATGGATTAACATTTCCTTCCTGTGGTTTTTACTATGATTTTCTTGTTGAGTGCAGGTTGAATATAGCAAGACAGTGGAGGGATCCTTAATATCTGAGGTAGAAAGGACTAAAATGGATGTCAAGAGAAAGATCTCTAAGAGTAAAATCACATCAATCTGGTAAGAGGTGACTAATACAAATGTCGGGTTGTGGGATTATGAGGAATTTAAAGAAAGAATGGTAGCTAAGGATGTTCCTTTGGTGGCTAGAAGAATGAAGGAATCGGGTTTGTCACATGTAGCAGGCTTTCCTGCCATAGTCTAGTTCTATGAGCTTGTCCTTGAGTGTGCAAGACACTATGACCAAGGTACACAGAGAATCATTGGTCCACAAGGGAGATTGGTGGAAAACCTAAATCTGGTTTCCATTGCACAGACTTTCGATATGTCAGATAGGTCTCACGTGGTGGCATTTAACATGGAGGCAGGCAAAAGGTTCTACGAAGAACAAACTGTTAAATCTCAACAACTCATCAATTCCAAGTTGCCTAAACAACTATTCAAGGAAAAATTCAAGGAGTACTATGATGCCATCACATTGCTCAACAGGGTGGTTGGATTAAGAAATGCAGGTGTGTTTGAGAATTGGATGTGCCACACTATTGTAAGGATGGAACAAGAACAGATCGATTATCATTGGGCTGGTGTGATTAGAAGAGTGATCCATGAGCAGCTATCCAATGTGTTGCAGACCAAGACCTTCACGATGACTTCATATTTGGTTTATGCACTTGCAAAAATTTTCCCCTACAAAGGATTGAGTACAAGGGGAATCTTTAGGCAGGATGTTATTTATGAGGTTTACCCTGAATTGCACCTAGGAAGCTCAAGCTATAGGAGGGTGAATGATGCATTAACCATGCACATCACTAGATTTCTTCAAGGTGCAGAGTATGTAAGAATTTCAGTTGACAAGAATATCTTAGATTTTATCACAATTACAAATGTCTTTGCTTCTCAAATTATTTATGAAACAGAACATCAAGAAGCAGAGATGGATTTGGAAGGGGTAATCAATTTGAAGACCAATACAATTCCCAGAGGAATGGTACAAGTAGAGAGAATCTTTGATCTGGATAAGGTCAGGGATCAGGAACAGGATGCCAGGAATGAGTCCATTAGTGGACAATGTGACAAATATAATATGGGATCTTAGGATGATGTCAAAAATGTATTTATTGGAAAAGTATGCACTCTAGAAGAAAGGAAAGGGATCATCAATGCATTACATAGATATCCAGATGTGATAGCTTGGAGTTATGAAGACTTAAAGACTTATGATACATCAATCATAACCCATACTATTTCGCTCAATCCAGGAGTAAAACCTTTCAGACAGAGGTAGAGACCCATCAACGCTTTATTGGAACCCATAATACAGAAGGAAGTGTAGAAATTGTTGTCTGCAAGAATCATATTTCTAGTCAGACACTCAACTTGGGTTGCAAACCTGGTTCCAGTGCAAAATAAAAATGGTGAAATTAGGCTATGCGTAGATTTCAGGAACCTAAATAGAGCATCAGAGAAGGATAACTATCTAGTACTATACAACCAATTCATGGTACAGTATGAGGACAGACACAAGATTGCTTTCACCACCAAGTGAGGCACTTTTGCATATAGGAGGATGCCTTTTGGCTTGATTAATGCTGGAGCCACATTCCAAAGAGCCATGTACATTTCCTTTAAAGACATCATTGGTAAGTGTATAATCATTTATATGGATGATTTGACAGTCTTTTCAAAGAAGAGAGGTGATCATATCTCAGATTTGTGCAAAGTTTTTCAGAAATGCAAAGAGTTTGGTATATCACTCAATCCAAAGAAATGCATCTTTGGAGTTAAAAAAGGTAAATTGTTAGGGAATGTTCTCTCTGAAAAGGGAATTGCAATTGATCTAGAATGCATAGAGGCCATTCTCAAGATTCCACCACCTGCTAGTAAGAAAGAAATGAAATCATTCTTTGGAAAGATCAACTTTGTGAGGAAGTTCATCACTGGGTTTACAGAAATAGTTAAACCGTTGAATGCAATGTTGAAGCAAGAGGCCAAGTTTGAATGGAATGCATAAGCAAAGGAAGCATTTGTAGAGATAAAAAGGGCTATTATTGAATCTCCAATTTTGGTGAGTCTAGACTATGCTAAACCATTCTATATATATTCATTTGCTTCTTACCACTCCTGTGCTGCTATGTTAACTCAGAAATATGATCAAGGAAATGAACATCCTATAGCATTCATGAGTGCACCATTGAAGGATGCGGAGATGAGATACCCGAAAAGAAGTCTTATGCTTTAGTCAGGGCTGTAAAGAAGTTTAGACATTATATCCTCAGAAACAAGATCTTTGCTATAGTTCTTGATCCTGCAGTTAAGTTGTTGTTAATGCAGAATGAGTTAGGAGAGCGTAGAGCTAAGTGGGTAACTATGTTATAGGAGTATGACATTGAGATTCATCCCATGAAGTTGGTAAGAGGGCAAGGGCTTACGAAGACAATGGCAGAGACAGGCCCTGATCTTACAGCTCAGAATTACAATTTAGAAGATGTTTCCCCTGGCGAATGGTATGATGACATCATCCATTTTCTCTTGAATCAAAGATGTCTTGATAATCTTAATGCAGTACAAAGATGGGAATTGTGCTTGAAGAGTGATAGTTTCATGTTGAAAGGAGTTGTGTTGTATAAGAGGAATCATGAGGGTATTTATTTGAGGTGCTTAGGAAGGGTAGAGTCTGAAAGAGTGATGTTAGAGTTTCATGACAGATATGGTATAGGCCATGGATCAGCACCTTCTACAACAAACCAGATTCTAAGTGTTGGTTACTATTGGCCTACACTATTTAAGGATACACACAACCATGTTAGAACCTATCATGTGTTCCAAACTGCCACCACTAGAGAGAAGTATGCAGCCCTCCCACTCTAGCCGGTCTTTGAGGTAAAACCTTTTGCACAGTGGGGAATGGACTTCATAGGTCCGATCAATCCACCTTCCTCTGCAGGTCATAGGTATATCCTTACTATCACTGATTATTTTACAAGATGGACTGAGGCCCTTGCTTGCAAGTAATGTACTTCTAAGGTGGTAATTAATTTCATCTAATCAGGTATCATTATCCATTTTGGATTTCCTATGTCATTAGTTTGCAATAATAGTCTTGCGTTTTCATCATTGAAGTTTTCTAATTGGGCTTTTGATCATGGGATTATCATTAAGTTTGCATCCAATTATTATCCTCAGGGTAATGGTTTGGCTGAGTCATCCAACAAAAATCTCCCGACTGTTATCTGCAAACTTTTAGTGAGAAATCCAAAGGATTGGCATACCCAACTCAAATTTTCTCTTTGGGCAGATCACACAAGACATAAGACTTCCATAGGAATATCACCTTATCACCTGGTTTATGGATTAGATCCTGTGCTCCCTATTCAGTTGAAAATCCCTACCTTATAGTTCATTAATGACTATTATGATGAGGGAGATAAACGTGAGGCTATACTTGCTTAATTGTTACACCTTGAGGGAAAAAGAGATTAAGCCTTGGAAAACTTTGCTAAACATCAAGGGGTTGTCAAGAGATGGTTTGATAAAAGAGCCAAGGTAAAAGCTTTTAGGATTTATGACTTGGTTCTTTATTGGGATAAAGCCCATGACCATAAGGGAGAGCATGGAAAATTTGATAATTCTTGGCTTGGCCCTTACCATATTTCAGAAATTCTGGGAGATAATGCTTTCCGTTTGAAAACTCTCACTGGAGAGGACATCCCACTACCTGTCTGGGCAGTATTTGAAGCATTATTTCCAGTCTTGAGATGCTTTCAGCTCTTTTTCTATACATAGTTAGACTAGGTTTCCCTTTCTGCTTTGTTTTGTTTTTTTTGGTTAGTGTAGGTTTGCTTTCGGTTTGTTTTTTTTTGCTTTGCTCTTGCTTTGAGGGTTTTCCTCTTTTCACCTGGATGTGTTGCACTTGTATGGAAAATATATCATTATCTGGGACTGTTCTAAGTATTTTATTGGTGGACTTTAGTCTTGTATCTTGAAAGGATGGTTGGCATTTTTGTTATCATCAAGCAATCTAAGTTTTTGATTTAGAGAAGATGAGTCACTGATTGCGATTTGAATTTGAAGTATTCTGAACTCCTATATCTTTCATACATCTTAAGAATCTTGATGTTACTGCCGGTCCCTTGTAAGGTTTTTTCAGGTGAAAAATCCTATTTCTGCTTCAGCGCCACTGTGGTTCTCAGCCCTAAGTGTGAACTTCATTGTTCACAGGTTGAAATGAAAAGTGACAGAAAAGAATATCAAAAGAAAGAACAACGAAATATTGAAAATTAAAAGAATGAATTCAACTTATTAGGAGTATCTAAATATCTCTATCGGGGCTATAGATGCCTGGCTGGCAATAGAGCTATGTTCAGGAGAGTCATAACGATAACCTCGTCTGGGCTATAGACGCCTGACTGGCAACAAGGCCCTATCCAGGGTGCTTTTGAAGATAGAATCCTTACATAGCCTGACTCAACTAAGCTTGGTTCCTACAGTAGCTTAAGGAGGGAAATGAACTCATATGCACACACTTGGATTTTCAGTTTATGGAAGGTTCAGTCTACCCTTTGGTTCTAATTCTTTAGTCTTTGCATTTTGACTTATTTGTTTGATAATGGAGATTGAAACCAGAGATTTTGTGTTCTCGATTCCTGTTCGTCATCAAATGCTCTAGAGCATTTCCGAGCAGAGTAGCCATTTGTTGTGTAGTTTTTGCACACACGCCCCGCTGAAGGTAGGGACCCTCTTTCACTCTGGTTTTTGGTGTCTTGGCCCTTTCATTTTAAGGTTTTGTCTTATTTTGGCATGTGTTAAAATGTTTATTTTGATTGCCTAAGTGATTTCCCTAAGTTATTCATTGAAAATCTTAAGCTCTGGGTGAATTTCGGGTTTTTACTCTGATTCAGGACTTTCCACCCCGGTCGGATTTTCCCAAACCCTGCTCAGACTACGGCTGAGCATTGTCATTCAGAGATTTTCAGTCTTCACGGAATTCCACGTGGACCAGATTTTTTTGAATTTTGTCCTGTCGTCGGGTTTTCAGGTTTTTCTGATTGTCTTGTTGATTGCATTTAATGTCGTCTGTACCATTGGAAAATGATGTATTTAACTAATTTTTGAGGTCTTTTGTGCCATTATGCTTTGTTTTTTGTCATCGATTGAGCTACGGAGTGCATTCTTGTGAGTGTTTGATTAGATTTGAGGCGTTGAAGTTTGAATTGTTCGATTTGAGTGGCAATTTCTAGTGCATTCCTACCATTGTTCTTTGTGGGCACCATTAAATTCATGTTTGTTGCTTCTGAGATCTATTTCCACTTCACAATGGTATGTTTTTTATTTCCTTGCTTTTAATTGATGATTGCGGATAACGCATTGATGTTATAAGAGCTTTTGGGGTTCAAATTCTTGAATATTTAATCATTTCATGATTAGGGTTGTCCAATGTTGCTTTATTTATCATCTCCCAAGTGAATTTTGAGGTCCTTTGTTTATTTACATTTTGATGAACTTACTTGAGAGCCATGATTTTCCCCTAGTCAAGAATTAGCAGTTGAAATGTTTAAATTCTGAGATTGCATGTGCGTTAATGGTAGGTGTATAGGGTTTGAAACCTAGGGTATCACTACTTCATCTTACTCTGCTCTAAAATTGGCCTAGAATGCTAAGAAAATCCATAGAGGGCCTGTATTAAACTTTCCCTAACCTTAAATCTCTAAAATTCATGATCAATTTGGTGTTCTGGGCAAAATCGTGATTTAACGCCGATGTTCAGGTTTCGCAGTCACCTCAGGATTTTCCGTCTCTAGCGAATTTTCCCGATCTCCTCTATTTTTCCAGAATCTGCTATCATCCTCAGAGTTTCATATATTCCGTGGATTTCCATTGACCCCAGATTTTCCCGAAGTCCTATGTCGCCTAGATTTTCCAAAGTTTGCAAAGTGTCTCTCCCTTCGCGTAAATTCGTCTTCAGTGGATTTTCCTGAAATCTGATGAAATATGATAGAGTATGGAATAGTTGGATTTATTAATGATTTATGATGCATTTTATGATTAATCCATGCTATCTTTAGATCTCACATGTTGTATATTGATTGAGAATGATCGTACTTAATTGTTAGTGGGTGTTTCATGATTATTTTGCCAAAATCCGCCTGGTCTGGAATTTCCCAAAATTCCTCTCTGGCTCAGATTCCACAGATGGTCCTAAAACTCAAAATTTGTTATGATCATTTTATATGAGATTTAATAACACCTTGATTGTATGAGGTTCATTCTAATGGTGTTTTGATGGATTAATATTGCCTTCCTATGGTTTTTACTATGATTTTCTTGTTGAGTGCAGGCTGAATATAGTAGGATAGTGGAGGGATCCTCAATATCTGAGGCAGAAAGGATTAAAATGGACATCAAGAGCAAGATCCCTGAGAGTAAAATCACATCAATTTGGTCAGAGGTGACTAATACAAATGTCAAGCTATGGGATTATGAGGAATTTAAAGAAAGAATGGTAGCTAAGGATGTTCCTTTGGTGGCTAGAAGAATGAAGGAATTGGGTTTGTAACATGTAGCATGTTTTCCTTCCATAGTCTAGTGCTATGAGCTCATCCTTGAGTGTGCAAGAAACTATGACCAAGGTACACAGAGAATCATTGGTCCAGAAGGGAGAGTGGTAGCAAACCTAAATCCAGTTTCCATTGCACAGACTTTCGATATGTCAGATAGGTCTCACGTGGTGGCATTTAACTTGGATGCAGCCAAAGAGTTCTATGAAGAACAGAATATTAAATCTCAACAGCTCATAAATTCTTGGCTGGAGAAGCTTAAGTCTCATTATTCCAAGTTGCCTAAATAGATATTCAGAGCAAAATTCATGGAGTACTATGATGCCATCACATTGCTCAGCAGGGTGGTTGGATTGAGAAATGCAGGTGTGTTTGAGAATTGGATGTGCCACGCTATTGTAAGGATGGAACAAGAACATATTGATTATCATTGGGTTGGTGTGATTAGAAAAGTGATCCATGAGTAGCTATCCAATGTGTTGCAAACCAAGACCTTCACGATGACTTGATATTTGGTCTATGCACTTGCAAGATTTCACCCCTACAAAGGATTGAGTACAAGGGGAATCTTCGGGCAGGATGTTATTTATGAGGTTTACCCTCAATTGCACCTAGGAAGATCAAGCTATAGGAGGGTGAATGATGCATTCACCATGCACATCACCAGATTGCTTCAGGGTGCAGAGCATGTAAGAATTTTAGATCAAGCCAAGGAGCTCATCAAGAAATATGGTGCTTAGTTTGTTCAGTTCCCAACTTTCTCCTACATTTGGATTGATGGCTGCCAAAGGGATCCTTATAGGCTTCCAAGGTATCCTACTGATCGTATCATACTTTTGAAAATCCCTAGACATATATGTGACTTCGATACCATTGTTAAAAGAGATAAACATAAGATTGGATTTGGTGGAGACTTCCCTTTGAGGATTGGCATCGGAGAGGCATGTCCTTCCATTATTTCTACCCAAGCTTCAGAGGAGGAGATGAGCACTCTTGGCTTATCTTTTCACTCCAAGAGATCAAGGTTTGACATCACAGGTGAAGCCCAAAAGAAGGCCAGTAGAGAGTATAGCCATAAGGTTGATTTGGAGGATTACTAGGCCAATTGCAGTGATCAATTTGAGGTTAGAAAGAAGTTTTCTCGCCTTCCAGATGAATTGATCTGTTTATAGAATGTGAAGGCAGTGCATGATCAACTTGAAGATGATGGAAATCTAATCTAGGATCATGCTTATGTGGCAGTGAAGGACAAGCCGATTTGTGATGTGGATTGGTTAGAGGAAGAAAAGACAAAACTAAAACAGTTGATGGATCCAGTTATCAAATTTACCAAGATGTGGCTAAGGCATAAACTTTGGGAGTTGGAGAATGAACGTGTATAGTGCACCTATGAGCTGATGGGAGATTTAGATCCTCACTCCACTTCTGAGGAATCAACCGAACAAGATCCTAAGGGAAAAGGTAAGTTGGATTCCCCTTTCAAAATAAAGATTAAAGGTGCTCAAGAAGAGGAAGCCCTAGGAGCAGAAAAATAGAGAAAGCCAATTGCTAAGAAGAGGACAAGGACTAAGAAGTCTGAACAGAAAGAAATGGAAAAGAAGAATCTTGAGGTTGATGTTGTTGTGATCAAAAGGAAACCTCCAAGGTAGGAGAGGAAGACGTTACTCCACTGGTGGTAAATGTAGAAAGCTTAGAAGAGAAGACATGGGTGTACACAAGGAGGTCTAGGACTCCTCCTAAGAATAGTGTGCCTAAATTCTTCCTTCCTCTAGTTATTTCTCATGAGGAGTGGCATGATGATGTTCCTTCCACCCATGAAGCTCAAAGCGAACCAGGTGAATATGAGAAAGTTGAAGATCATCCAAACACCGAAGGGGAGGAATTTCATGAGGGTGACCTTTATAGTGCAGAACCTAAAATTGATAAGGTAATGCAGTCTCCCTTGGTTGCATATGCAGAGTCACCTGTTGGAACCGAGGAGGTTAAATCCCCTCTAGGAGATGAAGAAACAGAAAAGATCCCATCACCTAAACATAAGGAGGAACATGCTAAAGAGAAGGAAAGCAAGACAGAGATTCCTAAGAAGCAGGATTTGGATAAAGATGTACCTAAAGATCAGCAGGAGGAAGTGGAATAGACTGAAGTACAATTGGAGTCCACTATCCCTGATTGGTTGGACAAGGAGATAAGAAGAAAACAAGTTGTTGTGGAAGATACTCCACTGAATTGGGATGAGCTGCTAGCCAAGATTGGAAAGGATAAAGGTAAAAAGAAGGCTAGGGTGATTTCAAGGATTGAAAGAGATGAGGCAAGCAACAGGGTTGTCCACATTGCAACCCCTGCTCCAGATAAAAAAAGAGACGATGTGATTGGAAAGGACTATAATGTTCAGACTTTCAATTTAGGGCCTACATTTGTTGAGCAGGATATTGAAGATTATCAGGGTCCTAGTGCAGTCATCTTGGGTAGATTGAGGAAGGAAATAAAGACTAAGCAGGAGCTAAAAAAGGAAAATGAGAATCTCAAGAAATGCTTGGAGGATCTAATGAAACCCTTGCAATCAATTAACCCCTCTGCCTCTGTTGCAAAGCCTTTACCTCAAGAGACTATCACTGAGTTGGAAAAGATGAAGGCTTCCACTCTTGCCACTACAAATTGGCTGCAAGGTGTGTGAACCAAAGGTAATGAGGCCATTAAGGATATTTTATCAACTAGGAAAGATGTTGTAAGGACAACTGATTGGTTGAAGGAGGTATTAGCATAGGATAATGAAGATACAACTCTCCTACTACAAAAGACAAAAACTATCATGGAATACACCAAGGATAAGCTAATAAGAGATAAAATTATTCCTTCCTCCAGAGCTACTGAACCTTGGGAGTGGTTTGAATCATTGCAAATCAGGAAGAAGGTTTTGAAGAAGATTTACAAATAGAGGAGGCAGATTGATGATACCCTTGCTGGTGTTTATAATGGATCCATTGCTTTCTTTGAGATTATGACAGGGAGGAGGAAGATTTCCCCTAAGTATTTGAGTTTGGAACAGTTGAGAAGATGGTGGCATGATGTTTATGCTCTAGTTAGTGATGATTCTGTTTCTGAGCACCAGTTGGATGATGCGGCCACTTATATTGTTATTGAAAAATATATGACATATAAGGGTGATTGGGATAAGTCGATAAAATAGTCCAGGGAAGAAATTGCGTCAATTGAAAGGTGACTTAGGGTTTTTCCTTTGCCACCTGTGGCCAACTAATTGGATAGGGTGATTTTGAAAGTTCATGAGATGCTGGATCAGAATAAGGACAAGGGGGAAGGTAGTTAATGATTGGCTACATCGATATTTGTGCTTCCCTATTATTTTTCCATGCATTGGTCCGAGCTGTATTCCCAGGCTGACCTAGATGAAGTTCATGCATTTAATGCATATGTTATCTCATTTTGAATTTCTCTTGGCCAACTTGTTGTGCCTAATTATTATTGTAAAATCCTATCTAGGCCGACATGTGTTCGGGGGTTCTATAAGTATGGCATTTTTTCTCTTTTTTAATGGTTAAGAATAGACATAGACAAATAGAGAGATGGCTAGTGTAGAAGCAAATTTAGTAGAGCAAGAGTTAGAAATTAGTTCTTCTCAAGAAAATATTGTAACAAAAAGCTAGAATTGTTGCTATAGTGGATAATTTGATGCAAGTAATGACATTGTGATTTGGTGCCATACTTGTGTTTCTCTTATCTTGCATGGTTCTTGTTATTCTATCTTTAGAATTGCTTTGAGGAAAATTGATGTTTAGAATTAGATATGATTCAATGATGTTTATGGTTTGATATTTGAAGTGTTGCAGCAATCCTTGGTCCATACTTTTTGCAACCAACTAATTGTTAGTTGCTTTGAAAAGTTAGCCTAGACTTTATATTCATTATGCTTAGTTCAATTGTGAGGGTTTATTCATTTCAATTGCAATAGGGTTGTTTGAATGAATGTTCATGATTTGAAAATCTTAACACCTTAGAAGATTGCACTATTTCTATAAGATTGTAGATTCATCTGGGTCAAGTAGAAATCAGTTTTGAGGGATTGGTCCATTTGAAGTGTTTGTCATTTACATTGTTAATCTTAGGTTTAGTGTTAAGTTTAGAAATCTCTTTGAAACCCTCATATTTTGTTATTTCTTTGATTATTGGATTAAATTTAGGATTGAATTATCATTTTATTGTTAGATCTGATAGTTAAAGATTCGGTATTTTTCTTGTAGTAAGGTCCCATTGTGATTACCAACATTTTCACATTTATCACTGAGTTGTTTATGCATTGTCAAGACCTAACATTAGAGACCTTGGGGTTATTTGTTGAGGCTTGCTGATAGAGATTTACCTTTCAAGAGAGATAGGGTATTATATTCTATCTGAGTTGTTGAATGTTGGAGGATGTAAAATGAGATGAATAACACTTATTTATACAATTCTTGTGCCTTAGCATCTATTCATACCTCATCACAGGCTGACATCAAGTGATTTTGAATAAAATCTTGAAAGGAAATTTGAAATATTTTGAATTTGGGGCCAAGGGGGACTCATTCGCCACCCATGGAGAATGGGTGTCACCTAGGACCTAAAAGCATGTCAAGAAAAATGTTGTATTTAATGTTATTTTTAGGATAACATTCAAAAATACACTTAATTACAACTTATGAGGGCATAAAGCGACCAAATAAAGCAAGAGAAGGGTGTAAATAGTAAAAATATTCCTAGAAGAGTGTGAAAACTTGTTACAAGACTTTACAAAACTTAAAAATAGGACTTGTTGATGAGTAAAAAGGTGATTTTTATGTAAATTGCAATAAATAGAGTCTAGAAGAATGTAGAAATGTTTTGCAATACTTCACAACACCTTCACAAGATGTCGTTCTTTGAGTTTTAGTACCTAAATCAACATGTTCAAGCCATGTTACAACATAAAATCAGAGCAACATAGTTCTAACATTGTGAAACAAGACCTAAAAGGCCATTAAAATGATAAGGGGCCATTTTTCTACGACACATTTAGCCCCCGCTTTAGTGAGAGGATGAACCTATTTCAAACTCACACTAAAGTAGCCATGAACATCAAGGGGAGGGTTCAAATGCACTTACATTAGCAAGATGGAATGACAACAATTAAGAGGGATGATCAAGCCCCCAAGACAAAGATCCCATGGAAAAATAAGCATAAGAACAAAGGAACACATAAGTGTTGAGAAGAATTGGATGAAGCTTCAATCATCAATCCAACTAGTTGTGAAAAGAGATCTAGGCCGATTGTTTGAAAAAAAAATGTGTACTCACTTTGGGGCCATGAAACTTCAAGCTATTTGTTAGGTGAGAAATACCAACTATATACTCACTCTTGGGCCATGGAACTAGTTGTCCGCAGGGTGAGAAAGCATAAAAAGGTAAGATACATATGCTAGTTGCTCTGCACTCATAAAAAAATAGAAAAGTGGTTATACCCGTTCAACCATGTCAAATTTATACCCGTTGATAACTTTAACAAGGTGCCAAAAAGCAAAAGGAATGGGTATCAATTTTAGCTTCGTGAGACAAGCAAAGCTTTGTATGCTTAGAACTCATGAACAAAGAAGATGGCACCATAGGCATGCAATTTGTGTTATGCAAGGTGGCAATACAAAATGCAACAATGTAAAATGTAAAAAGATGTTCAAAGAAGTCTTGTTCATTTTATGCAAGGCCAGTCACTTAGGGAACATTGTGTCTAATTTCTCCAAGAGATGACCAATGAAAGAATAGTATTTTCACAACTTAGGGGATGCAGTGTGTCACATCAGGCCACCAAGAGGAATGCAATATGTTGAGAAAGATCACACTTATGAAGGACATCACACCCAATGTCATCCACAATGTGAAAAACACATCATATAAATGACAAGGCTACACTAGGAACCAAGAATGCAAATGAATTAATGGTAATGTATGTCCTCCACTTTAAAGGAATTGCTACACATCATTTTGTGAGCAATTACTTTAAAGTAGAGAAGAAAAGAAAAAGCAAAAAGAAAACAAGACATGAAAGCCAACTTGGAAAGCCCTATGCCAAGTCATATGTTTCGAAGTTAGGTTGCATCATGTCAAGAAAAATGAAAAACAAAAGAAAAGGAGGTTTCCCCCCAGAAAAGAAAGCACATCAAACACATAAGGAATCTATGGATTTGGGGTTAGTATGTTCATTTTTGTAATGCATTTATGAAAGATCATGAAACTATCATCATTCCCCAAAGCACAAAGAATTGGAAGAATGACACAGAGAGCAAAAACGAAGCAAAAAATAAAGTATGTTTTGAGTCAGTCATGGAAGAGACATTGCAGTCTCAACGCGTTGCATCATCCCCAAAAGGAAAGCACAAGTGAAATGAAAATGAAAGGCAAAATAAAATGAAAAATATTTTGGGTCAACATGAAGGAGACATTTCGGCCTCAATGCCTTGCATCATCCCCAAAAGGAAAACACAAAACAAAAAGAGAAAAAGACAAGGACCTTTTGGTTCAACATGAAAGAGACATAAGATGTCTCTACACTTTGCATCATCCCCAAAAGGAGAACACAAAACAAAAAAACAAAAAAAAGGACCTTTTGGATCAATATGGAAGAGACATAGGGCATCTCTACGCTTTGTGTCATCCCCAAAAGGAGAACAAAAACAAAAGAGAAAATAGGACCTTTTAGGTCAACATGGAAGGACATAGGGAATCTCTATGCTTTGCATCATCCCCAAAAGGATAGCGTAAAACAAAAAAAGAAAAAGAAAAGGACCTTTTGGGTCAACATGGAAGAGACGTAGGGCATCTTTATGCTTTGCGTCATCCCCAAAAGGAAAACACAAAAGAAAAAGAGAAAAATACAAGGACCTTTTGGGTCAACATGGAAGAGACATAGGGCATCTCTACGCTTTGCATCATCCCCAAAAGGAAAACACAAAACAAAAAGAGAAAAATACAATGCACGACGAATAGAAGAAGTGTACATAGAGAGAGAACATCAAATGCACGATACGGGGGAACACAATACACATGAAAAGAAAAGGAAAAAGGGAAAAGAAAAAATTCTAGTTAGGTGGATGTAAGTCAACCATCTAATAGGTCATCCGCCTCCCAATCATGTTCAGTGTAATGTGAGGGAAATTGACTATCCAAAGGAATAATTGTAAGTGCCAAACTAGGGGTCGTACCAGGTTCTCCTAGTGGAGAGGATGTATCATTTAAGCTCATTGTAGATGAAAATAAATAATTTAAATCATTATGCACTTCTTCATCTATTTTGGAAATCTATGCGTTGTCATCACCATCATCATCATCATCAACATTAATGACAATAGGAGGACGAAAGGTGATTTATAAAGATGGATGTATCAAAAGCGGAGGTTGTTGGATTGGTTCAATTTTTTGTGATTGTTGCACTAGACTATCTTATGGCGGGTCAAGAGGGTGGTCATCTATGACTTCTATCAAAGGTAAAGGTTGATTTTATTTATCTTCTTCTATGTGAGATTGATGAGCAAGGAGATGATGATGACACTTGTGTTCCCTAGCATCGCGGTTCCATTTAATTCTATTTTGGAGTTGTTGAGGTGTAAGAGCAGATTGAGTCATCATAGGTTTGTCTACTTCCGAAGGGGGAAGAACAAAAGAAACCGAAGAGGATGGATCAACCACTTTCTCTTTAGCTTTATACACTTGTTTAAGGTGAGGAGGTTGAGCAGGGTTTGTTTCATGTTCCCTCGGTCATTTAAATGATGGTAGGGAAATCAATGGGGGTAATTTTTTAGGAGTTTTGATGGTTTTCTAATGTTAGAATAAGGTTGAAGCATGGTTTCTTCAATGATAGGAGGTGTGGAAGTGGACGGGGATGAGTTACGAAGAGATAAGTCAACTATCATTTTGGCTTTAAACTTTTCATAAGCTATGAAAAAGAATTCCTTGCTAGGGGTGATAGGTTCAATAGGTTCAAGAAAAAAGGCTTCTAATGAAAAGTTACCTTTGGAAGATAAAGGATTAAATCCACTATGGTGTATGGTGACTATCTCATTGTCATGTGGAAACTTCAAACACTTAAGAACAACTGATGGGTTCGCTTTCATTGAGCGAAACCAAGGGATGCCTAGCTGCAAACAAAATTGGTCAGATTGTGGAATAATTGAAAATGTTACGTCCAAAGCTTTAGGTCCTATTTGTAAGGGTAGCTCAATTGATCCAATCATAGGGCAGATAAAACTAGTATGTGTTTTGATCCATGTAGTTGGTTTATTATATTCATCTTGATATAACTCATGTAATACTAGAAACTTCTCTATGATCACATTCTCACTACAAGCAGGATCTATTAATATCCCATTAGTGGGCTTATTATTGATTCTACTAGCTATGTAGAGAGGACCATCAAGAAGATTTTGTAGTATGTCTTTAGTAGAAAAAGTAATATCAAGCGATTTAGTGGTTTAGCCCTTACGAGGGATAACATCTATTGTAGCCACAATGTTATCCATAGGACTAACTTGGGTAACAATAGAAGGAGTTGTATCATGTTGTTCACTATTTGTATTAATAGTCATTACATCAGGGTTTGAAGGTTCACTAGCCTTGACAAATGAGGTAGTATGTTTAGGCATAGGATTGGTGAAAATTTGTAAATTCTAGTTAGGGGGTGCAACAGACTTATTGCCTTGATCATTAACAACCTCAATGGACAAATGGCCTAACTCAATGAGGTCTTGAACTAAATTTTTTATATGCTTACAATGTTTAGTGTCATGTCCATTTTGGTGATGAAAGTGACAATAAGCGTCAGGCTTAAAATTGGGTGGTAACAGTTGGTTTGGATCAAGTGGTCTAATAGGCAGAAAAGTAAGCATGCATTTTTGAATTAACTCATTCATTTTATTATGGAGAGTATGAAGTAAAGGAGTGAATTGTCTCTTCGGATCCCCATAATGATAAGGCACGACTGCCTTAACAACGACCATTGAATTTTGAACTTGTTGAGTTGGTGGCAATTGTGGTTGAGGAGGCAGATTAAACTGTAAAAAAGCCTCTATTAGGTTTGTGAAAGTTTTGTGTGGTATTTTGGTTTTGATTAGTGTGTTTTGGTTTTTCAACTTGACTAGAAGTGGATTTTGAATCATGACTTGAAACTAAATTTTGGTAGTCACATAAGGTTGTACATAAATACATGAATGAAGGGAATTTCATCATGGTGAGTTTATCCTGAAGGTTGGTGTGCAAGTTTTTGATAAAAATCTTTTGCAAATGTGCATCTAGAATCTTGACATCAATTTGAGCATATAAGGATTGGTAACGTGAGATTCAAAATCTGTCACTTTTCCATCCGTATTTTGTCTACATCTCATAAGTTTTGCCATTGTCTTTTTAGGTGTCATATGAACTTGGAATTTACTAATGAAAGCATCCACCAATTCATTGAATGAATAGACATAATGATTGGGAAAGTTGGAAAACCATCCTAATGCAGTATCTTTCAAGGTCCTTGGAAAAAGTCACTACACAAAGTTGTATAAGCATTAACATGGTTGATAGGATCTCCTTTTCCTCTGTATTTCTCAAACCGAGACATTTCTATCCCTTGTGGCATCAGGGTACGTAATATTTCTAAGGATAAGGGGTTGTTGCGGACATGATATGTAGGTGGAGTGGATTGACCTTGAATAATGGTGGAAAGTTGATGTTGCATAGATGAAACAGTGGTAAGGAGTTGTGTAAGAAAGGGATTGGGGTATGTGGCTTGAGGTGGAAGGAAA
This sequence comes from Sequoia sempervirens, assembly GCA_007258455.2. Classification (NCBI taxonomy): domain Eukaryota; kingdom Viridiplantae; phylum Streptophyta; class Pinopsida; order Cupressales; family Cupressaceae; genus Sequoia; species Sequoia sempervirens. Next base: position 444,207,003 of record VDFB02270651.1, read on the forward strand.
GATGTGTAGTGTAAGTGATGCTAGGGGAAGTGAAAGGAATGCTAAGGGGTGTGAAAGTGGTGGAAGGGACTTGTGATGTCACAAAATAAGTAGGAATGCTAGTGGAAATCAAGAAAGAAGTAGCCTGAGTCATAGTTTAATGGATTTGTGGATTGGTATAAGTTGGTATAGATGCTATGTTTGAAGGGGGAGGAACTTGAGGTGCTCCTTGGTTTACATGAATGTTTGTGGATTGGGTATTTGAAGAGGCATGTTTATTGTAAATCTCAATCATTTTCTTCATCACTTGCAAGTCATCACCACTTTCAATCAAATGATGAAGATTCTCAATAGTGGGTATGGCAATTGTGGAAATGTTTTCAAGTGACAAGTCTTGTTGTAAATGTGAAAAGTCCTCATGAATATTAATGACCTTTTCTTACGGGAGGGAATTGTTTTGGTTGTCAACATTCATTGGATGGAAAGGTGAAGGCATGGAAGTGGTATTGTCAGGGCTTAATAAACAATTATCCATACTAGGAGTATGATCTCGTGAGATCCCAAGGTCCACAATGAAAGTGCTATTGTGGGATGCCATGAGTCTAGAACTTTGTCTCACTAAAGTATTATCAACGGGGCACCAAACACTCATGCAAGGACCATACAAGAGGGGTGAATGAAAATGCAAGCTAATCTAAGAGCTCTAAAATGCAAATAACAAAGATTCTACTAACTATAATAGAGATCCAACTACAAGAAACATAAATGCAAACAAATGCTAGAAAAAAGCTAGAAATGTTGTCTAAAAAACTACAGAGGGACTAATTCGCCTTGGGTGGTGAATGAGTCGCAATATGCAAACTTTTTGTATTTTTCAGAAATTGTAAGATGATTTTAATATCCTACATAATGCAATGACAAATGCAGAATGAAGATTTTGAATTTTTTCAATGGGATGTAATTCAAAAATCAAAGCTAAATGAACTTTTCACTAATGCAAAATGAAAAGTCCTAGAATGCAATAATAAATCAATGTCCTAATTGAATGCTAATGCAAATGGAAACTAAGATGCAATATGTGAATGCAATCATAAATCCAAAGTGTTCAAAATTTGGGTTCACCAAAATGAAACATAGATTTTTGGGACCCTATCAACAACTCTTGCACTTCTAGGGTTTTTCACCTAAAAGGAGAGAGATAGGGCCAAAAATGCTAATGTATCACTCAAATTAGAATGTATGCAATGTTGTTTAATGTAAATGAACTTAACTAAATGCAATTGACTAATTTGAATGACCAAAAATAAAGTAAAAGTGCAATTACACCTATGTTTGAAAACACATTATGATATGCAAACAACTATGTAAATGAAGAAATAATGCAAAACAAAAAGTACAAGGATGAATCTGATTGCACCTGGAAGAATTGTGATGATTATGGAGTGTTTTGGATGCTGGTGGAAATTACTGAATTTTCACAGTGGGACTCATTCGCCCAGGGTGGCGAATTAGTCCTCCTCCTGGTGAAAAAGTGTCAGGAGCTGGTTTCTATCTGTTGGGATCTAGAATTTGAAAAAATTCAGATTTTCACTCCTAAGGTGGGACTCATTCACCATAGGTGGTGAATCAATCCTCTCCCAAATTTTTGAAAAATCAGGAGACAACTCTACAATACCAGATCTGGAAAAGTCTACTTGTCGAGTTATTGAAGTCAGTTCTGTAGAAAATAGACAAATAACTCTCTCCAAGCTTGAATTTGACTCAAGTTGACTTGAAGCACCTAGTTGACTTTGAAATCAATCTTCAACACCTAATAACCAGTAAAATCTCCATACAAAGAGCTATAGACAAACATGCAATAGGGGAAAAATGATTGAGGGTTAGTGAATAGGGGTTTGCATTGGTCAAACTCCACTTTTGGTAATTAAACCCTTGAAAAGATACTGAAATGAAAGAGAAAGATAAACTAATAACATGCAAGTGCTATCAACTTACCTAAACCTTGATGATGCAAGTCTAAAGTAATGTCAATAGCTACTTCAAAGTGCTTGAATAGTGTTGTGCAGCTTTTCGCACACATGCCCCACTGATAGCAGGGACCCTCTTTTTCTTTCATTCCTGGTGTCTTGGCCCTTTGATTTTGAGGATTTGGTTATCTTGGCATGTGCAATAATGATTATTCTACCTGTTCAAATCTCTCCTTTTGAGGAAATACTTGGAAATCCTATGTTCTAGAGCTCATCTTGGGTTTTTCTTTGTTTTTAGGAAAATTCCATCTGGGTGGAATTCTCCCAATGCTTTGAAAATCTGGCGAAGGTTGTTTTGCACTATTCTCAGAAGTTTTGGGACTTCGGGGAATTTCATCTAGTCTAGATTTCTCTGAAATTCTGTGGTGCCTTCGGGTCCCTGAGCCTGCTATCTTTTCGACACATTTATGGCTTCAGTATGATCTTGTAGTGCATCTTCTTTTGGATTTAATTACGATTTGTGATGAACATTTCATGTCATTTTCCTTGTTGAGAGTTGGAAAGCTGGTTTTTGAGTTGCTCTTCTTGATTTGTGCATTTCAGATCATGATCAGTCTTTGTAGTGGAACTTTTTGGTGATTGCTTGCTTTTGCTTGAGCTTCAGGGTTTTTTCAACTGCCGCTATTTCTTTGACTTCATGGTATGTACATGTTGTCCTGCCTTTAATGAATGAATTGAATTTACTTCTGAGTTTGTGTGTGTGTATTCCTTTAGTCAAGATTTTGACATGGTAAGAGCCTGGTAATGGGCTAGGGTTTCTGGTTTTGAGTTCAATGCTTTTCCCAGCGGCTCTCATTGCCCTTCTTTCTGCATGCCTATGATTCAAGGAGGTTAACAATTGGTTTATTCAATTCTTAGTTCAATTTTGCATCTTCCTGTGTTGAGCTCTAGTTTGACCTAAAAACCTCCAACCTTCGATAAAATCATGTTTGGGGTGAAATGAAGCTTGTTATTCATTGTTAAATATGATAGTTTCCCTCTCTTACTTGGGTCATCGAAGATTTCATGGGAGATTTCATGTGAGGAATAGTGGAAATGAACATGGAAAGTTAGAATCCAAGCTATATTATCATGGTGATTTCCTAGTGTTTCCCTTGTTGAAATCATTTCTTAGTTTGATTAAATCTCATTTGGATGGGTTGGAAACATGGATTGTTCATCTTGCACTTTCAATGAGTTGAATCTGGGGTTAAATTTCTCAACTCCTTAATCGTTCGATTGATCTGAGTGAAATCCTGATGAAGTCAAAGATTTTGGGTTTTTGGGAACCCCGTGGATTTCCTTCACCTTGGGATTTCTCTAGTTTTTCCATTGCTTTACTGTTTACCCAAAATTTACTTTAAAGATGAAAATTACATTGGATTCGTGGAATTTTGTTCCCTCCAGAATTTTTCGAAATTCCTTTTTCCCTTCATGTTTTTGGAGTTCGTAGATTATTGTTATTTTCGTAGATTTTCATCCTGGGTGGAATTCTCTGAAACCTTGCTAAAAAATGAAAAATCAAGAGGTAGCATGGTTTATTAGTTGGTGATTACACATTGTATGATCAATTTGAGTTATTTAGAGATGTGTCATGTTGTTTCTCAGTTAATAGTGGTTGGTTAAATGATTATTGGAGGCCTTTTGTGTTTATTTTGCTGAAATCCGTCTGGTTGGGAAGTTTTCAAAATTCCTCTCTGGCCTGAATTCCGCGAGAGGACTAAAACCCTAAACTTTGAAATGAGTAATTTTTATGAGGTTTTGGAAGGTTTTTCTCATCATGGGACTTATATTGAAGATGAATCTATCATTTGTGATCGATTAGCTTGGGCTTCATGTGATTTTTTTTATGGTCCCTTTGTTGAATGTAGGTTGAATCAAGTCAAGAAGTTGTTGGCAGGACCAAGGGAAGAGTGATGGATCCAAGTGCTAAAGGGTCTATTGTTTCTAAGGAAGAAAGAATCAAAATGGAAATAAAGAGAAAAATCCCAAAAAGCAAGTTGACTTCCATCTAGTTAGAGGTAACTGATACAAATGTTAGATTGTGGGATTATGAAGAGTTTAAAACAAGGATGGTAGCACATAACCTTCCTTTGCTAGCTAGAAGAATATTGGAATTAGGGTTCGCACATGTAGTTGGATTCCATCCCATAGTGCAGTGTTATGAGTTGGTGCTTGAGTGTGCTAGACACTATGACAGGGGTACACAAAGGATAGTCAGTCCTCAAGGAAGAATTGTTGCAAACCTTAATCCTGTGTCTATAGCCTAGACCTTTGACATGCCTGATAGATCTCATGTGGTGGGTTTTGATATCGATGTGGAAAAGAAGTTATATGATGAAGATACCATCAAGTCCCAGCAGGTCATCAATTCTTGGCTGGAGAAACCTAAGTCCCACTTTTCCAAGCTACCCAAGCAGCTAGTCAGAGGTAAATTTAAGAAGGAATACTATGATTTTATCACCCTTCTCAGTAGGGTGGTAGGGTTGAAGAGTGTAGGATTTTTTGAAAATTGGATGTTCTATGTCATAGTGAGGATGGAACAAAAGACCAACTATCACTGGGTAGGCATCATAAGTGCCATGATTCATGAACATATGTGTAATGTACTTGTTGATGATGTTTTCTACACAGAAACAACTCAGACAAAATATAATATCCTATCTCACTTGAAAGGTAAATCTCTATCAGGAAGCCTCAAGAGATAACCCCAAGGTCTCTAATGTTAGGTCCTGACAATGCGTAAACAACTCAGTGATAATATGAAAATGTTGGTAATCACAATGGGACCTTACTACAAGCAAAATACTGAATCTCAATTTATCAGATCTAGGAATATAATGACACTTCAATTCTAAATTTAATCCAATAATTAAAGAAATAAAAAAATATAGGGGTTTCAAAGAGATTTATAAACTTAATATTAAACCTAAGATTAACAATGCAAATGACCAATACTCGAAATGGACCAATCCCTCAAAACTGATTTCTACATAACCCAGATAAGTCTGCAATCTTATAGAAACAGTGAAATCTTCTAAAGTGTTAAGATTTTCAAATCATGAATATTCATTCAAACAACCCTATTGCAATTGAAATGAATAAACCTTCACAATTCAACTAAGCACAATGAATATAAAGTCTAGGCTAACTTTGCAAAGCAACTAACAATCAGTTGGTTGCAAAAAGTATGGACAAGGGATTGCTGCAACATTTCAAATATCAAACCATAAACATCATTGAATCAAATCTAATCTAAATACTATCTTCCTCAAAGCAATTCTAAAGATAGAATAACAAGAACCATGCAAGATAAGAGAAATCAAAGTATGGCACCAAATCACAATGTCATTACTTGCATCAAATTATCCACTGTAGCAACAATTCCAGCTTTCGGTTACAATATTTGCTTGAGATCGAATACTTGCTAACACTTGCTCTACTTAATTCGCTCCTAACTATCTCTCTATGTGTCTATGTCTAAAACTTCTTAACCCTTACAAATGAGGCAAAATGCCAAATTTATAGAACCCCCAAAACATGTTGGCCTAGATAAGATTTTACAATAATAAGGCACAACAAGTCGGCCAAGAGAAATTCAAAATGAAATAAAATATGCATTAAATACATGAACTCCGTCTAGGTCAGCCTGGGATCTCCAATTTATCTCAGACCAATGCATGGAAAAATAATAGGGAAGCACAAATCTCGATGTAGCCAATCATTAACTGCCTTCCCCTTTGTCCTTATTCCAATCTAGCATTTAATGAACCTTCAAAAGTACCTTATCCAAGTCGGCCATAGGTGGCAAAGGAAAAACCCTATGTCATCTCTAAATTGATGCAATTTCTTCCCTTGACTGCTTCCCTGACTTATCCCAATCCACCCTATATGTTAGGTATTTGTTAATGAGAGCAAGATAGGTGGCCGCATCATCCAACTGATGCTCAAAGATAGAATCATAATTAATTAGGGCATAAACATCATGCCACCACCTCCTCAACTATTCCAAACTCAACTATTTGGGAGCAATCTTCCTTCTCTCTGTCATAATCTCAAAGAAAGCTATAGACCCATCATACACACTAGTTAAGACATTATCAATCTGCCTCCTTTGTTTATAAATCTTCTTCAAAACCTTTTTCCTTCAATTTGAAATGCTTCAAACCACTCCCAAGATTCGGCAGCTCTAGAGGAGGGGATAATTTTATCACTTGCCAAACTATCCCTAGTGTACTCCATGATAGTCCTAGTTTTCTGCAGCAGGAGATCTATATCCTTTTTGTCTTGTGCCAACACCTGTTTCAACCAATTAGTTTCCATTGTAGTGTCTTTCCCTGTTGATAGGATATCCTTGATGACCTCATTACCTTTTATTTGCAACCCTTTCAACCAATTCACCATGGCAAGAGTGGAATCCCTCATCTTTTCCAGCTCAGTGATGGTTTCTTGAAGTAAAGGATGTGCAGCAGAAGAGGAAGGGTTAATAGATTGCAGGGGTTTCATCAGATCTTCCAAACAATTCCTGAGGTTTTCATTTTATTTCCTTATCTCCTGCTTAGTTTTTATCTTCTTCCTCAACCTACGTAGGAGACCGCACTTGAACCCTAATAATCTTCAATATCTTGATCAACAGAAGTGGGCCCTAAATTGAAAGTTTGCACATTGTAATATTTTCTAGCCACATCATCTCTATTTTCATCTTAAGCAGGAGTGGCAATGTGAACGACTCTATTGTGAGCCTCATCCCTTTCAATCCTTGAGATTACCCTAGCCTTCTTCTTATCTTTATCTTTTCCAATTTTGGCTAGTAGCTCATCCCAATTGGGTGGACTATCTTCCACAACAACTTATTTTCTCTTTATCTCCTTGTCCAACCAACTAGGGACAGTGGATTCCAATTGCACCTCAGCCTATTTTTCCTCTTCTTGTTGACCTTTAGGTGCTTCCTCATTTAAATTTTGTTTCTCAGGAGTCTTGTCTGTCTTGATTTCCTTCTCTTCAGCATGTTCTTCTACTTGTATAGGTGATGGATCCTTGAATGTTTCCTCCTCCTTTGGAGGTGACTTAACCTCTTTACTTCCAATAGGTGACTCCACATAGGCCACCAAAGGAGACCGCATTACCATTTCAATTTCTTCCTCTACACTATGGAGATCACCCTCATGAAACTCCTCTCCTTCCATGTCTAGATGATCATCAACATTCTCAGACTCACCAGGTTTAGTTTGAGCTTCATGAGCGGAAGGTACGTCACAATGTGACTCCTCATGAGAAACAACCAGAGGGAGATCTGCCTTAGGCACACTATCCTTAGGAGAAGGAGTCTTGGACCTCCTTATATACACCTTGGCCTTCTCCTCTGAACTTTCTACAGTCACCACTCGTGGTGTAACCTCTTCCTCTCCTACCTTAGAACTTGTGTTTTCTGACAATTTTAAGACTCCTCTCCTTTTAGGCATAGGAGCATCAACCTCAAGATTCTATTTTTCACTCTCCTCCTTGCCAAATTTCTTAGTCCTTGTCCTCTTCTTAGCCTTCTGAATTCTTTTCTTTTCAGTCCCCTGGACTTCCTCTGTCTGAACATCCTTAATTTTAATTTTAAAAGGAGAATCTACCTTGCCCTTACCTTTAGGATCCTCCTACTCAGTAGATTCCTCTAAAGTGGAGTGAGGGTCCATATCTCCCATCAGACTATAGGTACATTTCACTCCCTCATTCTCCAACTCCCACAACTTGTGCCTCAGCCACATCCTAGTAAACTTAATAACTCGATCCATCAGCTGTTTTAGTTTTGTCTTTTCTTCTTCTAGCCAATCTACATCACCAATTGGCTTATCCTTCACTGCCTCATAGGCATGACCCTGAATCAAATCCCCATCATCTTCCAATTGATCAGGAACTGCCTTCACATGATACAATAAAACTAACTCAACTAGAAGTAGGGAGAATTTCTTTTTCCTTACATCATATTCATCACTGCAATAGGCCCAGTAGTCTTCCAGATCAACCTTCTGGCTATATTCCCTATTGGCCTTCTTCTGGGCTTCTCCGGTGATGTCAAACCTAGATCTCTTGGAATGAAAAGACAAACCAAGGTTACTCATTTCTTCTTCTGAAGCCTGGGGAGAAATGATGGAAGGACATGCCTCTTCAGTGCGAATCCTCAAAGGGAAGTCTCCACCAAATCTGATCTTATGTTTGTCTCTTTTAACAATGGCGTCAAAGTCACAAATTTTTCTAGTTACTTTGAAGAGTATGATATGATCAGTGGGATATCTTGGAAGCCTATATGGATCCCTCTGACATCCATCAACCCGATACATGAGAAGGTTGGGAATTGAATAAACTAGGCCCCATATTTCTTAATGAGCTCCTTGGCTTAGTATGAAATCCTTGTGTGCTCTGCTCCTTGAAGCATTCTAGTGATGTGTATGGTGAATGCATCATTCACCCTCCTATAGTCTGAGCTTCCCAAATACAACTGAGGGAAAACTTCATAAATAATATCCTATCCAAAAATTCCCCTTGTACTTAATCCTGTATAAGGGTGGAACCTTGAAAGTGCATAGACCAAATATGAGGTCATTGTGAACGTCTTGGTTTGCAACACATTAGATAGTTGTTCATGAATTACTCTGCTAATGTCTCCTACCCAATGGTAGTTAGTCTTCTCCTAATCCATCATCACAATCACATGACACATCCAATTTTCAAACACACCTGCACTTCTCAATCCAACCACCCTGCTGAGAAATGTAATGGCATCATAGTACTCCTTTAATTTTGCTCTAAATAGCTGCTTGGGCAACTTGGAGTAGTGAGACTTAGGCTTCTCCGGCCAGGAATTGATGAGCTATTGAGATTTGACAGTTTGTTCTTCATAGAACTCCTTGGCTGACTCCATGTTAAATGCCACCACGTGAGATCTGTTTGGCATATCAAAAGTTTGGGCAATGGAAATCGGATTGAGATTTTCTACCACCCTTACTTGTGGACCAATAATCCTCTGTGTATCCTAATCATAGTGCCTGGCGTACTCAAGGACCAGCTCATAGCACTGCACTGTAGAAGGAAAACTAGAAACATGTGAGAATCTTGATTCCATCATTCTTCTAGCCACCAAAGGAGAATCCTCTACTGCCATTCTTCCTTTAAATTCCTGATAGTCCAAAAGGCCAACATTTGTATCAATCACCTTTGACCAGACCGATGTAATTTTACTCTCAGGGATCTCACTCTTGATGTCCATCTTAATCTTTTCTACGTCAGACATTGAAGACCCAACTGCTGGTTTGCTAGATTCGGTCTGCACTCAACATGGAAATGATAATAAAAACCATAGGAAAGGGAAGGTTAATCCATAAAATCACCATTAGAATAAACCTCATACAACCAAGGTGTTATTAAAACTTATATGAAATGATCTTCATAAATTTTGGGTTTCAGGACCACCCGCAGAATCTGAGCCAGAGAGGAATTTTAGGAAATTTTAGGCCAGATGGATTCCAGTGGAATAATCATGAACACACCTACTAACAATTAAATCTGATCATTATTAATCAATAAACCACAAAGGAGATCATAAGATAGCATGTGTTAATCATAAAATGCATTAAAAATACTAACACATCATGCTACTCCATATTTCTTTACATTTAATCAAATTTAAGGAAAATCCGCCGGAGATGGATTTCCGCTAAGGGGAAGATACTTCACAAACCTCAAAAAATCTAAGCGGAACAAGACTTTAGGAAAATCCGAAGTCGACGGAAATCCATGGAATAGGTAAAACTCTGAAAGTGAGTAGACTTCGGGAACTCAAAGGAAATCGGGAAAATCCGCCAAAGAGGAATTATCTTGAGGGAACTAAAAATCCCAGATTAATGCCGAAACCCAAATTCTGACATAAAATCATGATTTCACTCATAACATCAAATTGATCATGAATTTCAAAGATATATTCTTAGGGAAAGTTAGGCATGGACATTCCATAGATTTTCTTTGCATTCTAGGCTAGTCTTATAGTGAAATAAGATGGATTGGTATTGCCCTAGGTTTAAAACCCTATACATCCACCATTAACACACAAGAAAACCTATCATTTAGATATTTCAACTGCCAATTGCCTACTAGGGGAAAATCATGATTCTCAAGAAAGTTCACCAAAATCAACTAAACAAACAAACTCAAAAATTACTTGGGAATCCATAAATTAATCATTGCTATGCAACCCTAGTCATGAAGCGATCAAATATTCAGGGACTCAAGCCCCAAAAGCTTTATAACATAAGAACGTTATTCATAATCCTCAATTCAAAGCAAAGCAATCGGACACATACCATTTTGAAATGAAATTGATCTCAGAAACAAAAAATGCGAAGTAAAAGGTGTCCACAAATAGCAGCGATAGGAATGCACCAAAGGAAATCGCCAGCCAAATCCACAATTCGCAAAATAAACACCTCAGATTCAACCAAGCACTCATAAAGAAGCACTCCTCAGTACGAATGTCGGCAAGCAATAAGCATAATGGCATAATAATCATTTGAAATCACTTAAATACATCACTTGCCAAAGGTACAGATGACATTAAATGCAATTGACAAGACAGTCAGGAAAACTGGGAACCCGACCATAGGACAGAATCCAGAGAAATTCAGCCCACGCGGAAATCCACGAAGACTAAAAATATCTAAATGACATCGCATAGCCGGAGTTCAAGTAGGATCCAGGAAAATCCACCTGGTGCAGAAAATCCCAAATCAGGGTAAAAACCCAAAATTCACCCAGAGCCTCATATTTTCAATGAATAACTTAGGGGAATTGTGAAGGCCATCAAAATGAACATTTAAGCACATGCCAAAATAAGACAAAACCTCAAAATGAAAGGGCCAAGACACCAAAACCAAAGAGAAAGAGGGTCCCTACTTTCAGCGGGGTGTGTGCGAAAACTACACAACAAATGGTGACCTGTGCTGGGAAAATGCTCCAGAGCATTTGATGGTGAACAGGAATCGAGAACCCAAAATCTCTAGTTTCATTCCTTCTATCAAGCAAACAAATCCGAATGCAAAGACTTAAAGAATCAGAACCAACTGATAGACTGAACCTTCCATAAACTGAAAATCCAAGTGTGTGCATATGAGTTCATTTCCCTCCTCAAGCTACTGCAAGAAGCAAGTTTAGTCAATATAGGCTACATAAAGGATTCTAACCTCAAAAGCAACCTGGATAGAGTCTCACTTCCAGTCAGGCATCTATAGCCCCAACGAGGTTATCGTTGTGACTCTCCTGAACATAGCTCTATTGTAGCCAGCCGTTTATAGCCCTGATAGAGGTATTCAGATACCCTTGATAAGTTGAATTTATTCTTTTTATTTTCAATATTTCACTTTTCTTTCTTTTGATATATTTTCTTTGTTACTTTTCATTTCAACCTATGAACAATGGAGTTCACACTCAGGGTTGAGAACCATAGTGGCGCTGAAGCAGAAACAATATTTTTAACCTAATAAAACTTCACAATGATTCCTATAGTAACATCAGGATTCTTAAGATATATAAGAGATAAGATTCCAGAGTACTTCAAATTCATATCAAAACCAATGGCCTATCTTCTATAAATCAAACATTTAGACTATTGTTAATAGCAAGGACTTCAACCATCCTTTCAAGATACAAGACTAAAGTTCACCAATAAAATACCTAGAATAGTCCCAGACAATGATATATTTGTCATACAAGTGCAACACATCTAGGAGAAAATAGGAAAACCCCCAAAGCAAGAGCAAAACAACAAACCAAAACAAAACAAAAGCAAACCTACACTAACCAGAGCAAACAATAGCAAAGTGAAAGGGAAACCTAATCTAACTATATACAAGACAAGAGCTGAAAATAGCTCAGGATTGGAAATAGTGCTTCAAATACTACCCATTAACAGGAAGTGGGATATCCTCTCCAGTGAGAGTTTTCAAACGAAAAGCATTATATTCCAAAATTTCTGAAATCTAGTAAGGACAGAGCAAAAGTTTATCAAATTTTCCATGCTCTCCCTCACGGTCATGGGCCTTATCCCAGTAAAGAACCAAATTAGAAATCCTAAAAGCTTTTACCTTGGCTCTTTTATCAAACCCTCTCTTGACTACCCCTTGATGTTTAGCAAAGTTTTCCAGGGCTTCGTCTCTTTTTTCCTCAAGGTGTAACAATTCAGCAAGTCTAGCCTCACGTCTATCTCCCTCATCATAATAGTCATTAATGAACTACAAAGTGGGAATCTTTAACTGAATGGGAAACACAGGCTCTAATCCATAAACCAAGTGGTAAGGTGATATCCCTATGGAAGTTTTATGTCTTGACCAAAATCCTGATTGGAAAACTTCAACGATGAAAAAGCAGGACCATTATCAAAAACAAAAGACATAGGACATCCAAAATGATTAATGATACCTGATTTGATGAAGTTAATTACTACCTCTAAAGTGCATTGCTTGCAAGCAAGGGCCTCAGTCCATCTTGTAAAATAATCAGTGATAGTAATGATATACCAGTGTCCTGCAGAGGAAGTCAGATTGATCAGACCTATGAAGTCCATTCCCCACTGTGCAAAAGGTTTTGCCTCAAAGACCAACTAGAGTGGGAGTGCCGCATACTTCTCTTTGGTGGCTAGATTCTGACATACATGGAAAGTTCTAATGTGGTTGTATGTATCCTTAAATAGTGTAGGCCAATAGTAACCAGCTCTGAGAACCTGGTTTGTTGTAGAAGTTGCTGACCCATGGCCTATGCCATATTTGTCATGAAATTCAAGCATCACCCTTTTAGACTCTACCCTTCCTAGACATCTTAAGTACATGCCATCATGATTTTTATTGTATAGGATAGATCCTTTCAACATGAAACCGTCACTCTTTAATCGCAAAGCCCTTCTTTGTACTGAATTCAGATGATCAGGGAATCTCTGAGATAGAAGATAATGAACAATATCATCGTACCACTCGTCAGGAGAGACATCCTCTAAATTAAAACTCTGGGCTGTAAGGTCAGGGCCTGTTTCTTCCATTGTCTTTGTAATCCCTTGCCCTCTTACCAACTTCATGGGCTAAATCTCCATATCATACTCTTGTAACATAGTTACCCACTTGGCCCTATGCTCTCCCAACTCATTCTGCATTAGCAACAGCTTAACTGAAGGATCGGGAACTATAGCAAATATTTTGTTTATAAGGATGTAATGTTTGAATTTTTTTACAGCTCTGACTAAGGCATAGGCCTGCTTTACCACACTTGGGTATCTCAGCTCTGCATCCTTCAATGGTGCACTCATGAATGCTATGGGATGCTAGTTCCCTTGATCTGACTTTTGAGTTAACATAGCAGCACAGGAATGGTCAGAAACAAATGAATATATATAGAATGGCTTAGCATAGTCTAGACTTACCAAAATAGGAGCTTCAGCAATAGCCATCTTTATCTCTGCAAATTCTTATTTTGCTTCTGCATTCCATTCAACTTTGGCCTCCTGCTTCAACATTGCATTCATTGATTTAACTATTTCTGTGAATCTAGTGATGAACTTCCTCACAAAATTAATCTTACCAAAGAATGATTTCATCTCTTTCTTACTGGCAGGTGGTGGAATCTTGAGAATGGCCTCTATGCATTCTGAATCAATTGCAATTCCCTTCTCAGAAAGAACATGGCCTAACAACTTACCTTTTGTAACTCCAAAGATGCATTTCTTTGGATTGAGTGATATCCCAAACTCTCTACATTTCTGAAAAACTTTGCACAAATCAGAAACATGATCACCTCTCTTCTTGGAAAAGACTATTAGATCATCCATATAAATAATTATGCACTTACCAATTATGTCCTTAAAGGTAATGTCCATGGCTCTTTGGAATGTGGCTCTAGCATTAATCAAACAAAAAGGCATCCTTCTCTAGGAAAAAGTGCCCCACTTGGTGGTAAAAGTAGTCTTGTTTATGTCCTCATACTACACCATGACTTAGTTGTATCCTGAACAACCATCTAGGAAGGACATGATTTGAGATCCATTGACAATCTCGAGCACTTCATCTAGTGAGGGTACCGGATAATTATCCTTCTCTGATGCTCTATTTAGGTTCTTGAAATCTACACATAATCTGATTTCACCATTTTTCTTTCGCATTGGAACCAAGTTTGCAACCCAAGTAGAATGCCTGAATGGAAATATGATTCTTGCAGACAACAGTTTCTACACTTATTTCTGTATTATGGGTTCTAGTAAAGCATTGATGGGCCTCTTCCTCTGTCTAAAAGGTTTCACTCTTGGATTGAGAGGGATAGTATGGGTTATGATCGATGTATCATAAGTCCTTTAGTCTTCATAACTCCAAGCTATCACACCTGGATGTCTATGTAATGCATTGATGATTCCTTCCCTTTCTTCTGGAGGGCATACTTTACCAATCAAGACATTTTTGGGATCATCCTGGGACCCCATATTATATTTGTCACATTGTCCACTGATGGACTCTTTCCTAGTATCTTGTTCCTGATCCTTGACCTTGTCTAGATCAAAGATTCTTTCTAAATGCACCATTTCTCTGGGGATAGTGTTTTTCTTCAGATTAATTACCCCTTCCAGGTCCATCTCTACTTCTTGGAGCTTGGTTTCGTTAATGATTTGAGAAGCAAAGACATCAGTATTAGTAATGAAATCTAAGATATGTTTGTCATCTTCAAACACCTAGAAGTTGGTGACATTATCAGGTACTGAGGCTACTGGGGTCAGCTCCATAGTAAACTTCTTTAGTACAGAAAGAGACAAAGGTTGCAATGTACTGGCTGCCTGAGAAAAAGAGTCAGCTATTTGGTTCTTACTTCGTTGAAGGCATCAAATCCTTCAATAAGATCCCATACTCTATGTCTATAGTTGGTCATTCTTCTATCATGACAAGAGTATTGGTTCCTAACTTGCTTGAAAACAAACTAAGAATCCCCAAAAACTTGCAAGATCTTAACCTTCTTCTTTAACGCCATTAACAGTCCATGAACCAGGGCCTCATATTCTGCTACAATATTTATACAATAAAATTGAAGTCTATGAGTAGGGAAAAATGTCTTACCTCTTGGACTGATTAGTTCGAAGCTAGCCCCAAGTCCTTGCTTTGATTTGGAACCATCAAATCTTAAAGCCCAACAACTAGCCACTACAGACTTCCTTGCTGCATCACTTGCATTGTTGCTGCTGGATTGTTTTTCAGAAGGCATTACTCTTTTCCCTTTGGGATCCTCTTGGACATTCTAGATATCACATTTAACTGCAGGAGTGGGATTGATACACTTCTATATTTTTTCCACTGCAGCCTGGCACAAGCAACAATCAAGTTCTGAATGAGAAGCATTATGCACCCTACACCAATTGGGAAATAGTAGCTCTCCAAAGTTCATTTCTCTTCCCAACTGAACCTGATCCTCAATGCACTTCTAAATGAATTCTTGAAATCTATCTAGCAAACCAAGCTGATTATCTTCCAGATCACTATCATTTTCAATGGGTTCGATCAAGACTTCAGTATTATTGGATTCTGCTATAAGGTCAACAGGTGCTATGTGGAACATAAGAACTTCCTCCACATCTGGCACCTCAAGAGGAGCTGTGAGCATATAGTTACCCATACTTACTTCTGATACCAGAATTTTAGTAGAAGTTTTCAGATACTCATTGATCATGTACTTCATTCATGGTTCTCTTTCAATTCTAATCTGATTTGGAACTCCCTTCTAGGGAAGCCACATGTGAGAGTGATCCGTCGAGACATATCCATTCAAAGCTCTAGTGAATTCTCTTCCCAAGATTAAGCCATAAACATTGGGGATATCAGCCACTTGTATATTGATAACTTGCTGAATTCTAGGATTAGAAGCAATCTGCATATGAATCATATTTAACTCCCCTACAACATTTACTTCAGTCCTATCCAATTGTGTGACTTTCTTTTGTGAGTCAGGAGGAGTAATACCCATAGCTTTACATACACCGAAGGGCATAACATTGGTTGAAGCACTAGAATCCAATAAACAATTATATAAATTCTTAGCAAATATTAGAAAAAAATCAGGAATGGAGGTGTGTCTATCTTCCCTTGAAACAAAGTTAAGGGAGTATCTACTTGAGCAACTTGAGATTTGTCCATTTCTTTTCCAGTATCTCAAGGAGGTATGTAGACTTGATTCTGGCTCTAATTTTGCATTCTTACTGACTAAGAGCTAGAAGCCTTATTGATACTGTCACTAAAGGATTTATCTTGTGATGTGAAACTTGCATTATAAGCTCCTAGAACCACATTCCTGACAGTTGGAACTCTTAATAACTCAAATGCAGATAACTTTACCTTTAATTTTCTGAGTTCTTCGACAACATACAAGGCCAATTGTTCCTCACTCAGGTTAGCTGGAGTCTCCTTCAGGTATTCCATCGCCTTGTCTTTGTTTGCATCAGCACCTCTCCCTCTCGAGAGGTCCATACGTCCTTGATCCTGACATAAATACTACCTGGACACCTGAGGCAGTGATGGAATATTGCTAGCATTAGGATCTGGAGGTGTGTTGAAATTGTTCAGTGGAATGGAAGTAGTGAAGGGACCTCCAGCCTATGGACATCTGTGTGGCAATTCTCTTAATTCATACTTCTTGACAGGTCTCTGGAAGGTCTGTACTTCTTCAACATAAGCCTCCTCTTCATCTCTAGGACCATTATCATTCGTTGGGTTCTAATTAAATAACTGTGTTATTTAGTCTCCATTCCATACATGGTCTGCCTCTTCCTCCATCTAGTCAGATTCCTCTTCAGGTACATTATCCTTACTTTGAGGAAAAGGTGCATGATTCAGCACCAACACTAGTGAATCATAAGGATTGGATGGTACTATTTCCTGACTACCTGCATTATTCTCCACTTCGTATTGAAAGATTGAGGCCGATGTTTGGAACTCTTGAAAATGTAACTCAGAATGCTGACTCATTTTGTGGAGCCTACACCATCTTGATAAAGCAACCTCAGCCAGATATACACTGCTCGGAGGCTCCCCTTGATTAACTGGCTGATTGACAGATTGATTAATAGGCTGATTAACTGGTTGATCTAGTGGGGTGGGGACTCCTCCATTGTTGGGCCTTGTGTTCCAAGTCCTATTCTGTCTTGGTGGTTGCCTCCTTTCAAATCCTTGTCCACCACCTTGTCCTTTGTCAAATTTCTGACCTGAGGATTGTCCCTTATCATAGTTCTGTCTTCTGTCATTATTATACCCTCTGTCATTATTAAATCCTCTGTCATTGTTGTAACCTTTGTCCTAGTTATATCCCCTGTCATTGTTGTATCCTCTTTCATTGCGTTGCCCTCTATCAATGTGTTGTCCTTGTGGATTCTCTCTATTCTGATTGGACTGCATATTTCTCTGAGCAGCTTGTAATTGACTATTCTAGTTCCTCAAGTAAGTCACCTCCATATTCAACTTCTTTATTTGTTCAAACAGCTCATCTAATCTTTCCTTGTTAGTATTACTATATGGAGGCTGATTTGCATTATTCTGGGAATATCCTACTACAGCATTGGCATTCAGTGATTGATTGAAAACTTTATAATTCTGTAGGTATGAAGGATAGCCACCCTAAGGCTGGGTATGCAGAGGTTGATTCACATTTTGTTGAGGGTAACTAATTATGGATAATACCTGTCCCACAGGAGGTCCTGGATGAGGAACAAGAGGCAATTGAGGTATTGGATTCATGATTAGAGTATGGTTGGCAAGAGCCTGGTTGAGAGCTGGAATTTGTCGAGGGTGAGAAACAGGTCCTAATGAGGGTAAAGGCCCATACAGATGTTGCCTTAGAGTGGTGCTAATGTTCATAGCTTCTGCATATGCATCAAGTAGATTATCAAGAGGGTTAATCCTCCACTTCATAAAAGTAGTTGTTAGACTGTCTAGTCCCTCATAATAGACTTCTAGAGTAGTAGGCTCATCAATAGCATAAGGAGCCTACAATCTGGTATAAGCATGATGAAACCTATTGTTGAAGGACACTATAGGCTCATTAACCTCCCTATTAACATTAGTGAACTGAAGATAGAGCTCATTAGCACTAATGGGAATTCAAAACTTCTACAAAAAGGCAACCTCTAATGCAGTCCAATGTTCGATAGACCCAGTAGGTAAATGGTTGTACCAATAGAATGCATCCTCCCCTAATGAATGAGGAAAGATCCTACATGCTACATCCTCATGGTTTATCCCTCTATCTTTAAGGCTAGTCTGAAAGATCCTGATGTGTTCCTTAGTGGTTCTATTGGGATCATTGACATGGAATTTTGAACAAAAGTGTTTAGGGTTTTTGGGCATAACATTGTAAACTGCAAAACTCAATGGAGACGGGTTCGATGCCAGGAAATCCATTGTTGGAGGTGGGGGTGGTAATGGCTGATTTATGACTGGCTGAGTTTGTGGAACGGGAATGCCCTTAGACTCATATGAAGATGAACCTGATGAAGATGGGGATGATGGAGATGACAAAGGTGGATGAGAGGATGATTATTCTCCCCTTCTGTTGGTCCTTCTTGACCTAGTAGGGTCTGGTAATTCTTGAAATTCCTCTTCTCCTGGAGTGTATCTGGTTCTCCTTCTGAATCTTTCAGGAGAGATGGAGTTCAAAAACTGATCCAGCTTGCTTATTCAAGCCCTCCTTCTAGCACCAATCTATTGATGATGTTTTCTGCATAGCAACAACTTAGACAAAATATAATATCCTATCTCACTTGAAAGGTAAATCTCTATCAGCAAGCCTTAAGAGATAACCCCAAGGTCTCTAATGTTAGGTCTTGACAATGCATAAACAACTCAGTGATAATATGAAAATGTTGGTAATCACAATGGGACCTTACTACAAGCAAAATACTGAATCTTAATTTATCAGATCTAGCAATATAATGACACTTCAATTCTAAATTTAATCCAATAATCAAAGAAATAACAAAAGATAGGGGTTTCAAAGAGATTTCTAAACTTAATATTAAACCTAAAATTAACAATGCAAATGACCAACACTCAAAATGGACCAATCCCTCAAAACTGATTTTTACTTAACCCAGATAAGGCTGCAATCTTATAGAAATAGTGCAATCTTCTAAGGTATTAAGATTTTCAAATCATGAACATTCATTCAAACAACCCTATTGCAATTCAAATGAATAAACCTTCACAATTGAACTAAGCACAATG
This sequence comes from Sequoia sempervirens, assembly GCA_007258455.2. Classification (NCBI taxonomy): domain Eukaryota; kingdom Viridiplantae; phylum Streptophyta; class Pinopsida; order Cupressales; family Cupressaceae; genus Sequoia; species Sequoia sempervirens. The sequence goes on from VDFB02270651.1 coordinate 444,226,255, forward strand.
AATATAATGTCTAGGCTAACTTTGCAAAGCAACTAACAATTAGTTGGTTGTGAAAAGTATGGACCAGGGATTGCTGCAACATTTCAAATATCAAACCATAACCATCATTGAATCAAATCTAATCGAAATACTATCTTCCTCAAAGCAATTCTAAAGATAGAATAATAAGAACCATGCAAGATAAGAGAAACACAAGTATGGCACCAGATCACAATGTCATTACTTGCATCAAATTATCCACTGTAGCAACAATTCCAACTTTCTGTTACAATATTTGCTTGAGATTAACTAATTTCTAATATTTGCTCTACTTAAGTTGCTTCTAACTATCTCTCTATGTGTTTATGTCTAAAACTTATTAACCCTTACAAATGAGGCAAAATGCTAAATTTATAAAACCCCCAAAACATGTCGGCCTAGATAAGATTTTACAATAGTAAGGCACAACAATTCGGCCAAGAGAAATTCAAAATGAAATAAAATATGCATTAAATGCATGAAATCCATCCAGGTCGGCCTGGGATCTCCAATGCAACTCGGAGCAATGCATGGAAAAATAATAGGGAAGCACAAATCTCAATGTAGCCAATCATTAACTGCCTTCCCCTTTGTTCTTATTCTGATCCAGAATTTCATGAAGCTTCAAAAGTACCTTATCCAAGTTGGCCACAGGTGGCAAAGGAAAAGCCCTAAGTCATCTCTCAATTGATGCAATTTCTTCCCTTGACTCCTTCACCAACTTATCCCAATCCACCCTATATGTTAGGTATTTGTTAATGACAACAAGATAGGTGGCCGCATCTTCCAACTGATGCTCAAAAATAGAATCATCATTAATTGGGGCATAAGCATCATGCCACCACCTCCTCAACTATTCCAAACTCAAATATTTGGGAGCAATCTTCCTTCTCCCTGTCATAATCTCAAAGAAAGTAATAGACCCATGATACACAATAGTTAAGACATTATCAATCTATGTCCTCTATTTATAAATCTTCTTCAAAACCTTCTGCCTGATTTGCAATGCTTCAAACCACTCCCAAGGTTCGGCAGCTCTAGAGGAGGGGAGAATTTTATCACTTACCAACCTATCTCTAGTGTACACCATGATAGTCCTAGTTTTTTGTAGTAGAAGATCTGTATCCTCTTTGACCTGTGCCAACACCTATTTCAACCAATCAGTTGCCATTACAACATCTTTCCCTATTGACATGATATCCTTGATCGCCACATTACCTTTTATTTGCACCCCTTTCAGCCCATTCGCCGCGGCAAGAGTGGAAGCCCTCATCTTTTCCAGCTCAGTGATGGTTTCTTGAAGTAAAGGATGTGCAACGGAAGAGGAAGGGTTAATAGATTGCAGGGGTTTCATCATATCTTCCAAACACTTCCTGAAGTTTTCATTTTCTTTCTTTATCTCTTGCTTAGTTTTTATCTCCTTCTTCAATCTGCCCAAGATGACTGCACTTGAACCCAGATAATCTTCAATATCTTGCTCAATAGAAGAGGGCCCTAAATTGAATGTTTTCACATTGTAATATTTTCCAGCCACATCATTTCTATTTTTATCTGAAGCAGGGGTGGCAATGTGAATGACTCTGTAGTGAGCCTCATCCCTTTCAATCCTTGAGATTACCCAAGCCTTCTTCTCACCTTTATCTTTTCCAATTTTGGCTAGTAGCTCATCCCAATTGGGTGGACTATCTTACACAACAACTTGTTTTCTCTTTATCTCCTTGTCCAACCAACCAGGGACAGTGGATTCCAATTGCACCTCAGCCTGTTTTTCCTCTTCTTGTTGAACTTTAGATGCTTCCTCATGCAAATTATGTTTCTCAGGAGTCTTGTCTATCTTACTTTCCTTCTCTTCAGCATGTTCTTCTTCTTGTGCAGGTGATGGATCCTTCAATGTTTCCTCCTCCTTTGGAGGTGACTTAACCTCTTCAGTTCCAACAGGTGACTCTGCATAGGCAACCAAAGGAGACCGCATTACCTTTTCAATTTTTGCCTCTACACTTTCGAGATCACCCTCATGAAACTCCTCTCCTTCCACGTCCAGATGATCCTCAACATTCTCGGACTCACCAGGTTTACTTTGAACTTTATGAGCGGAAGGTACATCACAATGTGACTCCTCATGAGAAACAACTGGAGGGAGATTTGCCTTAGGCACACTATCCTTAGGAGAAGGAGTCCTAGACCTCCTTATATACACCTTGGCCTTCTCTGAACTTTCTACATTCACCACTTGTGGGGTAACCTCTTCCTCTCCTACCTTAGAATTTTCCTTTTCTGAAAATTTTAAAACTCTTCTCCTTTTAGGCATAGGAGCATCAACCTCAAGATTCTATTTTTCACTCTCCTCCTTGCCAGATTTATTAGCCCTTGTCCTCTTCTTAGCCTTTGGACTTCTTTGCTTTTTAGTCCCTTAGACTTCCTCTGTCTGAACACCCTTAATTTTAATTTTAAAAGGAGAATCTACCTTGCCCTTACCTTTGGGATCCTCCTGCTCAGTAGATTCCTCAGAAGTGGAGTAAGGGTCCATATCTCCCATTAGACTATAGGTACATTTCACTCCCTCATTCTCCAACTCCCACAACTTGTGCCTCAGCCACATCCTAGTAAACTTAATAACTAGATCCATTAGCTGTTTTAGCTCTATCTTTTCTTCTTCCAGCCAATCTACATCACCAATTGGCTTATCCTTCATTGCCTCATAGGCATGACCCTGAATCAAATCCCCAACATCTTCCAATTGATCAGGAAATACCTTCACATTGTATAATCAAGCTGACTCAACTGGAAGCCGGGAGAATTTCTTTTTCCTTACATCATATTCATCAGTGCAGTAGGCCGAGTAGTCTTCCAGATCAACCTTATGGCTATATTCCCTACTAGCCTTCTTCTGGGCTTCTCCGGTGATGTCAAACCTGGATCTCTTGGAATGAAAAGATAAACCAATGTTACTCAATTCTTCTTTTGAAGCCTGGGCATAAATGATGGAAGGGCATGCCTCTCGAGTGCCAATCCTCAAAGGTAAGTCTTCACCAAATCTGGTCTTATGTTTATCTCTTTTAACAATGGCCTCAAAGTCACAAATTTGTCTGGTTACTTCCAAGAGTATGATATGATCAGTGGGATATCTTGGAAGCCTAGATGGAGCCCTCTGACAACCATCAACCTAGATATATGAGAAGGTTGGGAATTGAATAAACTAGGCCCCATATTTCATAATGAGCTCCTTGGCTTGGTCTGAAATCCTTGTGTGCTCCGCTCTTTGAAGAATTCTAGTGATGTGCATGGTGAATGCATCATTCACCCTCCTATGGTATGAACTTCCCAAATACAACTAAGGGAAAACCTCATAAATAATATCCTATCCAAAAATTCTCCTTGTACTTAATCCTCTATAAGGGTGGAACCTCACAAGTGCATAGACCAAATATGAGGTCATTGTGAAGGTCTTGGTCTGCAACACATTAGATAGCTATTCATGAATTACTTTGCTAATGACTCCTACCCAATGGTAGTTAGTCTTCTCTTGCTCCATCCTCACAATCACATGACACATCCAATTTTCAAACATGCCTACACTTCTCAATCCAACCACCCTACTGAGCAATGTAATGGCATCATAGTACTCCTTGAATTTTGCTCTCAATATCTGCTTGGGCAGATTGGAGTAGTGAGATTTAGGCTTCTCCAGCCAGGAATTGATGAGATGTTGAGATTTGACAGTTTCTTCTTCATAGAACTCCTGGGCTGACTCCATGTTAAATGCCACCACGTGAGATCTATCCGGCATATCAAAAGTTTGGGCAATGGAAACAGGATTGAGATTTGCTATCACCCTTCCTTGTGGACCAATAATCCTCTGTGTATCCTGACCATAGTGCCTAGCACATTCAAGGACCAACTCATAGCACTGCACCGTAGAAGGGAAACCAGCAACATGTGACAATCCAAATTCCATCATTCTTCTAGCGACCAAAGGAGAATCCTCTACTGCCATTGTTCCTTTAAATTCCTCATAGTCCCATACGCCAACATTTGTATCAATCACCTCTAACCAGACCTATGTAATTTTACTCTCAGGGATCTTGCTCTTGATGTCCATCTTAATCTTTTATGCGTCATAAATTGAAGACCTATTTGCTGGCTTGCTAGATTCGGCCTGCACTCAACATGGAAATCATAATAAAAACCACAAAAAAGGGAAGGTTAATCCATAAAAACACCGTTAAAATAAACCTTGTACAACCAACGTGTTATTAAAACTCATATGAAATGATCTTGATAGATTTTGGGTTTTAGGACAACCTGCAGAATCTGAGCCAAAGAGGAATTTTGGGAAATTTTGGGCCACACGAATTCCAGTGGAATAATCATGAACACACCTACTAACAATTAAATCTGATCATTATTAATCAATAAACCACAAAGGAGATCATAAGATAGCATGTGTTAATCATAAAATGCATTAAAAACACTAACACATCATGTTACTCCATATTTCTCTACATTTCATCAAATTTTGGGAAAATCCGCCGTAGACGGAGTTCCACAAAGAGGATACTTCACAAACCTCAGAAAATCTAGGCGGCACTAGACTTCAGGAAAATCCGGAGTTGACAGAAATCTGCGGAATAGGTAAAACTCCAAAAGTGAGCAGACTCCGAGAACTCAAAGGAAATCGGGAAAATCCGCCAAAGAGGAATTATCTCGAGGGAACGAAAAATCCTGGATTAACGCCGAAACCCAAATTCTGACATAAAATCATGATTTCACTCCTAACATTAAATTGATCATGAATGTCAAAGATATATTCTTAGGGAAAGTTAGGCATGGACATTCCATAGATTTTCTTTGCATTCTAGGCCTGTCTTACAGCGAAATAAGACGGATTGGTATTGTCCTAGGTTTAAAATCCTTTACATCCGCCATTAACATACATGCAAACCTATGATTCAGGTATTTCAACTGGTGATTCCCTACTAGGGGAAAATCATGATTCTCAAGCAAGTTCACCGAAATCAAATAAACAAACTAACTAAAAAATTACTTGGGAGTCCATAAATTAATCATTGCTACGCAACCCTAGTCATGAAGCGATTAAATATTCAGGGACTCAAGCCCCAAAAGCTTTATAACATAATAACACTATTCGTAATCCTTAATTCAAAGCAAATCAAATGGACACATACCATTTTGAAATGAAATCGATCTTAGAAACAACAAATGTGAAGTAAAAGGCATCCACAAATAGCAGCGAGAGGAATGCACCAAAGGAAATCACCACCCAAATCCACAATTCACAAAATCAACACCTCAGATTCAACCAAGCACTCGCAAAGAAGCACTCCTCAGTTCAAATGTCAGCAAGCAATAAGCATAACGGCATAATAATCATCTGAAATCACTTAAATACATCACTTTCCAAAGGTACAGATGACATTAAATGCAAACGAGAAGACAGTCAGAAAAACTGGGAACTCAACCAGAGGATAGAATTTGGAGAAATTCGGCCCACGTGGAAATTTGCAAAGACCAAAAATATCTGAACGACATCGCATAGCTAGAGCCTGAGCAGGATCCAGGAAAATCCACCTAGGATGGAAAATCCCTAATTAGGGTAAAAACCCAAAATTCACCCAGAGCCTAAGATTTTCAATGAATAACTTAGGGGAATTGTGAAGGCCATCAAAATGAACATTTAGGCACATGCCAAAATAAGACAAAACCTCAAAATGAAAGGGCCAAGACACCAAAACCAAAGCGAAAGAGGGTCCCTGCTTTCAGTAGGGCGTGTGTGTGAAAACTGCACAGCAAATGGCGACTTGTGCTGGGAAAATGATCTAGAGCATTTGATGATGAACAGGAATCGAGAACCCATAATCTCTGGTTTAAGTCCTACTATCAAGAAAATAAATCAGAATGCAAAGACTTAAAGAATTAGAACCAAAGGATAGACTGAACCTTCCATAAACTGGAAATCCAAGTGTGTGCATATGAGTTCATTTCCCTCCTCAAGCTACTGCAAGAACCAAGTTTAGTCAAGTCAGGCTACATAAAGGATTCTAACCTCAAAAGCAACCTGGATAGAGTCTTGCTGCCAGTCAGGTGTCTATAGCCTGGATGATTTTATCGCTGTGACTCTCCTAAACATAACTCTATTGCCAGCCAAGCATTTATAGCCCCGATAGAGATATTCATATACCCCTGATAAGTTGAATTTATTCTTTTGATTTTCAAGATTTCACTTTCCTTTCTTTTGATATATTTTCTGTGTTACTTTTCATTTCAACCTATGAACAATCTATTTCACACTCAGGGCTAAGAACGATAGTGGCACTAAAGTAGAAACAAGATTTTTCACCTAACAAAACTTCACAAGGATTCCTATACTAACATCAGGATTCTTAAGAAATATTAGAGATATAAGATTCCATAGTACTTCAAATTCAGATCAAAACTAGTGGCTTATCTTCAATAAATCAAAAATTCAGACTTTTGGTAATAGCAAGGACTTCAACCATCCTTTCAAGATACAAGACTAAAGTTCACCAATAAAATACCTAGAACAGTCCCAGATAATGATATATTTGTCATACAGGTGCAACACATCTAGGAGAAAATAGGAAAACCCCCAAAGCAAGAGCAAAACAATAAACCAAAACAAAACAAAAGCAAACCTACACTAACTAGAGCAAACAAAAGCAAAGCGAAAGGGAAACCTAATCTAACTATATACAAGACAAGAGCTGAAAATAGCTCAAGATTGGAAATAAAGCTTCAAATACTGCCCATTGACAGGTAGTGGGATATCCTCTCCAGTGAGAGTTTTCAAATGAAAAGCATTATCTCCCAAAATTTCTAAAATCTGGTAAGGACAGAGCCAAAGTTTATCAAATTTTCCATGCTCTCCCTCACAGTCATGGGTCTTATCCCAGTAAAGAACCAAATTAGAAATCCTAAAAGCTTTTACCTTGGCTCTTTTATCAAACCATCTTTTCACTACCCCTTGATGTTTAGCAAAGTTTTCCACGGCTTCGTCTCTTTTTTCCTCAAGGTGTAACAATTCAACAAGTCTAGCCTCACGTCTATCTCCCTCATCATAATAGTCATTAATGAACTATAAAGTGGGAATCTTTAACTAAATGGGAAACACAGGCTCTAATCCATAAACCAGGTGGTAAGGTGAAATCCCTATGGATGTTTTATGTTTGGTGTGATCTGCCCAAAGAGAAAATCTGAGTTGGGTATGCCAATCCTTCGTATTTCTTTCTAACAGTTTGTGGATAACAGTTAGAAGGTTTTTGTTGGAGGATTTTTCCAGACCATTACCCTAAGGATAATAGTTGGATGCAAACTTAATGATAATCCCATGATCAAAATCCCAATTGGAAAACTTCAACGATGAAAAACAGGACCATTATCACAAACTAAAGACATAGGACATCCAAAATGATTAATGATACCTGATTCAATGAAGTTAATTACTACCTCTGAAGTGCATTGCTTGCAAGCAAGGGCCTCAGTCCATCTTGTAAAATAATTAGTGATAGTAAGGATATACCTGTGTCCTGTAGAGGAAGGTGGATTGATCGGACCTAGGAAGTCCATTCCCCACTGTGCAAAAGGTTTTACCTCAAAGACTGGTTGGAGTGGGAGTGCCACATACTTTTCTCTGATGGCTATAGTCTGACATACATGGCAAGTTGTGATGTGGTTGTATGTATCCTTATATAGTGTAGGCGAATAGTAACTAGCTCTAAGAACCTGGTTTGCTATACAATGTGCTGACCCATGTCCTGTGCCATATTTGTCATGAAATTCTAGCATCACCCTTTCAGAATTTTCCCTTCCAAGACATCTTAAGTACACGCCCTCATGATTTTTCTTGTATAGGACAACTCCTTTCAACATGAAACCATCGATCTTTAAGCGCAAAGCCCTTCTTTGTACTGAATTGAGATGATCAGGGCATCTCTGAGTTAGAAGATAATGAACAATATCATCATACCACTCACCAAGAGAGACATCCTCTAAATTATAACTCTGGGCTGTAAGGTCAGGGCCTGTTTCTCCCATTGTCTTTGTAAGCCCTTGCCCTCTTACCAACTTCATGGGCTAAATCTCAATATCATACTCTAGTAACATAGTTACCCACTTGGCCCTACGCTCTCCCAGCTCATTCTACATTACCAACAACTTAACTGCAAGATCAAGAACTATAGAAAATATTTTGTTTCTGAGGATGTAATGTCTGAATTTTTTTACAGCTCTAACTAAGGCATAGGCCTGCTTTTCCACACTTAGGCATCTCAGCTTTGCATCCTTCAATGGTGCACTCATGAATTCTATGGGATGTTCGTTCCCTTGATCTGACTTTTGAGTTAACATAGCAGCACAGGAATGGTCAGAAGCAAATGAATATATATAGAATAGCTTAGCATAGTTTGGACTTACCAAATCAGGAGCTTCAATAATAGCCCTCTTTATCTCTGCAAATGCTTCTTTTGCTTCTACATTCCATTCAACTTTGGCCTCCTGCTTCAACATTGCATTTAGTGGTTTAACTATTTTTGTGAATCCAGTGATGAACTTCCTCACAAAATTAATCTTACCAAAGAATGATTTCATCTCTTTCTTACTGGCAGGTGGTGGAATCTTGAGAATGGCCTCTATGCGTTCTGGATCAATTGCAATTCCCTTCTCAGAAAGAACATGGCCTAACAACCTACCTTCTGTAACTCCAAAGATGCGTTTCTTTGGATTGAGTGATATCCCAAACTTTGTACATTTCTGAAAAACTTTGCACAAATCTGAGACATGATCACCTCTCTTCTTGGAAAAGACTATTAAGTCATCCATATAAATAATTATGCACTTACCAATTATGTCCTTAAAGGAAATTTCCATGGCTCTTTGGAATGTGGCTCCAGCATTAATCAAACCAAAAGGCATCCTTCTATAGGAAAAAGTGCCCCACTTGGTCGTAAAAGTAGTCTTGTGTCTGTCCTCATACTCCTCATACTGCACCATGACCTGGTTGTATCCTGAACAACCATTCAGGAAGGACATCATTTGAGATCCGTTGACAATCTTGAGCACTTCATCCAGTGAGTGTACTAGATAATTATCCTTCTCTGATGCTCTTTTTAGGTTCCTGAAATCTACACATAACCTGATTTCACCATTTTTCTTTTGCACTAGAACCAAGTTTGCAACCCAAGTAGAATTCCTGACTAGAAATATGATTCTTGCAGACAACACTTTTTGCACTTCTTTCTGTATTATGGGTTCCAGTAAAGCATTGATGGGCCTCTGCCTCTGTCTGAAAGGTTTCACTCCTAAATTGAGAGGGATAGTATGGGTTATGATCGATGTATCATAAGTCCTTAAGTCTTCATAACTCCAGGCTATCACATCTAGATATCTATGTAATGTATCGATGATTCCTTCCCTTTCTTTTGGAGTGCATACTTTACCAATAAAGACATTTTTGGGATCATCCTAGGACCTCATATTATATTTGTCAAGTTTTCCACTAATGGAATCTTTCTTGGTATCCTGTTCCTGATCCCTGACCTTGTCTAGATCAAAAATTCTTTCTAATTGCACCATTCCTCTGGGGATAGTGTTGGTCTTTAGATTAATTACCCCTTCTAGGTCCATCTCTGCTTCTTGGAGCCTTATTTCGTCAATGATTTGAGAAACAAAGACATCAGTATTAGTAATGAAATCTAAGATATGTTTGGCATCTTCAAACACCTGGAAGTCGGTGACATTATCAGGTACTGAGGGTACTGGGATCAGCTCCATAGTAAACTTCTTTAGTCCAGAAAGAGACAAAGGTTGCAATGTACTGGCTGCCTGAGGAAGAGAGTCATTTGTCTGGTTAAGAGATTCAGTTGTATGGTTCTTACTTCGTGGAATCAACTGAATGTTGAAGGAATCAAATCCTTCAATAACATCCCATACTCTATCTCTATAGTTGGTCATTCTTTTGTCATGACAATAGTATTATCTCCTAACTTGCTTGACAACCAACTCAAAATCCCCAAAAACTTACGAGATCTTAACCTTCTTCTTTAACACCATTAACAATCCATGAACCAGGGCCTCATATTCTACTACATTATTTGTACAATGAAATTGAAGTCTATGAGGAGAAAAAAATGTCTTACCTCTTGGACTGATTAGTTCGAAGCCAACCCCAGCTCCTTGCTTTGATTTGGAACCATCGAATATTAAATCCAAACAACCAGCCACTATAGACTTCCTTGCTGCATCACTTGCACTGTTGCTATTGGATGGTCTTTCGGAAGGCATTACTCTTTTCCCTTTGGGATCCTCTTGGACATTTTGGATATCAAATTTAACTGCAAGAGTGGGATTGATACACTTTTGTATTTGTTCCACTGTAGCCTTGCACAAGCAATAGTCAAGTTCTAAATGAGAAGCATTATGCACCCTAAACTAATTGGGCAAAAGTAGCTCTGCAAATTTCATTTCTCTACCCAACTGAACCTGATCCTCAATGCACTTCTGAATGAATTCTTGAAAACTATCTAGCAAACCAAGCTGATTATCTTCCAAATGACTATCATTTTCAACGGGTTCGATCAGGACTTCAGTATTATTGGATTTTGTTGTAAGGTCAACAGGTGCTATGTGGAACATAAGAACTTCCTCATATTCGGCTCCTCAAGAGGAGCTGTGAGCATATAGTTACCCATACTTACTTCTGATACCAGAATTTCAATAGAAGTTTTCAGATACTCAGTGATCATGTACTTCATTCTTGGTTCTCTTTCAATTCTAATATGATTTGGCACTCCCTTCCAGGGAAGCGACATGTGAGAGTGATCCATTGAGACATATCCATTCAAAGCTCTAGTGAAGTTTCTTCCCAAGATTAAGCCATGAGCATCAGGAATATCAGCCACTTGTATATTGATAACTTGCTGAATTCTAGGATCAGAAGCAATCTGCATATGAATCATATTTTACTCCCCTACAACATTTACTTCAGTCCTATCCAATTGTGTGACTTTATTTTGTGAGTCAGGAGGAGTAACACCCATAGTTCTACATACACCGAAGGGTATAACATTGGTTGAAGCACCAGAATCCAATAAACAATTATGAAAATTCTTAGCGAATATTCAAATAGAAATCAGGAATGGAGGTGTGTCTATCTTCCCTTGAAACAGAGTTAAAGGGATATCTACTTGAGCAACTTGAGATTTGTCCTTTTCTTTACCAGTATCTCTAGGAGGCATGTAGACTTGATTCTGGCTCTAATTTTTCCTTCCTACTGACTGAGAGTTGGAAGCCTTATTGATACTTTCACTAAAGAATTTATCTTGTGACGTGAAACTTGCATTATAAGCTCCTAGAACCACATTCTTGATGGTTGGAACTCTTAATAACTCAAATGAAAATAAGCTTACCTTTAATTTTTTGAGTTCTTCAACAACATACAAGGCCAATTGTTCCTCACTCAGGTGAACTGGGGTCTCCTTCGGGTATTCCATCACCTTGTCTTTGTTTGCATCAGCACCTCTCCCTCTCGAGAGATCCATATGTCCTTGATCCTGAGATAAATACTACCTAGACACCTAAGGCAGTGATGGCTTTTTGTTAGCGTTAGGATCTGGAGGTGTGTTGAAATTGTTTAGTGGAATGGAAGTAGTGAAGGGACCTCCAACTTGTGGATGTTTGTGTGGAAATTCCCTTAAGTCATACTTCTTGACAGGTCTCTGGAAGGTCTGTACTTCTTCAACATAAGCCTCCTCTTCATCTCTAAGACCATTATCATTCACTGAGTTCTCATTAAATAAATATGTCATTTCATCTCCATTGCGTACCCGGTCCACCTCTTCCTCCAATTGGTCAGATTCCTCTTCAAGTACATTTTCCTTACTTTGAGGGAAAGGAGCATGATTCAACACCAACACTGGTGAATAATAAGGATTGGATGGTACTATTTCCTAACTGCCTGCATTATTCTCCACTTTGTATTGAAAGATTGAGGCTGTTGTTTGGAACTCTTGAAAATCTAACTCAGAATGCTGACTCATTTTTTGGAACCTACACCATCTTGATAAAGCAGTCTCAGCCAAATATACACTGCGAGGAGGCTTCTCTTGATTAATTGGCTGATTAACAGATTGATTGATAGGCTGATTAACTGGTTGATCTAGTGGGGTGGGGATTCCTCCATTGTTGGGCCCTGTGTTCCAAGTCCTGTTTTGTCCTAGTGGCTGCCTTCTTTCAAATCCTTGTCCACCACCTTTTCCTCTGTCAAAGTTCTGACTTGAGGATTGTCCCTTATCATAGTTTTGTCTTCTATCATTATTATACCCTCTGTCATTATTAAATCCCCTTGTCATTGTTGTAACCTCTGTCCTAGTTATATCCCCTATCATTTTTGTATCCTCTTTCATTGTGTTGCCCTCTTTCAAAGTGTTGTCCTTTTGGATTCTCGTTGTTCTGATTGGACCACATATTTCTCTGAGTAGCTTGTAACTGACTATTATAGCTCCTCAAGTAAATCACCTCCATATTCAGCTTCTTCATTTGTTCAGACAACTCATCCAATCTTTCCTTGTTAGGATTACTCTATGGAGACTTATTTGCATTATTTTGGGAATATCCTACTACAGCATTGGCATTCAGTGATTGATTGAAAATTTTAGAATTATGTAAGTATGAAGGATAGCCACCCTGAGGCTGGGTATGTAGAGGTTGATTCACATTTTGCTGAGGGTAAGTAATTATGGATAATACCTATCCCACAAGAGGTCCTGGATGAGGGACAAGAGTCAACTGATTTACTGGATTCATGATTGGAGCATGGTTGGCAAGAGCCTGGTTGAGAGCTGGAATTTGTCCAGGGTGAGCAACAGGTCCTAATGAGGGTAAAGGCCCAGACGAATGTTGCCTTAGAGCGGTGCTAACTTTCACAACTTTTGCATATGCATCAAGTAGATTATCAGGAGGGTTATTCCTCCACTTCATAAAAGTAGTTGTTAGACTGTCTAGTCACTGATAATAGACTTCTAGAGTAGTAGGCTCATCAACAACATAAGGAGCCTGCAATTTGGTATAAGCATGATGAAACCTATTGTTTAAGGACACTATAAGCTCATTAACCTCTCTCTTAACATTAGTGAACTGAAGATAGAGCTCATTAGGACTAATGAGAATTCCAAACTTCTGCAAAAAGGTAGCCTCTAACACAGTCCAAAGTTCGATAGACCTAGCAGGTAAATGGTTGTACCAATAGAATGCATCCTCCCCTAATGAATAAGGAAATAGCCTACATGCTACATCCTCATGGTTTATCCTTCTATCGTTAAGGCCAGTCTGAAAGATCCTGATGTGTTCCTCAGTGGTTGTATTGGGATCATCAACATGGAATTTTGAACAAAAGTGTTCAGGGTTTTTGGGCATAACATTGTAAACGAAAAAACTCAATGGAGATGGGTTGGTTGCTAGGAAAGCCATTAGTTTAGGTGGGGGTGGTAATGGTTGATTTATAACTGGCTGATGTTGTGGAAAAGGAATGCCCTTAGACTCATATGAAGATGAACCTGATGAAGACAGGGATGATGGAGATGACAAAGGTGGATGAGAAGATGATGATTCTCCCCTTCTATTAATCCTTTTTGACCTAGTAGGGTCTGGTAATTCTTGAAATTCCTCTTCTCCTGGAGCGGATCTGGTTCTCGTTCTGAATCTTTCAAGAGAATTGGCATTCAAAAACTGATCCAACTTGCTTATTCAGGCCCTCCTTCTAGCACCAATATGTTGATGATGTTTTTTGTACAGCAACAACTTAGACAGAATATAATATCCTATCTCACTTGAAAGGTAAATCTCTATCAGCAAGCCTCAAGAGATAACCCCAAGGTCTCTAATGTCAGGTCTTGACAATGCATAAACAACTCAGTGATAATATGAAAATGCTGGTAATCACAATGGGACCTTACTACAAGCAAAATATTGAATCTCAATTTATCAAATCTAGCAATATAATGACACTTCAATTGTAAATTTAATCCAATAATCAAAGAAATAACAAAAGATAGGGGTTTCAAAGAGATTTCTAAACTTAATATTAAACCTAAGATTAACACAATTCAAATGACCAACACTCGAAATGGACCAATCCCTCAAAACTGATTTCTACTTAACCTAGATAATTTTGCAATCTAATAGAAACAGTGCAATATTCTAAGGTGTTAAGATTTTCAAATCATGAACATTCATTCAAACAACCCTATTGCAATTGAATTGAATAAACCTTCACAATTGAACTAAGCACAATGAATATAAAGTCTAGGCTAACTTTGCAAAGCAACTAACAATCGGTTGGTTACAAAAAGTATGGACCAGGGATTGTTGCAAAATTTCAAATATCAAACCATAAACATCATTGAATCAAATCTAATCTAAATACTATCTTCCTCAAAGAAATTCTAAAGATAGAATAACAAGAACCATGCAAGATAAGAGAAACACGAGTATGGCACCAAATCACAATGTCATTACTTGCATCAAATTATCCACTATAGCAACAATTCCAGCTTTTTGTTACAATATTTTCTTGAGACCGACTACTTGCTAACACTTTCTCTACTTAATTTGCTTCTAACTATCTCTCTATGTGTCCATGTCTAAAACTTCTTAACCCTTACAAATGAGGCAAAATGCCAATTTTTATAGAACCCCCAAAACATGTTGGCCTAGATAAGATTTTACAATAATAAGGCACAACAAGTCGGCCAAGAGAAATTCAAAATAATATAAAATATGCATTAAATGCATGAACTCCATCCAGGTCGTCCTGGGATCTCCAATGCAACTCTTGCCAATGCATTGAAAAATAATAGGGAAGCATAAATCTCGATGTAGCCAATCATTAACTGCCTTCCCCTTTGTCCTTATTCTGATCCAGAATTTCATGAACCTTCAAAAGTACCTGATCCAAGTCGGCCACAGGTGGCAAAGGAAAAACCCTAAGTCGTCTCAATTGATGCAATTTCTTCCCATGACTACTTCACCGACTTATCCCAATCCACCCTATATGTTAGGTATTTGTCAATGATAGCAAGATAGGTGGTGGCATCATCCAACTAATGCTCAGAAATAGAATCATCATTAACTAGGGCATAAACATCATGCCACCACCTCCTCAACTGTTCAAAACTCAAATATTTGGGAAAAATCTTCCTTCTCCCTGTCATAATCTCAAAGAAAGCAAAAGATCCATCATACACACCAGTTAAGACATTATCAATCTGCCTCCTCTATTTATAAATCTTCTTCAAAACCTTATGCTTCCTTTGGAATGCTTCAAACGACTCCTAAGGTTCTGCAGCTCTAGAGGAGGGGAGAATTTTATCACTTAACAACCTATCCCTGGTGTACTCCATGATAGTCCTAGTTTTCTGCAGCAGGAGATCTATATCCTCTTTGTCATGTGCCAACACTTGTTTATACAATTGCTTTCCATTGCATCGTCTTTCCCTATTGACAGGATATCATTGATGGCCTCATTACCTTTTATTTCCACCCCTTTTAGCCAATTCACTGTGGAAAGAGTGGAATCCCTCATCTTTTCCAGCTCAGTGATGGTTTCTTGAAGTAAAGGATGTGCAGTGGAAGAGGAAGGGTTAATAGATTGCAGGGGTTTCATCAGATCTTCCAAACACTTCCTGAGGTTTTCATTTTCTTTCTTTAGCTCCTACTTAGTTTTTATCTCCTTCCTCAATCTTCCCAAGATGACCACACTTGAACCCTAATAATCTTCAATATCTTGCTCAACAGAAGTGGGCCCTAAATTGAAAGTTTGCACATTATAATCTTTTCCAGCTACATCATCTCTATTTTTATCTAAAGCAGGGGTGGCAATGAGAATGACTTTGTTGTGAGCCTCATCCCTTTCAATCCTCAAGATTACCCTAGCCTTCTTCTTACCTTTATCTTTTCCAATTTTGGCTAGAAGCTCATCCCAATTGGGTGGACTATCTTACACAACAACTTGTTTTCTCTTTATCTCCTTGTCAAACCAACCAGGGACAGTGGATTCCAATTGCACCTCAGCCTATTTTTCCTCTTCTTGTTGACCTTTAGGTGCTTCCTCACTCAAATTCTATTTCTTAGGAGTCTCACCTGTCTTGATTTCCTTCTCTTCAGCATGTTCTTCTGCTTGTGTAGGTGATGAATCCTTCAATGTTTCCTCCTCCTTTGGAGGTGACTTAACCTATTCAGTTCCAACAGGTGACTCCGCATAGGCCACCAAAGGAGACTGCATTACCTTTTCAATTGTTGCCTCTGCACTATGGAGATCACCCTCATGAAACTCCTCTCCTTCCATGTCTGGATGATCCTCAACATTCTCAGACTCACCAGGTTTACTTTGAGCTTCATGAGCGGAAGGTACATCACAATGTGACTCCTCATGAGAAACAACCAGAGGGAGATCTGCCTTAGGCACACTATCCTTAGGAGGATTCCTAGACCTCCTTATATACATCTTTGCCTTCTCATCTGAACTTTCTACATTCACTAGTGGTGGGGTAACCTCTTCCTCTCCTACCTTAGAACTTTCCTTTTTTGACAATTTTAAGACTCTTCTCCTTTTAGGCATAGGAGCATCAACCTCAGGATTCTATTTTTCACTCTCCCCCTTGCCAAATTTCTTAGTCATTATCCTCTTCTTAGCCTTTGGCCTTCTTTTCTTTTCAGTCCCCTGGACTTCCTCTGACTGAACACCCTTAATTTTAATTTCAAAAGGAGAATCTACCTTGCCCTTACCTTTAGGATCCTCCTGCTCAGTAGATTCCTTGGAAGTGGAGTGAGGGTCCATATCTCCCATCAGACTATAGGTACATTTCACTCCCTTATTCTCCAACTCCCACAACTTGTGCCTCAGCCACATCCTAGTAAATTTAATAACTGGATCCATTAGTTGTTTCAGCTCTGTCTTTTCTTCTTCCAACCAATCTACATCACCAATTGCCTTATCCTTCACTGCCTCATAGGCTTGACCCTGAATCAAATCCCCATCATCTTCCAATTGATCAGGAACAACCTTCACATTGTATAATTGAACTGACTCAACTAGAAGCCGAGAGAATTTCTTTTTTCTTATTTCATATTCATCACTGCAATAGGCCCAGTAGTCTTCCAGATCAACCTTATGGCTATATTCCCTACTGGCCTTCTTCTGGGCTTCTCCGGTGATGTCAAACCTGGATCTCTTGGAATGAAAAGACAAACCAAGGGTACTCATTTCTTCTTCTGAAGCCTGGGCAGAAATGATGGAAGGACATGCCTCTCTAGTGCCAATCCTCAAAGGGAGGTCTCCACCGAATCCGGTCTTATGTTTATCTCTTTTAACAATGGCATCAAAGTCACAAATCTATCCAGTTACTTCCAAGAGTATGATATGATCAATGGGATATCTTGGAAGCCTGTATGGAGCCCTCTGACAACCATCAACCCAGATATATGAGAAGGTTGAGAATTGAATAAACCAAGCCCCATATTTCTTTATGAGCTCCTTGGCTTGGTCTAAAATCCTTGTGTGCTATGCTCCTTGAAGCATTCTAGTGATTTTCATGGTGAATGCATCATTCACCCTCCTATAGTCTAAGCTTCTCAAATACAACTAAGGGAAAACCTCATAAATAATATCCTGTCCAAAAGTTCCCCTTGTAATTAATCCTCTATAAGGGTGTAACCTCGCAAGTGCATAGACCAAATATGAGGTCATTGTGAAGGTCTTGGTCTGCAACACATTAGATAGTTGTTCATGAATTACTTTTCTAGTGACTCATGTCCAATGGTAGTCAGTCTTCTCCTTCTCCATCCTCACAATCACATGACACATCCAATTTTCAAACATGCTTGCACTTCTCAATCCAACCACCCTACTGAGCGATGTAATGGCATCATAATACTCCTTGAATTTTGCTTTGAATAGCTGCTTGGGAAACTTGGAGTAGTGAGACTTAGGCTTCTCCACCCAGGAATTGATGAGCTGTTGAGATTTAACAGTTTGTTGTTTATAGAACTCCTTGGCTGACTCCATGCTAAATGCCACCATGTGAGATCTGTCTGGCATATCAAAAGTTTGGGCAATGGAAACAGGATTGAGATTTGCTACCACCCTTCCTTGTGGACCAATAATCCTCTATGTATCTTGATCATAGTGCCTGGTGCACTCAAGGACCATCTCATAGCACTGCACCATAGAAGCGAAACCAACAACATGTGACAATCCTGATTCCATCTTTCTTCTAGCCACCAAAGGAGAATCCTCTACTGCCATTCTTCCTTTAAATTCCTCATAGTCCCAAAGGAAAACATTTGTAATAGTCACCTTTGACCAGACCGATGTAATTTTACTCTTAGGGATCTTTCTCTTGATGTCCATCTTAATCTTTTCTGCATCAGACATTAAAGACCCAATTGCTAGCTTGCTAGATTCGGCCTGCACTCAGCACATAAATCATAATAAAAACCACAAGAAAGGGAAGGTTTATCCATAAAAAACACTGTTATAATAAACCTCATACAACCAAGGTGTTATTAAAACTCATATGAAATGATCTTGATAAATTTTGGGTTTCAGGACGACCCACAGAATTTGAGCCAAAGAGGAATTTTGGGAAATTCTGGGCCAGACGAATTCCTATGGAATAATCATGAACACACCTACTAACAATTAATTCTGGTCATAATTAATCAATAAACCACAAAGGAGATCATAAGATAGCATGTGTTAATCATAAAATGCATTAAAAACACTAACACATCATGCTACTCCATATTTCTTTACATTTCATCAAATCTCAGAAAAATCCGCCGGAGACGGATTTCCACGAAGGGGAAGATACTTCACAAACCTCATAAAATCTAGGCAGCACAAGACTTTAGGAAAATCTGGAGTCGACGAAAATCTACAGAATAGGTAAAACTCTGAAAGTGAGCGGAATCTGGGAACTCAAAGGAAATCAGGAAAATCTTCCAGAGAGGAATTATCCCGAGGGAACAAAAAATCCCAGATTAACAACGAAACCAAATTCTGACATAAAATCACGATTTCACTCATAACATCAAATTGATCATGAATTTCAAAGATATATTATTAGGTCAAGTTAGGCATGGACATTCCATAGATTTTCTTTGCATTCTAGGCCCGTCTTACAGCGAAATAATAAAGATGGGTATTGCCCTAGGTTTAAAACCTTATGCATCCGCCATTAACACACAGGCAAACGTATGATTCAGGTATTTCAATTGTCGATTCCCTACTAGGGGAAAATCATGATTCTCAAGCAAGTTCACTTAAATCAAACAAACAAACAAACTTGGAAATTACTTGGGAGTCCATAAATTAATCATTGCTACGCAACCCTAGTCATGAAGCGATCAAATATTTAGGGACTCAAGCCCCAAAAGCTTTATAACATAAGAACGCTATTCATAATCCTCAATTCAAAGCAAAGCAATCAAACACATACTAGTTTGAAACAAAATCGATCTTAGAAACAACAAATGTGAAGTAAAAGGCATCCACAAATAGCAGCGATAGAAATGCACCAAAGGAAATCGCCACCCAAATCCACAATTCCCAAAATCAACATCTCAGATTCAACCAAGCACTCGCAAAGCAGCACTCCTCAGTTCAAATTTCAGCAAGCAATAAGTATAATGGCATAATAATCATCTAAAATCACTTAAATAGATCACTTGCCAAAGGTACAAACAACATGAAATACAATTGACAAGATAGTCAGAAAAACTGGGAACCCAACCACAAGATGGAATCTGAGAAATATGGACCACACAGAAATCCGTGAAGACTTAAAATCTCCAAACTACATCGCATAGCTGGAGTCCGAGCAGGATCTGGGAAAATCCACCCAGGGTGGAAAATCCTGAATCAAGGTAAAAACCTAAAATTCACCTAGAGCCTAAGATTTTCAATGAATAACTTAGGGGAATTGTTAAGGCCATCAAAATGAACATTTAAGCACATCCCAAAATAATACAAAACCTCAAAATGAAAGGGCCAAGACATGAAAACCAAAGCGAAAGAGGGTCCCTACTTTCAGCGGGGCATGTGTGTGAAAACTGCACAACAGTACTATAGACGAAGACCTTCACAATGACCTGCTACTTGGTTTATGTGCGTGCAAGATTCCATCCATACAAAAGACTAAGCACAAGGGGTGTGTTTGGGCAGGATGTAATTTATGAGGTTTATCCACAGCTACAGCTGGGTAACTCAAGCTATAGGAGGGTGAATAATGCATTCACCATGTACATCACTAGGTTGCTCCAAGGTGTAGAGCATGTAAGAATATCTGATAACACTAAGGAGTTAATCAAAAGGTATGGGGCTTGGTTTATACAATTTCTCATCATTTCATATATAAGGATAGATGGTTATCAGAGGGCTCCATACAGACTTCCTAGGTATCCCAAAGATTGCATTATACTTCTGGAGGTCATAAGGTAGATATGTGATTTTGATGCAATTGTGAAAAAGGATAAACACAAGACTGGATTTGGTGGTGATTTTCTTCTGAGGATAGGTAGTAGTGAGGCATGCCCTTCTATTAATTCAGCCTATGCTTCTGAAGAAGAAATGAGTACTCTAGGTTTATCTTTTCATTCCAAGAGATCTAGATTTGATAGAATTGGCAAAGAACAGAAGAAGGCCAGCAGGAAGTATAGTCATAAGGATGATATAGAAGACTATTGGGCCAATTGCAGTGATGAATTTGAGATCAGAAGGAAGAAGTTTTCCAGGCTACCAGTGAACTTAGTTTGGCTATATAATGTGAAAGCTATTCCAGATCAGGTTGAAGATGATGGAGATTTGATTCAAGGCCATGATTATGAGGTTGTGAAGGATAAACCAGTGGGAGAAATAGACTAGCTGGAGGAAGAGAAAATAGAGTTAGAGAAAATTGTGACTCCAGTGATTAAATATAGAAAGATATGGCTCAAGCATAAGATGTGGGAGTTGGAAAGTGAAGGTGTGCAATGCACCTATGATATAATGGGAGACTTGGAGTCTCATTCCACTTCTGAGGAATGAACTAAACAATATCCTAAGGGTAAGGGCAAGGTAAGCTCTCCTTTCAATATTAAGATTAAAGATATTCAAGCGGAGGAAGTATAGGAGGAAGAAAAGAAAATAAATACTATTGTGCAAAGAAAAGGAAGCACATTTCAAGGACAAAGAAGTCAATAAAGGATGAAGCTAAAAAGGAAGATAAATAGGTTAGTGCTTCTATGCCAAAGAGAAGAAGGATAGTGAGATTATCACAGAAGGAGAAGGAAATATCTAAAGCAAGGGAAGAAGTTATCCCACCGGTAATAAATGTGGAGAGCTCAGGGGAGAGAACATAGGTATACACAAGAAGATCAAGAACTCCTTCTCCTAAGGATAGTGTGTCAAGGAAGGATGCTCCTTCAGTTACTCCTGCTGTAGAACAACATGATAATATTCCTCCTTCCCATGAAACTCATAATGCACCAAGTGAACCAGGCGAGTCTAAGGAGCCAGAGAGTCATCAAGATCCGGAAGAAGAAGAATTTCAAGAAGGTGACCTCTATAGTGTTGAGGCAGAAATAGAGAGGGTGTTACAGTCTCCTCTGGTGACTTATGAAAATTCACCTATTAGAAGTGAAGAAGATAGATCTCCTCAGAGAGAGGAAATGCCAGTTAAGACTCCATCACTGATACATGGAGAAGAAGAGCATGATAAATAAAAAGAAGGTAAAGTTGAGGAGATTTATAAAAAATGGGATTTGAGCAAAGATATGCCTAGGGATCAATGAGATGAAGTTGGAAAAAGAAATGTACAATCAGATTCTACTATTCTAGGTTGGCTGGACAAAGAATTAAAGAGTAAACAGATTGTTGTAGACAATACTCCTCCCAATTGGGATGAATTATTAGTGAATATAGGAAAGGGTAAAGCAAAGAAGAAAGCTAGGGTCACCTCCAAGATTGAAAGAGATGAAGCAAATAATAGGGTGGTTCACATTGCTACTCCTACTCCTAATAAGAATAGGGATGATGTGACTGGAAGTGACTACAATGTGCAGACTATCAATCTAGGGCTTACTTCCATGGAACAAGAGATTGAAGAGTATGAAGGCTCTAGTGTCATGATCTTGGGTAGATTGAGGAAAGAAGTACAAACCAAGCAAGAATTGAAGAAGGAAAATGATAAACTCAAGAGATATCTACAAGATTTGATGAAACCCTTGCAATCCATCAGCTCATCATCTGCTACAAGCTTCTTGCCAAAAGAAACAATATCTAAGTTGGAGAGAATGGAAACCACCACACATGCTACAATTGGATGGTTATAGGGAGTGCAAACTAAGGGAGATGATGATATTAAAGAAATCCTTTCAACTGAAGGAGATGCTATGAGATCAATAAATTGGTTAAGGAATGTGCTAGCTCAGGATAAGGAGAATGTCGATCTCCTGTTGCAAAAGACTAAAACCATCATGGAATATACTGAGGATAAATTGGTAAGTGATGGGATTCTTCCTTCCTCCAAAGCTGCAAAACCTTGGGAGTGGTTTGAAATTTTGCAAATAAGGCAAAAGGCTTTGAAGAAGGTGTACAAATAGAGCAGAAAAATTGAGGACACCTTGACTAAGATCTACAACAAGTGCATTTCTTTCTTTGAGGTTATGACAAGGAGAAAGAAGTTTGTACCAAAGCATCTAAGCTTGGAGCAGTTGAGAAAGTGGTGGTGGGATGTGTATTCTCCAGTCAATGAAGGTCCAATCACTAAACATCAATTGGATGATGCAACAACATACATTGTAGTAATGGATAAATATCAAACCATGAGGGTGGATTGGGATAAAATTGTAAAACAGTCAAGAGAAGAAATTAAGTCCACTGAAAGGAGAATTAAGATTTTAGCTATCCCACCTATGGCCGACTTGGACAAGATATTTTTGATGGTGCAGGATAAGATGGAGCACACTAAGGATAAAGGGGGAAGTAGTTAATGCAATGTTTCATTGGAATTTGTGCTTCCCCATTATTTCTCTTCTCCTCAACCAGCATTGGACCAAGCTTTGTTGGAGATCCCAAGCCGACCTGGATGGAGTACATGCATTTAATGCATATTTTATTTTGTTTCAAATTCCTCTTGGCTGACTTGTTTTGTGGCCATTTATTATTGTAAACCTTAATTGGGCTGACATATCTTAAGGGATTATATAATTGTGGCATTCTGCCTCATTTGTAAGGGATAGATAGTTTTGATGTTGGAGCGAATTAAGCAGTATAGCAGGAGTTAGAGTTAGGAGTTAGTATCATTTTCAAAGCAAGTGCTATAATAGAAGACTAGAATTGTTGCTACTTTGGGTGATTTAATGCAAGTCAAGACATTGTGATTTGGTGCCTTTCTTGTGTTGAATTTTATCTGGCATGGTTCATGGGATTCCAACATGAATTCACCACTATCTAAAAGCCAAGAAATCAAGTAAAAATAAAAGAAGTAGCCCAGAGTGTTGCAAAGGCAACAATCACCAAAAATGGAAATTTACTTTTCACAATGCATAAAGTATGAGACCCTCACACAGGAAAGGAAACATTAAAGACATGTGAGCATTGAATTACCAACGGTGATACATAGATATTAGATTTCAACATAGTAAAAATACATCAAAACTCATATACATGTTGAGCACATCAAACTCCCTACCAACCTACTCATTGAATAAAAAGAATAAAGATAAATCACCACAATTAAATTGCTATGATAACATCGAGGAGGGTGCAATGCTTTGTCGCTAAGTCAAACCCCCAGCCATAAGAGATACTCTACTTATAAAAATCGCAATAGGAGGATGAAAGTGCCAGAAGCAGAAGGGATTTCAATTGCCAAATATTAATATATGTGTTTGAATTATTCTGAATTACATGGCGTCTCAAGCAAACTCAATAAATAATTTGACTTACAAGGTAAGATTTTCAATTAAAAACAAGGTATCAAAGTTGACAAGAGGATGGAAAGTAGGGTGAAATCAAACTAGGTACATTCAAAAGCCAAGTATATTCCAAGTTTATCGATTTCCAAACACCTATCATAGCTAGTGATTTTATTCAAAACATAGATTGCCAAATGCAGAAGAAACTAAAATCACAACTCAAGTTAAATACAGTGTATCGAATAGCCACCCCATTAAAATTAAAGCACCAAAAGTGATTCACAAAATATATACAATGCAAAATAGACATTGCACGCTAGACACACTACATAAATAATTGATACATATATATATAAGTGGACAATAAGTGGACACTTGGAGTATCGATTATAATATTAAGGGAATTGGAAATAATTCCACAACCAGTATGCAAATACAATCTAATAAACCCCAACGCTATTTAAGCAACAACTCACAGAGAAAAGAGAGATCATTCACAAATAATGGATAAATGAAACAAGAGTAAAGACAATGCCAACCTGAGATCCTATGCTTCAGAGATAGAAAAGGAGTGTAGAGAATAAGTCTATCGCAACAACAATTATTTTCTCTAAATCCTTGATTAACCTTCAGAATATTTTTCGCATTTCGAAAACAACTTTTTTAATGGAAAATCTATATTTTGATAAATATTGTTATAGACCAAAATTTTCATTTGAAAACAAAAAAAACCAATGATGATCCTAATCCCAAAACTCCACATTATTAAAAACCTGGAAATTCATTAGCTTTCAAAAGTAAAAGTCAAGCAATATCCATTCAAAATAACAAGTTTCCATTCAACAATTAGTTCAAATTCGTGCATTTGCACGAACTCCACTTTTTCTATCTTTTAAATTGCTTTAACAACTTGTTCAGAATCACATTCAATTAACTGTTTTATTTTAAATTATATTATTTTCCTCATTTTCTTAATTGAATCTCAATGATAATAATAACAATTATCTTTATATTTAACTATAAAATACTTATCACATAACAATTTAATTTAATAAATACAAATTTCAGCGCTATGAGTCTCTTTGCTCCCACACTCCTAAAACCTCCATCTCCCTCTACTGGTGATCTCCATGGCACACGTAGTGCATATTGTGATCATGAGACTACTAGGTCTTGCGGTCCCGGGCACACAGGTTTGAGATTTCCTTCTTGCCAACTGAATTTCAAGGATGCCCTAACGGTCAAAGGAAGGTTTTTTGATTTGTAGATGGGGTGTGTGGGTAATTCAGATCAACAATGCCAGTCCTCAAACATATCATACAAAGGAGATTCGATTGTGTCTTCGCATGGCATTCAAAAAGCTCGTGTGCCTCATTTTAGCCCTCTGGTGGAGAGCATAGATCTGCAATGAAGGCCTAATCAATGGGTGGATTCTGGTAGTGGGGTGTTGGACTTGGGTCAAGATGGTCACAAGGGTGGAAAACCTCCTGACTCCCCATCAATCACTCCCAATGCAATGGAAGTTATTAACAAGGTGTGCCTGCTCCCTATGCACTTATCTGCACTTGTTCCTAAGGTGGATTTGGAAGACTGTGTTGGCGATAGAGAGGATTATCTTTAGGAACATGCGCTAATTTGTAGAATGACCAATTCTTGGCCCAATTTGTGTGATTTGCACACATTGATCTCACAAAACTGGAAGGATTTTATGAAAGAAGAAATATATATTTATCCCTACGCTCAAGGATTTTTTATTCTAGAATTTGAGTCAACGGAAGACATGGATCTAGTGTTGAAAGCTAGCCCTTGGAAGTTTAAAGATGAATTCATATGCATGAAGCCTTGGTATGCTTCTTTTGATCCCTGCACTGAAACCTTTACATCTTCCCTTCTTTGGGTGAGATTATCCTACCTTCCCCTTCAATTTTGGGAATTGGATTTGTCTACGAGCTATAGGCAACAGTTTGGGTAAGTATAATTGTATTTCTAATGAAACAGTCCATTATAGGTGTTCTACCTGTGCTCGTTTATGTGTAGAAATGGATTTTTCAGTTAGGCTCCCTGTGGAGCTATCCTTAAAAGTGGGCAATAGAAGCTCAAGACAACCAGTAGAATATGATAAGATCACCTTCAGATGTTGAAAATTCTTCTCTACTACTCATTTTACCCATCAGTGTCATAAGGCACATTTTTAGGAGAATGGAAATCAAACAACAAGCAAAAAGTCTTCATGGTGGGTTGGGGTAGACACTCAGCATTGGGTAAATGCACTAGGATGGTTCCCAAAAAAGGGGCTTAAGTGGCCACTTTTTTTCTGAAATCGGGAAATACTAACCTTGGACGTGAAATTGAGGATAGCTACACTCAAAAATTTTAGATGGAACAAAAATAAGGACCGTAGTGCTCCGAGTCTACTTTCTAAAATACTAATTTATTTTGAAAATGGTTGAGATTAAGGGGTTCAAATGAGGGACACACACAAATTGCTATTGTTTCTCTCAAAAAAACATAACATAGCTACTCTTGTGTGACCCGAGCATGGTGGACTTTTTTGTAGTATTTTTAAAATCGCTCTAGTCAGAAGTTAGATAATAGTATGTAGTAAGAACTGGATTTTTTCTGATAATTTTTTAATGAATATTTGATTTTTTATTAATTTTCTAAGTGGGCACTTCCTAAAAAGCAAAATTTTGGCCATGCTCCCCCTAAATTTTTTTGAAAGTAGTAGATTTTTATTTTTTTATTTTTTTTAAAATTTGTGGAATGGAGTCTAGTTTCTAAAAATGTAATTTATTTCAAATTTTGATGAACGGTTAATTTATAGTGAAAAAAATACCAAACACTATTTTTTGAAGAAAAACGGACATACAAACAAAATAAATTATGGATGAAAGGCTTAACGTTGTTAGAAAGTGAAAAAAATTACATCGTTGGAAAGCTAATAAAGATCCTAACATTACCCATGTGTTTGATTGCTGATATTGAACCGGATACAATCTTGATGGTGACACGGCCCGGTGCGAATTTGTTGAATTTGGAAAAAACACATCTCGGTCTTGCAGGAATGCTCAAGCCTTTGGGTTGTATTCCAAGGCGATACCAAAGCTAAGGCTCGAGGATTCCCAATGCAAAATATAACGCATTCGTGTTATAATGCGTTCACATTATATTTTGCTTTTGACATTTTCCCTCTTCAAGGAGCATTGCTAGCAACAAATAATGCGCTCACGTTATGTCTTCCTTTAGTTAAATGCCACTTTATTGAATGTTTTTTGATAT
>VDFB02270651.1:444253639-444477489 GCA_007258455.2 Sequoia sempervirens
TATCCATTTTCAATCTTGATTTATTTAATTATTTATTTAATTCCAAATTAATTAAACAACCTATAAATCAATTTAATTTAATTTAATTGATTAAACAAGGAAACTCATAACATTAATTTCTCCATAAGTAACCATTAAATTTTATTTAAATTTTATTTAAATTTAATAACTAATAAATAATTAACTATCATCACAAATCACCCAACAACCATAAAGTCAAAACGAGACAACTGACCATAGGTGAACCAAATTGATGGGGTGACTGAACGAGTACTCATCCTCATCAAGGATGATGGCAAGGGTAGGGGACCTTTTATCATATATGTTTTTAACAAAAATTCCATTGGATTTTAAGGCATACTCAGACTTGACAATTTAGGTGGAGTCAATGTCTGGTACCTACAATATACATCAAACAAACTATCAAACAACATATATATATAGCAATCAAACACACCATGAGAGGAAATCGCAACATAGTAGGGTACTCACGAATGAGTAATGATACACTGTCCCTCCCACCAAGACACTTCAACAATAATCCACATCAATGAATAAGAACAATTACATTGTAAACAACATAGATCAATCATGAATTAAATGCACAATAAACATAATCATATAACCACATGATACTCATAACTAAATTAATCTGAACACACAAATAAATCCATATAACCATCATAACATATGCATAAGTCAATAGTATCATGAACATCAAAGTATGATCAACTGTAATCCAAAACCAATCCAAAATAGTTAAAACTAGTATCAACAATGTATCATAGTGTATCTCCTAACATGATGAGTATTAGTTTAGTGAAGGCAACATTAGAGGCACTACATTCTCCCCTCCTAAAACTAGGCTTACTCTTGGAAGCTTGTAAACAAATATGGAAATGACTCTTGTATCCGAGATGCATCCTCCCAAGTAGGTAAAGCCTCATCATTAGGATCCCATTAGACCCTCACCTACTTAATGTCTTTGTCATTGAGGGCGAGTCTCTTGTGCTCTAGAATGCCCATAGGCTCCAGAGTTAGCTAACTATCCTCTACCAGTAGCCTCTTCAACTGCACTATGATGCTCTACCTAGTGGTTATCAACCACAAAAAACACTCTATGAAACCTGCCTGCATCACCCACTATTGGTTGTGAGGCTGTCAGTCTTTGACTGAATCCTGTTGTGCCCTTTTAAGGACACTATCTAGCTATGTGGCCCTGCTAGCCATAGGAAAAACATCCTATACCTCTACTATACCCCCAATCACCTAAGGGTACACTAGACTACTGGAAACTACCTACAGACTATGTTCTCTAAGCAAGTTGGTCGAGATGATGTTGCTTGGCTCACCACCAATTCTAGCTTTTCCAAGACTGAGAGCCACCACCTTGCTAAGACTAAGAGTTCTCAGGTTTTGGCTAAAAATTTTGTTTTTGTTGCTCACCCTTAGTGGGTGCTTGATGGCCCTTAGAGGAACCCGTAGCCTAAGACTAACCACCTTGAGACCCAGAACTAGCTGGAGGTGCACTACCAATCTATACACCGATATGACCCCCTAGTGCCATAGCCATATTC
The DNA here is from genome assembly GCA_007258455.2 of Sequoia sempervirens. Classification (NCBI taxonomy): domain Eukaryota; kingdom Viridiplantae; phylum Streptophyta; class Pinopsida; order Cupressales; family Cupressaceae; genus Sequoia; species Sequoia sempervirens. Next base: position 444,255,217 of record VDFB02270651.1, read on the forward strand.
TCCTCTACTAGTCGGGCTTTCTCCACTGCCACCTCCATGGTCTTCAACTCAAAGACACAGATGACTCCACTAATATGGGAATTCAAGCCCCTAATAAAGTGTCACACCAACATACCCTCATCATCACCGATTCCAACATACTGCTTAAGCTGATAAAAACTACACTCATACTACTCTACCGACATGGCCATCTATCTCAACTCGTGGAACTCATTGGCACGATGTTGTCTCTAGTGATCTGACAAAAAAAGAGCTCTAAACCTCTCCAAGAACATCTCCCACGACACCGAACCAATGCCAAGGTGCAATTTTTGCTCCTCTAAATGCCACCATATAAAGGAAAAACCTCTGAGGTGCATGATGACACACCTCGCCCTGGTGTTGCTACCATACAGATGCATGGAAAAATACCTATCCAGATTGATCAACCAAGTCTTTGACTCCAATCCACCACCAGACCCATCAAAAGTAGGACGTACCCTCAAAAGATCCCTCATGTGCCTTGTAGTAATAGCCTCCTACTCTGTTGTGACCTCTCTCCTCCTAGGAGACCGTTCTCTTTCCCTAACCACCTGTTGAGGACCCTCCTTTCTAGGGCCTAAACAGGCAAGGACCTCCTCAATTAAATGGAACAACTCTACTTCCTCAATCTCTAGCTAACCTAGATTCTGACTTCCACCTCCCAGGTTATTCTAAGAACTCTGTTGTTCCTCATGGTCACTCTTGTTGGAACTCTAAGAAGGAGTATTCTGGTGGTTAGCCCTATAGCCACCACAGCAACCTCTACCTCAACCCCTACCTCGACCTCTAGGATTTTTCTTACACATCAACACCAACAAACAAAACACATATATTAGACGAGATGAACGAAGGGAGAAAACTGAAGTTCAAGAATCTAAGCTCCATATTCATGATTTTACATCCATTCTCCACTTACATGTAAAAAAATTCACATCACTAGAAATCACATCGCAAGGCCACACAAGGGTCCATAATGCATCCCTAATAGAAAGTGTATTGGTGCATTATGCACTACACCAAGGGTCTTATCCTTTCCACAGGTTTTCTACACCATTGGACAAACACCGCTAAAAGACAAGTCTTGGGTTACTAAGCGAGGATGACCAAAAAAGGAAAACATAAAATCAAGAGTACAAACAACTAGGTCAACGTAATGGGCTCATATGTATCCCGAGTGCCCAATGTATGAACCTAGGCTCTGATAACAAGTGTAACACCCCGCCACAAAACCCCAAAGGACAACACATCTAACAAACAATTATGACATATTTTTTTTAACTGAATGAACATATAGATCATACTATCAACTAACATAGAATGTAATCTATACACACATGTGCTCTAACTATGTCCTTTAGGGTATTATGACTACATTATGTGCATACATTCCTAACATGGTGTATCCGACATCTAATATTAACCATCCCACAAAAGTTAATTACAAAACCATTGCATTAAGTAAATGAACATCATACATCCATACATCATATTAAATAAATAACCATCAAAGATCAAATGTTAAACCCAAGGAGTACATACATTGCTTTTATTACATTAAGGTGCATTGTTTCATGTTTACATAATTACATTAATACTTCCCAACATACAATGAAAAGGATACATGAGATACATAATAGAATATAGTTGAAACGATTACATTACATAACATAAGCACTATCTCAAGTCTGGTACAAGATCTAGAATCTCTGCCAAGGTGCAACATCCATGCTCATGAACATCAACTAGGAATCCAATGGAGTGCATAGCACGTTCCACCTAACCATGTGGAACCCTAAGGTCCACCCCTCGTACTAGGAGATGACAATAAGGTCCCACCACCAAAGAAGTCAAGAAAACAATAGCACCGCACAAGGGATAACATGACTCCAACATACAAAGTACACAAAACACCACATAACAGTGACACCGCTTCTAGAGGCACACAAACAACAAAGGGGAACACAAAACAAGGGAATGCTAGGTTACATTAGGGAGGAGTGTCATTGCGTAGCTAATATGAGTTATCTTGGCTAATCTTCCTAAGCCCCGACCCCCATCCTAGGATATCCCATTGGCCTCTACTGATCCCCAACCCCCATTCAAACTCATGCGAGATCAACATACCTTTCATGAGGATAAGTCAATTGATCTTTCCATTCTAGACCTTCCCATCTCATCTCAAGCCTAAACGAGCACTTGAACCATGAGTGAGGAAAACATTATCTTGATTAATGTGTTAATCTACCCAAACCCCCTAATACATTATTTAGGTTATCACTAGATAACGAAACTTCCAATGGGTTATCCTAGTCAACCACTTTGGGTTCCAGCCCCCATTGAGAGCCACTCCTCCTACATGCAACTAAAAGACCCAACACATCAATAGGGTAAGGGTGATCCCACAATAGTGGTTTACAATTGTTTGCCAAACTAGACACTAAAATTATTAATTTAAACTAAATCTTCACATTCGGGCACCTATAGTGGCTAAACTGTGATTAATTTGAAGATGATGCAAACAAGAGTCTTGTCACATTTTGTTTGCAGATTCTAAAAATATTTTTTTCAAAATTTTTGGAATCAGATTGCACTTCGTTTTCCATCTCCCATGAAAACTAGTTTTATTTAGAAAACAACATTTAAAAAAAGTGATGCACACCATATAATGCATAATTTTTTTTCCATGAAGGATAAAATTCTAATTTTTCGAATTTAGATTTGTAACTTCGATATATCTAGCTTTCCTTGGTTAGATATTTTTTTATTGAATATTTTTTCTTTAATCAAGTTTCGAAGTCAAACCAATTACAATTCTTAACTATAGGACATATATAAATAGGTGTCATATATATATATATATATATATATAGCCTTATTCCCAATTTTATCATTCTTATATTTAAGCAGAGTGAATGTAGGGTTATACTCAAACAGTTGTAAAATAACATGTACATTTGTATGTATTTTTAAATTTTTTTATAGCATTTTTTTTTTGAGGTGATTTGAAATTTTTTATTGTGAGCATTTTGAAATTTTATTTACCTTTTACAAATAATTTATACTTTTAGATAGATGAATTTAAAGATTAAACTATAAAAAAATTTCAACATTTTTTTATAACATTTTTTTAAGGTGATTTGCAAGTTTGATTTTTTTCAAGATAATAAGGCATGTGTTTTTTATTGGCGAGCATGTTGAAATTTTAGATAATGAGTTGAATAAGGAATAAACTATTTTTAATTTTATATAATTATTTTTGGATAGGTTTGAAATTGATATTTAACTATGATTTTAGATAGATCAATTTGGGGATTGAACTATTTGTAATATAAAATATTCTATATAAAAAAAATATAAATTAAATATTTTTTTGACAGTTAAATGTTTTGCGTTTAAATGAACAAACCGTCACAAAATTATAGGTAGGGGTGGCGATTTAAAATTTGTTTTCTGGCATGAGGTAAGAAATGTTTCAACTATCGATTAGTTTATTTTCTTGGAGAACAACACTATAGATTTAAAATAAATATTAAATTTTATTTGTGAATATCTTATTAAATAGATTGATTAATGTGAAAAATAATTATTTATTTTAACTCATAATGGCCTCCTTACCCGAGGCATTGACTTAAAAAAAATGCAACCGCCAAGCTCTCCTAATTCTGCAACAAAAGTGTTTAGGTGTCTGCTATAGAGGAGGTTAAATCTGTTGATGGGGCAGGTTGAATCACTACCAGACAAAGGTAAATTGATGCTGAAGCTCCCATGCTGTAGACCTCTATAAACTTATGTATTACATTTTTTTTTTGTTCTATTTAATTACTTATTTAAAATATTATGCTATGTATATGATGAGAAGTTGTTACAAACATATCCAAGCCTGATTTAGAACAATAAATGTATATGTATATATATTTTTTCTTTTTCTTTTTTAGGCTTTTTAACTATCTGCTCTCTAATGCAAGCTGCGTGAGGGGATTATCTACTCTAGAAAAAGAACAAGTGAATAGATAGGGGGTTCAATTCCCAAAATGAAAGGCCATGCCACACATAGGGGTTCCACAACCTTGAGAGAAAGTGGGATGTTTCGCATCTAAAAGCCTCAAGATGAATTCCTCAACTAATTTTATTATGACTGTTTGAGATATAAATATTTGTAACCAAAAATAAACCCACTTCCTATAGGAGAAACTAAGAGGTTGAAAGCCATAATTTATATATCTGCATATATTCTTAACCGCAGGACATATATATTACTAAATGTTTATATATATATATATATATATATATATATATGGCTGCGTGAGGGCATTATCTACTATGGAAAAAGAACAAGTGAATAGATAGGGGGTTTGATTCCCAAAATGAAAGGCCATGCCACACATAGGGGTTCCACGACCTTGAGAGAAAGTGGGATGTTTCGCATCTAAAAGCCTCAAGATGAATTCCTCAACTAATTTTATTATGACTATTTGAGATATAAATATTTGTAACCAAAAATAAACTCACTTCCTATAGGAGAAACTAAGAGGTTGAAAGCCATAATTTATATATCTGCATTTATTCTTAACCGCAGGACATATATATTACTAAATGTTTATATATATATATATATATATATATATATATATATATATATATCCTTATTCCCATTTTTATCATTCTTATATTGAACCAGACTTAATGTAGGCTTATACTCAGATAGTTATAAAGTAGCATGTACATTTGTATATATGTATATGTAGGTGTATAAAATTCAAATCCTTTCCTCTAATTTAAACATAGATTGTACCAATATGCTCACTATTATGGCCTATATCTTAGTGTTTCAAGATTCATCAATATTGTTTAGAAGTGCACTTCACTTAATAGAGATACAAATGGGTCTTAACATTTTTTAAAGAATTCAAATCACTGCTAAAATAAAATGGGAATAGCTCAAAAATCCACCTCCATCAGCATTGTGTACTACTCCAAAGTTTGTTACTTCAATATAGGGTTAATACAATTTCTTCTCACCTTTGAAGGTAACCTGTAATTTTCATTTTTGAGACATAAGAACATTGTTTTTGATATATGAAACTTTGTAAATGGTACATGAAATTTGGAGAGAAAATATGAAACCTAATTAACAATTGGCCAATGGAAAAAGAGAAGCTCTCCACCCAACTATAAATGGGTCATGAGGCCTTGATAGCCCTCACCATTCCCCCAAGCCAAGAGGGCCACCAAACCCACAACAACTACAGGTATTCAAAGAATCTTACAAACCAAACTACTCACCCACACACCAAGTTGAACAACCTCATGTTGTTTGCAGGTTTCTCAAGGATGGATTAACACAACTAAATTTAGCAACAAATATAAAATCTAAGATTTCCATTTTTTTCCCGTTATGACCCCAAAACAACAATAAGACTAACTTGCTCCATATCCCATAGATTTAAGAACCTTAATATGAAATGGGGAAGGACTTATCTCTCAACAAAGATCGACTAACCATGAGTAGACAACTTTTTTCTTCCATATTTTTCTTCTCTCCTCCAACGAACTAGTTTCCCCCCCAGCCCCCAAAACATGACGAAGAATCCCTCTTTATTTTTCCCTTAAGGTTCCCTAATCCTAGACACATGGGATGGGTATCTGAAACAAAACAAAAAAAAATATTTTCCCTTCCTACATTCAACATAAAGTTTTTAAAACTCATGACTCCCACTAGGAAATACATCCACACAAGAAAACAGGTTAAGTCACGATTTGAAGTGGGATAACTGGGGTTTTGATGATCCTCTCATTTTTTTCCTATTGGTCATTATTTACTTGTACACTTTTGTAATCGTCAATACCTCATAAAATAAATAATTGGAATAGAACATTTGTAAATACATTAGCAAATTAAAACAATAACTAAACTTACTTACCTTTAATGAGCCTTGGCATGCTGATCATGGCCTGATCTTTAATGCTTAAAATTGAACCTTTACCACTCCATGTTAGCTATTTGAAATTTTTATCTCTTAAAATTTATATCCACAATGATTTAAATTTAAAATATTTTTATAACCCAAAGGACCACTTTCATAAATAATGCAATTATTCAAGTTAATACTCATTGCATTTTCACTTTTTGGAGTGAGGTTCATTTGTACCCAAGTTCTTTAAATAAAAATAAAATTATTTAGATTGATATACTAACATCAATTCCTATTTTAATTCCTCATTTACAATATCATAATTATGTACACCAATTCAAAATACATATCCATTTAGACAAAATTAGATGATAACCAATACTAACTAAATTTACACATAATTCCTAATTCTAAAGGATTCAATACAAGTAAAGGGTATGTGTAGGATCATGATGTGCCAAAAAGTGGCAATATGATGGGTATGTGGCTGATGACTTTTTTTTACCCAAAATTGTTAAAAAGAAAAGGGTTTTTAAAGGAGATTATCATCTTTCCACCAATATAAATTATTCTTTACTTTGAATTTAATAAGTAATTATTATTCATTTTCTATTCGAATTACGACTAAAGCCCTGATTGATAGGCTAATTGAAAAACATCTATAACTTTCAAATGGTATCACATTTTTTGAATCCAAAATATGTGTCACATTCTATGCTTCACATACTATAGGATTAAAAAAAGAAAATTTGAATTTCATGAAGTTTTTACCAAGCTAAGGTGGTCAGACATACGAGTCTTTTATATTTTTTTAAAGTTGTAATAACAAAATCATAATTAATTATTTACCTAGAAAAAACTTACAAAAACATATGCATCACATTGGGACATGAGTCCTCTACTTATATCTAAAATCTTATAAAAAAATATTATCATTCTATTGTGGTTATGGTGGTCAGACAGACACCTACTTCTTTATTTTTCCCTGAAATTTAAGTACTATTGCATTAAAATTTCAAATTTTCACCATATATATATATATATATATAAAACCTAGTAGTTTAGAAATTACATTCAATTTTCTATAGATTATATTCTTGCATATTTTTGAAATAATATAGATAAATTATTCAATTTTTTATGTCAAGTTGCCTAACTCTATTTTTTCTAAATTTTTTGCCACTTAAGAGCTTGTTTTTTCTATGATGATCCTGGACATACCCTAAAGAATGAGTTATTTTATAGGAATTAGTACAAAAAGTAAAAGAAACGTTTACCATCATAACATAGAAAATATTTCTAATAAGGTTAGTCCTTCTGTGGTAATGATGATAATAATTTTCAAAGTCTAACTTAACAACAATAATTTCAAGAGTAGAGTCAAGTTTTCAATTCAACTCTATTATAGAAATGGGTGACCATAAAGGTGTATCACAACTATCTTAGGTTATTGTATTGTTTATGCAACATAAATCCTTCACTAATGGCACTATGCAATGAAATAAGATGATCTAATGTGCATCTAAATCTGTGAAATAAAAGTGCTAGGTTTATTCATAGGACTAATTATCTTTTCTATTACTGTGCATGTTAAGGATAGAATAGAAGAGATAAGTTTGTGATACTAGAGTTTCATTATAGTTACATTTAAAGATATTTCCCTCATGCTAATACAATGGTTAGGTATTGAATCACAATACACCACATGCTCAATGTAAGGTCACCGAATCAAACTCCCTGTAATGCATGTTTGAGTTTTCTAGTTTATGGTAGCAATGTACCTCTATTAGGTGATCGAGAGTTACACAATGATTTTAACATTGCTTGTGTGGAGAAGCGATAATGCAATTATTATCAAAGGTTATATGGGCGATTAATTAAAATAAACTAAAATGAATATATATACATACATATACATATACACTCACACATATATAGGTGTTAATTATTAATAATAATGTTTTCTTATTAACAATTAAATTGTGATTAGATAATGACTTTTATTACTGGAATGATGAATAGTTATCATCGAGGTTAGGTTTAATAAGAATATTATTGTTATTGAGTCATTGGTTAAAGAAAAATAAAATAGTAAGATTCATTTGTGAATTGGATAATAACGTTTGGATTATAATTAATTAATAGCATTATTGTTGTTAATGTAAAACGTTGTTTTGATTATTAATGATAGTATTATAGTTGAAAAACCAAGCGATAATATTACTCTTATTTAAACCCACGAGAAGTTAGATGATAGATTCTTATCAGTGTTGGAAATATAATGATTCTGTTATAAAGCTAAGGGTGCTGCGAAAAATCCTTTTATATAGTAGTCATAATGGAAAGATGAATTTAGCTACTCAAGCTGGTGGATAGAGACTTAGAGAATTAAATGAACCAGACAGTTTATTTATATTTCTTTCTACCTTGCAACCACCTTTTCATGATGGTGCCAGAAGGGCCATTCAAGGAAGGCATCATCTAACAAGTAAAAGTCAGATTTCTTTGTTTAATGTGCCACCAAAATTGAACTACCATCTCAATCGTCTTAATGTTTCCTGTCACAACAGTATAATATATTTATTATCTTTAATCTTCTTTCACCCTCCTGTGGCAATGTCTTTTCACATCTCGATTGGCAGTAGGGTTGAACCGTTTTGTTTAGCTTGTATGCTATCTTCTTCTGCAACTTTTGGATCCGTGTCATGTAGGGAAATCCCATACAATTAATGAGGCACATGGACCCATTTAATTGATGGCAGTCAATTATGGTACAGTAGATTAATAGTTAATGAAATGGAAGCCAATGGAGAATGGATTTAATGGAATGAGATTTAATATATACAAGTGTGGGCAGCATGGAAAAAGGGGGAAGAGAGAATGGCGTACGAGTTGAGAAGATAGAGGAAGGTGTTGGGTAAGGAAATTAGGCCATCCTTTGGGTTGTTAAAATATCAATGATATAGATTTTTTTTTTAAAAGGACAGCAACTTAAGGATACACAGCAGCATGGAGGTTAGAGGGAGAAGGCGTAGGGAATGGCATAGAAAAGAAGAGAGGTGATGCATAGAAGGTTAACAGAGTAAGATGAGACGAATGTTTCAGTGATACAACTTATGGGGGGGTGGAATTGCATGGGTGAGAGAGAGAAGAGTTGCAATAAAATCAAAGAAAAATAGAAGTGTGGAAAGGACCACCAGGGTGTGGCGAGTTGCAAAGAGAGAAGAGATAATTGAACGCAACTACAGGAGATTTTTCCAAACCTACTTCACCCAAATCTGTAAGAGACCCAACGATTGTGTTTCTATCCTCTTAACATTTTAGATTCTATAGGTGTTAATATTATTATGATTATAGTTTTATTGTTGAAGAGGATCTGAATGCCTCAACCAACCATTGAATTCTCATGTAGAGTTTTGATCAATAGATGAAATGCCTTGTTGATAATAATACGAAAGATGGAAAGGTTGTGTTTTATTAGTTAAGTCATTATGAATGACTATAAATATTTAGAGGCTTTGAAATAAGTAATTTAATGCTGGTGAAAGTTGTTGATTATATGTTAACCAAGAAACTCTAGTTATGTCAATGTTGAGTGAAGATAATTATGTATGAATTTAATTTTGGATTGAAATCTGAAACTGTATCGTCTCTAAGATATAGGTTATTCCATGTATATATATCTATATGTAAGAAGACATTTATATAAAGATGCATATAAACACATATACATACGCTTATACATGAAACCCAACAGCAAAATTTTGATGGCTGCCCCAAGTTTGTGCAATAGGGCTTCTTCTTATTAATGTATGAGGTTTATGAATTCTTTTAATATCTATAGATTGAGGCACACTGTTCAAAGTTGAAAAGAAAAAAAATGATCTTCATAAATATGATCTAGGGTAAATAAATGCAAACCAGGGATGAGAAGTAAATTTCCCTATGATGAAGAGTAGCTAAATGAACGTTTGTTTTCTTTTATAAATGATAAGAGGGGATAGTAGTTAACTTATGTGACTTGGAGGCGTATTGACTGTACTCAGTGACACAACTCAACATTTTGAACACTCTAATAGACTGCTAGATAACTTGAAAATTCACGTGGGAAAAAAAAAAATGACCTCTACACTTGTGGATTCAATATTTTTCCCTCTTGGATTTGATCTGTGCACTCTTGTTACATTTATGCATACCTAGAAAATAACCTAGTTTGATTTATCATGCAAAATAATGTGCAAGCTTAATTGTCAATCGTGACAGATTATAGTGTTATATATGCACTATTCCAGTAGTGTTTTTCTTTATAAAATTATTTTCTTGTGGGGTTTTCCCGCTGGCATGAACAAGAAAGCTGCTAGATTTATAATCTGTTGTTGATTCTTTTTCCATCAATGATCAACTATAATTATGCGCCTACAGTGGGGTTTATCTTTAATACCTTCAATCTTGTTTCTAAGTGATACTTAAAATGACTTCTTGGGATTTTTTAAGAAGAATAGAATGTATATTGAGTAGACTTGGCATCCTAAATACTTGTTGTGGGTTGAAATATGCTATCACAAGTACATGGAAATTCCTAAAATATTTATGATGAAATCTATTTATTTTGCGTGTTGTAACTTGGGCATCCATAAGCCTGAGTAGTCCTTTCCACATACCCGTTTTATGTTCAATGCAATCATTGCAATCCATGAGCCCATATGATATTCAATATGACCGATTGTGAGTACTTTCAGATGTAACCATTTTTCTATTTGCGTTGTGCATAACCTGAAATTATTACAGACCTTGAGACCACATTGAATTCACCTGACTCAACTTTGTGTATGATATTGAGGTAGGTCACTAGTCATTATTTTAATTTCCTTGAAGTGAAATGGAGATCTGTTCATGGATAAATCACTTTTTCTGCATTTAAATTTTATTCTAAAATAATGTGTACCTGATAACTGAAGGCAGTGATCTATGTGGTTTTACTTGTGTTAAATCTTCACATGGAGACCCTTTGAGCTGTGAAATGAAATTTATGTTAATTTGGTTATTTAGATGTGCCATACTAATAGTTAATAACCTTGCTTATAGAGTAATGTGTTACAGTACAGATTTGTATTAATCCTTATGATAAATTCATATCACAAATTTTAGTAATGAGTTTAATCTTGTAGCTATCAGCAAAGGAGAATAGCATTCGTAAATTTTGTTCCCATTAGTGATCATAGGAATTCGTAGCAATAATATCTTTATAATGCAGTTAATGTAGTGATAAAACTAATCTTTATAAAGAAAACAAAACTACGTTGAAAATTTTCCTGTGGCAAGTTTGTTGTAATGAGAGAGACGTTGGAAAATTCCCATTTTGGGGCTCCACGCCTACCTCATTCACTTCAACTTTTAAAATTCTTCAATCTAATCCTCACGTATAAGTAATCCCTCAAAAAGATAAAGAGAATATATATCCCCACTCATGATAATGTAAAATTTAAATAAGGGTATTTGTAGGGTGAAGGTCAAGTACTTTTACCATTCCTTTTAAAAAAAAAAGGAAACAAATAAAGAATATTCTTTTATTATTTTTTTAGTTTTTCTTTTAAAGTAAAAATAATATCTATGAAATATATACATGGGAGTAAATTTAATTAATTCTAATGAGAAATCATTATTATTATAATTTTAAATTATTTGGAATATATATGCACCAAGAAGGTAGTTATATATATGAATTCAAATAATAGACAATTCATCAAATAGACTTAACAATAAGTATTAGGTCAAAGGTTAGGTTACTCAATATTGTCTAAAAGATAAATTTGGTTATTAATGTAGTCAATGAATCTTATCTGAACTTGAGAAGTTAGGGTCATATTTCAATCCTACATGATTAACTATATAATAATCTGTATATTTGAGGCATTGAAGAATAGAGTACATGATACTATTAAGGTTAGTTACCTTTAATTGTGTGTAGTAGCATTAATTGTCAATCTACCAATTTAGCACTCAATGGATTTCAATAAATACCTAATAAATATTCTCTGTATTGATTGTTAAGTTGGGGTTTTGGAACATGATATGATTAAATTATTTTATAAGTCAACAGTGGCTTAGATATCTTGTATTGTTCATCATCAACACATCTTATCCTTGTATGTGTGGCCTTCCATTAAATTCTCATATTGCAATCAATGTTATTTTAGCCTTGGACATCCTTTTTATGATCTATGAATTATTATTATTTTTCTACTCATAAGATATCATTCTTGATCTATTGTTATCATAATGATAATTCAAATACTCCATTACCAACTAAGTCTTGTAGTTGAGTAGCCAATTTTATGTAAACCTATATGTGCTCTTAGCAATAATCCTTGTCTCAAAATTATGTTATAGATCTTATTATAGTAGACTATGATGGAGGTTGATGTTAAGCCATATTTTAGCCCCGTGATTAAATTCCTTTGTTATCCAACCAAGCATGAGATGGTTGAAGTCTAGTTGTGTCGAACTACGGTTCCTCTGCGAATTATATACGTAGGCAAGGCCATCAGAGACGAGCCCCCGAGGAATTAGGTTTGCCCCCTAGGCTTGTCCTCTTATTAAATATTTAAAGGTACTACTGATATATATTTTATTTGTATAACTTGTGACTTGAATTAAGTTTGTATTTATTGACGAGTTAGTAGATCTAATCCAACCTACCTTGGTGATGTGGAATCGATAACTCCATTTGAAACTTGACCATGTTTGTCAACTCAATGGTGTTGATCGCTAAGGTCCTTATAAATTAGTGGTCTAATGTTTGCTAGGATTTCATGAAGTACATGTGTTGGAAGCAGTCTTTGGGATTTATGCTGTAGTTGTGGTCGAAATTTGAAATTTGTGTTTTCTCCTTGATTAATTTTTTGGTTGAGATTTTTGGGCATTACGCTCAATCACTAGGTCAAGAATGTCTAGCCTATCAATTTAACATAATTATTGGCAAAGAAATCTTGTAACTATGGTACAAGAAACAAGGCCTTACAAAATAATTCACATGTTTTCCTAAAACAAACTCCATGTATAATTTGTGGAGAAAATAAAGAGTGACATCAAGATTGTTGTTGGGTGGTTTATCAAACACCATCCACCAATGATCCCAAAAATTTCTTGTTATACCCTCATGTGGACCATTTTATTGAAAATTTGGGTTTACATATATCAATAAGTTGTTTAATTTCTTTTGGGATTACGGTGTATCAACCTCTGGAAGTCCTAGAATTTAATCTTGGTGATTAATTATTTATTTTATTCTAATGTATTTTTCCTACTAATGTTGTGGCACTTTGTGGGACCCAATGGTGATGTGGCATCCTAATGAAAGGTGAATTATGCATTTTGGAAGCTAATTTCAAGGAGGTAGTGGTGCAGTGACACCAAATGCATCTTTTGCAAGGGTGAACAAATTTTGAGTTTTGGTAGAATCTAGGTGGTTTTGAGTATTTTGGTAATAAATAAGGCCATAATATGCCATATTGTAATGTTTTTAGTCTATTTGGGTCAGGTTAGAGTTCATTATGCAAAAAGTGAAAAAAATGTAAAAGTTAAACAAAAAATACAAAATTGCAACTTTTGTAGAAGCCCATCAGTCATGGGCATTTAAAAGATAGTTTGAACCATTGTAATGGGTTTTTAGAGGTTTAAATAGGTGAGAATCTCAATGGAGTTGGTTTTTGTTGGGTTTGAGAAAGTATTGAACAATAAAAGCTCCTATTTTCATTGAATTTTTGTATTTTTCCTATTGAATATTGCTGCTACAAAACAGTTACAGGCCCTATATGGTATAAAGGAGTCTTCAAATTGATTTATATAGTTGTTGTAGTGTTCCATCTAATATTTTTATTTGGTTTTGAGGCGTTCTCAAAGAGGTTGCTAAGTTTTATTGAGGTTTCTTAACAGGCGGGTTTGAAAACACCATTTTCAAGGGTTTTGAGGACTTAAAATGTAATTTTGGCTCATTCCACCTATTGTGTACTTTGTGGCTTAGTGTAATGAGTCCATTAGGATGGTATTAGGTGTAGGAGTTGATTTTTGGAGTAGGGGAGGTCATTTGTGAGGTTGGACATGATGCCCTAGTGGTGAAATGTGTGTAATTTGAGAGAAATTTGGTTGTTTTAGGTTAGAAGAGGTTGTAAAACTTGGGGGAAATAGTTTTTTAACATATTTTGAGTTTTTTCAGGAATAATGCAAGGTGTTTGAGGCCTTGGTTGGTTGTGTAAATGCCTGGAACAAGGTTTTTCAATAAAACCCCTTGAATTTTACTATAAAGGAGGGTTTGCTAGTTAGGGATCTTGAAGGTCATTTCCTTTAGAGTATATTGTGGATTTTGTGGTTTTGAAGCTTGGTAAAGCTCTGACAATTGAGTTTTTGGGTTGAAGAATAATTTAGAGTGCACTTCCTTTGTAAAAGTGGCCTAATTGGCCTATTTGGACAATATAGTTGCTTGATTTTGGATGAGTTGGTCCAAGGTAACCTATTGTGGTTTTGAGGTATTTTTTGTAAGGAATTTAAGGGTGTCTTAAAAGGTGCAAGGTTTGTGGGTTTGAGTTCTCTCTTGAAAGTTATGGAGGAAAAACTAGGTTTGCTACCTTACTAAGTGAGAGGTGAGTTTGTGAAGGAAAACTGAGGAGTTGAGTTGATAAACTTGGGAACTTGTTTGGTTTGAGTTAGTTTTGGTTGGATTAGTATCTTTCCTCCCTGTTCTGCATCAATTGGTATCAGAGCATAAGAAGTAGATCTTTTGAAGGAGAAGTTGAAGAGTTGCAGTGAAAGATTGAAAGGTGAAGAATCAAGATGCCTCCAAAGGGTAATAACATGGCTAGAAATATTCAAGATATGGAAGAGAAGACAAAGAGAGATTAGAAAGTTGAAGGAGCTACAAAACAGGTTGGTTGCAAGGTTGGAAAGTGTTGAAACGAACCATAAGAGAGGAATGTTTGTAGGTGATGAAAGTGACATTGAAGATGAAGAAGATGAAGAGTATGAAGATGTGGAAGAAGAGTTGGATCCAGAAGAACAAAAGATGGCCAAGTTATTGAAGGCACTAAAAGGAAACAAACACAAGGTAAAAGTTGATTTTCCTATGTACAATGGTAATCTTGATGATGAAGCATTGTTAGATTGGATTGCAACATTAGATGACTACTTTGAATGGAAGGATGTACTTGAGGAAGAAACGATGAAGATAGAAAAAACAAAATTGAAGTGGTGTGCATTAGTTTGGTGGGACTATGAACAAGATGAAAGGAGAAGAAAAGGTAAGGAAAATATTGTTTCATGGGATAGGATGGTAGCCAAAGTAAAAGGTAAGTTTTTTCCCAGTGATTATGCTATTCAAATGTCTAAAAGGCTTCAAGATTTGAAACAAAGGGAAATGGATGTAAAAACTTACACTAATGAGTTTTATAAGTTGATCATAAGAGTAGGACATGTGGTTAGTGATGTAGAACAAGTGGATAAGTATCTCAGTGGGCTAAGGTTCAACATCTAGGATGAGTTGAGTTTGCACAATCCAAGGACAATTGAAGAATGCTACCAAATGGCCATAAGGGCAGAAGAAAAAGTGAAAAGAAGGCAAGAAAAGACAAATAGAGGTAGAGGAAGCACATCAAAAGGAAGGGGATCATATTATACTTTAAGACAATCCAATGAAATCCAAGGAGATGCACGTAGAGAACAAGGACAATTTTCTGATCATAGAGGTGGATTCAGAGGCTCTAGAGGCAGATTTGGAGGAGGTAGAAGTACAAACACATTTTTTGGTAGATGTTATAATTGTAATAAGTTTGGGCATCCAACATATAAGTGTCCTGAAAAGAAATGTTGTACTTCAATTGGAGGTGAAAGAAGGAACCAATTGGTGCTTGAAGATGATTGTGAAAGTGTGAATTTTCCAAATGTAGTTGCTACTCCAGAAGTTGGGGAGTCTTTGATGGTTAGAAGACAACTCCTCAAGGAAACAAAGGAGAAAGAACCAATGCAAAGAAGAGATCTATTCATAACTACATGAAAATGCAAGGGTAAGGTATTCAAGGTAGTCATAGATTCAAGTAGCACTGAGAATATGGTCTCTATTGACATGATAGATAAGTTGAAGTTACAAAAATTTCCTCATGAAAATCCATATAAGATATCATGGTTGAATGATAGCCAATCCATCTTAGTTAGTGAACAAGCGTTGATTGAATTCAATATTGGTGGTTATAAGGATAAAGTTGTTTGTAATGTTGTACCAATGGATTGTTATGTTTTTCTTGGGAGACTATGGCAATATGAAGCATGCCATATATGATTGTAGAAGCAATAGTTATCAAATTAAGCATGAAGGGAATAGTTTTACACTAACTCCACTGCAAGGAGGTGTTGAGGATCAGTCTAAGGCAACAAAGGTGATAATGTTTGGTAAGCAAGAGTTTGTGAAGACAAAGGAAGAGAAGTCTAAGGATTTTGCAGCCACTTCCATGTTTGAAGACAAAAAAACAGAGAATTTGAAGAGTGCTTCAGGGTTGAAGGATAGAGGCAAAGTCTTGATGCCTAAAGCAAACCAAGAGAAGGCTAGAGAACAAATAAGTAAGCATCCACTAGTTAGATGGAGGAAGGATGATGAAATCCTAGTTGGGACAATATGTTTTCATGTGGTTTCAAATGAGGAAAGTGAGCAGTCTAGTTCTATCAAGAAATTGACTTGTAAGTCTGGTCATACAGAGGTGTACAGGTCTGATAGTGCAGAGAACTTGATGAAAGTGATGAGGGAAAAAGGTGTAGTGAATGAAGATGTTTGGAAACAACATTTGAAAGAAGACAAGTGTGTTTGGAAAGGGCCAAGGAGAAGATCCAAACAATCAACAGAGGTAGTGAAAGAGGTAGTACAAGGTGTACTTGGTAAGTGTTTGATTTCAGGTGTACAAGTAGGGGTAACACAAGTTGTAGATG
The DNA here is from genome assembly GCA_007258455.2 of Sequoia sempervirens. NCBI lineage: Eukaryota > Viridiplantae > Streptophyta > Pinopsida > Cupressales > Cupressaceae > Sequoia > Sequoia sempervirens. The sequence goes on from VDFB02270651.1 coordinate 444,272,118, forward strand.
CAAGGAAGAACAAAGAACATGGTGCAGATTTGTTTGCAAGGAAGAGAAAATGGAAAGGTGAAAGATATTTTATAGTTCAAAGGCATGGAGTGTACAATGGTCGACAAGTTGCAATACAAATTCTAAGGGACTTGGAAAAGTTTCAAGGTCGGGTGTATGGTGCAAGGGCACCAAATGCATCTTTTGCAAGGGTGATTTTTTTTTGAGTTTTGGTAGAATCTAGGTGGTTTTGAGTATTTTTTTCATCAATAAGGCCATAATAGGCCATCTTGTAATTTTTTTATAGAGTTCATTATGCAAAAAGTGAAAACAATGTAAAAGTTGTCAAACAAAAAATGCAAAATTGCAACTTTTGTAGAAGCCCAATGGTCATGTGAATTTAAAAGATAGTTTGAACCATTGTAATGGGCTGTTAGAGGTTTAAATAGGTGAGAATCTTGATGGAGTTGGTTGTTGTTGGGTTCAAGAAAGTATTGAACAATAAAAGCTCCTATTTTCATTGAATTTATATATTTTTCCTATTGAATATTGCTGCTACAAAATAGTTACAAGCCTTGTATGGTATGAAGGAGTATATATAACATTTTGATTTTCTTTTGAGGCATTCTCAAAGAGGTTGCTAATTTTTATTGAGTTTTCTTAATAGGCGGGTTTGAAAACTCCATTTTCAAGGGTTTTGAGGACTTAAAATGTAATTTTGGCTCATTCCACCTATTGTGTACTTTGTGGCTTGGTGGAATGATTCCATTGTGATGTTATTAAGTGTAGGAGTTGAGTTTTGGAGCAAGGGAGGTCATTTCTAAGGTTGGGCATGATGCCCCTATTGGTGAATTGTGTGTAATTTGAGAGAAATTTAGTGGTTTCAAGTTGGAAAAGGTTGTAAAACTTGGGGGCAGTAGTTTTTGAATGTATTTTGAGTTTGTACAGGCATAATCCAAGGTGTTTGAGGCCTTGGTTGGATATGCAAATTTCTGGAACAGGGTTTTTCAATAAAACCCCTTAAATTTTACTAGAAAGGAGGGTTTGTTGGTTAGGGATCTTGGGGGTCATTTCCCTGAGAGTAGATTGTGGATTTTATGGTTTTGAAGCCTATTAAAGCTCTGCCAATTGATTTTTTGGGTTGAAGAGTCATTGAGAGTGCACTTCCTTTGTAAAAGTGGCCTAATTGGCCTATTAGGATAGCATAGGTGCTTGATTTTTGATGAGTTGGTCCAAGGTAACCTAGTGCGGTTTTTAGGTATGTTTTCTAAGGCATTTAAGGGTGTCTTAAAAGGTGCAAGGCTGGTGGGTTTGAGTTCTCTCTTTCAAAATTTATGGAGGAAAAACTAGGTCTATTGCCCTACTAATTGAGAGGTGAGTTTGTGAAGGAAAACTGAGGAGTTGAGTTGATAAACTTGGGAACTTGTTTGGTTTGAGTTACTTTTGGTTGGATTAGTATCTTGCCTCCCTACTCTACATTAGGTAGGAATCCACTTTAGAGGGCCTAAATTTGGAGCTATTACGATGCCAATTTTCATAAGTTGCTATGTCATAAATTTTGACAAACTATGACAACTTTCCATGATAGTTTACGATAATTGTAAGAGTCATGCATGGAAAATATAAGCTAAATTAGTGGAGGTGGGCGTCCCATTTTATGGAGACTAATTTTATGCTAATTTAGTGGAATTTCTCATGTCATAAGTCAATTATGGTTGATTATGACAAATATTGTCATATGACAGCTTATGAAAATGTAAGAGTTGATGGGTGAGTTTAAAAAGATGTGACACAAAAAAGATGCCACTTTTATTTTTCACTCGAAATGACAATTTAGCAACCGCATAATTTTGTGAGCACCAAATTTGGTGCTTTCCAATGACTCACATGACTAATGCTAAGGGTTGGTATTTTCCAATGCAAGTTGTTTGATGAGCGTCAATTTTTTTGCTTTCCAAATGAAAGCGTATTATTTGGCAAGTGCCAAATATGAATGATGACTCATTAGAATGCATTTTTTGAACTCTTTCTTTTTTCTATCTTTTTCTTTGTCTTTCTCTGCTAGTGAAACTATATAGAATAAATAAACATTTATTTTGATATTTACATATGGACATTTACTTTCTTATACTTTGAGTTATATTTCATGTATATATTTTTAGGATGTTTGATAGTGGTTTCAGATCTCTTGGTGTTATAATGCAAATTTACTTTTTGGAATATCTTATAATTTTTAGATAGTCAAATTTTAGTAATCAACAAGTTGTATCATCTCTCTCTCTATCTCACTCATTGTTTATCTCTTATTCTCTAGACCTCTCTCTCATTATCACCATCCCTTTATTTGAATTTCTCTTCCTTTAGCTCAAGAACCACCTCTACTTGTCCATCCTCTTTCTGTCTCATACTCTACTCTCTATCTCACTTCTATCTGTCCCTATCTCTCCCTCCCTCTCTCTCTCCCTTCCCATATTTCTCTCTTACTCCCTCTCTCTCCCCTCTTTCTCTCTCACTCTCTCCTTTCCTCTCTACTCTCTATCTTTCCATTCTCTCTCTCTCTCTCTCTCTCTCTCTCTCTATCTATCTATCTATCTATCTATCCCCCCTCTCTCTATGCTTCCCTCTTTACTTCACTATCTATCTCATTCTCTCTCTCCCTCCTTCCTTCTCTACTTCTTTAAATAAAGGAAAAGGGAAGGGGAGAGAACCCCAAGTTCTCAATACAAAGAACCTAGGATATAAGGGCCCCTCTTCCCTTATACATCATTAGAAGACACCAACCACAAAGCTAAGAGATTGAATTGCAACCTCAATGGTGAGTCAATTAGACTTGGGTTGGTGTATTCTTTAGGGTCAGAAAATGATTAGGAATGATTTGTAATGATGAAACTAAATGAACTATATGACCTAATATATAAAATGTAGATTTTTGAGGATGCACAAACTATAACACTTTACATGCATATTTGGGAGATATCAAAGGGCATGTACCTATCACCAAAATTTGATCTTAATGTGAGCAATGGGACTAGTTTACCCCTAGGTGAATGGGTCCTTGATCGGGATTCCAAAAATACTTTTTACAATCCTTTGGTGTTAGATCTAAGATGCTGATTTCCACCTGTGATTTTTATGGAATGACGGAAATAAATTTTCTAAATTAATATCCATGTCTTGACAAGAATGACGACAACAAATGCAACAATGCAAAATTTCTCTCCAATATCTCTTCAATCTTTCTTTAACCTATTTAACCTACACATACATAAAGAGGGAAAATGTTTGTGTCAAATAGGGGTTTGCCTAAATCAAACCTCATAAATAGTGTTCCCACTTTCACAATGGTAATGTCAATAATGAAAAACCTTGAATGGAAAGGAAGGAAATGATGAATGAACACTTGTTGTAATTCACCACCCTTCAATGGCTTCCTCGAAGGATTGAATTCATACACATCTCTTAAAAGGAATTGGAGTTTTATCGCTTGATTTTTTTGAATGCTTGAATGCATGAAGACCTACAAAACTTGTTCTACCTTCACAAGATAACATTAACACATAAACTTGGACATGATGTTAGGGTCTTGATTGTTGCTATAAATGAATGATAATTTCTGCTCTTGAATGCTCTTGAAAATAATATTTTCTCTTGAATGCTAGATCTTGTGTGTTAGATTTCAAATGATAAAAAGACTATGTATTTAGAGGTGTTTATCTAATATCCTAAAAATTAAATTCCAAAAGCTCACACTTACAATTTGAATTTTGATTATTAAAATACTGCCAAAAACATATTTTAAATTAGGTCCTAGCCCATAAAGGGGACCCATTTTCCCATGGGTGAATGGGTCCTAGCCTATATTTATAGAACACACATATTTCATAGAAATTTAAATGTTAAATACATTTATTTAATGTTGTTTCCCCTTTCAAAAAATAGTAAGAAAAAGGGTTTGGAATACATAATTTGGAAAATTAGAAGCTTAATTAAGTCCAATAAATTAAGGGACCCCAACATAGTGTGAAATTATAAAGGTATACAATTTCCTACACTATATTTAGCCCCCACTTTAGTGAAGGTGTGAATTTACACTCAAAATCACATTAAAGTAGATAAATCTATGTCAAGGGAGGTTTGATTGTACAATTGTTGGAAAGATAAGATGAAAAAGGATCAAGGAGAGTGGTCAAGCCCCAAATATATATTATCTCATGGAAAACCAAAAATGGCATAAAAGAACACACATATGTGTGGCAGTGAAACAAGGTAAACCAACATAAAATGATAAAGCTAATGCAAAAAGGAAAATGATGGACTAGCAAGTTGTGTTATGTTATGTATCCATAAAATATGCCAAAGCTACACTAGGATCAACATTCATGAACAAAGTGAAGAAAAAATGCCAAACTTACCTCAAGGGATGCAAAAAAACTCACCTCAAGTGGTGCAAATTAAATTCACCTCAAGGGGTGAAAAAAAAATTCACCATAGGGGGTGCAAATAAAATTCACCTCAAGGGGTGAAAATTAAATTCACCTCAAGGGGTGCAAATTAAATTCACATCAAGGGGTACAAATTAAATTTATCTTAGGGGGTGAAATAAAACTCACCTCAGGGGGTGCACACAAAATTCACCTTAATGGGTGTAAATAAAACTCACATCAATGGGTGCAAATAAAATTCACCTCTAGGGGTGCGAATAAAACTCACCTTAGTGAGTGCAAACAAAATTCACCCCAGGGGGTGCTTAAAAAAAAGCTAATTTATCAACAACAATCAAAGAGGATTTTCTTAATTTAGGAAAGGTCACACATTAGGGAACATCATACTTAACATCATCACCAAGAGAGGACTATTAGAGGAATTAAAAATTCACTCCTTAGGGAATGCTAGCCATAACATTACCAATAAGGGGAATGTCATATGCCAAGAAAAAGGTCATGATCTTGTAGGACACCAAGCCTAATATCACCATAAAGAAGACACATCACATGAATTAAGAAGACAACACTTTTATTAGTATAGTTACACTTCCTAAGAGATATATGGGCCATCATCGCTAACAAGGGAACATGTAAAAAATAAACAAGGGACCATATGACCCCCTTAAAACATTAGTGTACTCGCTACACTAACATTTTAAGATGTATAGGGATCTCAATAAGAAATATACCTTGGAAAAGGATACCTAATCCTTTCCCCCCAAGTGTAGGACAAGGATGCACCAAGATAAATTATGACATGGTACTCCTTGCAACATAAAAGATGATTTTGACATAAATTCTAATACATGTAATAGTGAGTATACTAATATTCTACATCTATTACATGGCAAGGAGCAAAGTAAAAAATTGGTAGTTGATTATACGATCATGTTGATTTGCAAAAAGATCAAATTATTTCAATACCTTCTTGAAATCACTAGTACATAAACAACAATAAACTATTGAAAAAACTACTAAAAACTACTTATAAATGACTATAGTTGGTCATGTGACCACTAGTAGTTTATTGCTAGTCATATATAACATGACCAGATTGATGACTAAACCATTTTTAGTCATTTATTGGTTTTTTTGATTGATTGATTTGGTAGTATATTTAGTTGCTGATTTAGTCACTCATTATTGTGATTTGGTCACTTATTTAGTCGTTGATTTAGTCATTGATTACTGTAATCTAGTCACTTATTTATTCATTTTTTATTCACTGATATATTTAACTAGTAACTTATTTAGTTGTTGATTTAGTCATTGATTGTTGTAATCTGGTCACTCAGTCATTTTTTTATTCACTGATATATTTAGTCATTGATTGAACTGTTAACTAGTCACTTATTTAGTCATTTTTATTCACTGATTTCTTTACATTGGTAGTGTATTTAGTCATTAATTTAATCATCATTTTCATCAATTTGGTAATAAATTTAGTCATTTTTATTCACTGATTTCACTGGTCATATATCTAGTCATATTTATTCACTGTTCATTGATTTATGTCAAATGGTAGTATATTTAGTTAATTTAATTATTAATTGATGTCAATTAGTACTATATTTAGTCAATTTAATTGACTGATATTTGAGATTTAAGCAAAAAACATAGAAATACAAATCAATCATCAATTACACATAATAAGACATCTATTGAGAAGGAAAAATTGGTGAACTTTATTAATAAAAGAAAGGAATTATATTTGTAGCTTACAAATAGAGTATTATAATTGTTATTCTCAGTCACAAGACTAAAAATATGAGTTACAATATTGCAGATAAATGACTGCAAGAAATAAACTTCTTCAAAAGACTTTTGCAATGATGGAAACACATGCTTGAATCCCTTCAATGCGAGCACATACCCCTTTCATCTCTTAAAACTTCTACAATGTGGGAAATCTTCCTAGAGCAAGCTGTAACATGTAGAATCCAAGGATAGTGTTGATCATGTCCCATATATGAAGCTCTCTCCTTCAATAAAACCAACAATAACCCAATTCGAATATTTCCTCCTTTATATGCAACGTTTCATCTTATATGAGCAACATGGTGTTTCATTTTCTGCCATGAATGAAGTTGTGCCTCAATATAACCAACAAAATTAATATTAGTGTCAATTTAGAAAGAATACAAGTGCATTTTATATTGAAAATTTACAAAATTAGGTCCAAACACAACAAAAAGATAAATCAGTTAAAAAATTGTAGCCTTGTCAACAAATACCTTAAACAAAGTGTTCAACATAGGCCTAAAATATGCATATTGAACCCTTGATTTCATAACCTTGTTCAAAAATTAAGAAAGGTGATATGCTTAGATTATAGATTGAAGTTGACATATTATAAAATGAAGGCTATCAACACTAACTAGATTAGAACAACATTATCAATAGAAATTTCTTGGAAACCAAGCCCAAGAATTCCATCAGATTTGGACACCAAAAATGTTGACCCTATTTAGTGTGTTGTCTTAGTAAAGACTTGCACCATTAAAGAATTCATTTATACATAAATTCCAAATTAAGTTGATGAGAAAAGATCTTTGATATCCAATTGGGAAGTCTTAACATCCAAAAATTACTAACTTGATGCTTCACAACAAGTTTCCCAACTGTGACATCATCTTCCCCATTCATTTTACAAGCACCTCCCAATTCAACTTTTGAAGGAACAAACACATAACTTGGTACTTTCTACAATGGTAATTTTCAAACTAATAATTAATAACAAAACTTAAGGAATGCATTAAAGTTGCAAGAAAACAACTACTTGAAAAAATACACAGAAGCATCACCAAATGGTTCAAAACTCATCATCAGTAATAAGTTCAAAAATTTGATGTTCATGTGCAAGTTATTTAGGTTTATTCTCTTAGAATTCATCAAAATTAGAAAAAATGGTAGCAAGTCAGGGGATTTTATTGTGGGAAAACTTCATAGTTAAAAGGGTTTTGTACTATGTCAAACATCATTTCATTAGTTTCAATCCCACCATTTTACCCATGTGATTACTTCCCTGTACAATAATAATCAAACTATGTTCATTTTATTGGTTTCGATCCCTTCAATCTGTTGGAAAATGTGCCTCAATTCTTACTAGCACGTAACTCATGAAGGGAAAAGTCGGTGTGACATTATTGATGTCTGGCTGACTAGCTATTTCGAATCCTTGAGAAAAGTTCTAGTCGCTGAGACCTAGCTGATGTCTTACCGACTGAAGTCATTAGAACAAAAGGGTTTCGGTATGTATTCTTACTGATATGGAATGTCTCGCCAACAGAGCCACATGTGTTTGTGATCAGGTGTCTAGCGGATGTTGGGGAGATTCATAGCAACTTGAGTCATCGGCATAACTCATTTGCTTTGATATGAAGTCTTAGCGATGGAAGGTTGTCTCGCCGACAACGATTCACTCGGAGTCATCGGGGAGAGTCTTGAACACTCGGTAAGACCTCTCAGCGAATGTCAGAGTCTCGCCGATAATGTATGGTCATCGGGGTAACATGTTGTGTTTGTTATGACCTCTCGGTGAAAGTGGTAGACTATTCAGTAGAAGTCTTACCTCTCAGTGTACCCTCTTGGCGATAGAGAGAATTCTTGCAGACTGTTGTTTGGTGCTCGGTATGACATTTTGCCGACTCGTGAAGGTCTCGCTGATGGCTGTGTGACTTTGGTGTAACCTCTTGGTGATAGCAATAAGTCTTTCCGACTGTTGGACTTTTCGATGTGACTTTGGAGCTTCGGTATGATGTCTCACCGATAGCGATAAGTCTTGGCGATAGCGATACAAGTGATGATTATTAGTATGAGATCTTGGTGACAAGGCGAAGTCTTAGCGATAGCTTTCTAGACTCAGTGTAACCTCTTGCCGATAGTAAGGACTCTTGGGGATATTGAATGCTGACTATGTTGGCATCAGGGAGACACGGTTAGTGTCTCACTGACATGCCAACACAGGTTGAACGCCCTTGACCGAGTGATGACTATCCTATGTGGTGTCTCGTGGACCAATCAGAGGAAGTGAAATTCAAATAGTTGGTGGTTGGATTTTTGCAACAGTTGGGACGCTGGAACTGAACTATTTGCAAGGAAAAATCTACATTGGCATGGAAAATTTCTACGATGGGTAATGGCAGATAAGGATGGACAAAGGATAAAAATTAGAATGTGGTAAGATTTGAATAGATCATTCTGAGTTGGGGGATCATCGAATCTGTGAGAGATTTTTTCTGTAACAAATTGAACAGTGAATAAAACACTGATACTAGAGAGTTGTGTCTCTGAATTGTATGTAATTTGTTGGTTACTGGAATACAAAGAGATTCAGCTTGGTGTGGTGGGTTTTTTCCTGAAAGGGTTTCCCACTTAAATCTGATTTTCATTTGTCTTTGTGTATTTTTCTATTTTCTGTAAATATTTCATGTGTGTCTTAATTGGATTGTAATTTGGAAATTAAAAGTACTGTATGAATTCTTCCCTGTGATTTTGATGTTAGGAAAGTTGTTTATGCACCACTGCTTTCCTTACAAGTGGTATCAGAGCATGGCCAGTTGTGCTATCCTTGTGAGTGGGTTGGATTTTTTGAGTCAATTCTTTTTCAGTGGGAGTTTGGTAGAGGTCTGATAATTTAATTACAGATTAAGATGGCAACCACATTTCGAAAGATTGAAATAAAGAAATTCAATGGTAGCAATTTTGAGTTGTGGAAACTCAAAATGGAAGATCTATTAGTGGACCGAGATCTTTGGAATGTTGTGTCTGGAACGAAACCTCAAGACATGAAGCAAGAGGATTGGGACCTGGCAGATAGAAAATCAAAAGGGATGATAAGGCTCTGTTTGGCAGACTCTGTTCTTCTGAATGTGCATGAAGAAAAGATTGCATCTTCCTTGTGGAAAAGACTAGCATCTATTTATTAGGGAAAGTCCTTGGTGAACAAGTTGTTCTTGAGGAAGAAGCTGTAATCTTTGAGAATACATGAGGGAGGATCTGTTGCTGATCATTTGAACATATTCAACATGCTGATTGCACAGTTAACATCTGTTGGTGTGAAGATTGAAGATGAAGATCATTGTATGCTCTTATTGTGTTCTTTGCCAGATTCTTGGGATCATCTGGTGATGGCTATTGGGAGTACGACATCCACTTTTAAGATGGAAAATGTTGTTGCTTCTTTGTTGTTAGAAGAGATGAGAAGGAAATCTTCTGAGATGGCAAAGGAGGCTCTCGCTGTTAGAGGCAGATCAAAAGAAAAAGGCAAGAAGAAGGACAAGAAATCCAAATCGAAATCAAAAGGGAAATCAAAGTCTCCTGGCAAGAAGTCCAAGGTGAAGTGTTGGAATTGTGGGCAACCTGGTCATGTCCAAAAGGATTGTAAAGAGGAGTAAAAGAAGAAGAAGAAGAACTCTTCTGACAATGATTCTTCTCAGAGTGATGCAGACGCCTTCATTGCAGCCTTGGCTACACAGAAATCAAATGATGTCTAGTTGATTGATTCTAGAGCATCTTTCCACATGACATCTCATAGAGACTGGTTCATGAAGTATGAAGAATACAATGGTGGAAAGGTGTATTTAGAAAGTGATTCATCTTTGGATATTGTTGGTCATGGAAGAGTCAGAATCAAATTTCCTGATGGAAGAATGAAGGGAATCAATGATGTGATGCATATACCAAGTCTGGCTCAAAATCTACTTTCTGTAAGTAAGCCAAATGATATTGGAGTACATGTCACATTCTCTGGAGATGGCTGCAAGATGACTAGAGGCGCAATGGTGCTGGCTAGGGGTGCTCGAATTGGTACCTTGTATAAGCTGGATGCACTGGTTGTCCAATGTAACAGTGTCTTTGCAAAGTCACTTAAGGCTACTCATGGAAATAAGAAGGAAAACGTTCTTGATGGTGTAAACTCCATGGAGGTTAAACTTCTAATAGAAAATACTATGATTTGGCATCATAGGCTTGGCCACATTGGTGAGAAAGGTTTAAAAACCTTGAAAAATAAAAACCTGGTAGAAGGGCTTGAAGATTGTAACCTTGAGTTCAAATTTTCTGAACATTGCATATATGGAAAGCAGCATCGTGTTTCATTTTATTTCAATCCTCAAAAATCTTTTGGTTTGCTTGATTATATTCATTCTGATATGTTTGGTCCAGTGAATGTTCCTTCTTTGTCTAAATCACGATACTATGTGTCATTTATTGATGATTATTCAAGAAGAGCATTTGTATATTTTTTGAAAAGTAAATCAAAAGTGTTCAATCATTTTAAGAAATTTAAAAACCTTGTTGAAAATCAGACTAGTAGGAAAATAAAATTTTTAAGGACTGACAATGGTGGTGAGTTTTGTTCAGATGAATTTGAAAGTTACCGTAAAGATCATGGGATTAAAAGACATAAGACTACACCTTACACTCCACAACAAAATGGAGTTGCTGAAAGGTTCAACAGGACAGTAATGGAAAGAGCACGAAGTATGCTGAGCAGTGCTGGCTTGGAGGAGAAGTTCTGGGCTGAAGCAGTCTCTACAACATGTTACTTGGTAAATCGTTCTCCTAACTCTGCTCTTGTTAAGAAGACGCCTTTGGAAGCATGGTCTGGAAAGAATCCCTCTTTCGTGTCTTTGGTTGTGAGGCATATGCGTATGTGCCGTTTGAAAAAAGATCTAAGTTGGAAAACAAAGCTGTAAGGTGTATTTTTATTGGCTATAGTGCTAGCATAAAAGGATACAAACTTTGAAATCTTGAGACTGTGAATGTTTTGTACAGTAGAAGCATTATCTTTTGTGAGCTAAAGCCTTCTACATTGGATCAATAGTCAGAGAAGAAATCAGAAAATAAAAAGGATGTAGCAGAAATTCCTCCGACACCAGATAAAGAGGAATTGGAAAATAAAAATGTACCTGATACTAAGGAAAGCTCAAGTAGCTTTGAAAGTTCTGAAGAAGATGAAGAACCACCTCATCCTCAGTCTGTGAGTAGGTCAACTCATGAAAGGAAACAACCTGATAGGTATGGATTCTCTTTGATAGAGTCTACTTGTGCCTATGCTTTAATTTCTAGCACTGATGAACCTAGGACTATGAAAGAGGCATTTAAAATGTCTGATTCAAACTCTTGGTTGGAAGCCATGAATGAAGAAATGGCATCATTAGAAAAGAATGATACTTGGAGTTTGGTGCCCTTGCCTAAAGGCAGAAAAGCAGTGGATTGCAAATGGGTATTTAAAAAGAAAATTGGTTTGGATGGCAGTGTAGAAAAATATAAAGTGAGATTGGTTGCAAAAGGTTATTCCCAGGTTGAGGGAATTGATTATGGAGAAATCTTTTCTCCTGTAGCTAAGCTGACATCTATTAGATTTTTTTTGTCACTTGCAGTAGGATGTGACTTAGAGATTGAACAGATGGATGTGAAGATAACGTTTCTTCATGGTGATCTTGAAGAAGATATTTATATGTCCCAGCTGGAGCACTTTGTGGAAAAAGGTAAAGAAAGGATAGTTTGCAAGTTGAAGAAATCTTTGTATGGTTTAAAATAGTCTCCTAGAATGTGGTACCAGAAATTTGACACTTGTTTTGTCATTGGGATTTGTAAGATCAAAATGTGATCCTTGTGTGTATTATAAAGCTGAAAGTGATCGAGTTCTTATTATTGCTCTATATGTTGATGATATGTTGTTCATAGGCAATAGTAAGATAATTATTTATGATCTTAAGTCTCAGTTGTCTGCAAAGTTTGAAATGAAAGATCTTGGTGCAGGAGGGTATATTCTTGGAATGGAAATAACCAGAGGTAGGAAGAATAGAAAACTTTGGCTCAGTCAGAGCAAGTATATCAAGACTATTCTAGAGAGATTTTATATGACTGATTGCAAGCAGCTAGTTGTTCCAGTTATGCAGGGAACAAAGCGATCTATTGAGGATTGTCCAAAATATCCTACTGAGATGGAAGACATGACCAGTGTGCCTTATGCTAGTTTGGTTGGCAGCCTTATGTATGCAATGGTCTAACGTACAAGGCCAGACATTGCCCAAGCAGTGGGAGTTCTTAGTCATTTTATGGCTAATCCCAAAAGGACACATTAGGATGTTGTGAAGAGAGTGTTTAGATATCTGATGGGCACTTCAGACTATGCTTTGTGTTACCATGGCAACTTGGTTGAATCATAGAGGACTCTCAGCATTCAAGGCTATGTGGATTCTGATTGGGTAGGGGACATTGACAGCAGAAGATCCACCAGTGGATATATTTTCATGATGAATGGTGGTGCAGTGAGTTGGATGAGCAAGCGGTAGGCTGTAGTCGCTCTGTCCACTACAGAGGAAGAATACATGGTAGCTACACATGTCTGTAAAGAAGCAATCTAGTTAAAACGTTTGTGTTCTAACATTGGTTTTGATGCAAAAAAAATTACTATTTACTATGACAATCAGAGTGCTATATGTTTGGCAAAAAATCCCACTTTCCATGCCAAGACGAAACATATAGATGTACAGTATCACTTTGTACGCGATATGGTGGAGGATGGGAAGGTCTCTTTGGAGAAAGTGGATACTCTGGAGAATGTTGCATATACATTGACGAAGCCTGTTAGCATAGACAAGTATAGGTGGTGTGCCAATTCAATGGGCCTCGTGGCCCATGAATTTCAGTAGTTTTATTATGCTCTGGAGGTGTCAGTAAGATCTTCGTCAAGTGGGAGATTGTTGGAAAATGTGCCTCAATTTTTATTGACATGTAACTCTTGAACGGAAAATTTGGTGTGACATTATTGATGTCTAGCTGACTAGCTATTTTGAATCCTTGAGAAAAGTTCTAGTCGCCAAGACCTAGCTGATGTCTTACCGACTAAAGTCATTGGAACGCAATGGTTTCGGTATGTAGTCTTACCGATATGGAATGTCTCACCGACAGAGCCACATGTGTTTGTTATCAGGTGTCTAGCAGATGTCAGGGAGACTCATAGTGACTGGTGTCATCGGCGTAACTCATTTGCTTCAATATGAAGTCTTAGCGATGGAAGGTTGTCTCACCGACAACGATTCACTCGGAGTCATCGGGGAGAGTCTTGAACACTCGGTAAGACCTCTCAGCAACTGTTAGAGTCTCGCCGATAGTGTATGGTCTTCAGGGTGACATGTGTTCACTGTGACCTCTCAGCGAAAGTGGTAGACTGTTCGGTAGAAGTCTTACCTCTCAGTGTAACCTCTTGGTGATAGAGAGAATTCTTTCCGACTGTTGTTTGGTGCTCAGTATGACATTTCGCTGACTCATGAAGGTCTCATTGATGGCTGTGTGACTTCGGTGTAACCTCTTGGCGATAGTGGTAAGTCTTGCTGACTATTGGAATTTTTGATGTGACTTTGGAGCTTTGGTATGATGTCTCATCGATAGTGATAAGTCCTAGTGATAGCGATACAAGTGATGATTATTAGTATGAGGTCTTGGCGATAAGGCGAAGTCTTAGCGATAGCTTTCTGGACTCGGTGTAACCTCTTTCTGATAGTAAGGACTCTTGGTGATATCGAATGCTGACTGTGTTGGCATCAGGGAGAACAGTTAGTGTCTCACCGACATGCCAACACAGGTTGAACACCCTTGGCCGAGTGATGACTATCCTATGTGGTGTCTTGTGGACCAATTAGAGCAAGTGAAATTCAAATAGTTGGCGGTTGGATTTTTGCAATAGTTGTGATGCTGGAACTGAACTGTTTGCAAGGAAAAATGTACATTGGCATGGAAACTTTCTACGATGGGTAATGGCAAATAAGGATGGAAAGAGGATAAAAATCAGAATGTGGTAAGATTCGAATAGATCATTCTGAGTTGGGGGATCATCAAATCTGTCAGAGCTTTTTTCTGTAATAGATTGAACAGTGAATAAAACACTAATACCAGAGAGTTGTGTCTCTGAATTGTATGTAATTTGTTGGTTACTGGAATACAAAGAGATTCAGCTTGGTGTGGTGAGTTTTTTCCTGAAAGGGTTTCCCACGTAAATCTGGTGTTCATTTTTCTTTGTGTATTTTTCTGTTTTTTGTAAATCTTTCATGTGTGTCTTAATTGGATTGTAATTTGGAAATTAAAAGTACTGTCTACATTCTTCCCTATGATTTTGACGTTAGGAAAGTTGTTTCCGCACCTCTGCTTTCCTTACACAATCCACCATTGCATCATCTACATGATGTAAAGATTGTCGGTGAATAGTTGAAACATATCAGAGGTGATTGAAGGAAAGTCTCTCACAAATTAATAAATGATTCAAGTATTGCATGGCACATGGAGTTAACCTAAAAATGTTACAATTCCCATTTAACATCTTAAAAGGTTGCAATAATGTTGAAACTCAAAATGGTACAAGGAGAGAGAAAAAATCAATACCTTATCTTTGGCCAATGAAATCAAAGGATCAAGAATGGAAGGAGGATCTATATCAACCATCATAACTATAAACTATGATGTTCTAAAGTATAACATCTTGGTTGCTGCAGTACCCTAAACTCGTTTAGTATTAGCAAAATAGAAATCGAATATTGATCCACTACCATATTGGATCTCACAAGATTCTCCTTCACAAACAACAAATGATATATATGAATTGCTTAGCAACTTCTTTAATATCCCCATGTAAGTAGACTAAACTAAGCGAGGTTGAGGATTTGAAGTAGAGTACCATCTTCTTGGTGTCTGCTTGACTTTGTTCATGACTTGTATCTTGAATGAAAATAACAAGCTAGCTACACTGTAAAATCATTGTTAGAAAAATAACCATGAAATCCTCTTTAATTAAAATAATCCTTCTAGATATTTCAAGACAAGATATTTCAGTTAATTTCTAAGAGAGCTAATTTCACTATCCAAACAACCAGCAATCTATTTACTATATATAATTTCCTAAAATTTAGAATTTGAATGTAATAAAACTAACCATAATTACAAAAGATTTGACACCAAAATGTAGTACAAAATGAATTGTTTGATAGAAAATTTGTTTTGATAAACTAGATATACCCTTGATATATTGATTTAAATAATAAGGAAAGATCAAACTAGAGACAACAAGATAGCATTCATTAATTCACTTCAACAAACAATTGAAACCATAATTCGACCACCAATTATAACTTCATTCTATTGATCTTCAAAAATATTTTACAATATGTTTCAAAAAAAATTCATGACTGACATGTCAAAAAGTGTCTTTTCAGTTACCCACTTTTAACATAAATCAAAAGTCTTAATTATCGTTCTTTACATAGGATTACATAAAACTTTAAAAGCAATGAAAGATGAGAAGTGAAGAGAATTTATTAGATGGTGAAGTCCACGACACTCACAACATACAGAAGTTCGTTACTCATTGTAAGGTAGCCATGATCATTCAGATCTGGCAAGGTCCTCTCTCCATGATAGTATCTGCAAGGCTTGGTACTTCACTGCAAAGGCCTATTCTTCTGTAGAGCTAGATATGTCTACTACCATTGGTACACCATGTAATCATGAGGCCATTTGTACTCCTATATTTTTTGTGTGTTGACCAGGTGACTCTTCCATCTATTGTCCAATAACCCTTTGGTATGTGTGATGAATTTTGAGTACCCAACATCTAGTGCAATTATTCCATCCAAGGTTAAATTGAGGTGGTGAATATTTATGTCACCATCCTTTTGTATATTAGTGAGGTAGTTGGGAACAATTTTGCTAAACTCATTTGTCCAATCCTTGGAGCCTTTCATCTGATCATCATCCCTTAGTATCTTAGGCACGAACCACCACTTTAGCATGTGAAATGAATCCATTCTTGCCTTGATCTTTTGGTCTTCTGCAGACATGTATTAAAATTCATTTGTGACCATTCAGACCATTTTCTTAGTAGGCTTTAAAGTTGTGGGAGCCTCAACACTCCTTTGTAAAATTTTATACAAATTTGTTAAGATGTGATGTATAGGTTGGAATTTCTTGGATAAGGGGTCCAATATAGGTACATGGGACTTTATCTAATCAACTGCTTGTGACAAGGAAACATAACATTCATACACATTTTCCAATTTTTCCACAATTAGTTTAACCCTATGCTCCAAGATCTATTCCAATACCCTGATGGTTTCTCTTTACTCTTTCCTTTGTTTCTTCATTACTCTTTTTCAACTTCTCAATTTCTTGTTTTAGCACATTAACTTGTTCAACAGTGATTGCACCTGTATCAGTCTGGATGGCAAGGGGCTGGTATACTGTTAATTTTGTTCTTTGGGAAGGACCCACTCCCTTCAACTGTTGCTTCAATTTCACATTTTCTATGAATAACCTATTCAATTCATCATTTATATCAATCTATGTTTTCTCATATTCTACCAATCTAGGCTCCATAACTTTAACCACATCCCTAGTAAACATTGTTAAGTGCATTGTCATAGTAACTTCCTCCAATGTTGATGTGTCTTGAAGTGTCTTTACCATGGAAACCCCTTTCATTTCTTTTACAACATCAAGCAATCTTGGTTTTTTTGTTATTTTTTGCTTTGTCCAAAAGGATAGGGTTTCAAGTCTTGGATTGTAACATGTACCACTCATTCCCTCATCTGAATTGAATTTAGAAACCAACATGGGATCTTCTTGGCTTCTTCCTTGATCCAGTAAGAATATTTTTTTTAATTCCATCCCTGGAATAATTAGTATATTGCTTTCTAAGACCAATTTTATTGATTCTTGGGGGCTAACAGTAATTTCAATAATCGTGAATTCTTCAAGAGTCGAGGAAAAAATCTGGTCATGTTGTGACTCCTCAATTCCCATCTTATTAATTTGGAGTCTCTCCTCAAATTCTTTCATTTTCATTGTAAACCAAAAATCCTTAAACTCGGGAGTTTGAATAATTTCATCATCTTCAATAAATCTAAGGGCAACAATCACCCTTTCATCATCATGCACTTCTTGATTATTATGTACATGCACATCCACTCTTTTTTCTGGTTTGTGAGCATAAATTGCAAGCTTAGGTGGTGGTTGATCAACTTCATCATCTTTAAAATTCAAAAATTACATCAACTACCTCTTCAGTATCCCCTACTCCTTCACTTATTTCATATGCCACTAAGGGGGCCACTACATGTGTCCTCTACCTTTTAGGACTTGGTTGCTCAAGGGATGCTTCTAATTGTATTGTGGTAGTGTCTAGTAAGGGCTCTATGATTACAATACCTCTTGGTTTGATGGGTATCTTGGAGGGTTTTAAAGATTGGCCCTCAGGTTTCTTTTCTAGTTCAACATATAATCTTTCGAAGTTGTAAATTATTACGTTCATCCTTTTGATAGAATCCTTTTCTTCAATATAGAATCCTTGGAATCTAGTGTCCCTTTTCTTCTTCTCCTCCTCAAGCCTCTTTATGATTTCCCACTTCCTCTTCCTCTAAAAAACTTCATCAGGTGTAAAGAAATTTCTTATTACATCTTCTTCGTAATCCATTATATGGGTAATCCCAACTTTAGTGAGAAGTGTCTACTTTATAAAATTAATATTCCCTTCAAGATCAAAGACCCTTTCTCCTCACGACTTCAATGAATACTACATCTTCAAATAGTTTTGTAGTTCTTCAAGAGTGTTAGACCCTACATATAGCTCCTCAAATTCAATTAGGTCAGGGAGGAATGTCCCCTTTTCTATCTTTTAATAACATCTTGCTCCATCGATAACATTTTCCACATAAATTCTAAAAACATGTGGGGCTTGAGGACATCCATAGACCCTTATTATTGTTTGGTCTGCTAAGAAGAACCAATCACCAAAATTGTGAGTGTGTCCTTGCTTTGGCTTCAATGCTAAAGGTCTTAATACTTGCATGATTTTATTAGGAAATCTTGGTGAAATATGACCAAGAGCGGCCATGACCTTTACTACGAAATCATCATGAAATATTACATAATCACTATTTTTACATCTACTATCCTAGATGTAACACCAGTTCTGTACATGCAACCTATTCCCTTCATCATTAGTCATTCCCAAACACATTCTTTTAGTCCATCTATTTCTATTTTGGTAAAATATTAAATGACACAATAGAGAGTATTTCCTTAAAGTGATAGGAGCTAAGTTCCCTCTTAGTTGCAAAAATCCCTCATGTAGCCCTTTCTCAATTTTAGCAACAAATTCATACTCAAAGTTGACTTTAGGATTTTGTATCCTCGTTGCCATCATCATGAGATAGGTTGGCATCCTCTCTTTGGCATTTATTCCAAGCAATTGGCACAAAGAAAAATAAGTTATTTTGAAATATACTTGGAAGTCTTCTATGGAAAATGGCTCATTTTGGGAGGGGGAGATACGTATCCTCCTATTGTTTATAGTCTTTTTCATGTGTAAAGGAAGTTCATCACTCCTGTAGGTTTCTTTCAATCTCCTATAATCCTCCTCACTTTTGTCCAAGTCGATCTTAGTGATAGATTGCTTGTTTAACATAAAACACTCTATAATTGCTTCTTTAGTCAGCACCATTAATGGTGAAACATATGACATTCTTATAGTCCTAGTAGCTAGGTGATAATATTGTGCCAATACTTTAATAAACTCAACATCTATGAAGACATTTGGGACTATCAATTTTCCCAAATCTAAGGTCCAAGAATTTGAAATTGGAATCTTCTCATCCCTTTTTTCATAGAAGTACCAAAATAGATCCCACCCTGAGATAGGGATAATTAGGTCTCTACATCCATGGGATGTATCTTTAAACACCTTTTTGGATCCTTTGTCTACAAAATTAGGTAACCAATCTAAAATGGATTGTTGCAGGGACCTCTTCTTTGATTTAGAAACTATGGAATCTTCCTTTTTACTCGCAAGTTGACTTCTTTTGGGTTGCATGATGAAGAATTTACTTCTATTTGATTTTTTAAGTGTTTACTTGTAGAAGCAAATTCAGTTCTTATACACTTGCTACAGAGGGTTTTTGTGAACTTACCGGACAAAATAATAGTTATAGAGTTTTCCTGCTTCAACTCCCTTTCCTTCGGTATGCTGAGCTTTGTGAATGATTGCTAAAATTTTGTTGAGTCCCAAGTAATATTTTCTACTAATCTTGGTCACCTCACTATTAATGTCAATTCATGCAAAATATTTTAGAATCTGCCCATATTTTGAGTTTGAATACATTCCATTGATTTTGGTAAATTGAATGGTGTAATCATTTAATGCTTTGACAACTTGTACTGTAGTACATTTATCTATCATTTAAAGACCACTGTGGAGTAGCGTTAGTGGTACCACCACCCTGCGCACACCCCTTTCGACTCCCACAGGATGACGTGTTAATTCTAGCGGTTGAGTGACTAGTCACCACCATACCACTCTATCATATCAAGACCGCTGTGGGGTAGCGGTAGTAGTGCTACCACCCCACACACAACCCTTTGGACTCTCACAAGACAACAGGTTAATTCTAGTGGTTGAGTGATTGTTCACTGCCATACCGCAGTGTCACTGTTTACTGCTTGTGGGGGCTATAGTTTACTTTAGTTTCTAACATGTTCTCACCACCACCCCATGGTATTCATATTTGGTTGCCACGGTATTTTGGTAAGCATTTTTACATTGAACAATATCTATCACCATCCTACACATACCTCCATTGACTACTACGGTAGTGCGGTATTGAATTTTATTATGAATGGAATATTTTCAATATCATTTTATTGAAAAAATTGAGCAATTTTCTAATTTTGCAGTCTCTTATTTTAGTTTTCAATGTCATTCAGACCTAAGAGATCATTTCTTTTTTTGTAATGAGGAGGCTTAGTTCACCTAATGTTAAGATATCTATATATATTATTAAATCACAAATGTTCATTATATGTTTGCATCTAGAAAACATATAGAACATATAAGAAATTATATTCTAACTAAAACATAATAATTTTAAATTTTCAACCAAAGTAAGAAGACTAAGAAGAATGATTGAACCTGACTTTAAATGCATTTCAAATCAGCAGTGAACATCTCAGGTTTTGTATACAATGTACTAGCAGAATAATGGTGATTACATTCAGAAATGTATCAGTAAAATGACAGTTAATAAGCATACCTATACTCATATCTTTATTACATTCAATAATAAATTAAACCATACATATAACCAAATTTTAGGTGACAACCTAACCTCTTAAGGTGACAAAACATCATCATAATCATTTACTTTACTAGCAAGATTAGAATCTTGATCATTCGTGTCTACATCTGCTTAATTTTCTTCCTCATCCTCATCTATGACATGCAATGCATTATCTTTCCCAATCTCTTCATTGGTAATCAAAATGTCTTCTTCAAACACTCCATCATCTTCTTCATCCACTTCTTTGAATGTTTCTTGTAAATTAAGATATTGCCCATCAGGCATTATATCAACAACTTCCATGAATTTTTATTTTGAACGAGACTCTATTTGAATGACATATGACCATCCTGGGGCTTCTTACATCATCAATTAGAAATTATTCGTTGATTTTAAGAGGGAAAAAATATGGCTCATCCATCTCTGATAAAAATTGTCTTGTATTTGTGCGTACAAATCCATACTCATCAAATTGTACTTCAAATGGTCAGATCCACTTACATTTTAATAATATAGGACTATTTTCACCATTGTCCATTAGAATAATTTTTTGGATGAATCCAACATAAAATTTCTTCTTAGTTTTGTGAAGAAATTCAGCACTAACAACACAATCACAATTTATCTTTCCTTTGTCTTTTTCTTCCACTCTTAAATGACTACCATAGGCCCACATTCCACTAAAATGTGTAGCCCATAAATGTGGAGATTGTGAAAGCTCACTTTCCTTTGTTGTTATATATTGACCTTCTTCGTTTGCATCATTGAGTGCATTAGTAATCCATTCTTCAAATTTTTGAAAAGAATCATCTCCAATCAAATCAACATGACGTATGCACCTTTGAGGTCGATGTTGCATCCAAGCTTGATTGTCTTCATATTTTCTACATAGAATATTAATGTAAAAATAGTAATATTGTTAATATAAGTGTGTAATTGCAATTGAGTAAATAAATTATTGTGTAATTTTTTTTTTACCTGCTCCACTTATCGAATGAAGATGTGTTTTGAAGAATATAGGCATACATTGCACTTATTTCTTGATGTGGTAGCTTGAAGTGAAATCCATTTCCTTCTAATACTTCACCTACAACTATGTCTTCTTCGTCATCATCCCATACACACTGATTGACATTTTTAAAATCCTTCATAAATTCTATGCAAAATCCCATGGCCTCTTGCATTGAATATCCCTCACACATGTTTCCTTCCAATTTTTCCCTGGTATGAACATTTTTTTTCAAAACCTTCATATATTGTTCTATAGGATACATCCATCTTGTTATTATTGGGCCACAATTCTTTAGTTTATATTGTAGGTGTATCAAAAGATGCATAGAAATGTTAAATATTATTGGTGGAAATTCCCCTTCCAATAGAAAAATGACTTCCATAACCTCCTCCCTCAAACTATCAAAGTTCGAAGGATCTAATACATGTAAACTCATTATCTTTAATATTAGGCCCAACCTTATAATTGCCAATCTTAGCCCCTTCTCCAAACTTAATATATTTACCACAATAAGTAAAATATTCTCCATTATGACATGATAGTCATGGGTTTTGAGGCCTCTTAAGCCATTAACATCAATTTGGCTTCTAATACTACCACTTACATATCCACTGGGAAAGCGAGTCTGAGACATCAACTATATCAATTGTGCACATTATTCCTTTGTCCAAACATAAGGAGCACTAGGTTTTCTATATTTTTAATCATCATATTTTTCAACCCAAATATTTTGACAAATCTTTAGTTGTTGAAAGTCTTCACGTGATGAAATAGTATCAAAAGCACCAAAAAGAGTTTCTACAATAGCATAGGCTATATTTTTCTCAGTACATGCATAAAGTCAACAACATGCCTAATGAATATATCCTTAAAATATGACAACTTATAGAATATGCACAGCCTTTTTACACCACTTTCATTATATGGATCATATCTACTACAAACAATCCCATCATTTTCAATAAATGAAATTCTTTTTTGTCCACTCTCAATAGTGTAATCACTTGTTACTAGCAATGGTGCTTCATGATTCTCTTCTTGACCATTGAACTGTGTTTTTTGTTGATGATATGGATGATCCATTTTAAGGTAAGCATGATGTCCACAATAAATACACTTACACAAAATTCTTGAGTGCCTCACAAAATTCTTAAAGTTGCAAGCAAGAAATCTATGGTATTCATAAACACTAAGACCAAAGAATGTGCCATATGCAGGAAGAGCATGAATTGTAAACAATAAGGAAGCTCTTAAAGTGAAATTTGATTGAATGACCATCCCTTAAAGATTGAATTTTTTCAATTCCTTTCCACAATTCCATTAGCTCATCATATAATGGCTCTAGATAAGCATCAATTGTATTTGAAGTCACACTTTTCTTTCCTGGTATAATCAATGATAGCATTAAGAAAAATGGTTTAGTTGTGAACTATGGAGGCAAGTTATAATGTATTAAAAAAACTAGCCAAGTTGACCATTTAGTACTTTGATTTGAGAATGGGTTCACCCCATCTAGAGCCAAACCCAACCTTATATTACAATGATCTTGAGAAAAATTGGGCCATCTGTTATCAAATTCCATCCACGTCTTACAATCAGGCACATGTCATTGTTTTCCATTAGTGCTCTTATTTTGGGCATGCCATTACATAAGTTTAGCAATGTCTCTGCACCTATACATTCAGAGTAATCATGAGATTACCAGAAAGTGGCGAAGAACCTTTCTAGGAACTACAACTAATTTCAAACCTTCTCTATACCTCACTTCATGACATTTAAAACATTCACGTTCACTTTCAAGATTCTTGTGAAATAATACACAACCTTTCATGCATGTGTGGATGTTTTCATACCCTAAGCCTAGCTTAGTGATTTCCTTTCTAGATTGACTTTGTTTTGTTGGAAATGTTGAGTTAGGTGGTAACAATGAACTTGATAATACCAATAATTGATCTACACTCTCATTTGTCCAACCAAACACCACTTGCAAGTTAAGAATTTGAAGGATTGTTGTCAAATGAATTAACCTGAAATTAGCATACAAAGGCTTTGAAGCACCCTCCATCAACATTCTATCAACTTCAAACCATTCATCTAAAATTGTTGCCTCTTCATCTATGTTTGGTACCACTTCATCTATGTGTGTTTCCTCTTCATCTCTCACACTCTTTCATTCTATCACATCTTCATAATAATTGGCATTACAAGGGCTTATACCACTATGCCCATATCTTATCATATGTCGATAAATCTGACTTCTTTTTTTTACCTTTCCACCAAGACAGTCATTACATGGGTCACATGGATATTTTTCCATGTTACTCTCATTGGTTATTCTCTCATCAAATGCATGGTATTTCAACCTTTGACGTTGTTTTATCAATAATGTTCTACACATAACAACAAAAAATTGTAGACTAAGAGACAAAAACTATTTTTTTAATTGAAAGGCATTTCCATAGCAATAGAGTTATAGAGAGAAAATAAAATAAAGAGTTGAACTAATGAATTGTAAAAAATAGATTTTTGGAGTTTATATTCAAATTGTTGATTACATTGCATTTCACATCTTTCAAACTCAAAGCATTACTTCACATTGCATAACTAATAACTAGGTGTTGATAAATGACAAAATTTCAATAATAATATAGTTTTTACAAAGTCGACCTAAGCAGTTATGCAGTTAATTCACATTGCATAACTAATAACTAGGAGCAGTTGCCAATTGAATTTTCTTATCATGGCATTCCATGAGGCCACATTTCTTTGAGGCATATTTTCAAAAATTTCATTGCCTTGTCTATGCTACCACATTTTTCATTCATGTCTACCAAATCATTTTATCAAATAGTTCAGTACCTTGTTTCTATGGCTAAAATCCTAAAACAAGTACTTTTGAACAAGCTAAGGATTCTTGGAAAAAATCTATCAAAGAATAATAGTAAGAAATAACATAAACAAAGCAGTGAACTAGTTGAAAAAATGCCTGAAATAAATGTGGTCTCATGGTGATGGAATGCCATGAAAACCCATAACAATTCGCTTGTCATGGAGTTCATCATGGCATTGCATCACCATGAGACCAATTTTCTTTGAGGAATTTTTCCAAAGTTCATTGCCTTTTCTATGCCACCACATTTTTCATACATGTCTACCAAAGCATTTTATCAAATAGTTCACTATCTTGCTACTATGGCTAAAATCCTAAAATAGGTGATTTCAAAAAAACTACGGATGCTTGCAGAAAATATATCAAAGAGTAATAGTAAGAAAGAAGCTATGGTCTCATGGTTTTTTTTGGCACAAAAATCAACATGACTTTATTTGCATTTTTTTGTAGGTTTTAAACACATTTTTTTTGCAATTTTATCGTTTGAAATGGGGTAAAATATTTTTGGTCAGTTTGGTTTACTTTTTAATTGTAGGATTCTCATAGTTAGTGAAAAAGGTAGTGTTCATGAAGGAATGGAAAATATGTGTAGATCCTTTCAAGTACACCCATACTCTACAATGACATTGAATTATTTAGCCAACCATTATTTCTTCATAGGGAAACATTTTCTTGTGGAACAGTTGATTGAGATAGCTCTTGTTTCAACTGACCCCCCTCTCATGAAATATCATTTATATTATAATCTTGCATGATCTTATAATAGTAAAGGTGATTATGACACAATTGGCCACTATTGCATGGCATCTATCAAGGAAAGCCAAAGGCCACAAGATTTTGTGGACAGGTTCAATTGAAGTTGGGAGATCTTAAGAGTTCTCTTTCAAATTTTGAAAAGGTTTTGGAGGTCCACCTTGAGAACTGTGAGAGCTTAAAAGTTGTATGCCATATATATGCTTAGAAGGTGTAGGAAGAGAAGGCTTTGGAAATTTTAAGAAAGAAACTCGCATAGATCCACATGATTCCCATGCATTTATCAAAATGATTGAGTTATTAATATCATCAGACCCTAGTGCAACCTTAGATTCTCTTAAGATGCCAAAGTCTCTTTTGAAGAAGAGCAGAGAAGAAGTACCCATTCAATTGTTAAACAACATTGGGGTTCTTCATTTTGAGTGTGATGAACTAGAGTTGGCTCAAAAAAAATTATGGAGGCATTAGGAAATGATGTTATTCCTCTACATAAATCTTTGTGGTCAGTTTTGTGCATTTTTTACTTGTAGGATTCTCACAGTTAGTGAAAAAGGTAGTTTTCATGAAGGAATGAAAAGGATGAGTAGAGATTTTGAATTATACCCGTACTCTGCAATGGCATTGAACATTTAGCAAACCATTTTTATTCTTTGTAAGGCAACATTTTCTTGTGGAACATTTGACTGACATAGCTCTTGTTTCAACTGACTACCCTCTCATGAAATCTCATTCATATTATAATCTTGCACAATCTTATCATAGTAAAGGTGATTACGACACCACTAGCTGCTACTGCATGACATCAGTCAAGGAAAGCCAAAGGCCACAAGATTTTGTGGATAAGTTCAATTGAAGCTGGGAGATCTTAAGAGTTCTCTCTCAAAATTTGAAAAGGTTTTAGAGGTCCACCATGAGAACTTTGAGAGCTTAGAGATATAGGCCATATATATTCTTAGCAAGGGCTAGTAGAAAAGGCTTTGAAAATTTTAAGAAAGGAAACTTGCATAGATCCACCTAATGCCCATGCATTTATCAAGATGGGTGAATTATTAATATCATCAAACCCCAGTGCAACCTTAGATTCTCTTAAGACACCAAAGTCTCTTCTAAAGAAGAGCAAAGAAGAAATACCAATTCAATTGTTAAACAACATTGGGGTTCTTCATTTTGAGTGTGATGAACTAGAGTTGGATCAACAAACTTTTACAGAGGCATTAGGAAATTATGTTCTCCCTCTACATAAATCTATGTGGTTAGTTTTGTGCATTTTTACTTGTAGGATTCTCACAGTTAGTGAAAAAAGGTAGTGTTCATGAGGGAATGGAAAAGATGTGTAGTGCCTTTGAATTATACTCGTACTCTGCAATGGCATTGAATCATTTAGCAAACCATTTTTATTCACTGCAAGGCAATATTTTCTTTTGAAACAATTGAATGAGATAACTCTTGTTTCAACTTACCACCCTCTCATGAAATCTCATTCATATTATAATCTTGTACGATCTTATCAAAGTAAAGGTGATTATGACACCACTAGCCACTACTACTTGACATCAGTCAAGGAAAGCCATAGGCCACATGATTTTGTGGATAGGTTCAATTGAATCTAGGAAATCTTAAGAGTTCTCTCTCAAATTTTGAAAAGGGTTTGGAGGTCCACCCTGAGAACTATGAGAGATTAAAATTTGGAGGCCATATATATGCTTAGCAAGGGCTGACAAAGAAGGCTTTGGAAATTTTAAGAAAGGAAACTTGAATAGATCCACATGATGCCAATGTATTTGTCAAGATGGGTGAGTTATTAATATCATCATACCCCAGTGCATCCTTAGATTCTCTTAAGATGCCAAAGTATTTGAAGAAGAAGAGCAGATTAGAAGTACCCATTCAGTTGTTAAACAACATTGGGGTTCTTCATTTTGAGCTTGATGAACTAGAGTTGGCTTAACAAAATTATATGGAGGCATTAGGAAATGATGTGTTGCCTCTACATAAATCTCTGTGATCAGTTTTGTACATTTTTTACTTGTATGATTCTCACAATTAGTGAAAAAGGTAGTGTTCATGAAGGAATGGAAATTATACCTATACTCTGCAATGGCATTGAATCATTTAGCAAACCATTTTTTCTTCACTGAAAAGGAAACATTTTCTTGTGGAACAGTTGACTCAAACAACTCTTGTTTCAACTGACCACCCTCTCATGAAATCTCATTCATATTATAATATTGTACAATCTTATCAAAGTAAAGGTGATTATGACACCACTAGCTACTATTAGATGACATCAGTCAAGGAAAGCCAGAGGCCATAGAATTTTGTGGATAGGTTCAATTGAATCTAGGAGATCTTAAGAGTTCTCTCTCAAAATTTTAATAGGTTTTGGAGGTCCACCTTGAGAACTGTGAGAGATTAAAAGTTGTAGGCCATATATATGCTCAACAAGAGTTGGCAGAGAAGGCTTTGGAAATTTGAAGAAAGGAAAATCGTATAGATCCACATGATTCCCATACATTTATCAAGATGGATGAGTTATTAATATGATACAAGAGCATCCTTGGTTTTCAGGAAATATTGCATCAACCAAAAACATTTTATTTCAGTTTTGTTCATGTTCTATTCTTGCTCAGTTAATGTTGGTGGATTCTTCATATTTGCTCACCAGACCCTGTGGATATAAGTGCACATCGTGAACATGTTCATATCCCTTATTCCAAGATTTGAGTGTGGTTGACTCTTTTTCTGGAAAGTTATCGCTTCCAGATTTGATGGCAATTTCCTGAACTAGCGCCAAAATAATTTTCAAGCCTAACGACTAATTTGATCGTTCATAGATTGTCCCCGTAACTTGCAGATCTTAACAATGTGATTCTAGTTGTTCCATGGAGTACCTCCGACCTTCATTATAGGTCCACACTTCATCATATGCACCTGTTGATGGAGTAATTCAAATTTGAGGGCAACCTATTCATGTGCACGTTACATTTTCCTTCATTGGAGATTGTAATAATCTTGGGTCAACACAAATGTTTCTTGACCTGCAGATGTGATATAAAACTTGTAATAGATCATTAGGAAAGGTATCCAATGATAGTTAGAGGAATATCAGATTGATATGTAATATTTTCACTCGCATATTGGAGCATATTGGAATGATGTATTTTTTAACATGTTATATCAGGCCTGTGAGCCAAATCTGTAAGTCCGAATGATGCTAGCTAATTGTAACTGAGATTTATATTAATGAGAATAGTTGCATTTTCATTTTCCTTTATATCTTTTGTTTCCTTCATTATGTTACTCTTGCTACATGGTTCAAATTGTTCTCATTGAGGACCTTCCTATTGTGGTTGTGTTAGATTGGCATCAGAGTGAGGTTCGATTCTTGTGAGGTCATCAGAATTCACGGAGTCCTATTGAAGATTTGTTGTGGGGTGGAGGATTAAGGAGCTAACCTGCAGCTATAGAGGACTTGTGTAAAGATGGCAAGAAGAATAAATGGTAGAGGAAATGTAGAGCACGGAAATGTAGACCCAGAGATAATGGAGATGTTGAGAGGAATTGCTGCTAGATTAGATGTAGTCGAAATGACCCAGAGGAGAGGTTGACCAATAGATGATGTGAGTGATTAAGAGGTAGAGATACAACAAAAAAGAGGAAGAGAAGATAAACCTGGCCCAGATCAGGGAGAAGAAAGGTTCATAAGATCCCTAACTAGAGAGAATATTAAGTCACATTTCAATCCACCAGATTAATGGTAAGTTGGATTCAGAAGAATTGCTTGATTGGATTACAAAGATGGAAAGTATTTTTAATTTGAAGGTACCACTAAAGATAAGAAGGTGAATGAAAGGACATGTATCCCTTTGGTGGGAAAATTTTTAGACAGAGAGGCAAAGAAGAGGAAAAGAAAAGATAAAGTCATGGGATTAGATGGTGAATAAGTTGAAGACAAAGTTTATGCCTGCAGACTATCAGATCAGTTTGTTCTAAAGGTTTCAAAATTTGAAGCAGAAGGAGTCAAGTGTGATAGAGTATACTGAGGAGTTCTATAAATTGAATATTATATCTAGACATTCAAAGGAGGAGATTGAGAAAGTAGCCTGATATGTGAATGGCTTGAGGTCATCTATACAAGATGAGATTAGTATGATTAAGCTGTAGAGTGTGGAAGAGGCATATCAATGTGCCCTAAAGGTAGAAAAGAAGTTGAATAAAATACATGAGCAAATACAGAGAGGAAGAGGTGGAAGATTTCAAAGAGGAAGAAATTTTACTGGAGGAGGAAGAGGATCTTTTCCAGAACATAATAATGATAATGAGGTTAGTAAGAATGACAATTCTTACCATACAGGTGATGGAAACTCTCACAAAATAGGAGGATATGGTGGTTATCATAATGAAGGTTATAGAAGAGATGATAGAGGACAACAGAAAAGGACATTCAAGGAAGCTTGTTATAAGTGTGGTGGAGAAGGACATAGAGCATTTGAATGTAATTAGGGAGAGACAAGAAGGAAGACCGAGAACAATAGAAGAACAACCTTTGTTGAGGAGGATCATGTTGAATCATCTAACAAACTAGAAGAAGGAGAAGTATTGGTGAATAGAAGAGTATTGTGTCAAAGTGAGATGAAGAAGGAGCCATTGTAGAGAAAGAATTTGTTTCAAACCAGATGCAAGGTAGCTGGTAAATGTTGCAAAGTGATTGTTGACAGTGGAAGTTCTGAGAACCTAGTTTCTGAAGAGATGGTGACCAAATTGAAGTTGGAAATATTGAAACACCCAAAGCCCTATCAAATAGCTTGGATTCAAGATGAACATAAGATTTTGGTAAGTGAACAATGTTTGGTGAAATTGAAGATAGGAAATTACCATGATGATTTTTTGTGTGATATCATGCCTATAGATATATGCCATATTTTGTTGGGAAGGCCTTGGCAATATGATATACAGGCTATTGATGATGGAAATAATATATATACCATTTTTTCCAATGGGATGAAGCAGATTTTGTTACCCTTGGAAGATGTTCCTAAAGTTGAGGTTTGTACAAATACTAGGGTTTGTCTAGTTGATGGAAGAAGATTCATTGATGGATTGAGACATGAGAATGTGTGCTACGCCTTGGTTCCTAAGAAGGTTGGAGACTTGCAGCATGTAGAAGAACACCCGAAAGAGATAAAGGAGTTGCTGACAGAGTATGAGATCATTTCAGATAATGTACTTGATGGACTGCCACCTGTGAGGAGTATTAGTCATTGTATGGATTTGGTTCCTGGAGCTAGTTTTCCTAATAAAGCAGCATACTAGATGACACCTGTAGAGAATGAGGAGTTGAATAGACAAGTGCAAGAATTGTTGAGGAAGGGTTTGATTAGATAAATTTTAAGTCCTTGTGCAGTACCTATTGCGTTAGCACCTAAGAAGGATGGAGAATAGAGTATGTGTATAGACTCTAGAGCTATAAACAAGATCACGGTGAAGTATAGATTCGCTTTTCCCCAAATAGATGACATTATGGATTGTTTGAGTGGAGCCAAATACTTTACAAAGATAGATTTGAAGAGTGGCTATCATCAAATCAGAATTAGAGAAGGATATGATTGAAAGACAACTTTCAAGACAAATGAGGGATTGTATGAGTGATTGGTGATGCCTTTTGGACTAACTAATGCACCGAGTACTTTCATGGGGTTGATGAATGAGGTATTAAAGAAATTATTGAGGAAGTTTGTGATTGTTTATTTGGATGACATCTTGATTTTCAGTAAGAGTAGAGAAGAACATTTGTTGCATATAAGACAAGTTTTGTAGAGTTTGAGAGAAGAGAAGTTGTTGATAAACATTAAGAAGCGTAATTTCATGAAGGAAGAGCTAGTATATCTAGGATTTGTAATATATGTGGATGGATTGAAGATGGATCCTAAGAAGGTAAGAGCAATCATTGAGTGGCCTACACTAGATAGCATTGGAGAGGTGAGATCATTTCATGGACTGGCTAGCTTCTACTAAAAGTTCATTAGGAATTTTAGTTCTATCTGTAGCCCTATGACATAAACAATGAGAGGAGATAAGAAGGATTTTAGGTGGACGTCTAGAGTAGATAGTAGTTTTGAATTGTTGAAGTAGAAGGTGACTGAGTAGCTTGTGTTGGCTTTACTAGATTTTAGTAAGGTATTTCAAGTAGACTGTGATACAAGTCAAAGTGCAATTGGAGCAGTATTGAGTCAAGAAGGGAGACCAATAGCTTATTTCAGTGAGAATTTGAATGATGTTAGGAGAAGATATTAAGTGTATGATTAGGATTTTTATGCCATAGTTCAAGCCTTGAAGAAGTGGAGAAATTATTTATTTCCTAAGGAGTTTGTGTTGTATATAGATCATCAAGCATTACAATATTTGAATAGTCAAGGTAAGTTGAATTAGAGACACATGAGATGGGTGAAATTGTTGTAGAGTTATACTTTTGTTTTGAAGCATGGGAGTGGGAAGTCTAATAGAGTTGTTGATGCATTGAGTAGGAGGAATTTATTGACAAAGATGAGAGTGGAGGTATTAGGCTTTGAGGAATCGAAGAACTTCTATAAGGAAGACCCAAAATTTGTAGAACCTTGGGGAGCTTGTAAAGAACTAGTTTTGGAGGATAGGAGCTAGTGGTTGGATTATTTCATTTAGGAGGATATGTTGTTCTGAAGAAATTAGTTGTGTATACCCCAGAGTTCAATGAGAGAAAATATGATAAAA
The DNA here is from genome assembly GCA_007258455.2 of Sequoia sempervirens. Classification (NCBI taxonomy): domain Eukaryota; kingdom Viridiplantae; phylum Streptophyta; class Pinopsida; order Cupressales; family Cupressaceae; genus Sequoia; species Sequoia sempervirens. The sequence goes on from VDFB02270651.1 coordinate 444,304,095, forward strand.
GAAAAGCATAGTGGAGGATTGTCAAGATACTTTGGAGTTGATAAGACAATAGCCTTGGTAAGTGAGAATTACTTTTGGCCTCAGATTCATAAGGATGTTAGGAGATTTGTGCAGAGTTGCAAAGTTTGTCAAGTTGCAAAAGGGAGTAGTTAGAATGTTGGATTGTATAAACCTTTAAAAGTCCCAGAGATACCTTGGGAAGACATAAGCATGGATTTCATACTTGGTTTTGCGAAGACACAGAGAGGTAATGATTCTATATTCGTGGTGGTGGATAAATTTTCTAAGATGGCACATTTCATACCTTGTAAGAAGACAACAGATGCAGTACATGTAGTAGATTTTTTTTCAAGGAAGTGGTTAGATTGCATGGGTTACCTAAGAGTATTGTTTTAGACAGAGATGTAAAGTTTTTTGGTTACTTTTGGAGGACACTTTGGAAGAAGTTGAAGAAAAATTTGAAGTTCAGTTCTACTTTTCACCCATAGATTGATGGATAGACAAAGGTAGTAAACAAGAGTTTGGGGAATTTTCTGAGATGTTTGGTTGGAGAGATGACTGGAAGTTGTGATTTGGTCCTTGCACAAGCAGAGTTTGCCTACAATAATTTACTGAACAAGAGTACTGGAAGGAAACCTTTTGAGATTGTTATTGGAGTTCATCCTAGAGGTATAATAGAGTTGAGAGACATCAGTATGGAAGATAAGAGGAATGCAGAAGTAGAAGAATTTGTAGAACATATGAAGAAAGTGCATACTCAAGTGAAACAAAAATTGGAAGACATGAACCAGAAGTATAAGGAGAAAGTAGATGAGAAGAGGAGATAGGGAATTCGAAGTTGGAGATGAAGTGATGGTGTATTTGAGGAAGGAACGATTTCTAGTTGGAAAATAAAACAAGTTGAAGATGAGGAAGTTTGGACCTTGTAATATCTTGGAGAAATTTGATTCAAGAAATGCATATGAAGTGGAGTTACCGAATGGAATGGGTATATCACCTATATTAAACATTGTAGATCTACATCAGTACCATGAAGCAAAATTAAGTGAAGAAAATAAAGAAAAATTGGAGAATCAATTTCTAAAATAACAATCAAATGAGATTGAAGAGATTCTAGATATCAGAGATGGAAGAAAAACTCATGGAAGGCAGTACAAAGAATATCTTGTGAAGTGGAAGGGTAGACCAGTGGAAGATTCTTCTTGGATTTCATAGGCTGAGGTAGACCATCTTGGTTTTCCTTTAGCCCTAGAAAAGTGAGGGACTCACTTTTTCTTTAACCTCGGATGTCTGATACAAGAGCATCCTTTGTTTTCGGGCAATCTTGAATCAACCAAAAATATTTTATTTCAGTTTTGTTCATGTTTTGTTCTTGCTCAGTTCATGTTGGTGGATTCATCATATTTGCTCACCAGACCCTGTGGATCTAAGTGCACATTGTGAACATGTTCATATCCCTTATTCCAAGATTTGAGTGCGATTGGCTCTTTTTCTGGAAAGTTATCGCTTCCAAATTTGATGGAAGTTTCTTGAAGAAACAACAAAATAATTTTCAAGCCTAACAGCTAATTTGATCATTCGTGGGTCATCCCCGTAACTTGTGGATCTTAACGGTGTGATTCTAGTTGTTCCATGGAGTGCCCCCGACCTTCATTATAGGTCCACAATTCATCCTATGCATCTGTTGATGGAGTAATTCAAATTTGAGGATGACCTATTCATGCGCGCATTACATTTTCCTTCATTGGAGATTGTGATAATCTTTGGCTGATGTGGATGTTTCCTGACCCACGGATGTGATATAACACTTGTAATAGATTATTAGGAAAGGTAGTGAATGATAGTTAGAGGAATATCAGATTGATATGTAATATTTTCTCTCACATATTGGAGCATATTGGAATGTTGTATTTTTGAACATGTTATATCAGGCTTGTGAGCCAAATTTGTAAGCCCGGATGATGCTGGCCGATTGTAACTAAGATTTATGTTAATGAGAATAATTGCATCTGCATTTTCTTCCATATCCTATGTTTCCTTCATTGTGTTACTCTTGCTACATGGTTCAGATTGTTCTCATTGAAGACCCTCCTACCATGGTTGCGTCATAATATCGTCAGACCCCAATGTAGCCTTAGATTCTCTTAAGACACCAAGGTCTCTTTTGAAGAAGAGTAGAGAAGTACCCATTTAATTTTTTTAAAAAATTGGGGTTCTTCATTTTGAGTGTGATGAAATAGAGTTGGATCAAGAAAATTTTATGGAGGCATTAGGAAATGATGTTCTACCTCTACATAAATCTTTGTGGTTAGTTTTGTGCATTTTTTACTTGTAGGATTCTCACAGTTACTGAAAAAGGTTGTGTTCATGAAGGAATGTAAAAGATGCATAGAGCCTTTCAATTAATACTTGTACTTTGCAATGGCATTCAATCATTTAGCAAACCATTTTTTCTTCACTGCAGAGAAATTTTTTCTTGTGGAACACTTGATTGAGATAGCTCTTGTTTCAAATGACCAATCTCTCATTAAATCTCATTCATATTATAATCTTGCATGATACTATCATAGTAAAGGTGATTATGACACCACTGGCCACTACTACATGACATTATTCAAGGAAAGCTAGAGGCCACAGGATTTTGTCGATAGTTTCAATTGAAGCTGGGAGATCTTAAGAGTTCTCTCTCAAACTTTGAAAAGGTTTTGGAGGACCACCATGAGAACTGTGGGAGCTTAACAATTGTAGGCCATATATATGCTCAGCAAGGGCTAACAGAGAAGACATTGGAAATTTTAAGAAAGGAAACTCGCGTAGATCCACTTGATGCCATTTCATTTATCAAAATGGGTGATTTATTAATATCATAACCTAGTGTAGCCTTAGATTCTCTTAAGATGCCAAAGTCTCTTCTAAAGAAGAGCAAAGAAGAAGTACCCATTCAATTGTTATACAAAATTGGGGTTCATTTTGAGCATGATGAACTAGAGTTGGCTCAAAAAAATTTATGGAGGCATTAGGAAATGACATTTGGGTTGAATTCATAAATAAAAGCCCTAGTGCTAATTCTGCAGTTTTTCTTTAGCTCTTTAAGCATATGAAATTCTTCCATTGACTGGAAGAAGGTGGTGTTTCAGTTGGGTTACCATGGGATAAAGTCACAACACTATTTAATCTTGCTAGGTTGTTTGAACAACTACATGATACTAAAAAACCAAATCTTTTATACAAGCTAATATTGTTGAAGTTTCTTGATTATGTGGATGCATATCTACATCTTGCAACCATGGCTTAGGCTTGGAATGAGATCCAACTAATCTGATAATTGATTGGGGATGCACTTAAGGTGGATAAAAAATCATCAAATGCTTTATCTATGCTTGGAAAAATAGAACCGAAAATAGATGACTGGCTTAAAGCAAAGAAACAATTAAAGCTACACAAAGTGAATCAGATGCAAAGAAATCTTATGTTGACATTTCAATTGAATTTATTTTGCATCTTTTTCGTAATGAGAGGAGGGATCCAAAGGTGGAGGCACAACATCTTGAGAAGGCTAGAGAACTGTATTGTAAAGTGTTGGCACAAAGACTAGGAAATGTTTATGCTACAAATGAGGTAGCAATTGTGCTAGTTGAAAGGGATCAATTTGCTATTGCAAAGGAAATTTTTACATTGGTACAAGAAGCTGCAATAGGAAACATATTTTTTCAAATTCCTGATGTGTGGGTAAATCTAGCACATGTTTATTTTTCACAAGGATAGTTTGCACTTGCGGTGAAAATGTACCAAAATTGTTTGAGGAAATTCTAATTTGGCACTGACACCCAAATTTTAATATATTTCACTTGAGCACATTATGAAGCAGAAAAGTGGCAAGATTGTAAAAAAACCTTATTAAGAGCGGCATATTTTAATGATCCTTTTGAATTTATGTTTAATGTAATGAGGGTTTCAAATTACCTCTGAATTCTCTACAAAGAGCATCCCCAAATCTAATTTTGCTATAGAGGGCCTCGATGAATTCAATTTTTTTGCAGCAAACTCTAAATTCCTTGCCCTTTCCCTCCCTTTTTAGAAGTCTCCAGGTCCTATCTAAATCCTTATCACCCATGCAAGTAGCTTCTATAATTGATCAAAACACCTCATGCTAGGAAAACAAATGAAGCAAGGTCTACAATGAACAAATGAAATGAGGTCAAGCGAGACAAATGAATCTACAATGAATGTGAACAATTGCGCCAATACATCGCACACATGAATACATCACACCAATAATTGGCCAATTTTTTTTAAAAAAAATTATCTACTTTGGATTTGACGACTAGCTATTTAGTCATTTTTATTTCTCTGACTAAATATTTTTTTAGTCAACAACCAAATTAGTCATTTATTTACTCATTTATAGTTGAGTTGCAAAAAGTGAGTAGAATTTAGTCATTTTTAGTTGTTGTGACTAAAAGTTTTAGTCACCTAGTCATTTATTTTCCAGATTCTACTAGTGAATCATGAAATTTGTCGGTAAGATGCCCAAGGTTCTATGACATGCACAGTAAGAAATGTTTTTATTTTTTCCTTTCTTATTTTCTCGGATAGGTGGTAATGTAATTGATCCTTGGTTAAGGAGTTTTTGTAAATATTTTTTAGTTTTGGTTTTAGTGTGGAGAAATAGTAGCTTCTTAAGTTTATAAGGCTTATTCTTCTTACTTGATTAGGCAATTTTTTTGTGTCTCAATATCCTAATCCCTTAGTTTCTTCATATGGTATTTATTCCAAGAGAGAATGGCTATATGCTCATTACGAATGTCACATCCTTTCTTTTATAAAATTCTAAAGCCTTGGATATATAAGTTTGTTCCAAATCAATGGGTATATTGGTAGCTTTGTGCATATAATATAAGAGAGTCTCAAATAGGTTCCTTTTGTTTATTATCAATGTGTGCTTCCATGCTCTTTGATTTAGATATGCCTTGTGGTTCAATTTTGGGATGTAAAATATTGAACATGTCAAGTGGTGAAATTATGGGAGGCGTTGGTTGTTTAAATGGGTTACTAGGCCATTGCATTGAGGGATAAAAGCTACATTTTTCTCAAGGATTTTTGTATGAATTCTTACATGCTATCTTTATCTTCATCCAAGATATCAATTTAACGAGGACATTAATTGAGAGGTGAAGGATCATGAATAGTATAAATTTCATTAGGATCATCACCAAATACAAAACTTAAAACATCAACCATAGATTTCAAGGTCATCCAAACTTTACCAAAATACATATCCATGATGAAATTTTCCCAATTCTATGCAAAATACATGTAATAGTATCAACGCTATTTGATCAAATTGAAATTCAACTTTCATATTTTAAATATGATGATTTATTAATTTAAAATGTAGAGACCTGAAAATGATGAATTTTAATGAAAATTTTGATTCTAAAAAATGTAACTTCTTTTTCCTTTGTGAACCAATGCAAAAATACATCAGAATATGTAATTTTTGAAAAAAGAGATTTGCAAGTATAGAGAATCTGAGTAGATAGAGATAAAAATGCATGAAAAAAATTGTAGAAGCACCTGTACAAGGACAGGGTCGCCCAAGGGTGAATGAGTCTTTGTACAGGGGTATGAAAAATTAAAAATTGGGTGTCTAAGTTAGTGTTTATGATTACTATTTATGGTTGCAAAATTATTCTATAGTGACCATTTTTTTCCAAAATTTTCTAATGAAATGCAAGTGCAAATGTGTGACAATGTGTAAAAAAGTTACAATTTTGAGTAAAATTTTGAATGAAAATCTAATCTAAATATCTGAAATGAAAAATAATGCAAACTATGATGAAAAATGTATACAATATTTTTGAATTTTTTATGACTTTTAATTATGTAAACAAGCAATATTTAATGCTAAATGAAGGATGCAAAGCCTAGATCTAGTGTTTGAAAGGATTTCAAAATAGAAATTTTATGATGTAAGAATGTTAGTTTCAAAAAAATGAAATAAAAGGAAAGGGGGGGGGGACCCCAAGTCCTTAATACAAAGAACCTAGGATTTAAGGGTCCCTCTTCCTTTATTCCATTAGAAGACACCAACCACAAAGCCAAGAGATTGAATTTCAAGCTCAATGGTGAGTCAATAAAACCTAGGTTGGTGTGTTCTTTAGGGCCAGAGAATGATTAGGAATGATTTTAAATGATGAAAATAAATGAACTATATGACCTAATATATAAAATGTAGACTCCTAAAGATGCAAAGACTATAACAACACTTTGGAGGCAGATCTAGGAGATATCAGAGGGCATGTACCCATCACTAAAAGTTGATCCTGATGTGTGCAGAGGGACTAGTTTTCCCCTATGTGAATGGGTCCTTGATAGGGCTTCCAAAAACACTTTTTATTGTCCTCTGGTGCTATATTTGAGATGTTGATTTCCACTTGCAAATTTGTTGGAATGATAAAAATAAATTCTGCAACTTAGTTTCCATGTCTTGATAAGAATGATAACAACAAATGCAACAATGCAAAATTTCTCTTCAAGATCTCTTGAATCTTTCTTCAACCTGTAACCTGCAGATACACAAAGAGGGAAATTTTTTTATGCCATATAGGGGTTTTCCTCATTTAAACCCCATGAATAGTGTTCCCACTTTCACAATGGAAATGTCAATGATGAAAAACCTTGAATAGAAAGGAATAAAATGATGAATGAACACTTGTTGCAACTTACCACACTTCAATGGATTCTTTGAAGGACTAAAATCATACATATATCTTCAAAGGACTTGGATCTTTCTTACTTTATTTCCTTGAATGCTTGAATTTATGAAGATCTACAACACTTGTTAGCCTTCACAAGACAACATGATCAACACACATAAACTTGGACATGATGTTAGGATCTTGATTGTTGCTATAAATGATTGATAATGTTGCTCTTGAATTCCCTTGACAATAATATTTTCTCTTGAATGCTAGATTATGCATGCTATATTTTAAATGATAAAAATACTATGTATTTATCGGTGTTTATCTAATGTCCTGAATATTACATTCCAAAGACTGACACTTACAAAATTAATTTTGATAATTAAAATACCATAAAAAGCATTTATATTGGGTCATATCTCATAAAGGGGACCCATTCACCAATGGGTGAATGGGTCTTAGCCTATATTTCAAGGACATGCATATTCCATTGAAATTTATATATTAAATGCAATTATTTAACTTGACAAATTAGAAGCTTAATTAAGTCCAATAAATTAAGGGATTCAAACATAGTGTGCAATTGTAAAGGTATATAATTTCCTACACTACACTTCTCTCTATCTCACCTCTCTCCCTCCCTCCTTCCCTCTCTAATTTTATTTATCTTCCACTATCTATATTTTTCTCTATGTCTCTCTCTCTCTTCCTTCCTCCCACCCACATTCCCTCTCCACTTATCTCTATTAATTCATCCCTCTATACCTCTTTCTCTCTCCCTCCCTCCCCCTCATCCTCCTCTCTCTCTCTCTCTCTCTTGCTCCCTCTCCCCTCTTTCTCTCTCACTCTCTCCCTTTATCTCCCCTCCTCTCTCACTCTCTCCTCCCCATCTCTCTCTCTCTCTCCATCTCTATCTCTCCCTCCCTCTTTCCATTTCTCTCAATATCCCAACCATCCTCCCCTTTTTGTATCACATCTTGGTATACATTAGAGAGAGAAAGAAATAAATACGAGTGAGGGTGGGAGAGATACAAAGAAGGGAGGGAGAGGTAAAGAGTTATAAGTGAGATAGAGAGGTAGGTAGAGATAGGGAGAGGGGAGCTATAGGTAGATAGGTAGGTAGATAGAGAGTGGTAGGGAGTTATAGAGGGAGAGGTAGGTAGATAGATGGAGAGGGAAGATAGAGATAAGTAGAGAGGGAAGGAGAAATGGAAGGAGAGGTAGGGATTGAGAGAGAGGTATGTAGAGAGCGGGAGGGGAGATAGAGAGGAGTAGAAAGGGAAGGAGAGAGGGAGGGAGAGGTATCAAGGGAGAAGTATGAAGGGAGAGAGAGAGAGAGAGAGAGAGAGAGAGAGAGAGAGAGAGAGGGAGATATAGAGAAGTAGAGAGGGAGGGACAGAGAGGTGAGATAGAGAAAGAGATAGATGTTATATAGAGATAAGTAGCTGAAGCAGGGAGGGGGTGACACAAAACCCTCTCTGCTGATTTAATTTCAACACAAACACAAATTCTCAATTCACTCTAAATTTCAACACAAGTATGAAAGAAACTGCAGCATGCAACTTGCATTAAAATGGAAAATATGCAATTACAAAATGATAAAGTCTCATTGAGACTATGGATGCCACATATTCCCTTTGCAACATCAAAGAATTCCTTACACAAATCTGCAACACTCCATAGAATTTACGTGCTTATCAAGCACTACAACCAACCCACATGCACACCCTGTCACTTTTCAACAATGGCTGCAAATAAATTATTGAAGCCTTCACACTTTGCTGCAATTTCTCCTTAGAGAATATCCATGCCCAAATCATGAGTTTCCTGCACTTTGAAAACTATCTTCAAATTGTAAATGAATTATCTTTTATTACCAACTTTCCAAATCTGCCAGAATGAATTTAATTTCATTTCCATTTCAAACTCAAAAATCATCCTTCCCAAAAATCCAAGGAGAGAATTTCTAAATTGAAATTGAAAAAAAAATCAAAAATCAAACTTCTCACTTGTGCAAGCAACCAGTCTCACACACTTTACCAGTAGTTTCCAAAATTGAACTCACTCATCAAAGTTGCCAATTTGATCAGATGGGCACCCACTTTGATAGTCGCTATTTTTTAGGGATTTGTGGAAGTTGAGATTTTATTTTAAATTAAAATCTTAAAAATCACCTTTAACTTGAAAAACTCCAAATTTTGAATTTTTGCACTTCCATTTCCTTTGCAACACCTGCTTTTTTAGGAATAATCATTCAACATGAATTGTTAATGTAATTTAATTTAAAATTACAATATTACATTAATTACAAATATTTGTGGCAACCATTTATTGAAAACCAAACAAAATTAAAATATTTTTTTTTGGTTGATGCAAGATTGCACGAGCCCATGGATGCTCTTGCATCAGAGGTAAAGAGTTATAGGTGAGATAGAGAGGTAGGTAGAGAGAGGGAGAGGTAGGTAGATAGATGGAGAGGGAAGATAGAGAGAAGTAGAGAGGGAAGGAGAAATGGAAGGAGAGGTAGGGATTGAGAGAGAGGTATGTAGAGAGTGGGAGGGGAGATAGAGAGGAGTAGAAAGGTAAGGAGAGAGGGAGGGAGAGGTATCAAGGGAGAAGTATGAAGGGAGAGAGAGAGAGAGAGAGAGAGAGAGAGAGAGGTGAGATATAGAAAGAGATAAATGTTATATAGAGATAAGTAGAGAGGTAAGGAGGAAGGTGGAGAGATTGAGAGAGGGAAGGAGGGAGGGAGGGAGAGAGAAATATGTATAGATGGATAGGTTAGTGTAGTGTAGGAAATTGTATACGTTTACAATTTCACACTATGTTTGGGTCCCTTAATTTATTGGACTTAATTAAGCTTCTAATTTTCCAAATTATGCATTCCAAAGCCTTTTTTTTCCTATTTTTGAAAGGGGAACCAACATTTAATCAATGTATTTAATATTTTAATCACCCTGGAATATGTGTGTCCTAGTCTTATAGGTCAGAACCCATTCAGACAAGGGTGAATAGGTCCCCTTTAAGTCCTAAGAACAATTTTAAAATATGTTTTTGATGGTATTTTAATGATTCAAATTCAATTTGCAATTATCAACTTTTAGAGTCTATTTTTTGGTAAATTAGATAAACACCTATAAATACATAGGATTTTTATTAGTTCAAATCGAACACTTAATGAGAAAATTTTGGAGAAGAAAATATTATAGTCAAGATCATTCAATAGAAAACTCATTATTCATTTGTTGTAGCAATCAAGATCCTATCATCATGTTCAAGCTTATGATTGTTTATGTCATCTTTTGAAGGCTACTATGCATTGTTGATCCTAAAGAATCCAATAATTTCAAGTGTCCAAATCCATCAAGTAAATTGAGATCAGATTCCTTGGAGAGATGAGTTTGTCTTCAATCCTCTAAGGGAAGCCATTACAGGTTGGTGAGTTGTAGAAAGCATTGTTCATTTATCATTTCCTTCCCCATTGTCATTTATCTTGAACTATCAATGTTTTGAATAAGGGAAACCCCCATTCAAATAAAATAATTTTTCCTCTTTGGGTATGTGAAGATTACAAGTTGAAGAAGGATTGAAGAGATCTTGAAGGAGTATTTTTGTATTATTGCATAAGGGTATGTGCAGGATCATGATGGGCCAAAAAGTGGCGATATGTAAGTGATATGATGGCCCATGTGGCTGACGATTTTTTTTTACACAAAATTGATGAAACGAAAAGGGTTTTTAAAAGATATTCCTAGCTTTCCACTAATATAAATTATGTTTTATTTTGAATTTAATAAATAATTATTATTCATTTTCTATTTGAATTATGACTAAAGTCCTAATTGATAGGCTGATTGAAAAACATCTATAGCTTTCAAATGGTATCACATTTTTTGAATCAGAAGCATGCATCACATTCTATGTTTTGCATACTATAGGATTAAAAAAAATGAAAATTAAATCTCATGAAGTTTTGACCAAGTTAAGGTGGTCAGACATACAAGCTTTAATATTTTTTAAAAGTTGTTAAAAAAATTCATAACTAATTATTTAATTAGAAAAATATTACAAAAAAATATGCATCACATTGAGACATGATCCTCTACTTATATATAAAATATTATAAAAAAATATTATAATTTTATTAAGGTTAGGGTGGTCAGACAAACACCTACTTCTTATTTTTTCACTGAAATTTTAGTACTACTGCATTGAAATTTAAAATTTTCACCAAATAGATTTAAAAAAAAAAAACCTAGTAGTTTAGAAACTACCTAGTAGTTTAGAAACTACATTCAATTTTCTACAGATTCTATTCTTACATATTTTTAAAATAATATAGATAACTTATTCAAATTTTTACATCAAGTTGCCTAACTCTAATTTTTTTGAATTTTTCTACCACTTAAGGGCCTGTTTTTCCATGATGATCCTGCACATATCCATAAGTTGTCATCATTGTTGTGAAGGCATAGAAACTAGATTGTAGATTTTATTTCTAACTTTCCAATGTAGTGGGACCTATGTCAAATAGAAATAAAGATCCAAAATCAGAGGAATACCAAAAGTCTTTTAAGGAGCCCTAACTAGGATCCATTTTCCCAAGGGAAAATAAATCCTTTAAAAGGTCTCAAAACAAACTTTTGGTGATAGTTACATGTGTCCAAACCCTTCTCAGATCTACCTGTAAATTGTCATTTCAGTTTCTGTACTTTTGACAATTTTTATTTTATGTATTAGGTCTTGTCATTCAATTATTTTGAGTGTTCCAAATCATTTCAATTTAATCCCAGATCTTTCCTACTATCCTACGGATTGAGATCCATATCTGATTGACCCACCATTGAGGTTGAAAGTCAATCTTTACACCTTGTGATCTCTTTCCTAATGAAATGTCCTTAGGGAAAGACACCTATTGAAATCCCTTAGCTTTTACACAAATAAAAAACCTTTTATTGTTAGGTATCCTCTTTACCAACATTTCATTTTGGTGAACTCGACATTCTTATGTCATACTTTTTCAGTTTGGAGATCCCTAAAACCCTAGATCTAGGTTTTGCATCATCTTATTTTTTATTTCATTTAGGGTTACATATTGCATATTATCATCATTTAAACTCATAAAAATTCAAAAATATTTCATTCATTCTACATAATAGATTGTATTCAAGTGAATTTTAGTCATTTAGGTCATAATTTCATTCAAAATTTCATTCAAAAAATTATCATCTTGTTCATACATTATCATTTAAATTGCATTTTCATTTCATCAAAATTACAGAAAAACTATAATTGAAGGATTTGTTTGTAGTTAGGAATAGTGAATGTAAATATCAAGTTAAATAGTCAGATTTAATTTTTTCAAAACCTTGTCCAAGGACTCATTCGCCCAAGGGAAAACCTATCCTTGCAAAAATGATTTTTCAAATTTCTACATATTTGTTTGTCTCTGTCTACTTCAGTTTCCTATACTTATAGATCACAGTTTTAGTTTTAGAAATTGCACACTTTTGTAATTTTTTTCATTTTTGTTCAATTGGTGAAAGAAAGTGTGTTGTTTAAAATAAAAAAATTGCATTAAAAATAATCATTTTTCAGATTTTTGCATCTTAAAATAAGTCAACTATCATATTTTAGATCTAAATATTGTAATATCTTTTTCAATACTTGCATTATGCTTCCTATTCCTAGGTTGTTACTATCTTTATTTACTATTTTTATCCATTTTGGGTGCACTTTTGGTTTGGTGAAACTTGTATGAGTGTCACAATCTAGTGTCCTACTACCAATACTCTAGTGAGACATAGTTTGAGACTCATGGAATTTTGTGCTTGTACATCCAATATGGATCTTAGTTTTTGCAACTCTTTCACTCATAGTGTTGACACTAGTGAACCCATGTTGTACTCCACCCCTGATGTCACATGTCCTATGACTACGATTTCTATTGACATTGAAACGATTGTTGCTCATGTCTCTCAAGAGAACTTAAAAAAAATGGATAAAGCCTTAAAAAAATTTCAAGAATATGTGAAGACATAATATATTTCTTGCACTATGGTTCCTATCATAGATAACATGAGGAGAATGCTTGATCACAAACTAGGAATAGAGATTGTGTAGCCTAGCTCACATTTTTGATAATCGTGTTCCTACAATGGTTAGTTGTTCTCAAGATTTGGGATACCATAAAAGTAAAGGAGGAAATCAAATCCCTCCCCTAAAACCATAACCTCTATTCCTACATATACTAATTCAACTGTTAATATGCTAATGCAAGCAACCAACAATACTACTCCAACTTTAACTATTTCCCCTGGGAATCCATTTAGCTATGTGGATTCAAACATCATATATCCAAACCCCTACCTCTCACAAACTTGTAATTTAGTTGTCCACCCAACACATATACACCTCCACCATATTCCCCTCCATCTCAAAACACAACCAATGATTCTGTCATAAACCAACTTTTGCAAAATGTCACATCCCTCTAACAACAAATAACAACATTGAACAAGAATCAAAGTGGAAAAAATTCACATTATATCAAAAGAAACTAGTTATCATTGGATATATTGAGAACAAAAATTCCACAAGGCATAGAGATACCTAGATTTAAGAAATAAGGTGGTAAAGGAGATCCTATCAACCATGTATCAGCATATACAACCTTATGTAGTGACTTCATTTTGAAGATAAGCTCTTGGCTAAACTTTTTCCTAGGTCCTTGAAATATACAACCTTGGAATGGTTTTTTTCATTACCGAATAAATAAATCCACTCATTTAATGATCTTGTTAAGGCCTCTTTAAATCATTTCCAAGTCCATAATGTTCCTAAGATGGCCTTACCTGATTTAATATAATTTAAGAAAAATGCAGATGAAAAGGCCATAGATTTTATAGCACGTTATCAACTGCTTTAATCACAAATCAACATTAAGCTTCCAAATGTTGATATTCAAAGAATGTTCATTAACAATTTACAAAAAATAATCCAAGACAAGCTTGGGATGATGAAATTTCCCTCCTTTATATACTTATGCATGACTCTCCATGATTTTTGCAACTCACTTAATCAATGCATAGGAAAAAATTACTTCAACCAAATCTTAAAAAAATGAAACCGTACATCATAACAATTTTCAACCATTCAAGAAACAAAAAAAGGGATTTCTATAAATAAATCAACATCAATCAACCCATCATGTTGAACCTCAAGTGGCTGCCATAAAAACAACAACCAAATACCAAATTTTGGAAAAGAAGAGGTAATTCACCCAACTACCTAAAACCCTCCATTCAATTATGTTGCAACTCTTCAACAAGAACTTAATCACCTTATCTCTTGTTACACCTCTTGATACCACTAAGCCTTTACCTCTGAACTATAATTCAAATTATTTTTTTTCAATATCACCGACAAAGTGGACATAACACAGAATGATGCATGCATCTTAAACATATAGTGCAAGACCTCATTGATTCTAATCATATCCAGTTTGGAAGTGTCAATGATCAATGAAACAAACCTGTAGCCCCACCAAATAAAAATTTGCAAATATTTACCAATCCAATGATAAACCATTCCATCTCTTTTGAAAAATATAGAGATACCAAGAATGATGTGATGAATGTTGACAAGATACAAGATATAACTGATGGTGATAAGAGTGATAATGAGGATGATCTACATGCCATGATTAGACTCATTGAAATTCAACCTCATAAGGGCCAAACCAGCTTGTCTCCTAAAATTTCTTTCTCAAATAGTGATATAATTAAACATACACTTGATGGTCCTCTTTAAATAGTTGGAAGAAGTTATTTTCTAGTGGCTAGTATTCGTCAATTGGCTAATAGTTGAAATTTGGGAATCCAAATTTAGCTAATAGTTCGAGCTACAATGTGACATGAATTGCCACATTTTTACAAAATTTTGTAATAGTCTTATTTAGATCTCTAAATAATTTATTTTATTAAAAACTTCAACTCAAAAATTTTCCACAATATTTCATACATGATTGGATTAGATTCACCTAAAATTTATAAATTATAGTAGAAATCTATATTAATTTGTCAATATTATATCATAATTATTAGTTTCTTTAGGGCCATATTTCTAATCTTTAGTTTCCACCACTAATTTATAATATAATCTAATGTCTATTGTTGTATTATACAAGGTAAAATGTACCCATGATTTGTAATGCTCATGGGGCCCACAATTTTGAGTCTCATGAGCATTATAGATTGTGGGTAAATTTTACCTTACAAAGTATAATGAGGTTCGTTAGATCAATGATCGAAAAGCAATTTTGAGCCCCATGAGAATTACAAATCATGGGTACATTTTACCTTGTAGAATACAATGAGGGCCATTATATTATATTTTAAAACAATAGTGGAAAGTAAATAATTTAGTCTACCTCTTCAACCCATCGATAATTTCCACCCTCAGGCCCCTAATTTTCCATGAGAATTATTTTTAGATTGGATAGATTCACCATCATAATTAATGCATTTTCCTATTTTTTTCAAGATTCGCCAAAATTTTCTACAAAATTTAAGTAATGTAAAAATAATCACCAATAAAATTATATTTTTTTGAAATAGGGGAAATATTTGCCAAGATTTTATAAAAATTTTTGAGGGGGGCTTCTTAAAGTTATCACTAGTTGGAAGAATCAATGACAAGCCTACAAATGGGATATTAGTTGATCTTGTGTCTTTAGAGAATGTGATCACTAAGGAATTCTTAGTTGTGCATGAAATTTACCAAGATTCTTATGAATAATTGAAAATATGGATCAAAACACATGATGGTTTTGCTCAACCTACGATATGTTCAATCACTTCCATTAAAAGTTTGACCAAAACAACTAGATGTTTCCTTTTCCATCATATCAATTTTTGATCAATTCTGTGTGAAGTTAGGTTATCCATGGCTATGCTCCATGGATGTCGTCCCTTTGGTCATTCATAAGTGCTTGAAATTTCAATTTGATAATCAAATTTTTACAATGAATCATAGTGGATTTAATCCTTTATCTTCCAGTGGGAAATTTTCATTAGATTTATTTTGGCCTAGACTCATAGAACCTATTAAATCTCATGAGGATTTCTTCTTTAAATTATATCAAAAATTTAAAGCAAAGCATATAGCAGAGTTATCCCTTGCTTATCCCTCCTGAAACTAAAAAATATATAGTTTTTTCTCCCACTTCAATTGTTGTGGATGAATCTATGCTTGAATAAAAAGATATCCCAAATAATCAAACAAAGTATAATGCTATTCTGCCACCTATGTCCTACAAGAGACTAAGAGATAACCTTGTAATTCTCCTTGTGCCTCCTAAAATAAAACAAGTTTATAAACCTAAAGAGAAAGTAGTTTCACAATCCTCAGAGGTCTCTTTCATTCCTCCCCTAAGGGAAGAAAAGAGACCGATGGTTGAAAAACTTGCTCCTACACCATCACAACTTGAAAAATGTGCAAGAAGAAACCAAAATGCTAAAGAGTGTAGGCGTAGACATCGTTCTCTTGTTGGTTAGTTAGAATAAAATAATTAACCAATAATCCAAGATCAACAACTAACTCAAATAAAGCATGATGATTCTTCACCTTCGCCACAACAAAAACAAGAACATACAATGGACATTGTCATGAGACCTCATACTGTGAGTAACTTGGATGATGATGATGAGACTGCTAAGATTGATGAAGAAGTGCACAATGAGTTGAATTTTCTATTTTCCACTTCTATGAATTTAGCTAGGGGTAACTGTGATGATCCTCCTAAAAAGAGTGAATGACCATGTGTTGAACTTGGTGATTATCCTAGTATGACACTTTTCATTTCCCCTTTGGCTAGTTATCTACCTTTTTGTATATGATGAACAAGATTAGGATGTGGATGACGTGCTTTAGGTTGACTCGCATGTGTCATACTTCATTTTCTTTCTATGTTTGCATGTCCATAATGTAATCCCCTGTATCATGCTACTTGACTAGTGTGTCTTTGTGTTTATGAGCTTTCTTTGGATGACCCTTGTTACTCTGTTGGTGCAAAGATACAAAGGAAGTGAATCTATTGTGACATTCTTCTATTTTTATCTCCATTCTTCTATCTATCATAAACATTGTCTTTTCTTTTGTCTTGTATTTTCCTTTTGGGGATGATGCAAGGCATTGAGACATTTAGGTCTCTTCCATGTTGACCCAAAAGATTTTATTTAGTTTTTCTCTCTTTGTGTCATTCCTCCTTTGTGTTCATTGTTCCATGAAGTATCTGGGGAATGATGTTGGTTTCGAGCTCTATTATACCACTTTAGCAAAGACATACGCTAACCCCAAATTCGTGGATCCCTTATGTGTTGTCTTTTTGGATTGCATGTGGTAACAACCTTTTTTTCATGATGCAACTTTATTTGGAAACTTATCATTGGCACAGGGATTTCAAAATAAGCTCTCATGGCCCTTTTATCAATTGGCATTTATCATTTCCTACTTTAAAGTAATTTCTCACAAAAGGGTGTTTAGCAATTCCTTTAAAGTGGGGGTGTACATTGGCATTATTTTATTTTGGAATTATTTCTTTGCACCTTATGAGGTTATTTTTCATTGAAATTTTAACAATTTTTCTTCACTTTGTTCATAGAAGTTGAACTTATTGTAGCATTGGCATAAAACATTGATCATTTTTGTGGTACCTTATTAAAGTTATTAGGGAGTATAACTTTGGTATGGTTGACATATGGGTACACACCTTGTAGATCTAGTGTGTGTTTTCTCATCTGCCACCCCTTTTATGGGTACACATATTTTAGACCTAATGTGTCTTTCTCATTTTTCCTTGGGGCTTGCCTAGTGTATACTAGACTACACTAGCCCTTGTGAGCATATTTTTTTTGGAAAAACAACCTAGGCTTGATCCATCCCTTTTGGACAAACATTCAAGGCTTGATCCACCTTTTCTTTTCTTTTCTTTTATTCCTTTTTGCATTGGCTTTGACATTGTATGCTTGTGTATCTTTTCTTGCTACACATATCTTACATTCATGTGTGTCCTTTTGTCCTTATGTTGGTTTTCCATGGGATCTTAGATACTAGGGGCTTGGCCACCTCCTTGATCTTTGTCATCCTATCTCTCTAATATTTGTGCAATTGGACCCCTCTTGACACATATTTATCTACTTTAGTGTGAGTCTGAGCGTAAGTTCATACTCTCACTAAAGTCAAGGCTAAATGTAGTGTAGGAAATTGTATACCTTTACAATTTTCACACTATGTTTGGCTCCCTTAATTTATTGGCCGTAATTAAGCTTCTAATTTTCAAAATTACGCATTCCAAATCCTTATTTTTCCTATTTTTTGAAAGGGGAACCAACATTTAATTAATGTAAATATTAATATTTTAATCACCCTAGAATATGTGTTTCCTAGTCTTACAGGTCAGGACCCATCACCCAAAGGTGAATAGGTTCCATTTAAGTCTTAAGACCCATTTTAAAATATTTTTTTGACATTGTTTTAATGATTTAAATTTAATTTGCAATTTAAGGCTTTTAGAATCTATTTTTTGGGATATTTTAGTTAGATAGAGAGAAGTAGAGAGCAAATGTGGGTAGAAGAGAGAGTGAAAAAGAGAGAGAGGTGATAGGGATAGAACTAGAGAGGGAAGGATGGAGGGAGGGAGAAAGAGGTATAGAGAGATAGGTAGGTATAGAGAAATAGAGAGGAAACAAAATATGGAGGGAGAGGTAGGGATGAAGAGAGAGAGGTGAGAGAGAGAGCAATGGAGAGAGGTAAGTAGAGAGATGGAGGGGGGAGATAGAGATAAGTATAGAGGGAGGGAGAGGTAGGGAGGGAGAGATTGAGAGAGAGGTGAGATAGAGAGATAAAGAGGAGGGATGAATGGATAGGTAGGGAGTTAGAGGCAAGATAGAGAGAAATAATGTAGAGAGAGGTGATAGAGAGAGAAGAAGAGAGGTAAGTAGGAAGGTGGATAGATTGAGAGAACGAAGAAGGGAGGGAGGGAGAGAAAAATTTATATAGGAATAGGTTAGATAGAGAGAATATAGAGCAAAGGTGGGTGGAAAGGAGAGAGAGAGAGAGATAGTTAGATAAAGGGATAGAAATAGTGAGAGAGAGGTCTAGAGAATAAGAGATAAATAATGAGTGAGATAGAGAGAAAGATGATACAACTTGTTGATTATTCATATTTGACCTCTTGATTGCTAAAATTTGACATGTTGATTACTAAAATTTGACTAAGTCCAAATAATTATAAGATCTTCCAAAAACTAGAATTCGCATTATGACTCCAAGAGATCTGCCAAACTATATACATGAAATATAACTTAAAGTATAAGAAATTATATTTTCATATGTATATAGTTTCACTAATAGAGAAAGCGAAAGAAAGAAAAAGAAAAAAGAACTTGAGCTCAAGAAATTGCATTCAAAAAAGTCATCATTCACCTTTGGTGCTCACCAAATGGATTGCATTGGGAAATATCAACCCTTTGGGTTGGATTTTCCTTGGGAATCCACAAGGTTGGATGACCATTTCATGCTAAAGAAATGATATTTTGAAAGGGTAGCAAAATTTCACACATTTTTTTCCATGCTCTCCATTAGGTTTGCAAGTGTTTCAATGCAAATTTATAAAAATACCATGATGAAATCAAGCTCTCTCTTAGCTATCTAACCATATAATTTTTCATGTTTTGATTATGTTAAGTTTTTCATCTTTATCTCCTTTTCTTAGTGTCTCTATATTTTTTCAAAAACCAACATGTGCTAGTTTGGGTATAGTTTTTTACTCATTCATCAAATTTTCAAACAAATTATACTTTTAGAAACTAGACTCCATTCTACATGTATTAAAATTTTTGGATTTTTAATTACTTTTCAAAAAATAGGGGGAGCACACTCAAATTTCTGCTTTTTAGGATGTTTCCACTTCAAAAATTAGTAAAATATTACATATTCATAAAAAATTAGTCAAAAAAATTGGTATAAACTACTTGGTGTTATCTAATTTCTCACCGCAACAATTTTTGAAATTGTAAAAAATGGTTAACTTTTTGGGAAGAGCACAATAGACACTATGCTAATATTTGGATTAAAATAGGACCACTTTGTGTGCTCCCCCTTTTTAAAACCCTTAATCTTCACCATTTTTAAAAAAAAAATAGTTTAGGAAGTATATTCAGAGCACAACTCTTGTTGTTGTTGCATCTTCAAATTTTGAGCATAACTATCTTCATTTCCTCATTGAACATAAGAATTTACCAGTTTTAGAAAAAAAAAAGGGACATCTTAAGAGCCATTTTTATGTCACGACTTTGTGCACTTACCTTGATTATGACTGATTATGAAAAATTATGGCATGGATGTTGGGTGTTGACTTACATGTGAAGATTCAAGGCATCCAAATTTGTCATGAGCCCTATAAGTTCTTGTGTTGCATTTAAAGTTGTATGATAGTGTGCTTTGTAGGTACCAACATGCTGTCAAATTGATTTCATATTTGTAAGAAAAACTCCTATAGAGGATTATACTGCAAGTGTATTGTAACCATTGTTTATAGATAATACATTGATCAAGCTTTTGGAGTGTGGGTTTTTTCTCTCAAAAAGGTTTTCCCCATGCCTATTCTAGTGTTATGTATTATTGTTGTATCTATGAAGTTGTTTATGTTATCTATTATATGCATCTTCTGGTATGTAAGTGTTTAAGGGTTTGAAACTATAAAAAAATCACACTCTCTCCACTGATAGATTGTTGTAGGAATCTTTTATGCATACCTGACTTCATTTCGGTTTTTGGATTCACAAAATATTGGACTATAAATGGGCTTTAAATATTTATAATTGTTTGACTTGGTCATAGCTCAAACCATCAACATATTGTAATATCTTCATTTCTCTCCACTTTTCAAATGAAGTATGTTTCCTTGTGAGGTCTTCCAAATGCCTTATTATGACCTCTAAATTTTATGTCATTGAACACAACTGAGGGTCTTGATAGTATCTTCTAATAATATTATTTAGTTTAGTGACATTATTATCAATTAAATCCTAAATTGAAGGAGGATTTGGTGGAGGGTTTGGTGGAGATTTTTCTCTATCAAATTATTTATCCATTTTAAACCCTATTCATATATATTTTTAAATTAACATAAGTTTTAATTGATTATTAAAATCTATAAATAAAAACCTAGTATGTCAGAAATTGTGAGAAAACAAATAAAATGATGAAAAGTAGAAAAAATGAATTAACTTGATGAGAAATGTGAGGAAATTGCTAAATTGTAGAGAGGAATCTTGTGGTAGCCACAATGAATACCAACATTCATTTGGATATCCATTTCCTTCTACTACTCGTGTGGTTGCCAACTGTAAAAATGAGTAAAAATGAACTTTTTTTGTAGTTTTCCAAAATGAATATCCATTTTGGAGATATTTTCTTAATATTAAAATCTCTTCAAAATGGGGATACCTATTTTTGAGAGCATCTGTCTTCTTTTAATATTAAAACCTTTCCAAAACATATATATATTTTGGTCAAAACAGATATCTATTTTAAAAAGCATATTTTTAAAAAAAATATTTGATATATTTTTTATATTAAATGATATAATATATTATATCATAGATAATATATTATAATAATATATGTAATATATATTATTATAATATAAATAAAATATTATTATATTAAATATTATATAATTGTTATCAATGTGGATTGCACCCTAGTTAAGTTAAACTCAACTATACTATGTAACATGGAAACATTCTCAAGCTATGGGTGGATTATAATGAGAATGAATCTCCAAAGAGGTTTGGTTCCCCTGGTAGATCACCTAAAACTACTAACTCTTCTGAGAAAAGGGGGAGAAGGATAACTAAAATGAAAATCCTAAAACCTAAAGGGTGATGCACCAGAAACTTTAAAACTTATTCACTATTTCAACTTGAAAATCAGTTCTCAAATAACATTTAATCTCACAATCTCATGTGAAACATGTAATACAAAAGTGATTTGTATGAAGGCTTGAAATTAAACACAACACACAACTTGCATTACATGAAACTTCTACACACAAATTTGCAAAAATGAGACATAAAAAGGATTTAATGTTTAGAATCACAATGAAGTTCATCAAATCATTTACTACAAAATGAGACAAAAACCATGACATAGGAATGTACTACTACTTTTATTGATATGAAGGGATCCTCTATATCAAACTGTAAAAATATGAATTACAAAACTTACAAACTCTCTGTAATACTCAAGAGAGGAAGAAGCAAGAACTTGAACTAAGAAAAAAAAAAATTCTCCAATATATTTCTCTAATGAGTCTCCATGAGTGAATGAGGAAAAAATATCAGTTAATTGCTCACCAAAATAGAAATTCAAAGTGCCTCTCACGAGAAAAGGGAAAAAACCATGAAAATAGGGCATAGAATTGATCCAAAACGAGTGAAAATAGGTACAAACTTTCCCTCCCAAGTGGATCAACCCAAATAGACTCAAAAATCACTTAGTTCTGACTAAAAATTAGAAGTAGAAAGCTGAGTTCACTCATTCTTTCCATTTTGCATGTAATTGGAACTCAAATAGAAATAGAAGGTAAATTGAAAGTTTCTATGAGGACACCCAACACTTGCTTTTATTTTACTACATTTTATAGCACTTATTAAAGAAATTTATAGAATATTTCTCTAATAAGGCCTTACAATGTTTGCAATTTTTGGACTTAAGCAAAATAGGAGGGATAAAGATTTGAGTTTGATAACTTTGCAAAAAATAAATAGAAGAAATATATAGTTTTGACTCATTTTTGCAAAGTATATAATATCCACTCTTGGTATTTGATTTTCTTCAAAAATCATAAAAAACTTCTAAGGCATATAGTCACATGATTTTCTTCAAAAATCATAAAAAGACACTAAGGTATGAAATGCTTAGGCTTGCAAAATGTGAAAAGGTTTGAATACCACCATGGGTATTAATATTTGCGTAAAATTCTAAAATATGTGGAAAAATTCCCCAAGGCTGACCACATAGGGGAAGAAAACCCTAAAACAAAAGGATCCTGCAGCCCTTCACTCCACTTCATTTTACATTTTTCATTTTTGTTGAAGACCTTCATTCTGCCTCTATGCTACCACCATAGGGTTTGAAGTGGACCTTGATGGAGTCTTCCTGGCATTTTGGAGGTGGTTTTCACTATTGAATCTTAGTAGGAATCCCATGGTTAAGCTTACTCTCTCCATTTCTTATGAGAAGAAACATTTATTTTGCACTTGGAAAAAATTGAAAGAAAAGTAGGAAGTCTATTTTTTGCCTTGAAAATTTTTGGAAATAGAGATTTGTACTTCCAGGCCGTGGCCTCTCAAAACCTCAAGTTTTTTTTTTTTCATTTTTCTTCAAAAGAAACTCATGGGTACCCCCTTGCAAGCATTTCTCTTTGTAGAACTTAGGTTTTTGAGCTTCATATGTGAACATTTCCTTGGTTTTTTAAATTCTTGAGGGTTTTCTTCATTTGCTATGGATCCATTTCGATCTCATAGGAAAAATAACTAGCTGAAAAAAAATTATTCACTTTGTTGCATACAACCCTTGTAGTGATTACATATCTTCAATAGTGCAGACCTATATTCTCTAGAAAACACTTTTACATGGAAAAATGTCCACTCTTTCATCCATCATAAGTGATTTTCCCCTTTTACAGACAAGCCTTCATGAAAAGTTTATTCACATGCTTTCTCATATTATGGATTTTAATGCATATAAAATGCACACACTATCATTTACCTTTTTCCATGATCAAGAACATACTAATGCTCCTTCCTATCTTCTATACCTAAGACTTCACTTGCAATATGCCTATAGTTGTCATTGTGATTGTAATTTTAGTATGACTTCCCTTAACCTCCTTGATATGGCTGCCATGCTTTGCTTCTTAACCCCACCGAGCTACAAATATATCAGTTCAAAGTGAAGAAAAGTCCCACTTCTGAGTAAAGCTCACCATTACCTTGATAGAAGTACTTCACTATTATAGAAAATCATGGCTATCAATATTAAGTGCTTAGCTTCATGGGGATGTCTCTTCATCAAAACTATGATGGAACCCTCAATCTTGACTGTCAGCACTATACTCTCTTTTTTTTCCTCCATAACACAGTGATAAGGGAAGATACATTGTCCCTTAACATGACTATATTTTTCCATTCTGAATTATGCAATTCAATGATACCATGTGCACTCAATGTTAGAAACCAAGATCAGACATGCAAACCAAAAAACCTTCCATAGAAGAGAAAAGAAAAGAAAAGCAAAGCTATTGCAAAAAGATGTGAAAATAATATTATTCAGGAATTCAATAATTACATGAGATTATTTTCTTTATAAAAGAAAGTATGCATAACCCTAATCTTATCTTGAGCAACAAGATAATTCAACAAGATAAGGATTACAACTATTAACTTAAGAATTAAAATATTACCTAAGTAAACTTATGTAAGTGTAATTAAATAAATAATTACACCAACACACCCATAAGTGCAACTTAGGGAGACTAAAAAATCATGCACCTAAAACTAAGATGAATGCAAGAAAGCATGAATGGGTCCTGGAAACAAGACCTGATCAAGTACCCATGTACAAATTCAATAATGAGGTAGAGAAGGAAAACCCAGTGGGACAAAACCCCCCCACAATGAGATGACCTGCTACAAAGAAGCACTGGAAGAACACTATGGAGTAACACTGGAATTGGAATACGACAAGCAAGGAAATATACTTCTGTTTACAAGAAACCATAGTGGAATCATAATAATGCAACAGTAGACCCAATGCCATAGAACACTAGAAAAATCACAAACTGGAACAACCCTAGAATCCATAAAGCAATAGTAGATAAAAATGATACCCCCCATAAGAGGGAATGATATGATGAAAGAATCTGGAAGTGAAGAGTATCTCGATGTTGATGCCAAACTGTGACTAAACCTG
The DNA here is from genome assembly GCA_007258455.2 of Sequoia sempervirens. Classification (NCBI taxonomy): domain Eukaryota; kingdom Viridiplantae; phylum Streptophyta; class Pinopsida; order Cupressales; family Cupressaceae; genus Sequoia; species Sequoia sempervirens. The sequence continues at coordinate 444,328,844 of VDFB02270651.1, forward strand.
ATCCATAGGAGCAAGTACCATGAAGATTCTGGAACATTAACCACAAATTTAGTGGCCCTCAAACTAATATGTGACCCAATGTGGATCACTAACCATAGGCTCTCAATCTAAAGTGTGAATTAATGTGAATCTGATATGTGTCAAGCTAGAGCAAAAAAGTGACCAAAAGAAACTAAGAAACTAGATACAACCCATGCGAGTTGTCATAAAAAACAAGATGGAGATAAAAGTCCAACTACACTCTAATCAGACTATTATGCAAGAAACCCCCCTGATGGAACTTTATATCAATTAATTTATTACAATAACCCATGACTATAAAAGGAGAGAATGCAAAACATGCATAAACGAGAGAGAAAAAGAAAACCTAGTGAAAGAAAAAAAGAATGAGATGCATGCAAAAACCAAATTTCACAAATTCCTCCCTGATAAAAATGGACCTTAGATCTATGTAGTGGACTGAACCAGCTTTCCAATGCCTCAAGAATGGCGAAAAAAGGATCACCGAGTCAAAATTTATGCCCTCTAGAGTGAAAACAACAACATCTGAGTTCAAGGACCTAAAAAATAAAATTTAAGCAAAATCTAGAAAAAAATACCTACACCATTGGATTGGGCTCAAAACCAGCTTTCCAATGGTGTCTAATTTGTGAAAAAATGACACCGTATGAGAAAGTTATGCTCGTTAACATGAAAGTTGCTTCGAAAGGCCCAATAAGGCCTACAGGTAGCCCAGGGGGCTTAAAAATTTTTGGCCCCTGGTCCTATGCAAAACCAGGGGCTGGCATATAGGGGGTTGGGATAGAGCCCTTGGTCCTCCATAGGACTATGACTTATGCTGGGAGGCTGGTCGGGGGCTGGATGCATAGTGCCCGGTCCCCCATATGACCGATGCTGGTGTAGACTGGCTTGTGGGGGTTGAGCGCATCCAGTGGCAGATGGGCAAGCAGTGGCAGTGGCAGTGGTAGACTCGTGGTTTTCTAGTGGCCGTCAGGCAATGAATTTCTTTTACACTATGAGTGTTGGCACAAAAAAAAAGAAACACATTTTTTTAAAATTTTCTTTCATTTTTCGTGTCTCGTACTACGTGTTGGGGAGGCCATATGGCCTCCCTGGCAAAATTCTTTTTCCTTCCGAACCAACCTCACCAAAATCAATGAAATGAAGGGCGATCTTAGGGTTTTTGGCCACAACAAACGTGATGGTGACCTTTGTTTGTGCCCAAAATGCTCTAAAAAATTGGCTACCTCCAGAGGTTGCAAACAATCACTGAGTTTCAAACCCTCACGGATATGGCAAATGATGACCAAAATCAGTAAAATAAAAGTCAATCTTGACTTTTTCCAGCACTCTGAATCCAATGGTGATGCTTGATCTAATCCAAAATGTTGCATCAATAAAATCAAGGCATGATACCCTCGAGGAATCTCAAACGAACTCTACACTAATTTTCTCTAAAAATTTAAGGGGCTAGAAATCAAGGCTCTGATACCATGTTAGAATCCAAGATCAGACATGCAAACCAAAAAACCTTCCACATAAGAGAAAATCAAATAAAATCAAAGCTATTGCAAAAATATGTGCAAATAATATTATTCAGGAATTCAATAATTACATGAGATGATTTGCTTTATAAAAGCAAGTATGCATAACCCTAATCTTATCTTGAGCAACAAGATAGCTCAACAAGATAAGGATGACAACTATTAACTTAGGAATTAGAATATTACCTAAGTTAATAACATTAGGGTTATGCATACTTTCTTTTATAAAGCAAATCATCTCATGTAAATATTGAATTCCTGAATAATATTATTTGCACATCTTTTTGCAATAGCTTTGCTTTTATTTTCTTTTCTCTTATGTGGAATCTTTTTTGGTTTGCATGTATGATCTTGGTTTCTAACATAGTATCAGAGCCTTGATTTGTAGTCCCTTCTTAGATTTTTGGAGAAAATTAGTGTAGAATTCGTTTGGGATTCATCAAGGGTATCATGCCTTGAGTTTATTGATGCAATATTTTGGATTATATCGAGCATCACCATTGGATTCAAAGCGCTAGAAAAAGTCAAGATTGGATTTTATTTTACTAATTTTGGTCATCGTTTTCCAGATCCGTGAGGGTTTGAAGCTCGGTGATTTTTTGCATTTGCAACATTCCATGTCATCACCTTAGTGCTACCACCTTGAGACTAAACCATCACATCTACATGATAAAGGCTGAAAGCTCAATGAAACATAGCACACATAGGTTGCATATGTGACTAAGACCAATGAATAGAGTTAGAAGCTATCATCAACATCAACAATGAGATATTTATCATTGCTCATCTCATGGTTTTAAAAACCGTTTCCACTAATCAAACAAACCTTTAACAATCTCATGGAAATCTTCTACTTAGAAAGCTTCCCTTTGAATTAATTATTTTTTAGTAACAAAACTACCTTTCTCCTTGCTGCCCCATCACATTGAAATGACTTACAGTATGGTACTATGAATACCACCAATTTATTCTTACCTTGAGTTTTGTAGATTTTGAGGAAGAACTAGTCCTCCTTGACATTGTGTTCTTGCAAAGGTGCATTCATCATACTTGCATCAAACTTGGTATGTGATTGCTCTCTAATCATAAATAAGGTAGCTGCCATTTCTTACTCTGCTTCCAACTTAGCAAACATTTTTCATTTATGATAGTGATGTTTACCAACTCCCTATCATAGGTGTTGAATATTTCCTTCAAAGTTGATAAATATGATGCTCTTACACTCTCATCCCTCTATAAAAAGAAGAGGGAAGCATGTTGGGCTCGCCCCTTGTGGGAGCCCATTTTTCTCCACATGTTATGATGTTGAATGAAAATAATGAAGCAATGAAAATTTCACCGATACCTACACAGTGAAGAAACATGTTAGATAAAAAAAATGAAGCTCTTGAAATGCTCCTTTGATGTTTTGATTTTTTTTGGCTCTCTGCACACATGTGAGAGTTGCTCAAGCTAATCTAATGCACACCATAGATACAAGTTATATTTTTGTTGATGAACATATGATGAGATTTCATGTCCCAAGCTCTAACCAACTCCTATTTTCTGTAGGTATATCTAAAGACCAGGAGCAAGAGGAGCTGAAGAAAAAGGACTAACACCAAGATTCTGCCACTTAAGGCAATGAAGGTTATGATTTATTTTCATATTATTTTCCTCTTTTATCTTCAGTTGTATAACTTTTTATGTATGTTGTTTTAGTTTATTCATTCCCATGGCTTGTGTGGGTCACTTGAGCACTTTTCTTTCAATGTATAAAACAAAAACACTTGTGCAAACTTTTGTACATTTCCTTTGCAAAATGAATGAAAGACAACAATATCATGCAATATGTATAATTTATTTCTGCCATAAAACCTTGCATAATAAAACTGAATCTCTTTTCAAAGCATCCCTTTTTGCAATGGTTAAGAATAGCATAAATTTTTTAATCCCCCTTCACTTTTAAAAGCAAATAACTGACTCATCTCTACCCAATTGAGCTATAAGTGAAAAATGGGTAATATTTCTAGCGATTTTTGTTGAACGCTTTCTTGCTAAGCATATTAGACCAGTAGCCTAAATTGATCCATTAGGCATGGAGTCAAATTATACCCCCCCAAACTCAAAAAACCATTGTAACTCGTTGTAAAATTCTAAAAAACAACAAAACAAACAAAAATAAAACTACCAAGGCCCAAGAGGGCAACAAACTATGCAACAACACTTAGGGGAAAGAAAACAAACTGAAAGAAATGTGCAAAGTACTTATTAGTAGAAACACCTAAGCTAACCTACTAACTAAGGAAAGGGCTACCTAAACAAAACCATTAACTAGTTCATGAAAGTAGTTGCCCCTTCTTTGCAACCTGTAATGCTCCATTTGCTTGTGAGTCAGCCAAGAGAGATGGAGAAAGATCAAATATCCAATCAACTATTGCAACACCTTTTCAAGAAGGAAAATTTAGTCACTTACCCACCTATCTTTATTGGGGAACCAACTGTGAACAAGTGAACAGGTGGACTAGTTGTGCTTAACTTGATACCTTCTTTGATTCTCTAGATTAGTTTTTCCATGGGGTTTCTCTTTCTTGTTGGCTTCCAACCAAGCTAGATGTCTAATAGGACATCCCATTGAAAGCTTTGGGCTAGGGAGAAGACAATATGAGTGATTAGAAATAACATCACCTTCACCTTACATGATAACATGCCATGTTAATTCCTCCTCCATGGTCAATGGACCATCCTCTTCAATTAGGGTATCTAATAACTCATCAAAGCTATCAGTGCTTGAAAGGATCTTAGGAATAGTTGGACTAGGCTCAAAATCCTCATTATTACCCAAGGAGGTACACTTCAAATCAAGATTTTCTTCTTCAATGAAGGGAGGCAAATGTTAAAAGCATGAGATAGCCTCCAAAAAAAATTCAATTGAAGCAACATCCTTAAGCTCCTCTAACCAGTCAAGGTCATGTAAATCAACTTCGTGAGGAGTTTCTTGACTTGAGAGAATGGGTTTGCCCCATCAAAACCATATTCTTCCTCTTGATCCATGTCTGATTTTTCTAATTTGGTGGCACAAGAGGGGCTAAAAGTAGTTCTCTCTTCACCCTAATGATTAGGCTACTCCATAACTAGTGGCTCATTTGGGAATATAGTCACTACCACCTTTTTCTCTTGCTGCTCAAGATAATCCTCCTTCAAAGATGTTGGCATAATGTCTAAGCATGATTAGAAAAGCTCAATTTCAACTTGAAACAAATCCTCCTCAAGCTCTTGATCATTCAACTCAAGGATACTTTCATATATCTCATAGTAGCACTCATCAATATTTTTAGAATCCACAAAAGCTTCATCTTTGCACTCCTCTTGTTGATCCAAGGCTTCGTCATCACACTTACTCTTCTCAATCAGAAATTCATCACCTTGTTTGACCTCTCCTTGCTACTCTAAATCTATTTTTGATGAGATAAAAACCACATCTTCTTCATCATTTTCAATAAAAGAAGGCAACTCACCAAACCAAACTATGGAGTTATCCTCTTGATTAACCTCCTTTACCTCTTCATCTTGCTATCCTGATTGATCATCTGAGTTAAACATTGAAATATTTTTCATCTTCTTCAACAAAACAAGGAATCTCATTAGTCAAAACATTGAAAGGGTCATCTCAAGAAGACTTTTGTTGTTCAATATTCTGCTGATGCAATTGGGAACACTCCATAGTTAAATGTGATAGATTTACATTTCTAATCTTCTCCCAAATGAGTGAGATATCCTGATTAATGGATTCATCCTTGGATTCATCAAGTGGGGAAACTTGGGGAGCTTCTTGGATTTCTTGCGGGGAAAAATGGTGCTCAAGGGACTGCTCTATAACTATACTAGGTTCAATCTGATCATTTTCCTCAATTTACAAAGGATGAAGGCTTTTGAAACTTTAAATTTCAAGCTTAAGAGGCTAGCTTGAGGAGTTAAGGACTTTATCCTATCTAAAACTTGGAATCTCAACTTCAGGAGAATTAAGAGGCCCACTTTGTCTAAAACTTGTAAATTTATACTTATGAACCTCTTCTTGAGTAGGTAGATCTAGAATTGTAGGAGTTGTTTGAACTTCATTCCTTTAGGTTTGGGCAAGTGAAATATTCATTTGTGTAGCTATCTCCCTTTCAATAATTTCTTCAAACTGCCTCCTTTATGTCTCAAACTCTTGGTCATAACAAAATTCCTCATAAGATTGTTGCTCCTGCCATTGGAAATAGGCTTGGTGAGCAAGCTCATCCTACTGCATGTTGTACTGTTGATCTATCTGATATATTTGATTTTCTATTTCACTCATTTGCCTTTCAAAGTTCAGCTTTATATCCCTGAAGCTCATTTCTTCAATAGTTTGGGGCTGATTTTGAGCATATGTAGGCTGATATGGAGATTGAGTAGGGGTGGTTGGCTAGTAATTATATTGAGCACCCTGGTTTTCTTGAAAAGCCATGGAATTAAAACCAACAACATGATTGACCTGATATGGCTGATATGGAGGTGGATAAGCATAGTTTTCATGATATGATGGATGATAAGACATTTCCATGAAACATAGGCATACTCATTCATTCAAAAGATGGAAAACAAGCAAAAATCATATTTTCTTTGAAATAAACTAGCACTTAGTCAAATTGAAATCAGTAGAAATTCCTTTTAGAGTCACTAGATGTGTTGTTTCCTTCCCTCAAAAGGCAGAGATCACTAACATACACATCAAATATCACTAATAAATGATCAAATTTTGGACTGTAAGAGTCCAATCTATCCCATTGGGTGTGCCAAAACTATTATCAATGAATATTTCACCCTAGTTAAGTTAGACTCAACTATCTTGTGTAACATGGAAGCATTCTGAAGCTTTGGGTGGCTTATAATGAGAATGAATCTCCAAAGAGGGATGGCTCCCCTGGTAGATCACCAAAAACTACTAACTCTTCTAAGAAAAGGGATAGAAGGATAACTTAGATGAAAATCCTAAAACCTAATGGGTGATGCACCAAAAAATTTAAAAATTATTCGCTAATTCAATTCACAATTAGCTCTCAAATAACATTTACTCTCACAATCTCATGTGAAAAATGCAATGCAAAAGTGATTTGTATGAAGGCTTGAAATTAAACACAACACACAACTTGCAGTACATGAAACTTTTGCACATAGATTTGCAAAAATGAGACATAAAAAGGATTCAACAATTAGAATCATAATGAAACATCAAATTATTTACTGCAAAATGATGCAAAAAACATGAGATAGGAATGCACTACTACTTTTATTGATCTGAAAGGAGCCTTTGTATCAAACTATAAAAAATGAATTACAAAACTTACAAACTCTCTGGGTAGGTGCAAAAAGATGGGTGGCCAATTTGTGGCCAAATTTAAAAAAATTTTTGAAAGATCATAACATGAACATGTTATAATGCGCTTGTGTTATGAGGTATTAAAAGCAAAAAAAAAAAGGAATTCAAAATCATTTTCATTGTGACTGTTTTTTTCTGCCCGCAACCAAAACCCTTCATTTATGCGCTTGCATTCTAGTTGGAACCATTTTGCAATATTTTTCATCAAATTGTTGTTGTTTCATCGCTAGGATGCTGCCACATTGACAAGGAGGTCTGAGAGGTAAGGAATGTTTGTTTTTTGTTGTGAATTTGTTAGTTTTAGGCTGTTTTTGATATTTATTTTTGAATTTGTAGGAGATGTTAATCAACTTTCAAAACCTCCTTAAAATCTTCAACAAGCACAAAAACAACAAGAAAAACAAAATCCTCAACAAGCATAGTAAGAACAACAACAACAAAATATTCAAGTTGAACAACGACAACAATAATCTCCTCCACCAATCTCTCAACATCCTCCTGGCACTCAACAAAACTTAATGAGTGAAATTGAAAATAATAAAAAAAAATTGAGGATTTAATCACAAGGTTGAATGATCCAAATGGTTCAACCATGGAAAGAATGACCCTAACAACTTCACTCAAAGAAATGTTAAAACATGTAGATTCAATCAACAAACAATTAACTAGTTGGAAAGATAAGAGTCATGTGGCTAGGGCTTATTACCAAGATAAATTATCATATAAAGATGTAAAATATCTAAAAATTACAAAATTTGATTTGTGCTCATTATTCATTGACCCACATACAAATGAAAATCTTACCCTCAATGTGAATATGTTTCCTATCCATTGGTGCCACCACCAACAGATTAGGACCTTTTTTGGGGATAGGTGGTACATGGTTTTTGACTACCCACCATGCAACAATTGTGAAATATCATAATATTTCCTTTAGAAACTATGTTGTGTGTTCATCTTGAACAAAATCCTGAATTATTTTGATATGAGGGACTTCCAGGGAGAGGTGGGGAGTTGACTCAAGATAGACTTGGTGCATAGCAGGATCCTACATGGCAAGCGAGACGACCTCTCGCTAGGCTGCCTCATGAGCACATCATTATCCCTTCCATTGTGAAGGAGAGTGCTTAGGTAGAGACTTTGCAAGCCATCAGCTCTTTGACCTAGAGTGTCATCCAACATGCCAACCCTATACTATAGCGCCATCCAGGGGAGTCTTTGAGTGGTGGGCTTTGATCCCATTTGTGTCAGTCTTGCGGGGTGACTTGTTCATATGACCCCACCGACACTGAGGAGGCTGCTACATAGGATACATTTGTAGCTATGGAGGTGGTGAGGGAAGCTGACATTTTGAATGAGGCCTATGGCATTGATACTAAGGTAAATGTTAGCATGCTCATTTAATTTAATTTATTAAATTTTAATTTTGAAATACAAGATTAACTAATTTAGTTTTATAATTTTAATAAAAATTAAGGGTCACAATGTTGATACTGGATACACCAGCCCTACACCCACTTATTTCTCCACTACATCTATTGTTGATGTATGTAACTAGTAAACAATTATAAATTTATTACATGTTAATAGCATTGTTTTATGAATGGTATTTTAATATGTGATTTTGGATGTTGAATAGGCTAATATTGGAGGTTTCAAGGGAACACCTTCCAGTGCCAGTGGATTTAGACAAACCTACACACAGGTAATATAACAAAGAGTTTAACTAATGAATTGTAATTAATAGATTTGTGTAGTTTATATTCATATTGTTGATTACATTGCATTGCGCATCTTTCAAACTCAAAGCATTACTTCACATTCCATAACTAATAACTAGATGTTGATAGATGACAAATTTTCAACTACAATATAGTTGTTTAGAAAGTCAACATAAGCAGGGATACAATTACTTCACATAGCATAAGTAATAAGTAGGAGCAACTTCCAATTGCATTTCTTGTCATGGAATTCCATGAGACCACTTTTTATTGAGGCATCTTTTCAAACAGTTCACTTCCTTGTCTATGCTATGGATGTTTGGAAGAAATATATGAAAGCATAATAGTAAGCAATAGCATAGACAAGGCAATGAGTTGTTTGAAAAAATTCCTCAAAGAAATGTAGTCTCATGGTGATGTCCATCACCATGAGACCCAATTTCTTTAAGGAACTTTTTCAAACAACTCATCGCCTTTTCTACGCTACCACATTTTCCATACATGTCTACCAAAGAATTTTATCAAATAGTTCATTTCCTCGCTGCTATGGCTAAAAGCTTAAAAAAGGTGCTTTCCAACAAACTATGGATGCTTGTGAAAAAATCTATCAAAGCATAATAGTAAGCAATAGCATAGACAAGGCAGTGAGTAGTTTGAAAAATTGCCTTGAAGAAATGTGGTCTCATGGTGATGGAATGCCATTCCATCACCATGAGACCATATTTCTTCGAGGAATTCCTTCAAAAAGCTCACCACCTTTTCTATGCTACCACATTTTCCATACATGTGTACCAAATCAATTATCAAACTACTCACTTCATTGTTGTTATGGCTAAAAGCCTAAAATAGGCGCTTTCCAATGAACTATGGATGTTTGGAAAAAATATATCAAAGCATAATAGTAAGCAATATCATAGTTAAGGCAGAGAGTAGTATGAAATAATGCCTTGAATAAATGTTGTCACATAGTGATGGAATACCATTCCATCACCATGAGACCACATTTCTCTAAGTAATTTGTTCAAAAAGCTCACTGCTTGAAGAATAGAAAGCAACCCATTAGCCAAAATTCCCTTTAAATTATTTTCAAGGTCCTCATCCTCAATTTACCAATCCATGAAACCTTCCACCTTTTATTCCATTTTTTTATGTTGCCACCCATCCCTCTTCATGTCATGATCACCCTCCATCTCATAACCAAGGCCACACTATACCATCCACCCCATCCCAACATAATACCATAGAGAAGGGAATGGACTGTTTGAAAAAATGCATCAAAGCAATGTGGTCTTATGGTGATGGAATGCCATGATACATTTGTTTGTTATGGAATTCCATCACCATGAGACCCAATTTATTTGAGGCATTTTTTCAAACAGTTCACTACCTTCTTTATGCCACCATAGTTATCGTACAAGTCTACGAAAGCATTTTATCAAACGGTTCACCAGCTTCTTGTTGTGGGTAAAATCCTAAAAGCACATGCTTTCAAACAAGATATAGATAGGGAAAATAGTAAGCATGATAGTTAGAAATATATAGTTTAAAAAGTACTCAAAATTTTGTTCATTATCTCATACATTATAAGCCATGATGTGGATCGCTATTGTATTTTTCATGATTGAATAATTTGTTGTTTTATTTTTAGATGTTGCAAGCGGATACAAGTCTGAATGTTCAAAGGTAAATAGAGATTGGTGTTTCATCTACTATAGACTCCTTGATGGCTCTGAAAATGGAGGTATGTGGCAAATTACTAATTTTCAATTTACATTCATTGTTATAGATGTTAGAGAAAAAACAAACTAAATTATTGATTTGTAGTTTAATTTCTATTTGGATAGTTTATACAGGGCTTCAACATGCTTCAACATGGGAATTTGAATATTTCCCTCATGGAGAGTGATCATCAGATTGTGGTAAGTGATTATTTTGTTAAATATATCATTTTTTATAATGTAATTTCTATATATTAATGTCTTTACTTCTTATTGTAACATATAAGACTTGACCAAGAACTAAACCCTAGGAGGAGCACCAGGAGCACTCCTCGGCCATAGCATAAATGAGTGACAGATGTATCACCATCTGATCAACAAGCAAAGGGAAAGAGTTTATTTCAAGAGCATGGAGAGCAATGACTTTTGATTCCAAAGCCCTTTGTTGTATTCCTATATGACATTTTTGTACATATTTTTTATTGGATATATTTGACATTGTATGCCTATATGGCTATTTTGTACCTATATTTTATACTTATATCGACATATATTGGTCTATGCCTACATGGCTATCTAGTTAAGACAAATAATTTTTATCGATGGTGTCCATATTTGTATTATAAATTCATGGTTCAATAGATATGAGTTACATGTATTCAAGTGTATACTTTACAACTTATGTGTATACTTTGTGACTTATGTGTATTCCAATGTATACTTTGTGACTTACATGTTTTCATGTGTATACCTTGTATTCATGCATATACTTTGTATTAGTTTGTGTATACTATGTATTCGTGTGTATACTTCAACGCTTATATTTTTTTGAGTACTTGTGCTTCCCTTATTCACATGTACATGTTTGACTTATTCACGTGTGTACTTATTAATTGGTTAGCCCTAGCATTGATCATTGTTGTCCTTCATGGTTTGTCTTGAATATTAATTGATTGATGCTAAAAAACTTTATTAGTCGATGCTAAACAATTTCAATATTTCTAGGAATAGTGGTAGAGTTACAAATTCCAAAATTAAACAAATTGAAAAGAAAAGATTAACTGTAATTAAATGCACTAATTATTAACTTGATAATTGATTAAGAATGAGTATAAAATATATCAAGAGATGAGCCTTCTAGAATGATAATTTCCAACTAGAAAATAGGCAAAGCATTCCCAATACTTTGAAAGTAATAATCCACTCAAAATTGCAATAGTAGAGAAGGCCTATTTAAGATCCTTGAGCAATGTATTTCCTAATTCTCCCTTGTTCTTACATATCTCAATTCAGTTTAATCCAAAGAGTTCCATGAAATACTTTATCTAAAAGTAAAAAACACATTTTCAATTGGTATTCCATGAAATTTTTCAATGAAAGATTCCAATATATTTAATATTTTGATTGGAACAAGTCAATTAAGAAAAGGATACATAATCTTCACAACACTTGCAAAACATAATGGGTAAGTGCACCAAGATGGTTCCCAAAAAGGGGGCTTAAGTGGCCACTTTTTTTCTGAAATCAGGAAATGTTGACTTTGGATGTGAAATTGAGGATAGTTACACTCAAAATTTTGAGATCGAACAAAAACAAAGATCGAAGTGCTCTGAGTCTACTTTCTAAACTACTAATTTATTTTGAAAATGGTTGAGATTAAGGGGTTCAAAAGAGGGATGTACAGAAATTGGTGTTTCCTTTTGTCAGAAAAACATAACATAGCAACTCTTGTATGACATGAGTACGGTGAACTTTTTTGTAGTATTTTTAAAATCGCTACAGTCAAAAGTTAGCTAATAGCATCTAGTTGGTGCAAAATTTTTCTGATAATTTTTTAATGAATATTTTACTTTTACTAATTTTCAAAGTGGGCACTTCCTAAAAAACAGAATTTTGGCCGTGCCCCCACTACAAATTTTTGAAAATAATTGATTTTTTTTTCTTTTTTAAAAAAAATTTGTAGAATGGAGTCTAGTTTCTAAAAATATAATTTATTTGAAATTTTGATGAACGGTTAATTTATAACAAAAAAAACACTAAACACTACTTTTTGGCAAAAAATAGACATACAAACAAAATAAATTATGGATGAAAGGCTTAACATTGTCGAAAAGTGAAAAAAATTACATCATTGGATAGCTAAGAGAGAACCTAACATTACCCATGTTTTTTATTTTGTGAATATTGAACGAGATGCAATCTTGATGGTGAGCACGGACCCAATTATGTGAAAATTTGTAGAATTTGCAAAAACACGTCTTTGGCTTTGTTGGGAATGCCCTCAAAGCCTTTGGGTTGGTATTCCAAGGAAAATAATTTCAAATTTTTCTTTGTTTTTGACGCGAAATAACGCGTGTGCATTATAACATGCTCGCGTTATAACACGAGCACGTTTTTAAAAAAAATTCATAAGTGGCCAAAAAATTGGTACCCAACTTCATGCACCCACCCTAATATTCATAGTAGATGATGAGTAGTTAACTTCTTGAAACATTATCATACAAACATTTATCTTGAATAGTCTTTAAAAATTTTCAAAGCATAATCCTCATAGTGAAAAATGAATTGTTATGTTCTTGATCCATCACCATATAAACATGTTGAAAGATGTATTTGTCAACTATTTGCAATATTATTTCTTGTATAGGAAATGGACTTGGGAGAAAGCAAGTTATAATTTATAATACAAATAAGAAATGGACTCAACGGTGGAAAATTTATTTATCACAACAAATAATAAATGTGCGTGAGAGAATCACTTGTTTCTCTTAGACTCCAATCTTCAAGCATAACAAATCATTTCAAATGAAAATGACAAAATGCTTCACAACCAAAGTTGTTAATTGAGGATAAATAAAATGTTTCCAAGTTCCACCATTGTATGCATTTACAATTGGTTGTATATTGTTGTAAGGGAAAGGAGGAAAATTAAAAAAATCTTGTGCTTGCTAGACTTGAGGATGATTGCATGTTTTTTGTGTGGAAAACTCAGACTTCTCTACCGTCATGTTTATGTTTCTCTTTTTGATTGTTTTGCATGCTATCATAAGGGATCAAGTCGATTGAATGTAGCTCAGAACAATTCTGCGTGTTTGGGTGTGAAAGAGCACCATGCCTAGCCTAAACGTACCTATCGGGACATGTTGGAGCAGTTTGTTTGGTCACACGAGTTGCAAAATGAAAGTTTCACCACTTTGCAACTTTACACTACTTGCATTTGACACTTTTTCCATCAATTGAAAACTAGACAACATGGGAAAACAACTCTGAGATAACAAAAATAGAGAGAGGTTATTATAGAGGGGCCCAACGCAATCTCGTAAGCTCAGATAGAGAGTTCGTAAGCATAATGATTTCTGAGTAATAGCTTGTCAAATATTGTTACCATTTTGCACTTTGGACCCTTAAGGGATCAAGTCGGTTAAACGTAGCTTGGAGTGATTCTATGTGTTTGGGTTCAAAAGAGAACCATGCCCAGCATAAAATTACCCATCTAGATGCATTGGAATAGTTTGTGTGGTCACACAAGTTGTAGAACGAAAGTTGCACCACTTTGCAACTTTACACTACTTGCATTTGACAACTTTTTTCCAAAGTGAAAATTTGCCACCACGAGAAAATTCTTTTGAGATAGAAAAAACCAAGAGAGGTTATTGTAGAGGGGACTAACAAAATCCCATAGGCTTAAAAGAGAAGTTTCAAAGCATCATAGTGTCCAAGTAACAACCCATTAAAGATTGCAACCATTTTGCACTTTGGAATCTTAAGGGATTCTAATTGTTGAATGTACCTCAACGATTTAGTATGTTTGGGTCTAAAATAGAACCATTCCCAGCATAAACGTACCTACCTAGACACGTTGGAATAGTTCGTTTGGTCACACAAGCTGCAGAATGAAAGTTTCACCACTTTGCAACTTTTAACTACTTGCATTTGATAATTTTTTCCCCAAGTAAAAATTTGGCACCATGGGAAAATGCCTCTGAGATAGTGAAAACTGAGAGGTTATTGTAGAAGGGCCCAACCTAATCCCATAGGATTAGACAAGAAGTTTCTAAGCATGACGCTATCCGAGTAACAACATGAGAAAGTTTGTAGTCATTTTGCGCTTTGGACTCTTAAGGGATTCTATAGGTTGAATGTAGCTTAGAACAATTTAGTGTTTTTGAGTGCAAAAGTGGACCATTCCTAGCATAAAAATACCCACCCAAACATGTGGGAATAGTTCATTTGGTCACATGAGTTGTAAAATGAAAGTTGCACCACTTTGCAACTTTCAACTACTTGTATTTGACAACTTTTTCCCCAAGAGAAATTTTCTACCATGGGAAAATGCCTTCGAGATAGCAAAAATTGAGAGAGATTATTGTAGAGGGGCCCAATGTGAACCCATAGGCTCAGACGAGAACTTTTTAAATGTCATGGTATCAGAGTAACAACATGTTTAAGTTTGTAGCTATTTTGCACTTTGGACACTTAAGGGATCGATCTGGTTGAACGTAGCTCAGAGCCATTTCGTGTGTTTGGGTGTGAAAGAGGACCATGCCTAAACATACCTATTCAGAAAATTTGGAATAGTCTTTTTGGTCACACAAGTTGTTGAACAAAAGTTGCACCACTTTGCAACTTTCAAGTACTTGCATTTGACAATGTTTTTTCCAAGTAAAAATTTGCCACCATGAGAAAATGCCTCCAAAATAGAAAAAATTAAGATAGGTTATTATAGAGGGGTCCAACAGGATCCCATAAGCTCAAATGAGAAGTTTCTAAGCATCATGGTGTCCGAGTAACAACATGCTAAATTTTGTAGCTATTTTGCACTTTGGACTCTTAAGAGACTCTACCGGTTGAATGTAGCTCAAAGTGATTCCGTATGTTTGGGTGCGAAAGAGGACCATGTCTAGCATAAACCCACCCATCTGAATATGTTGCAATAGTTCGTTTGGTTACATGAGTTGCAGAATGAAAGTTGCACCACTTTGCAACTTTGCACTGCTTGCATTTGACACTTTCTCCATCAAGTGAAAAATGGACATCATAGGAAAACTGCTTTGAGATAACAAAAACTGAGAGAGGTTATTGTAGAGGAGCCCAACATGATCTCGTACGCTCAAAAAAGAGTTTGTAAGCACCATGGTTTTCGACTAATAGCCCATCAAAGATTGTTTCCCTTCTGCACTTTGGATCCTTAAGGGATAGAGCTAGTTGAATGTAGCTCGAAGAAATTCCGCATGTTTGGGTACAAAAGAGGACCATGCCTAGCATAAATTTACCTATCTGGATGCATTGGAATAGTTCATTTTTTTAGAAGAGTTGTAGAACAAAAGTTGCACCAGTTTGCAACTTTACACTGCTTGCATTTGACACTTTTTCCATCAACTAAAAATAGGACACCATGGGGAAATGACTCTGAGATAACAAAAACCAAGAGAGGTTATTGTAGAGGGTCTCAATGGAATACCATAGGTTTAGATAGAAAGTTCTTAAGCATCACTGTTTTTGAGTAATATCCCATCAAAGATTGCTGCCCTTTTACACTTTGGGCTCTTAATGGATCGATCCTGTTGAACATAGCTCAGAGTGATTCCACATGTTTAAGTGCAAAAGAGGACCATGCCTAGCATAAACATATCCATTTAGATGCATTGGAACACTCTGTTTAGTCACATGAGTTGCATAATGAAAGTTGCACCACTTTGCAACTTTACATTGCTTGCAATTGACACTTTTTCCATGAAGTCAAAATTGGACACCACGGAAAAATGACTCTGAGATAACAACAACTGAGAGAGGTTATTGTAGAGGTTCCCTACATGATCCTGAGGCCTTAGACATAATTCTCATAACTAACACAGTATCCAGGTAACATGCTATCAAAGATTGTTTCCCTTTTGTAATTTGGACTATTAAGGGATTACGTTGCTTGAATTATAAATGTTTGAGGGAAGTAATAAATTTCAACATTTGAGTAAATCTCATTACAAGTGTTTATTTTAATAGATTTTATGCTATATTGATATTGATATATAATCATTAGGTTGATTTTTTATTAATAAATGAAGTTTTTATAATAAGTTAGTCAATTGGTGCTAGTTATAATAGGGAGAAAATAACAAAGGAAAAGAATGATTAGTAACCATCAATGGTTATTACACTCACTATATTAATAATATAATGTTTACAATAAAGTGAGATCTATTTGGCACTAGTTCTGAAACCCAAGTGCTTGTACTTGTACAGACAATTCCTTAGGTACTCTATTTTCACAGATCTTTTACAATGTCACTCAAACATTTGAGATTCTCTTATAATGTCTACATCATAGGTGCTCATGATGAGGTTAGCTTCAAATGAATACCTTTAGATTCCTTCGCTAAGCTTCACATGCTCTTTTATAATGGCTTCAAATCAAAATTGAGATTTGTCAAGATCATCAAAATAAGGATGTTGCATTTCTTTTTTGGTCGAAATTCTCTTCGATGGCTCATAAATCATCATTTTCTGCAAGAAGAGACCAATCAATTTTTAGTAATTTACTTACAAATATGAAAGTAAAAGAAGAAAAAGAAAGAGCATCCAAAATGAAAATGAAATGAAAACAGATGGAAGGCACTTACAGACAACAAATCCATGCCATTTGGTTCCAACTCGGGAATAACAAGGAATAAATCTTGATGCTTCCATTGAGGATAGGCATGCCAATCTCTCAACTTAGTCACTCATGGTCATACACCTTTACTAGGAGTTCCAAGATACCTATTGCACACAACACCTCTCATGAATAGAATAACTTGAAATTTAATATGCTCTTATAATGTATACATCATAGGTGCTCATGATAAGGTTAACTTGAAATTTCTTCACCAAGCTTCACACACACTTTTATAATGGATTAAAATCATAATTGAGCTTTTTCAAGATCATGAAAATAAGGATGTTGCATTGCTTTTTTGGCCGAAATTCTCTTGGATGGCTCATAAATCAACATTTTTTGCAAGGGGACACCAATCAATTTTTAGTAGGTTACTTACAAATAGGAAAAGTAAAAGAAGATGATAGCATTGGAATCATACAAATTAATGTGCATACAAGTATAAATTAATAAGAACCAATGTGCATACTTACAAATTAATCCAATGAACCATCTAGGTCTGCTCTACTCATTATTGTGTCAAGTATTCCCTCATGGTTAGAATCACGAACTTTCCACAAGGTCTTGTTCAAAGGTCTACCCCCATATTTGGTGAAATGAACATTGGATGCCATGAAAAGGTTTGAGTAATGAAGAATCTTATGATACATGTCAAATTTTTGAAACAACCAATATTTAACACTCTTATGTGGGTACCTTCTAAGCCACATTCTAGTAACAACAACTAAGCCCGTAGGGTATTCGATGTTTTCTCCATCTATAACTGGGGCCTCCAATTTATTTTTGGCTTCACCACAATGACACAAGTAATAGTATGTTCCCTCTTCATTGTATTCATCTACAATAACTACATAAACATTCCCTTCATTGATATGTGCAACAAATCTCTTGAAATTAGTCAACATTACAAATACACCACAAAGTAAGATACCAATAGGAATTTCAAAAACTAAGCAAATAGATATATTACTTGGTTGAACTAGATCTAATATGTGGTCAAAGTCGACCAATTATTCATTTTGTGTTAGTTCCAATGCCATTAGAGGGAAATACGTGTGAAGTGGGCTAAGATAAATTGTCAACCATATCTCAACCCACTCCTCTGACTCACAATCATTCCAGGCTTGCATTGTACATGAAAAAAATCATGCCATCTTTTGTGTATTGATACTCCACGAACCTACATCTGAGCTAAGGAAAGAGTGTATCTCACCTTATCCTATTAGTATACAACAATCCTCATATGGTGCAATGTTAGTATCATCCATAAACCAAAAAAATATATGAACTGAAGACGTACCTTCATTACCTAGACCCATCGAAGTATTACACCACTTGACAATTGATTTTGCATATGTCGACTTTGCATTGTCTTTATATTCTAACTCTTCTCGTACTAATGCTCTTTTCACACATGCTCCTACACCATCATGCTCCTCCTTTCCATGCCCAACCTCACAAAAGTTCCACATATACTAAACACTTGTAATGAAATACACCATGCTCAACCAGTAGAACATGCATGAGTTCTTGAACTGTGTTGCACAATGATCTAACCATATTATATGCTAACTGTATGCTATGCCCCTCTGAGCCAAATCACTGTAGAACATCTAGAAGCAACCTTGCATGAACTCTGGAGAATGTGTGCGATTGTCACTAATATAAAAGTGATACTCCCTTAATACCTTCCTTTGGTCCTTTGTACTATCAGCTGCATGAATATATGCTATGTGTAAAAATATCAAAACCTATGTGGAGTTGTAATAGTGTGACTACACATCATGTTGTGGCTGTAGAGTGTAGTTCTTTGTAAATTCAACCACTAATACTATGCTCCCAATTGGAAAGGTGTCCTTGGGTATGTGCAGGATCATGATCAGCCAAAAAGTGGTGATATGATGGGTATGTGGCTGACAACTTTTTTTTACCCAAAATTGATTAAACGAAAAGGGTTTTTAAAGGAGATTCTTAGCTTTCCACCAATATAAATTATTCTTTACTTTGAATTTAATAAATAGTTATTATTCATTTTCTATTTGAATTATGACTAAAGTCCTAATTGATAGGATGATTAAAAACATCTATAAATTTCAAATGGTATCACATTTTTTGAATCTGAAACATGTGTCACATTCTATGCTTCTCATATTATAGGATTAAAATAAATGAATTTCATGAAATTTTGACCAAGTTAAGGTGGTCATACATACATGTTTTTATATTTTTTAAATGTTGTAATAAAAAAATCATAATTATGTAATTACTTGGAAAAAAATTACAAAAAATATGCAACACATCGAGACATGAGTCCTCTACTTATATCTAAAATATTATAAAAAATAATTATCATTTTATTGTGGTTATGGTGGTCAGATGACACATACTTCTTATTTTCCTTGAAATTTAAGTACTCTGCATTGAAATTTCAAAATTTCACCAAATAGATTTTTAAAAAACCTAGTAGTTTAGAAACCACATTCAATTTTCTATAGATTCTATTATTACATATTTTTGAAATAATATAGATAACTTATTCAAATTTTTACATCAAGTTTCCGAACTCTGATTTTTCTAAATTTTTCACCACTTAAGTGCTTGTTTTTTCCATGATGATCCTGCACATACCACCTTGCATAGCTTGAATTGTGTGTCCAACCATTGAGTTATATGGGTATGCCTTGCATGTACTCATACACTATTTTGTCACAAAACATGGACATAAATCGATACATTGGAATCTTCTGAATAACCAAATCACACCTTTTTGCTTGATTACCATATTTTGTAATGTATGCCACTATTTTATACTTCCTAAACTCTACTAGTTTTTGTCCCACCTCATCTGTGCTTTCCATATGTTGACATACTTGCATAAGCTACAAGCCACCACAATGCTCACATGAACCATCCAAGCATGTTGTCTTGTAGAATATTTGGCCATCCTTTATTTCACATAAATTTTTTGATAGGAACTCTCTTGAAGATGTTTGTGGGGATTTTGTGCCACAATCCTACAAAACATCGTTAGTATGCAAATATAAACATATAGAACGATAAACATCATAATGGTTAGAGAATTAAATATGTAGTCTACAACAACAAGTAATTCTTGTGTGATTTATCTTGACATAAAAAGGTTCAAGCATTTCAAAATATTTTTGACAAATACTAATTTGAGGATAATCCTTTTGAAATTTATGAAAAAATTGGGTTTGAGTCATATCCAAGAAATGCTTTGGATGTGGCTCATGGTTCTGATTATTGATTCTCCTTCTTACCACATCCCTTTGATTCAGAGATGGCCTTGTGTTATTCTTCCAATACTCTTCAATTAGTGTTCTCAATGCTTCAACAATTTTTTTATCTTTTCATGGCAGTCTCCCTGATAATTCCCATAATTCATTTGAATCAGTGCCCTCAATTATTTTCCACCTTTGAATGACTCTTGATAAAGTTTTTCTACTAATTCTCATTTGTTCACTCATCTTTCTATTGAGACGAGCTCTCTTTGTTTGAGTACTTACCAAAGTTGATTTAATGACACATCAGGTGACATTACTATCCTTTGAGTGTGAGGTCTTACCCACACTCTCATAAGCATCCATTAGATTCTTCACAATACTATTTTCACTTGAAGCATTTGATGTTCTCAACCCAAGAGTCTTCATAATGTTTCTATAATTTATACCCTACATCATTTCAACAAATAGTTGACATTTTGCAGTCTCATTTAGCCTTTCAAAGAAGAATTTCCAAATCTTATCAGCATATCTTCTATAAGTGTGTCAAAATTTTACCTTCCATGTGCTGCAAAATATCCTCATCAATATTAATCAAATACTTTGGCTTTCTACACAAATTTCTAGGTGATGTTCTCCTAGGTACATACATCTCAACATTAGGAATTTCATCAATATTTAATTGAGGTGGGCTAGGTTGCGTACCTTTGATCGAGAGTGGAGTAGAAGACATACCTTGAGGTTGACATGGGGATGATGGTGTATCTTCTTTGTCAAATACGAGTGATGATGTACTCTCAACTTGAGATGCAATGGATGGTGTCCAACCATAGTCACTTGTAGTAGATGGTTTCCCTCCATATTCATTTTTGCTTAATGGTGTCCCTTCGTATTCACTTGTGGTAGAGGGTGTGTCTCCAACTATGGTATCTGAATTTGTCTTACCACGATGCTTTTGCATTCGTGCCCTTTGTGTTTCCAATGCTTGTTCTCTTTTTGATGGTTGAGGTTCCTCTTCAATTGGATTGTTTTCGTCAATCATATCCAATTTCTTCTTTTCACGATATGCCCTCAAATGTTATCTCTCCTTTGATTTTTTGGTTTCATACTCTTCATCTGTTAGTTTATTCCTTGTTTTTTTCTTTGGCATGGCGGATAATTTTACCTGTAGCATGGTAATGAGACGAATATTAGTTCCTAAAAACTGAATCCATACAAATAAATGTAATATATGTCATTCAAGGCTTCATACAAAATACTTACAATCATACTATAGAAGAGTATGTCTAGCATAGACAAAGGTCACATGAAATTTTCCAATGGAATTCCTTAAAGAAATGTGGTAATGTCGTATGCCATGATTGCAAGATAGGATCAAAATGGAAGCATGGAAAAGGCATGTGAATTCAAATTCCTTGTCAAAATATTCAAATTCCTTGTTAAACAATTCAAATTCCTTGGCAAGGTAGTGGTGCATTGCAAAGCTAGTGAGCTCACTAGCTTGCCAATGCAGTAGGGTTGAGAAGGTAGGGCAGCATATGACTCATAGAAATGGGGTCTCATGCTAACCATGAGACCCCATTTCTATGAGGCATACACTGCCCTACCTTATGAGCTCACTAGCCTGCCAATGAGGTAGGGTTGATAAGGTAGGGTAGTGTATGCCTCATAGAAATAGGGTCTCACAGTGATTTATATCATTGTGAGACCCCATTTCTATGAGGCATATGCTTCCCTCTCATTTCTATGAGGCATATGTTGCCCCTACCTTGTCAACCCTACCGCATTGGCAAGCTAGTGAGTGAGCTCACTATCTTTCCAAGCTCACTAGTTTGTCAATGCAATAGGGTTGAGAAGGTAGGGGAAACATATGAATCATAGAAATGGGGTCTCATGGTGATTGTGAGACCCCATTTCTATGAGTCATATGCTACCCCTACCTTCTCAACCCTACCACATTGGAAAGCTAGTGGAGCATTAGCAAGCTAGCCCACTCATTATCTTTCCAATGTGGTAGGGTTTATAAGGTAGGGGAACCGTATACCTCATAGAATTTGTGACTCATGATGATTTACATCACTATAAGTCCCCAATTCTATGAGGCATACACTTTCCCTACCTTGTCAACCCTATTGCATTGGCAAGCTAGTGAGTGAGCTCACTATCTTGCCTAGCTCACTAGCTTGTCAATTCTACCACATTTTGCATACATTTATATGAAAACATTTTTTCAAAACAATTAAAATGTCTTGTCCATGCTTCCATTTATAGCCATGATTACAATATAGGCTGCACCTTTCCCCATGTTGCTAACTTAGCCTTGAATAAAGAGTCTTGAAACAGTGGAGATAAGGATTAGAATCCCTTGTAGGTAGACTAATCAAGGGAACATTTAAAATATATCACAATAGAAGTGATGAGGTAGGTTTAGAGATGAGGTAAATTTAGAAATAGAGATGAAAACCAAAATAGATTCAAAGATCTATCAATATGGGAGAAGTATATTCCAATTTTTTAGAGACATGTATGGAAAATTTGGTAGCATAGACAAGGCAATCAGCTGCTTGGTATAACTATTTAACAAAATACCTCAATGAGATATGTTCTCATGGACTATAATGATTGCAGGATATGGAAAAAGTAGATTTACTAAAAATTCTTTAGAAAATTTCAAGCATATGCAATTTGTAGGTGGAAAACCAAATTCAACTACATTTTTCAACATCCCCCATGCCATACAAAAATGAAAGCTTTGGAGAGTGGTATGCACATCCATAATAAAGGATTGAGAAATGATGTTTTATTTTACTTCCTTATAACTTATGTCATATATATGTGTATACAAAATGTGGAAGCATACACAAGGTAAGTCAGTTGTTAAATACCAAAATGACTCAAAGAGATGTGGTTTAAAAATGTAATTGGCAAGTGTAAAGAATTGTGTAATTTAAAGTGTGCATTGACAAGATAAGGTTATAATGAAAAAAAAACAATGATCAACATGGAATATGAAAAATAACAAAAATGAAAGCAAGCCATAGTAGAAGGAAATAAAATGTGTAAAGACTTCACATACCTAAAAAACTAGAGTTTCAAATGGAGGAGTTCTACCCAATTATGTAGCCTTTGCTTCTTCTTTCTTTAAACTCCTCAACAATTTGACTCTTTGAAAAGCTTGTTCCCCTCCAAACTTCAATTATATATCACTTTTGAATGGAATTTAGACTTGAATTGATATTATATGCCTTTGAATGTGAAAACTCTGCTATTTCATACAAAGGTGGTGGAATGTGAAAAAAATGCATGCACACTTCACAACATCATCAAAAAATATTTTTTGTCAGAGCACACACAAAACCAAGAGAATATGCAGAATGTGGGCCTTGAGATCACAGGTATATTTAATTTTTTACCATTTTTAGAGCAAGACAAAATGCACTCGTGTTATAATGTGAGCACACTATTTCTTGCTAAAAAAATGGCCATATCTCTTTGTCTCTACCCTCTACCCTCAATCCAAACCCATTAATCCCTCTACACTTAAACACTCAAACCTCTACCCTCAACCCTAAACCCTAAAACCTATACCCTCAAACCCTAAACCTTCTACCCTCAAACCTAAACCCTTAAACCTTCTACCCTCTACCCTCAAACCCTCAACCCTCAACCCTAATACCCTCTATCCTATACATTGGACACTCAACCATAATCCTTCAACCATATGTACCCTCAACCCTAATTCTTCAACCATATGTAGGTCTTAAACCATAAACCCTAAACCATCAACCCTATAGGTCCACAACCCTATACCCTCATTTCTCAACCCTCTACCCTATACATTGGATCCTCAACCCTCATATATATTTGTCTCTCCCTCCTCTTCTCTCCTTCTCTTTGCACCGTAGAAATATGGCCCCTTGTCATTTTCATGGTCTTTTAGGATTTTCTTCATGATGCTTGGTCCATTTTTATTTGATTTAATGTTACAATGTGCCTTGAATATTCATAATAAGTCCTTAAAATTCAAATATTGATGTCTTATGATAGTGTTGTGAAGTGTTGTAAAACATTTCTACACTTTTCTAGAGTCTATTTAATATAATTCACCTAAAATTATCTTTTTATTCATCATAAAGTCCTATTTTGAAGTTTTGTAAAGTCTTGTAATAAAGATTCACACTTTTCTAGGCACATTTCCCTTATTTACACCTTTCTTATGTCTTTTATGACCCCTTTATACCCTTATAAGCCTTAATTAAGTGTGTTTTTAAATGTAAACCTGACACATAACATTAAATACAAGTTAATTCCCAACACCCACCTTCAAGCCCAAGGTGGAACCCATTTTCCATGGGTGGCGAATGAGTCTCCCTTGGCTTCAAATTCAAAATAATTCAATTTTTTGTTTAGGTTTTTATTTAAAATCACCTTATGTCACCCTATGATGAGGTATCTTAGGGTTACTAAGGCACAAGCATGTATAAATAAGTGTTTTTACATCCATTTTAACATCTATTCATTCAAGCATTCATCCAATTTACTCAATCATTCAAGCATTTTGCATCATTGTATCAAGCAATTGTCAAGTATTATGGAGCAACCATTGCATTATCTTCAGATTTCTTCAACAAGGGCTTGGTAAATTGATAGCATTTGCATGTTATTCATTTATCATTCACTTTAATTTCATTATTTCATTAAGGGTTTGATTACCAAAGTGGGGTTTGACCAAGGCAAACCCCTATTTTCTTACCCTCAACCATTTTTCCCACTTGCATGTGTGTTTTCAGACCTATGTAGGTAGATTTAACAAGAATTTAGGTGATTGAGGATTGGTCAACAAGTCAACTAGGTGTTTCAAGTCAAATCAATCACATTTCAAGCTTGGAGAAGGTATTCTGTTTGTTTCCTATAGAATTGACTTCAGAAACCCAACAAGTAGACATTTCTAGATCTAGTGTCAAGGGTGATCACACAATAGTGGTTTACAATTTTTGGCCAAACTGGACACTGAAATAATTTTTTTAAACTAAATCTTCACTTTTGGGCACCTATAGTGGCTAAACCATGAAGAATTTGAAGATGATGCAAACTAGAGTTTCATGAAATTTTATCTATAGATTCTAAATATATTTTTTCAAAAATTTTGGAATCAAATTGCACTTCTTTTCCTTCTCCCTAAAGCTAGTTTTTTTAAAACAACTTTTTAAAAAGTGCCACCGTATAACACATAAATTTTCTTCCATGAAGGATAAAAATTCTAATTCTTTGAATTTAGATTTGTAACTTTGATATCTAGTGCTTCCACTTGGTTAGATAGTTTTTATTGAATATTTTTTTTTTAATCAAGTTTCAAGTCAAACCAATTACTATTGCAGGCGATCATATAACGCAACTTTTTTGTATGTATCAAAATTCAATTTTCTTTTTTTGTTGGATCAAGGACTTCAATATCTAGTGCAGTCATATTTTTCAATTTTTTTTTTGATAATCTGCTATTTTTCCACATGTGCATAACAGAGAGGTTGATTTTTTTGTGAAAAACCTACATTCACAAGAAATAAAAAATAAATATAATAATAAAATTAAATTTATTTATAATTTTACTTTTTGGGAAACTTATAATAAGTACTACATACTTACAAAAAATAAATTATAAATGAATTCATTTGATCCCCCAAAAGGTAAATCAAAAGTGGTTTTTTATCTGTATTTTGATAGGTGTAAGGGAGACTCCATTATAGGTATGGTTTAAAACTAGCGGGGTTCTATCCAAGGGGATTTGATCTAACGTAGTTTGATCAAACCCTCTTAAATTGGAATGCTTTAAATGGAACTTTTTAAGGCTTAAATCATTATATTTTCTAAAAATATGTGATTTCAGTAAAAAATAGAATCTCCCAAAAATTGTAAACCAGCTTTGTGGGATCACCCGTTGAAGAGTTGTTTCCTGATATCTCAAAATTTTGGGAGAGGAATGATTCACAACCTATGGTGAATGAGTCCCATCTTAGGACTGAAAATCTGAGTTTTGTTAGATTCTGGATCCCGACAGTCAGAAACCTATTCCCAACAATTTTTCACTAGTAGCAGGGCTAATTCACCACCCTAGGTGAATGAGTCCCATTGTGGATTTTTAGTAATTTCAGATAGCATTCCAAAGATTCCAAATTCTCCATTAGACCTCTAGGTGCACACTGTTTCAGCTTATTTCTTTCTTTTTTTCATTCTATTCATTCTTAGCTCATTTTTTGCAACCATCACTATGTTTTCAAACATTGTATAACTCAGGTTTTACATTCATGATCATTCAAAAAGATCATTTAGTTGTATTAAAATCATTTCATTTAGGCTTAATTACATCATACATTGCATTATTTGAGTGAACCCGTTAGATTTCCTTGAGCATAAGGTTTGCCTCTCTCTTTTTAGGTGAAATATCCTAAGAGTGCAAGAGTAGTTTATAAGCCCTACCTAGAAATCAACGGTTCATTTTGGTGAACTTGCATATTGAGCACTTTACATTTCTGATTTCAATTGCATATTGCATCTTAGACTTCATTTACATCAACATTCAATTAGGATTGCTTTGTTTTTGCAGCCTATGGTTTTTTCAATTTGCATTAGTGAAAGAATCATTTAAATTTAATTCTTGCATCATATATCATTGAAAAAATTAGAAACTTGCATCTGCATCCTACATTGGCATTTGAAGAGTATAAATTTCATTTTGTATTTTCTAAAAAAATCCAAAAAAATCTCCTAGCTAGACTCATTCGCCTCCTAGGGGGAATCACTCCCTCTGCACATTTTAGATTTTTGTTTCAGGAATTTTCTATGTCTTTTCTGCATTACAGTTTGTTGTTATTTCCTTTTGTTAGAATTTTTAGTTTCTCTATTTTTGCATACTTTCATTATGCTTTTTTCTTTAGCAAGTTTTTGACTTCCCTGAAATCCCTAGTGGATATGTCCAATTTTGCTTTTGGTTGTGATCCTACTGACTTTGAGCTTCCTCATGCTCCATCAACTCCTCATGATTGTCCCCCTCATGATGTTGTCATCATAGGAGAAGATGATGTTAGCATGGATTAGTTCTTTACCACATGTTTTGACAACCTTGAAGCTAATAAGAAATTTTATCCATCCATGCAATCTCAAGACCTTCATACAATCTCTTCCCCTGATGACATTGGATTCCTACATCCTGAAATTCATGAAGGACCTAAGGTTCCTCCTACAAATGGACCTAGTTCTTCCTCACAAACTATTCCACAAACATCCTATACCACTCAAGTCACTAATACCCCTATCAACTTTGAAGAGACTTATGGTAAGAGTTATTCTATTTTAAGAAAGCAAGGTTGTGGTATAACTAAAGAGGATGAAATTCATCAATTGTTTGAAAAAACTCATGTTGAAGAAAACACACAAGGAATAGGTTATCAACCTCCTCTTGATTTACACATCCTTCTCCCTTGAGAACAATCATCCACTGCTAATAAGGTTGAGGAAACAAGGATCCTCATGGGTCCTTCTCCTCCTCCTTCCATTCATGAAAGAGGTGAATCTAGCAAATGAAAATGACCTTACAAGATGAAAAAATCAAGTTTCCTCTCCATCCACCACTAGAGTGTGAAAGAAAACTTCAAATGCTTCTAAATAAAGGTTTTATATTATTACCACCTTCTAATAGATTAGTTATCTATCTTAAAGACTCAATAGTTCCATATTGAAAATACCATCATATTCTTGGTCATCGTAGTGAAGAATGTTGACATTAAAGGAAGTATTGAATAAGTACCACTTTACTGATATCGACTGTTTTCCTATAATTCCTTAAATTCACTTATTTTCTTTCATGCCATGATTAAAGAATATTCCATTCTCATCATTGCATGATCTTTCCCATCATCTATCTTGGCTCACTCTTGTCTTACCGTCCATGGAGGAAAGTTGTTGTTAGTCTTGTCCTAGTAATACATTTGTCTTTGTCCCTTAGCTCTATTATTCATCTTCCCCATATACCATGTTTGAGATTGGAAGATGCATGAATTGTTTGATGTGTGACTAGCATTTTCATTACTAGTCCTTTTCATTTATTTTATGTGTGTTTAATGTTCTCTCTCTCTTTGTACACTTCTTCTATTTGTACCTCTATTCTTCTATATGTCGTATATCACTTTTCGGTTTTCACTTTGTTTTGTGTTTTCCTTTTTGGGGATGACGCAAAGCGTTGAGACGCCCTATGTCTCTTCCACGTTGACCCAAAAGGTCCCTTTTCCTTTTTCACTTTTTCTTTTCTTTTTGTTTCCTTTTGGAAATTACGCAAAGCATTGAGACTACAATGTCTCCTTCATGTTGACCCAAAATCCTTTTCTCTTTCCCTTTTCGATTTTTTTGTGTTTTCCTTTTGGGGACAATGCAAAGCATTGATACCACAATGTGTCTTCCATGTTGACCCAAAACAGACTTTATTTTTCTTTTTTTTCACTCTCTATGTGTCATTCTTCTCGTTCTATGTCCTTTGGAGAATGATGATAGTTCTGAGCTCTTTAATAAAAAAATTGCAACAATGAGCATACTGACCCCAAATCCATAGATCCCTTATGTGTTTGGTGTGTTTTTTTTCTGGGGAGCAACTCCTTTTTCTTTGTCTTTTCTTTTTTTTTTGTTTACATGACACAACCTAACCTAGAAACATATGACTTGGCATAGGAGCTTTCCAAGTTGGCTCACATGTCTTGTTTTTCTTTTTGCACTCTTTCCTTGGCTAATTTAAAGTAATTTCTCATAGTAGAATAGTGTGTAGAAATTCCTTTAAAGTGGGAGGCATACATTGGCATCATTTCATTTGCATTCTTGGTTTTGAGTGTAGCCTTGTCAATTCATATGATGTGTTTCTTACTTTATGGATGACATTGGGTGTGGTGTCCTTCATAAGTACGATCTATCTTAGCATATTACATTCCTCTTGGTGGCCTGATGTGACACAATGCATCCCCTAAGTTGTGGATATACTATTATTTGATTGGTCCTCTCTTGGAGACATTAGACACAATGTTCCTAAGTGTTAGACCTTGCATGAAGTCAACAAGACTCCTTTGAACATCTTTTACATATTGACATTTTTCCATTTTTGCCACCTTGCATAACACAACTTGCATGCTTGTGGTACCTTGCATTTGTTCATGAGTTCTAAGCATACAAATCTTTTCTTGTCTCATGAAGCACAAATCAAAATTTTCCTTTGTGGCACCTTGTTAAAGTTATCAGGAGGCATAACTTTGATATGGTTGAGTGGGAAGCCCACTTAGCGACACGACTTTCCCCACAAACACCTTTGTGTTTGTGAGTGCATACCAAATAGTGTATGTACTTCACCTTTTTGGTTTTTCTCACTTGACAGACCACCAGGAGTTCTATCGCCCCAAAGTGAGTATGCATTTTCCTTTTTCAAATAATCAACTTAGATCTAATCCACAACTAGTTGGATGGACGATTGAAGCTCAATTCAATTTCTCTTTCACATGTGTGTTCCTTTGTTCTTGTGTCTAGTTTTCCATGGGATCTTCATCCTAGGGGCTTGATCATCCCTCTTGATTGTCATTATTACATCTTGCTAGCATAAGTGCATTTAGAATTCCTTTTCTATATGCATGGCTACTTTAGTGAGTTTGAAGAAAGTACATCCTCTCTCTAAAGTGGGGGCTAAATGCATCGTAGAAAAATGGCCCCTTGTCATTTTCATGGTCTTTTAGGCTTTTCTTCACAATGGTTGGTCCATTTTTCTTTGATTTAATGTTACAATGTGGCTTGAATATTCATAATAAGTCCTTAAAATTCAAATATAAATGTCTTTTGATAGTGTTGTGAAGTGTTGTAAAACATTTCTACACTTTTCTAGACTCTATTTAATATAATTCACCAAAAAATTATCTTTGTATTCATCATCAAGTCCTATTTTGAAGTGTTGTAAAGTCCTGTAATAAAGATTCACACTTTTCTTGGCACATTTCCTTTATTTACACCTTTCTTATGTCTTTTATGACCCCTTTATACCCTTATAAGACTTAATTAAATGTGTTTTTAAATGTAAACCCGACACATAACATTAAATAAAAATTAATTCCCAACACCCACCTTCAAGCCCAAGGTGGGACCCATTTTCCATTGGTGGCGAATGAGTCCCCATTGGCTCCAAATTCAAAATAATTAAAATTTTCTTTCAGGTTTTTATTTAAAATCACCTTATGTCAGCCTGTGATGAGGTATCTTCGGGTTACTAAGGCACAAGCATGTATAAATAAGTATTTTTACATCCATTTTAACATCTATTCATTCAAGCATTCAAGCATCCATCCAATTTACTCAATCATCCAATCATTCAAGCATTTTGCATCATTGTATCAAGCAATTGTCAAGTATAGTGGAGCAACCATATCATTATCTACAAATTTCTTCAACAAGGGCTTGGTAAGTTGATAGCATTTGCATGTTATTCATTTATCATTCAATTTCATTTCATTATTTCATTAAGGGTTTGATTACCAAAGTGGGGTTTGACCAAGGCAAACCCCTATTTGCTTACCCTCAACCATTTTTCCCACTTGCATGTGTGTTTTTAGACCTATGTTAGCAGATTCAACAAGAATTTAGGTGATTGAAGATTCGTAAACAAGTAAACTAGGTGTTTCAAGTCAAATCAATCATATTTCAAGCTTGGAGAAGGTATTTTGTGCATTTCTTGTAGAATTGACTTCAGAAACTCGACAAGCAAACATTTCTAGATCTGGTGTTGTAGAGTTGTTTCCTGATATCTCAAAATTTTGGGAGAGGATTTATTCACCACCTATGGTGAATGAGTCCCACCTTAGGATTGAAAATCTATGTTTTGTCAGATTCTGGATCTTGATAGTCATAAACCTATTCGCAATAGTTTTCACTAGTAGTAGGACTAATTCGCCACCCTAGGCGAATGAGTGTGCTATGGATTTTTAGTAATTCTAGACAACATTCCAAAGATTCCAGATTCTCCATTAGACCTCCAGGTGCACACTGTTTCAACTTATTTATTTCTACTTTACATTTTATTCATTCTTAGCTCATTGTTTGCATTCATCATTGTGTTTTCAAGAATTACATAATTCTTAGGTTCTACATTCATAATCATTCAAAAAGATCATTTGGTTGCATTTAAATCATTTCATTTAGGCTTAATTACATCATACATTGGATTATTTGAGTGAACTCGTTAGATTTCCTTGAGCATAAGGTTTGTCTCTCTCCTTTTAGGTGAAATATCCTAAGAGTGCAAGAGTAGTTTAAAATCCCTACCCAAAAATCAATAGTTCACTCTCTATCTCACTTATCCCTCCCTCTCTCTCTCTCAAGTCTTTCTCTCATACCCTCTATCTCTCTCCCACTCCCTTCCTCTCTCTCTCTATCTCAAGTCTCTCCCTCCTACCCCCTCTCCCTCTCTCAAGTCTCTCTCTCTCTCTCACTCACTCACTCATTATCTCTCTCTCCCCTCTACCCTTAACCCTCTACCCTCTACCCTTAACCCTTATACCCTCTATCCGCTACCCTCTCTCTCTTTTCAAATCCCTCCCTCTCTCTCTCTCAAGTCTCCCTCTCCCTCTCTCAAGTGTCTTTCTCTCAGTCACTCACTCCTTCTATCTCTCTCCCCTCTACCCTCTACCCTTAACCCTTATACACTTTATCCTCTAGCCTCTATCTATCTCCCACTCCCTCCCCCTCTCTCTCTCAATTATCTCCCTCTCTCAAGTCTCTCTCTCTCCCATCTCCCCTTAAATCTCTACCCTCTATCTCTCTCCCACTCCCTCCCCCTCTCTCTCTCAAGTCTCTCCCTCTCTCAAGTCTCTCTCTCCCCTCTACCCTTAACCCTATACCATCTACCCTTAACCATTATACCTCCTACCCCTATCCTCCCACCCCTCCCTCTGTCCTCTCAAGTCTCCTCCTACCCTCTCCCTCTCCAAGTCTCTCTCTCACCACCTCATCTCTCTCCCTCTACCTTAAGTCTCCTCTAACCTTAACCCTTATCCTCCTATCTCTCTCCACCTCCTCTCTCTCTCAAGTCTCTTCCTCCCACCCCATGTCCCTCTCTCAAGCATCTTCACCACCACTCACTCCTATCTCTCTCCCACCCTTAAACCCTCTACCTCTACCCCAACCCTATACCCTCTATCCTCTACCCTTTATCTCTCTCCCACTCCCTCCCTCTCTCTCTCAAGTCTCTCTCTCTCTCTCTCACTCACTCCTTCTAGCTCTCTTTCCTCTACCCTTAACCCTCTACCCTCTACCCTCAACCCTTATACCCACTATCATCTACCCTCTATCTCTCTCCCATTCCTTCCCTCTCTCTCTCAAGTCTCTCCCTCCTACCCCCTCTCCCTCTCTCAAGTCTCTCTCTCTCTCACTCATTCACTCCTTTTATCACTCTGAAGTTAGGTTACCAATTTCATCGAATTGGAAAGCTAGTGGACCCAATAGGTTGCCAATTTCACCCACTAGCTTGCCAATTCAGTGAAATTTGCAATGTAGTGGCCTACTTGAAAAAATGGGTCTAAGAAATGGGGTCTCCCAGTGATAAACATGCCACTATATTTCCAATTTCACCGAATTGGCAACCTAACTTGGCCTGGTTGAAAAAGTGGGTCCAAGAAATGGGGTCTCTTGGTGATGTTAATCATTGGAAGACTCCATTTCTTGGACCCATTTTTTCAAACAGGCCACTACATTGCCAATTTCACCAAATTGGCAAGCTAGTGGGTGAAATTGGCAACCTAACTTGGCCTATTTGAAAAAAATGGGTCCAAGAAATGGGGTCTCTCAATGATGTAAATCATTGGGAGACCTCATTTATTCAAATAGGCCACTACATTGCCAATTTCATCGAATTAGCAAGCTAGTGGGTGAAATTGGAAACCTAACTTGGCCTGTTTGAGAAAATGGGTCTAAGAAATGGGGTCTCCCTGTGATTAGGTGAGACCCCATTTCTTGGACCCATTTTCTCAAACAGGCCAAGTTAGGTTGCCAATTTCACCCACTAGCTTTCCAATTTGGTAAAATTTTCTACTACTGTGAGAACCCCATTTCTTGATCCATTTTCTCAAACAGCAAGTTAGGGTTGCCACCCCCTCAACCTCAACTCTAAACCTTAAACCATCTACCCTCTACCCATACATTAAACCTCAATTTTCAACCTCAACCCTTTAATCCTCAACCCTCAACCCCTATAACCCCTACCCTTATACATTGGACCCTCAAACCTATACCCTAAATCCTAAACCATCTACCCTCAACCCTAAACCTTCAACCCTAAACCCTAAACCCTAAACCCTTAAACCCTCCACCCTCTACCCTCAGCCCAATACCCTAAACCATCAACCCTATACCCTCAATTCTCTCTCTCTCTCTCTCCCACTCACTCCTCTCTCCCCTCTACCATTAACCCTCTACCCTCTACCCTTAACATTTAAATCCTCTACCATCTACCCTTAAACCCTTAAACCCCTAAACCCTCTGCCCTTTACCCTAAACCCTAAAACCTCTACCCTCAACCCACAACCCTCAACCCTAAACACTTAAACCCTCTACCCTCTACCCTCAACCCACAACCCTTAATCCCTATACCCTTAAACCCACTTATTAAACTCTCTACCTTAATCCCTCAACCCTCTTGACCCTTAATCCTCCAACCCACAACCACTATACCCTCTACCCTATACATTAGACCCTCAACCCTAATCCCCAAACCCTATACCCTCAACCTTAAACCCTCAGCCCTCAACCCTTAAACCCTAATCCCTTAAGCACTCTACCCTCTACCCTCTACATTAAACCCTCAATCATCAATTATCAACCCTCAACGCTTAATCCCTCAATCCTCAACCCTCAAACCCTAAACCCTCAACCTCGATACCCTCTACCCTCTACATTGGACCCTCAACCCTAATCATTCAACCATATATACCCTAAACCCTAATCCATCGACCCTATACCCTCAATCAAATACCCTAAACCATCAATCCTGTAGGTCATCAACCATACACCCTCAATTCTCAACCCTCTACCCTATACATTGGATCCTAAACCTTCATACATCTCTATCCCTCTCTCCTCTTCTCTCCTTCTCTCTATCTTAGTTCTCCCTCCATCTCTCTATCCATCCATCCCTCCTTCTCTACCCTAATCCCTTAACCCTAAACCCTCAACCCTTAAACCCTTAAACACTCAACCCTAAACCCTCAACCCTCAACCCTCATCCCTAAACCCTCAACCCTCAACCCTCAAACCCTAAACCCTGAAACCATCTACCCTCTACCCTCTACCCATTACCCTCTACCATCAACCCTAATCCCTCGACCCTTAAACCCTTAAACCCACTTGGTAAACTCTCTACCCTAATCCCTCAACCCTCTTGACCCTTAATCCCGAAACCTTCAACCTTCAACCCTTAAACCCTAATCCTTAAACCTCTATACCCTCTACCCTATACATTGGAACATCAATCCTAATCCCCCAACCATATACCCTCAATCCTCTACCCTCAACATTAAACCCTCAACCCTCAACCTTTAAACCCTAAACCCTTAAACCCTCTACCCTCTACATTAAACCCTCAGCCCTCAATTCTCAACCCTTAACCCTTAATCCCTCAATCCTCAACCTTAAAACCCTAATCCCTCAACCTCGATACCCTCTACCCTATACATTAGACCCTCATCCCTCATCCTTCAACCATATGTACCCTCAACTCTAATCCCTCAAACCTATACTCTCAACACGATACCCTAAACCATCAACCCTATAGGGCCTCAACCCTATACCCTCAATCCTCAACCCTCTACCCTATACATTGGATCCTAAACCCTCATATATCTTTATCCCTCCCTCCTCTTCTCTCCTCTCTATCTAACTTATCCCTCCATCTCTCCCTCGATCCATCCCTCCCTCTCTAACCTAATCCCTCAACCATATACCATCAACCCTTAAACACTCAACCCTTAAACCCTAAACCCTTAAACTGTCTACCCTCAATCCTCTAACCTCTACCCTCAACCATAATCCCTCAACCCTTAAACCCTTAAACCCACTTAGTAAACTCTCTACCCTAATCCCTCAACCCTCTTGACCTTAATCCCTCAACCCTCAACCCTCAACCCTTAAACCCTAATCTCTCAACCCCTATACCCTCTACCCTATACATTGGACCCTCAACCCTAATCCCCCAACCCTATACCCTCAATCCTCTACCCTCAACCTTAAACCCTCAACCCTTAACCCTTAAACCCTCTACCCTCTACCCTATACATTAAACCCTCAAGCCTCAAGTCTCAACCCTCAAACCTTAATACCTCAATCCTCAACCGTCAAACCCTAAACCCTCAACCCTGATACCCTCTACCCTATACATTAGACTCTCAACCCTAATCCTTGAACCATATGTACCCTCAACCCTAATACTTCAACCCTATACCCTCAACACAATACACTAATCCCTCTACCCTATAGGTCATAAACCCTAACCCTCAATTCTCAACCCTTTACCCTATACATTGGATCCTCAACCCTCATATATCTTTGTCCCTCCCTCCTCTTATCTTCTTCTTTCTATCTCACTTCTCCCTCCACCTATCTATCCATCCATCCCTCCTCTTACCTTAACCTCAACCCTAAAACTCAACCTTTAAACCTTAAACACTCAACCATAAACCCTAAACCATCAACCTCAACCCCTTTAAACCCTAAACCCTTAAAACATCTACCCTCTACCCTCTACCCTCAACCCAATACAATCTACCCTCAACCCTAATCCCTCAACCTTAATCCCTCAACCCTTAAACCCTTAAATCCAAGAAAACTATCTACCCTAATATCTAAACTCTCAACCCTCAACCCTATACCCTCAAACATCAACCCTTAAACCCTAATCCCTTAACCCCTATACCCTCTACCCTATACATTGGACCCTCAAACCTAATCCCTCAACCCTAATCCCTCAACCATATACCATCAATCCTCTACCCTCAACCTTAAAACCTCAACCCTCTACCCTCAACCCTTAAACCCTACACCCTAAACCCTAAACCTTTAAACCCTCTACCCTCTACTATATACATTAAACCCTCAACCCTCAATTCTCAACCCTCAACCCTTAATCCCTCAACCCTCAATCCTTAAAACCTAAACCCTCAACCCCTATACCCTCTACACTTTACATTGGACCCTCAACCTAATCCTTCAACCATATACCCTCAAACCTATACCCTAAACCCTCTACACTCAACCCTAAACCCTTTAACCCTAAACCCTTAAACCTTCTACCCTATACCCTCAACCCAAACCCTCTACCCTCAACCCTAATCCCTCAACCCTCAAACCTTAAACCCTAATACCATAAACCATCAACCCTATAGGTCCTCCACCATAATCCCTCAACCCTATACCCTCAACCCCTATCCCTTTCTCTCTATCTATACATTTCACCTCTCTCTCCCTCTCTCTCTCTCCCTCCCTCTCTAATTTCCTCTATCTACCCTCTCCTTTCTACGTACCTCTCACTCAATCAATCCTTACCACCCTCTCTCGCTCCTTCTATCTATCTATCTATCTATCTCCCTCCCACTCTCTCCCACTCACTCTCTCACTCTCTCTTAGGTATCTCCCTCCCACCCCCTCTCTCTCTCTTAGGTCTCTCCCTCTGGAAACCTACCTAGGTAACTCTTTCTCTATCTCCCCTCTCTCTATCCTCCCTCTCACCCTACCTAGATAATTCCTCTCACTCCACCCCCTCTATCTCTCCCTCTCTTAGGTCACTCCCCTCCCAGGTTTCTCACTCACACTCCCTCTCTCTCCCTCACTCTCAAGTCTCTCTCACCCCCTCACACTAAGTCTCCCTTGTAACCCTACCTACATATCCCTTTATCTCCCTCTCTCCCACTCCCTCTCACCACCTATCTCTCAAGTCTCTCCCTCTCACCCCCCCTCACACTCTGAAGTCTCTCCCTTTGTAACCCTACCTACATAACTCTCTCTTTATCTCCCTCTCTCTCTCTCTCCCCCCCAGCTATCTCTCCCCCCTCCCTCCCACCCTACCTAGATAAGTCCCTCTCACTCCAACCCCTTCTCTCCCACTCTCTCTCTCTTAAACTATCACTTCCACTCCCTCTCCCTCTCTCCAGACTCTCTCTCACTACCTCTTTGTCTTAAAATTATCCCTCCCTCTAAGGAAATACATAAATACATACATGCATACATACAAGAATAATAAATATGCATGTATACACTACTACATACATACAAGCATACATGTACATGTGTAGATAGAATCTTACATACATATTGGCATACATACATATACATGCATTGATACATACATGCATACATATAGGCATACATAAATACATATATGACATACAAGCATACATGTACATACAAACATACAAATATATAAACATACATTCAATAGAGTAGTATTTAACATAAAGCAACACATAACACAAGCATGTTATATCTTTCTTTGGGAATCCCTTAGTCTTGGGCTTGGTATTTACCTTGGAATACCAACCCACTTGAAGGGCATTCCCAATGACCAGAGACATGTTTTTGCAAATTATACAATATTTCACATAATTAGGTTTTTTCTCACCGTCAAGATTGCACGTGGTTCAATGTCAAAAAAATTGATTACTTGGGTAATGTTAGCTTCTCTCTTAGCTATGTAATTTTTTTCACTTTCTAACAATGTTAAGCCTTTCATCTATAATTTCTTTTGTTTGTGTGTCTCTTTTTTGGAAAAAAAGCATTGTTTGGTGTTTTTTTCATTATAAATAATCCGTTCATCAAAATTTCAAATAAATTACATTTTTAGAAACTAGACTCTATTCTATTTTTTAATTTTTTTTTAAATTAATTAGTATCCAAAATTTGTAGGGGTAGCACAGCTAAAATTTTGTTTTTCAGGAAGTGTCCACTTAGAAAATTAGTAAAAAATCAAATATTCATTAAAAAATTATCAAAAAAATCATGCATCAACTACATACTGTTAGCTAATTTCTCACTGGAGCGATTTTAAAAGTACTAAAAAAAAATTCACTATGCTAGGGACATACAAGAGTTGCTATGTTATGTTTTTCTGACAAAAACAACACCAATTTCTGTATGCCCCTCTTTTGAACCCCTTAATCTCAACCATTTTCAAAATAAATTAGTATTTTAGAAAGTAGACTAAGAGCACTTAGATCATTTTTTTTATTCCATCTCAAAAAATTTAGTGTAACTATCCTCAATTTCATGTCCAAGGTCAGTATTTCTTGATTTCAGAAAAAAAGTGGCCACTTAAGCCCCCTTTTTGGGACCCATATTTTTGCACTTACCCCTCTACAATACTCAAGAGAGGAAGAAGCAAGAACTCAAACTGAGAAAAAACTAAGTATTTGTCCAATATATATCTCCAATGAGTCTCCAAGAGTGAATGGGGAAAAAATATCAATTAACTACTCACCAAAATAGAAACTCAAAGTGCCTCTCATGAGCAAAGGGAAAAAACCATAAAAATAGGGCATAGAACTAATCCAAAATGAGTGAAAATAGGTAGAAAATTTCCCTCCCAAGTGGATCGACCCAAAAAGACTCAAAAATCACTTAGTTATGACTAAAAGTTAGAAGTAGAAAGCTCAGTTCACTCATTCTTTCCATTTTGCACAACTGGAACTCAAACAAAAATAGAAGGTAAACTGAAAGTTTCTATGAGGACACCCAACACTTTCTTTTATTTTACTACATTTTATAGCACTTATTAAAGAAATTCATAGAATATTTCTCTAATAAGGCCTTACAATGTCTGCAGTTTTCAGACTTAAGCAAAATAGGAGGGATAAAGACTTGAGTTTGATAACTTTGCAAAAAATTTAAATAGAAGGCATATATAGTTTTGACTCAATTTTGTAAAGTATGTGATATCCACTCTTGGTATTTGATTTTCTTCAAAAATCATAAAAAGACACTAAGGCATGAAAGGCTTAGGCTTGCAAATTTTGAAAAGGTTTTAATACCACCATGGGTATTAATATTTGCATAAAATTCTAAAATATGTGGAAAAATACCCCAAGGCCAATCACACAGGGAGAGAAAACCCTAAAACAAAAAGGAGCTTGCGACCCTTCACTCCACTTCATTTTGCATTTTGGTTTTTCGGCGTAGACCTTCATTCTGCCTCTACCTCACCACCATAGGGTTTGAAGTGGATCTTGATGGAGTCTTCCTAGTGTTTTGGAGGTGGTTTTCACTATTGAATCTCAATAGGAAGCCCACAGGTAAGCTTACTCTCTCCATTTCTTATGAGAAGAAAAATTTCTTTTGCAATTGGAAAAACTTGAAAGAAAAGTAGGAAGCCTATTTTTTTCCTTGAAATTTTTTGGAAATAGAGATTTGTACTTCCAAGCTGCGACCTCTCAAAACCCCAAGTTATTTTCTTTTTCATTTTTCAGCAAAAGAAACTCATGGGTACCTCCTTGCAAGCATTTCTCTATGTAAAACTCAGGTTTTTGAGCTTCATATGTGAACATTTCTTGGGTTTTGTAAATTATTGAGGGTTTTCTTCATTTGCTAAGGATCCATTTTGGTCTCATAGGAAAAAAAACTAGCTAACAAAACATTATTCACTTTGTTGCATATGACCCAGGTTCTAGTGATTACATATCTTCAATAGTGCAGACCTGTATTCTCTAGAAAACAATTTTACATGGAAAAATGTCCACTCTTTCATCCCTCATAAATGATTTTCCCCTTTTACAAACAAGCCTTCATGGCAAGTTTATTCACATGCTTTCTCTTAGTATGGCTTTTAATGCATATAAAATGCACACACTGTCATTTACCTTTTTCCATGAGCAAGAACATAATCATGTTCCTTCCTGTCTTCTATACCTAAGATTGCACTTGCATTATGCCTATAGTTGTCATTGTGATTGCAATTTTAGCATGATTTCCCTTAACCTCCTTGATATGGCTATCATGATTTGCTTCTTAACCCCACCAAGCTACAAATATATCATATCAAAGTGAAGAAAATTCCCACTTCTGAGTAAAGCTCGCCATTACCTTTATAGAAGTACTTCACTGTCATGGAAAATCATGAAAACAATATTAAGTGCTTAGCTTCATGGGGATGTCTCTTCATAAAAAATGTGATTGAACCCTCAATCTTGACTGTCAGCATTATACTCTCTTTTTCTACCTCCATAACATAGTGATCAAGAAAGATACACTATCCCTTAACATGATTGTATTTTGTCAGTCTGAATTATGCAATTCAATGCTACCATGGGCACTCAAAACACGCATCCGCAACATTCCATGTCATCACCCTATGATACCACTTGGAGACTAAACCATCACATCTATATGATAAAGGTTGAAAGCTCAATGAAATATAACACACACATGCTACATATGTGACTAAGACCAATGAATAGAGTTAGAAGCTATCATCAACATCAACAATGAGATATTTATCCTTGCTCATTCATGGTTTTAGAAAACCTTTCCACTAATCAAACAAAACCTTTAACAATCTCATGGAAATCTTCAGCTTAGAGAGCTTCCCTTTGAATTAATTCTTTTTGAGTAACAAAACTACCTTTCTCCTTGCTTCCCCATCACATTGAAATGACTTATAGTATGGTACTATGGAGACTTCCAATTGCTTCTTACCTTTACTTTTGTATATTTTGAGGAAGTAATAGTCCTCCTTGACAGTGTGATCTGGCAAAGGTATTCATCATACTTACATCAAGTTTGGTATGTGACTGCTCTCCACTCATAAATAAGGTGGTTGTCATTTCTTACTGTGCTTCCAACTTGGAAAACATTTGTCATTTATGATAGTGATGTTTACCAACTCCCTATCACAAGTGATGAATGTTTTCTTCAAGGTTGATAAATATGATGCTCTTACACTCTCATCCTTCTCAAGATAGAAGAGGGTAGCATGATGGGCTCAACTCTTGTGGGAGCCCATATTTCTCCACATGCTATGATGTTAAATAAAAATAATCCAACAATGAAAATTTCACCTATACTTGCACTATGAAGAAACATGCTAGATAAAAAATTGAAGCTCAATGCTCCTTTGATGTTTTGATTTTTTTTGGCTCTCTTCACACATGTGATAGTGGCTCAAGCTGATCTAATGCATCATAGATACAAGTTATATTTATGTTGATGAACATATGATGATATTTCATGTCCTGAGCTCTAACCAACTCCTTCTATTTTCTACAAGTATATTTGAAGACCAGGAGCATGAGGAGCTGAAGAAAAGAAAGGACCAACACCAAGATTCTACCACTTCAGGAAATGAAGGATATGATTTCTTTTCATGTGTTTTTCCTCTTTTATCTTCAATTGTATAGCTTTTATGTATGTTGTTTTAGTTCAGTCATGCCCATGACTTGTGTGGGTCACTTGAGAACTTTTCTTTCAATGTATAAAACAACAACACTTATGCCAAATTTTGTACATCTCCTTTGCAAAATGAATGAAAGACAACAATATCATGCAATCTATATAATTTATTTCTATTGTACAACCTTGCATAATAAAATTGAATCTCTTTTGAAAGCATCTTTTTTTGCAATGGTTAAGAATAGCATAAATTTGTTAATCAACCTTCACTTTTAAAAGAAAATAACTGACTCAGCTCTAGCCAATTGATTTGTAAGTGAAAAATGGGTAACAATAATATTATTATATTATACGATATATAATATTATGATATTGATATTATAACCAAATAGAATCAAACAATGAAAGTAACATATTGAAAGAAAAAATGGTAGAGATTGAGAGTGTAATCAGTTGCATTATATCCATCACATGGGATTATGAACCTAGCCATTTTTGGAATGGTCATAAGGCAATCTAAAATCCAGAAACTTAAATGTAAGAGGGAGAAAAACTAGGATGAATATTTCCCAAGGAACGATACTACAGATGATACTAAGGAAATTTGAAAGAGTGACTTGGAGCTTCTCAAGAAAGAATGAAATCTCATGAATAGTCCTAAGGATTAGTTCTCTATTGTATGGTTTTATTTTTGTTGTTTTATAGGTTATATGGGGCCTACATGTAATTTTGGTTTTACTCTCTATGACTGTTTTCCTCTAGGTTTGGTGCTATTTTTTGGTTGGCTTGTAGGCCTTTGTTTCTACTTGAATTAGTGGGCTTGTAGTGTTATAATTGTGAAACAAGCACAAAAACACGAGCCGCGGGATCAAACGATAAACAAAGACACCTTCCATGCAAGAGATATGTAAAACAATATGTTAAATATTCTTCAACAAGAAAAAGCTACAAAAGAAGAGATTTTCAAGAAGATATGAAAGCTCCAGATATTCTCTGTGAGTAATTACAATGAGGGTTGAATTCTTATAAGATAAAAGCCCTAAATGAGAAAGGGATCAGATCATGACAAGTGTCAACATCACTTGATATGAGACAAAATGATCTAATATTAACTCAACTAATAAAGCATTCCTAAGTTTAGCTAAAGTGTGAGAATAAATTAGACTAATAATCAATTAAAGATTAATTAATCATTAGCTAATGTATGATAACTCCAACACCCCCCTTAAGATGAACTTAGGGAGTACCTAAATACCCTAAAAATAATGCATGATGGGTCCCGACAACAAGGCCAAAAAGGTACCCATGCACAAATAAAAGATCTCTATAATGTGGAGAAATAGAGAAAACCTCATGGGAAAAAATCTACTCCAAAAAGAGATCAAAGGCAACTGAAAAGCTTCCAAATCAAGGTGTGAAGGACTGAAAATCCTCCAACCAAAAAAATTCCTAAAAAGGAAGAACATGTAGAACAACCAAAAAGAAGCCATCCCACACAAACGAGAAGTTTCCAAGAGCTAAGATGTCCAAGTAATTCACCAGAATGTGAAAACACAAAAAAATGAAGAAAATGTACCTAGTAAACTTTATGATAAAAAAATCTACAGATCTAGATAGAGCACTGGAAGACCTTTCCAACACCTATTTGTTTTTGAAAAATGAAGACTGTATACAAAACATATGCCCCTAAAAGTGTGAAAATGATGATCTGGCTTTGACTAGCAAAAAATAAAATATAATAGAAAAATAAAAAGAAAAACACCAGTACCAATAGATTAGGCTCAGAACCAGCTTTCCAGCGATATTTTGTTTTCAAAAATCCGAGTTCATATGCAAAAGTTATGGCCAAAATACCAAAACTGCTCCAAAAGGGTTTGGGGGTTAAGCTTGGCAGTTAGGCTAGCTGCTGGCATTAACCACTATGGTGGCGCCCTAACACTATATTTAAAAAAAAAAAAAATCTCGGATTGTGTGTCGTACCAGGCTGTATGGCCCACAAATGAATTTTTTTTTCCTCCCAGAGTCACTATGTTTGATTTCAATGATTTGACAATCAATTTTGGGGTTTTTGGGTGCTCTAAACGTGATGGTGAGGTCTGTTTGGGCTCAAAACGCTCCAAAATTGCAGCTACCCTTTGGATCTGGAAACAAAGAAAACACTTCAAAACTTTGTAGATCTAGCGTCAGGAATTGAAATTAGGCGAAACAAAAGCCAAATTCGACTTTCTTGACAACTCTTAATCCAATGATGAGGTCCTTTTCATGCCAAAATGCACTAAAAATTCACCCACCTCCAAAATTTGTAAAAAAAGCAAAGGGGATTTAGATCTGAAGCCTGCAACCCTCATTGAAGAAATAAAATCTTATAAATTTAGAAGGGTTTTGATGAATCCACACTTTGATACCATGTTAGAATTCTGAAATAAGCACAAAACCACGAGCCACAAGATTAAACAACAAAAAATGACACCTTTCACGCAAGAGATCTACAAAACAATATGTTCAATATTCTTCAAGAAGATATGAAAGCTCTAGATATTCTCTGTGAGTAATTACATTGAGGGTTGAATTCTTATAAGAGCAAAGCCCTAAATGAGAAAGGGATCAGATCATGACAAGTGTCAACATCACATGAGATGAGACAAAATGATCTAATATAATTAACTCAACTAATAAAGCATTCCTAAGTTTAGCTAAAGTGTGTGAGAATAAATTAGACAAATAATCAATTAAAGATTAATTAATTATTAGCTAATGTATGATAACTCTAACATGTATGCCTTAGTGTTTATTTTTCTATTTTTTTTAGTATCAAGGTCCTTACCCTAGTTTTCTAATAAAAACGTTATTATTATATATTATATATCATATATTTTTATATATTATTATAATATATAGTACAGTTATATATATGATGTATAT
This sequence comes from Sequoia sempervirens, assembly GCA_007258455.2. NCBI lineage: Eukaryota > Viridiplantae > Streptophyta > Pinopsida > Cupressales > Cupressaceae > Sequoia > Sequoia sempervirens. The sequence continues at coordinate 444,373,455 of VDFB02270651.1, forward strand.
ATAATATATTATATTATGATATTATATACTATTATAATATATAGATTATAATAATATATATTAAATATTTTATATAATATAATATAATATAATAATATTATATTGTATGGGGGTGATATTTAATAAATATACTACTAACTTTTGGTGTTATGAGGCCACATAGTTCCTGCACTCTTGAAACCTACCTCTCCCTTCGTTGGTGATCTCCATGGAACACATAGTGCAATTAGTGTTTGCAAAGATGATAGGGTAGGCTCTCCTTGGCACATGGGTTTGAGCTTGCCAACCTGCCAACTAAACTTCAGGGATACTATAAAGCGTAAAGTTGGGGTTTTTATTTGTAGAAGGGGCTGGTGGGAAACTCAGATCTATGGTTTCAACCCTGAAACCATTTGCACAATGGTGATTTGACTACATTTGCTCATGGTAATCAACAAGCTCATGTGCCTCACACTAACCCTTCACAGATGAACATAGATCTATAATGAAGGCTCAATCAATAGAAGGATTATGTTGTTAGGGTGTTGGACTTGGGTCAAGCATATCGTGAGGGTAGAAAATCCCCTAATTTTTCCCCACCCATCACTCCCAATGCAACATAAGCAATTAACAAGGTGTGCCCTCTCCTTGTGTGTCTATTTGTACATGTTCTTGAGGTGGATTTGGATAGCTACGTTGGCGATAGGGAGAAGTATCTTCAAGAACATGCTCTTATCTATAGAATGACCAAATCTTGGCCCAATTTGAGCGATTTGCATGCATGGATTTCACAAAACTGGGAGCATATGAAAGAAGAAATATGTATTTATACCCACACCCAAGGAATTTTTATTCTGGAATTTTATTCAACAGAAGACATGGATTTGGTGTTGAAAGTTGTCCCTTAGATATTTCAAGGTGAATACATATGCATGAAGCCTTGGTTGAGATTACCCTACCCTCCCCTTCAATTCTCAGAATTGGATTATTTTCATGCTATTGGAAATAGTTTGGGCAAGTATCATTGCATTCAACCAATGAAACAGTCCATTATAGGAGTTCTACCTATGCTTGTTTATGTGTAGAAATGGATTTATCTATCATGCTCCCTTTAGAGCTATTGTTAAAAGTGGGTAGCAGATGTTGGAGACAACTAGTAGACTATGATAAGATTTCCTTCAAATGTTGGAAATATTTGTCAACTGCTCACTCTATCCATTAGTGTCATAAGGTGAAAATTCAAGAGAGTGGCAATCAAACAGGCAAAAGGACGTCATGGTGGGCTAGGGTAGATAGGTCCATCATTTTGTAGCTTCTCTTGGTTTGAAAAATTCCTTTTTAACACAATCTCCTCAAGAGGACTCTTCAAAATAAAATACACCCTCTTCAAATGTTCAAAAAGAGCCCACTATTGAGGCTTCACATGAGATCGTCATTGCAAGCAACCCCTTGGTTTCCCCCTCTTCTTCATCAAAAAAATAAAACATAAAATTTGTGGGAAATTTTGAGGTGGCTCTTGAAATCCTTGTGGCTATGGGGCTTTCTCATGGTAATGGGATGGTGGTCAACCCCAATGAAACATTCCATGATTGTACTCATCATGAAGAGCAATAGTGGATAGAAGTAAAGAGGAAGTGGTCCACCATTGCAATGACAATTCACTAGATGGCTCTAAGATCTTCATCGAAGATGATTTTTTTTGAAGAAAAGAGTGTCTCCCATCCTTGAAAGGGTTGATGGGGTATCCTTCAATATTGAAGGGGTAAGATACTGGAACGTAAAATTTAAAAACTGCCCCTTTGAAGATGGGTTACTAAGGGTATTCTCATGCACCCTGATTATTTGGGCATGCACTATTTTTATTTTGTTTATCTATATGGGGTATAACTCCTTTATGCCTAGCTTACGAATAAAAAAAATCATATAGTATAAGAATATTTAATTTATTTTATCATAATATATATTACTTATAATATAATATATTATATATCATATAAAATAATAATATATTAAATATATATATATATTTTTTCCAAAATGGATATATTTTTTAACTTATTAGAAGCTCTTCAAAACAAATATCCATTTTGGAGAGTTTTTCAATCTATGTGTAGCTCTCCAAAACATATTTCCAATTCAGAGAGCATATATTGTTTAAAAATATTTGATATATTTTTATATTATATGGTATAATATATTAAATGATATAATATAATATATATTATATATTACAATATATAGATTATAGTATTATATGTAATATATAGTATATATATTATTATAATATAAATAAAATATTATTATATTGAAATTATAACATTAGTATTATACATAAATCTTATAGTGTATATTAATATATATGATTTATATTATATATTATTATAATATATAATATATAATAATATAAAATATCATAATATATTATAATATATTATAATACAATGGATATTTGTTATGTGCAAGAAATGAATATCTATTTTTTTTATTTAATAATGAATATGGACTTTGTATGGATATCCACTTTTTAACACATATTGGTTAATAATAGATATCCATTTTGCTTTGGTGTTTACTATAGCAAATTATACTTTTTACCTAACCCAAGTAAAAAGTCAAAGATGCTTTTTGTTATTTTGCATAATTGAAATCATGTTTTTTCCCATCGTCGTTGTTTGGTCCATCATGATCTTGCACCCTCCCATTTAGAATCAAAGGTTTTTGTAAACTAATTTATCTTCCTTGCTATATCTTTAATCCTCTTATAGTATTCATTTGCTTTGTGACATAGCTTACCATAATTATCACATTTCTATTTTCTTTTTTTCCTACTATCATTATGATCCTTAAATGGAGTATACTTGTTTTCATGCTTCCAATTCCTTTTTTTTGGTTGATCACCTTGTATCTTTTTGTAGTATTTTTTTCCCCTCATTATGAAGGCTTGAGTCTCATCCCTAAATGATTCGCTTTCCTTGTCTTGGTGTTTTTCTTCCTGTACTAGCTTAACACATAACTCTTCATGTTTTATATATTTATTTATCAATAATATTTAGCCCTCTTATAAATGGTTGATAGGATCCTTTAAGACTTTGTAAGATTCTATGCACAAAATCTTTATCATCTATATATTTTTGAAGAGAAGCAAGTTGACATTTATTTTCTTGTAATTTACTTAGATGAGGGACTAGCTCTTGTGAATCAAATAATTTAATATTGTACAATTCTATGGTGAGAGTTAGGATCTGTACAACACCTGAATTTTCATATGTACTCTTTAAAATAAACCATCCTCTAACCCAACTTCTCTTGTTGCAAACTTAAGGAAAAAATTCCTCAAAAAGTATTTAAGATTTATCAATGCTATTGTGTATGTATCTCTTTTATCCCATCTTCTTTCCCTTGTCCAAGGCTTGGTGGTATTTGTTACTACCATTAACAATTTCATTGAAAATTTTGAGCTATTGAAAAAGCCTCCATATGGGACACTCAATGATCATAATTTTATTTATTTATTTTAATTATAGGTAAACGAATACCAATGGACCCCATTGTGCTGAATTTTCTCTTTTTGAGATGAAAATGAAGTAAAAGACAACCTTCAGATTGCTTGATGTAATTTTTTTATAAGATGACTTTAAAAATTTGGAAATCCCTCACCAATTTTTATATTGATACTCTTTTCTTTGTCGCAATATCACTCTTCTTTTGCCACAAAAAATTACTAGTTCTCCTCTTAACTAAATATCAACCTGCATAACTCAAGCCCACACTACAAAAACCACATATAACCACCCAAGATTTAAAAGGGCTTTGATACCATTCTAAATAAATAAAATATTTGAAATAGAAAAAAGAAAAAGAGCAGTAAATAAAAACACATCTTTCTAATTTCTTATTGTTGTAGAATGGTAGGACTTACATTTATAGACTTCGTATAAATATAGATAAAAGAGTCTAAAATGGCTAATAAAAAATTTTAAAGCGAAATCTAGAAAAAAAAAAAATTTCCATATGCTGAAATGTTCCACAATTTGAAAAATTACTTATTTTTTTGATACATTCTATAAATAAACATTCTCTCCAATACAAGTTTGAATTGACCCTTTCAAACAACAGGTTTTTCCACTTACTAACTAAATGGAAGTGCATTATCTATAGGAAAGGAAACTGATGAGAAATTATAAACAGGAATGCCATGCATACTCAATCTTTTTTTTTTAAGATACAATGGGGCCATTAATTTCATAAATAGTGTCCTAGTGAGATTGGACCAACATTTGGAGGATCCTTTGAGGAGTATTAATATGCAACATATTTTTGATAAAATATTTATTGCTATTTCTTAGACTAATGAAAGTGGAAAGAAGTCAGCAGTTGCCAATCTTCCTCTTTGATATGAGGAGATGAAATATGGTGGAAAGAGAAATTTGTTAGTGGCTCTACAAGACAAATTATAAGGAACTTTATGGACTGAAACTGTTGGATTATTTAATCCTAAGTAGCAACAGGAAGATGCATTTAATGCCCAACCATATGAGATCCACTTTGGATCATTCCCCCCTTTTCAACTATCAGACATTTGTTGTCCAAATTAATGTGCCTTGGCAGCAAATTAACTTCGGTAGATGAATTTGAAATTGAGTGCCAATTTTTGGAAAGGGAAACAAAAGACAAAAGAAGAATAGAATGTTTATTCTGTAGAAGGAGACAATTAGTTTTTGTAGCAGCAGACACGAAGGAATGTTCAACAAAACATAGAACTATAGAAAGGGAATGTTCAGGAGAACCTGCAGCAACATAAGACAGTGATAGAGAGTTGTGCTTCAGTGCTCTGAAATATCACCAACACGTAGTAGCACACAGAAAGCTCCAGTGCACCGGAATATACGTAGTATTTTGTATGAAGAATGTACAAAACTTTAGCTCTATTTTTTGTCTTAATTTTTGAATGTAATCTTTTAGTGAATGAATGAAATCAAATATATTATATTTTGCCTCCTTGTCTTGTTGTCTCCATTTTTGTCTATGTTTTCATTCTTTTCCCAATGTATTTAGGATCTCATTTCCCAATAGATTGGTATTAGAGCCTAAGTTTTCTGGGCATTTAGTTTTTAAAGCCCTAGCTTTGTTCCCAGGCATTCTATGACAGAACCTTAGTTTTTGGGTATTTGGGAAAGCCCTATTTTTTTGGGAAGAGAAGAAAAGCCTTAGATTTTATCTGGGTATTTGTAGTTTTCCCCCATTTAGAAAAATGGTTTGAGGAGACAATAGGAGTTAGTAGCAGCCATTTATATTTGATGGAAAAAATTATGATGTCTGGGCAAAGAAAATGAAAACCATTTTAGTAGAAAATGATTTTTGGGAGTTAGTAGCAAATGGGTTCACAGGTGTGACTAACCCAAATGCATTTATAGCATTGAGAAATGCTCAAAAGAACCAGTTGAAAGAGACAAGGAAAAATGATGCTAAAGCCCCCAGTCTAATTGAGGCAGCCTTGACAGAGGCTATCTTTCCTCGAATAGCAATAGCTAGTTATGCAAAAGAATCATGGGAAATACTTCAAACCACCTACAAAGGGACTGAGAAAGTCAGGTTAGTGAAACTTTAGATACAAAGGAGAGAATTTGAGACCATGTAGATGAAGGACAATGAGTCCATTTTAGATTTTCGTACAAGGGCTTCCACATTGATTAACTAGTTGAGGATAAATGGAGAAACCATGGAAGAGTAGAAGACTGTGGAGAAGATTCTTAGAAGTTTACCCACAAAATTTGACCTGGTGGTTATTGCCATAGAAGAGGAAAAAGACCTCTCAACATTATCAGTTGATGAGTTAATGGGTTCACTTCAAACCCATGAGCAACGCCTAAATAGGTTTACAAATTCTTCCTAGGAACAAGCCCTCAAAGCATAAGAAAATGTGGGAGGCAAGGGAAGAGAAAGAAATGGACAAGGAAGAGGTCAAAGAGGCAGAGGTAGAAGTAACTCTGGAAGAGGAGGCTCAAATTGTCAAGAGGAGGCTAGCACCTCTCAATCAAACTTCCAAAACACAAAGAAAAATAGCAGCTCAAATAAGAGATTTGATAAGATCAATGTGTAGTGTTACTATTGTCACAAGTATGGTCACTATGCAAGTGAATGTAGGAAGAAATAGCGTGACCAAGGGAGTCAAAATGCAAATGTGGCAAATGAGAACAAGGGTGAAAATGAAAAATAGTCACAAGTGTTCATTGCATGCAATCTTGTAGAACAAGTCAACACTGAAGTTTGGTATTTGGACAATGGTTGTAGCAACCACATGAGTGGTAATAGAAATTTATTTGCCTCCATAGACCACAACATTAAGTCTTAAATCGAAATGGGGAACAATGAGAAGGTTTCAGTCATGGGAAAGGGCATGGTGTGCCTACAAACCAAGCATGGTGAAGAAAGACAACTCCATGACATCTTTTATGCCCCAGGCATGAAACACAACCTCTTGAGCATTGGACAAATGGTCCAAAATGGTTATAGAGTACTAATGAAGAAAGGGGAATGCATCATTTATGACAAAGATGGAAGCAAGAAAGTTATGGAATTGGTTCAGATGACAAAGAACCAGATGTTTCCCCTCAAAATGCAAATCTCAACATAGTCAACAGGCCTATAGTAGTCATCCTTCAAAACAGTCATCCAAGACCCATCCAAGTTTTGACATTTGAGGTATGGGCATCTAAGTTATTCTAGTTTAAATCTTTTAGCTAAAAAAGATATGGTTAGAGGTCTACCAAGAATTATAGAGCTTGATGGAAAGTGTGAAGCATGCATCCTAGGTAAACAACATAGCCAACCCTGTCAATCAAGGCATTCTAGGAGAGCTAGAGCACCATTAAAGTTGACGCATTTAGATTTGTGTGGTCCCATGAAGACCCCAACCCTAGGAGGAAATATTTATTTCATGACACTCATAGATGAATATAGTAGAAAAATATGGGTGTATTTTTTGAAGAAAAAATCAGATGCATTTGATAAGTTCAAAGAGTTTAAGGCTTTGGCTAAAAAGAAAAGTGACCACTATATCAAAGTCCTCAGAATGGACAGAAGGGGAGAGTATTTCTCTCAAGAGTTTATGAATTTTTGCAAGTCTCAAGGTATTCAGAGACAACTCAGAGCCCGATATACTCCATAGAAAAATGGAGTAACTGAAAGAAAGAATAGAACCATCACGGAGATGGAAAAAAACATGTTGAAGGAAAAAGGTTTGTCTAATCAATATTCAGGTGATGCTATAGCAACAACGGTCTACATCTTCAATAGGTGCCCCATAAAGGCATTCATGATAGGATCCCATAAGAAGCATGGAAAAAATGCAAATGGAGTGTTGAGCATTTGAGAAAATTTAGATGTGTGGCATATGCACTCATGCTAAAAGAGAAAAGGAAGAAATTTGATGACAAAGGTGAAAAACGCATTTTCATGGGCTATAGTGAAGAATCCAAAGCCTACAGATTGTACAATCCCATCACCAAGAAAATGGTAATCAATAGGGACATTAAATTGATTGAAAATGAGTCATGGGATGGAATAGTGGATAGCAATACAGGTATTTCAGTGTCAATACCCTTTGAGGATGAAGAAGCTGTAGAAGGAAGATGTGCCAGAAATTTATAGCAAGTTAATAGTTCAAAAAACAATAGCAGCAACTCTAGAAATTCTTAGCAGAGAAGTTGCGCCAAAAACTTCCAGCAGGGTAGATGTGTCAGAAATTTCTAGCAGGGTAAATGCGCTAGAGACTTTCAGCAGGGAAGTTGCATCAGAAACCTAGAATAGTAGTCTTCTTCATCAGTCCAACAGTCAAGTAGCTCTAGAAATTTTTACCCTACGCTTGCATCATTGATGCCACATAAGACTAGAAGCATGAGGGAAATTTATGACAACACAAGGTATGATGACTTTGATGAGAATTTAGATTTTTTTATGTTTTCTTATAGTGATCCAATGCATTTTGAAGAATTCATGAAAGAAGAAAAATGGTGTAAAGTAATGGATGAAGAGATGGACACTATAGTGAGAAACAAAACATGGGAGCTCACTGATTTACCCAAAGGGAAATCAGTCATTGGAGTTAAGTGGGTCTATAAGACCAAATGCACTATTGATGGTAAGGTTGAAAGACATAAAGCAAGGCTAGTTGTTAAGAGATACAAACAATAGCCTGGAAGAGATTACGATGAAACATATGCACCAGTTGCAAGGCTAGAAATAGTGCAAGCAGTCTTAGCAATTACAGCCCAGCATGAATGGAAAGTATTTCAAGTGGATGTGAAATCAACCTTCTTGAATGGAGTGTTGAAAGAAGAGGTGTATGTGGAGCACCAACCTGGTTACGAAGTCCTAGGGAAAGAAGACAAAGTCTACAGGCTCCAAAAAGCTCTTTACGAGTTGAAACAAGCACCACGGGCATGGTACAATAGAATTGATTTGTACCTTTTGAGCAATGTCTTTAGCAAAAGTGGCAATGAGCCCATACTCTACATTAAGGCAACAAATGGTGAGATTCTTATTGTTGTTTTGTATGTAGATGATTTAATTTTCACAGGGAATAGTAATCTTTTCATTGCTGATTTCAAAGAGGCAATGAAAAATGAGTTTGAAATGACAGACCTAGGCTTGCTAAAATATTTTCTAGGCATAGAGGTCCAACAAATAGATCATGGCATCTTTATTTCACAAAAAAAATATGCTAAACAAATCTTGAAGAGATTTAGAATGTTGGACAACAAGCCAGCCCCAACCCCAACAACTACAGGTCTGAAATTAAGCAAAGAGGATAGAAGTAGTCATGTTAACCCAACCCTCTACAAGAGCATGGTTTGAAGCCTTATGCATTTGATAACAACAAGACCTGATTTGATGTACGTAGTAAGCCTGATTTCTAGGTTCATGGAGCAACCTAAGGACACACAATGGAAAATAGGAAAAAGAATTCTAAGGTATGTCAATGGCACGAAAGGCTATGGCATTAAGTATACCACCTCTAATGAGTTTTAGCTGGTTGAGTACATAGATAATGATTGGGCAGGAAATGTAGATGACAAGAAGAGCACATCAGGATATTTGTTTCACATGGGTTTAGGAGCAATATCATGGGCATCAAAGAAGCAACCCATAGTTTCACTCTCTATAGCCGAAGCAGAGTACATAGCAGCAAATGCAACATGTCAGGAAATTTGGCTTAGAAGAATCCTTGCAGATTTGAATGAGTAGCAAGAAGATGGTTCAACCATATTTTGTAACAATGTGTCTTCTATTGTATTGACTAAGAATCGAGTATGTGCGGGATCATCATGGAAAAAACAGGCCCTTAAGTGGCAACAAATTCAGAAAAATCAGCTTTAGGCAACTTGACATAAAAATTTGAATAAGTTACCTATACTATTTCAAAAATATGTAAGAATAGAATTTGTAGCAAATTGAATGTATTTTCTAAACTACTAGGTTTTTTTTTTTTTTTAAATCTCTTTGGTGAAAATTTGAAATTTCAATGCAGTAGTACTTAAATTTTAGGGAACAAATAAGAAGTAGGCGTCTGTCTGACCACCCTAACCACAATAAAATGATAATATTTTTTAAAAATATTTTAGATATAAGTAGAGGACTCATGTCCCGATGTGATGCATAATTTTTTTGTAATTTTTTTCCAAGTAAATAATTAATTTTGATTTTTTTATTACAACTTTTAAAAAATAAAAAAACTTGTATGTCTAACCACCTTAACTTGGTCAAAACTTCATGCAATTGATTTTATTTTATTTTTAATCCTATAGTATATGAAGCATAGAATGTGATGCATGTTTTGGATTCAAAAAATGTGATACTGTTTGAAAGCTATAAAAAAAATTCAATTAGCCCATCAATCGGGACTTTAGTTGTAATTAAAATAGAAAATAATAAATATTATTTATTAAATTCAAAGTAAAGTATAATTTATACTGGTGGAAAGCTAAGAATCTCCTTTAAAAACCATTTTCATTTCATCAATTTTGGGTTAAAAAAAAGTCGTCAACCACATACCCTACAAAAACCCATCATATCATCACTTTTTGGCCCATCATGATCCTGCACATACCCAATCTCATCTTTCATGAATGAAGCAAGCACATTGAATTCTACTACCATTTCATAAGGGAGTTGGTAGAGCATGGAGAGATTCAACTTCAGTATTGCAAATCTGAGTAGCAGCTCCCTGATATTTTCAAAAAGGAATTATCAAAAGAATCCTTTGAATTCCCAAGAGATAGGCTTGGTATGTAGGAATGGACTAAAACTTTAGTTCTGGAAAACATAGAAAATTGTAGATGCTCTAGAATCTCAATTCTAGAAACTCAGAAGGGCGCCACAAATTAGAACAGGTGCAAACAGGTATGTTCCAGAATTGTGTTGATGCTCCAGAATCTTTGCTCTGATGATCCGAAATCTTTGCAGAGTGATGAAAAATAGGGACCAATGCTTTGAAATCCTTGCTCTGGAAATTTTAAATGATGATGAAAATAAAAATGGCTCAAGATTAAGGGGGAGTGTTGGATTATTTAATCTTGAGCAGCAATGGGAAGATGCATTTAATGCCCAGCCAGATGAGATCCACTTTGGATCGTTCCCCCTTTTCAACTATCAGACATTTGTTGTCCAAATTAATATGCCTTGGTAGAAAATTAACTCTGGTAGGTGAATTTGAAAATGAGAGCCAGTTTTTGGAAAGGGAAACAAAAGACAAAAGAAGAATATATAAAATGTTTATTCTATAGAAGGAGACAATTAGTTTTTGCAGCAGCGGACAAGGAGGAATGTTTAGCAGAACACATAACTATAGAAATGGATGTTTAGGAGAACCTGCAGCAGCAAAAGACATTGACAAAGAGTTGTGCTTCAGTGCTTCAGAATATCACCAACACAGAACAACACACAAAAAGCTCCAGTGTGCTGGAATATGCATAGTATTTTGTATGAAGAATGTACAGAGCTTTAGCTCTGATTCTTTGTCTATAATTTTTGAATGTAATATTTTAGTGAATGAATGAAATAGAATATATTATATGCTACTTCCTTGTGTTGTTGTCTCCATTTTTTTCTATGTTTTTATTCTTTGCCCACTATAGTTAGGATCTCATTTCCCAACAGAAACCACCATAATGGATATTCTAATAGGTCTCTACTTATTTTTCCCATTGCTCAAAATAGAGCACTTTGGATTGTGGTTAATAAAATTAGTTGGGAATGGGGTGATAAATATGCATCTTTTGAGATATCGTATTTGGCCTGTAGATAAGTACACATGTATAAATGGCTATCTATTTGTTTAGAATAAATAGTATTAACAGAAGTTGATTAAGGAAGAAGAAAAAAGTACCTCAAAAGTAGAGAAAACTATAGACTGATGTAAATTTGTATCAAAGATTGGGATCAACAAATTAGTTAGCAGTTCGTGCAATCGCATGTCACCCACTATATCTTTTACAAGATTGTGCAGAAGCGTAAATTGATTACACTTGGAGAGGATTCATTCAACAACTTAGCGCCTATACATTTTTTTATTGTTAATCTATTCTACCGAATGAGTATGCTTTGAAATTGTGGGGCTCTAATTTAAGAATCATTGCATCTAGAATGAATGGTCCACTAACCATTAAAACGACCATTATTTTTAAGGGGAGGAGGAATGTAAGTGATGCGTGGTTGAAGAAAGAAAACATCAAAGGTAAATATGTCTCTACCCATTTTATTTTTGGATTATAGCTATAATAACAGTCTTATCATTGCTGGATAAATGACGCTAAAGATTTACCAGTTGCCATTGGTACTTCACTGCAATCTGTTGTTTCCTTGTTTTAATCAGTTTTGGTTAGTTTTAAAAATTCGGTCTATTATTACTCTGCTTTGTTTTTTTATTAAGATTTCTTTGATTTAAAACTCTATCGAGCAATGTTAAATGTTGCTCTATTTTTCAAACAAGATGCTCTATTTTTCAAAATATAATAAAAAGGTTTTCCTTCTGTGTATGACAGTTTATATTTTTTTTCTCTTCTACTATCTTCTTTTATGTTATATTGGTTGTTAAAATATTCAATCATCATCAAACTTCACCTTCAACATGTCACCCTTATTGATAAACACAAAAACTAATATGAGGTTACTTCATGCTTTAAAAAATGAGGTATCTCATAAAGAATCTCAGTTCCGTGTCTTTTAAATGCCAAGTTTTAAAAGCAGCCCTAAATTTTCTACAGTTCATAGAAACAATCTATGTTATATATCTCCAATAATTGCTTCAATAATTCAACAAACATTATCGTATGTGTTCAGCACTGCAAGGGCCAAAAAATAAAATCTAGGATCTAATAATTCTTTTCGATGTTCTTTATAACGTTCATTTTACTAGTTTTATTTGTGTGAGAGAGAATACCATTGTTGATGAGTCTTGAGAGATTGTTTAAACAAAAAATGAAAAAATTAGTATAGTGGCCCTTTTCTTTTCGGTTTCTGAAAAAGCTATATGTGCAAACTATGGTTGAGGTTGTTGGGTTCAGTGAAGCCCAAATTAGCAAGTTTCTCTCAAAATAGTTGCCTTTTTTGTAATAACTTCTATTGGCATGTGTTTGCCAATTTAGAAGTTGTCTGTTTCGAATGGATTTTTCCAATTATTGGTGTTGAGACTATTTTATAAATAAGCTCTTGGCTGAATATACATGGAGCAGCCTAAAGGTTTTGCAAAGTCGGGTCAAGAACATTTATATTATAGATTGAAGCAGAGTTTGTATGGGCTCAAGCAAGCCCCGAGATAGTGGTATTTAAAATTTGATAACTTCATGACTCAACAACATTTTATTTGTTGTGAATTAGACCCATATGTTTATTACAAGCTTCCAAATGGTGAGTTTGTTATTCTATTACTTTATGTTGATGATACACTGGCACTAGTGTGAGGATAGTCCATGAGTTGAAACAACATTTATTTCAAAGATTTGCAATGAAGGATTTAGGGGCAGCAAAAAGGATTCTTGGGATGAATATAATCAGGGATAGAAATAAGAGAGAACTTAGATTATCTCAAGAAAAATATATTCTTAAAATCTTAGACAGATTCAATATGAAGAATGCCAAATCCGTTAGTACTCCTTTGGCTGATCATTTTCGGTTATCCTCAACTATGTGTCCTAACACATAAGAAGAAAAAGAACACATGAAGACTGTTCCACATTCATCAGCAGTTGGTAGTTTAATGTATGTCGTGACTTGTACTCGTTCGGATATTGCTCATGCAATGGCAGTTGTGAGTAGATTTATGAGTAATCTAGGTAAACCACATTGGCAAGAAGTATAGTGGATATTCAGGTATTTGAAAGGTACTTTTGATCATGTTTTATGTTTTGGTGGTAAGGACTTTCATCTACGAGGTTATGTTGATTCAGATATGGTTGGAGATATGGATAAATGATGTTCTACTACCGGTTATGTGTTCACTTTTGTCGGGGCAGCGATCAGCTGGGTTTCTCAGTTGCAACAGATGGTTGCACTTTCTTCTACAAAGGAAAAATATATTGCTCTCTCGGAAGGAGCAAAGGAAATGATAAGGTTGCTGCAGTTGTTAGGTGAGTTATGGTGTAAGCAATCAGTTTTTACTCTCTTTTGTGATAGTAATAGTGCTATTCACTTGTCCAAGAATTCCGCCTTTCACAATTAGACAAAACATATAGAGCTGCGATATCATTTCATTCGCCATTGTATTAAAGAGGGTAAGTTGCAAGTAGAGAAAATTGACACGAAGTTGAATCCAGCTGACATGTTGACAAAGGTAGTACCCAGGGAGAAGTTCGAATTCTATAGAGCTTCTCTCAGACTTGTCTAGCTTTGACAATAAACCTATAGCAAAGGGATATATTTGAGCAGCAATTTGGTCTTCAAGTGGGAGATTGTTGGGTTTAGTGAAGCCCAAATTAACAAGTTTCTCTCACAATTCGAAACTGTTGCCTTCTTTGTAATAACTTCTATTGGCATGTGTTCACAAATTTAGAAATTGTTTGTTTCGAATGGATTTTTCCAATTATTGGTGTTGAGATTGTTTTATAAATAAGCTGCTAGCTGAATATGCAATTACTAGAGAATTAATAAAGAGATAATCCCTAAAAGTGGACATAGCCATCTTTGGGCGAACCACTATAAATATTGTGTTCTTGTTTCTGTGTTATTTTAATATTTTTAATTTTTGCAATTTCTTTTATTTGCTTCTGCAATTATAATCAACAAAAGTAAGTTACTAAACTCACCTCTGAAGTTAGGAGATATTAATTATGTACAACCCTAAAATTAACCCTGAAGTAGCTGTATAAACTCCTCCTACTGAACAAAGTTTCAATTTTTATGTGCAAAGGGTAAAATAAAAACACTTGATGGTTATGTTACCCTTTTGAAAACTAAAATCACTACAAAAAAATATATTAACTATATGTACAACGAATGGAAGCGTGAAAAGCTTCTTAAAGCTTACATTAGATTGGTCACAACTCTGAATATTCAGTTGGGTGTGGAAGAAGACTGTAGCAATGTAAGATCAAGCTCTTGACGAAAATCATGGCGTCTAGTCTCAGAATATCGAGTATGGTGTGCATTTGGCCAATAGGTTAACCAGACGGAACCTTTAACAATCCATTTCAATGACTGTCCTTCCAAATTCCTATGGAGTCTCCATGTTATGGGCTTTCCATAATTATCCTTGGCAAAGACTACCCCTCCTTCCTCAGTGAAAGCTCTACGAGCCTTAGAATACCTATCAATGAACCATGTTTTGGGGCCCAATACTGAAAATTTTGGAGGCCCATTGTTAAATACCGCTTTTCCCGTGGTGGTATCATACAGAGTCCATTCTATCTTTGCATTGCTATAGTTGACAACTGACTGCTCAAACCCCCAATTGTTGATCTTCTATACGGATGAAGTTACAGTGGAAGCCTTGAAACCCACATTCTTAAAATCAAATGTGGCCTCGTAGGTATTCCCCTTAGAATTTTCTGTGAGGGGATTGTGCGATGATTGAGGCAAGGAAACAGAATGGAGGTCACATCCATCCTCGGGGCCAATTGTCAAACAGATTTTGGCAGGAAAGTGTCGTTCATTTGTAAAATCATCTATGATATTAATGGGCTTAAGGTACGTTGGGTCCAATGGAGACACATCGCACCTGACATTATCCATTTGCAGGCGAACTTCAATCCAATTTGGGCACACATCGACGACGTGTCTGAACTGAAAGATGCAGTGCAGCAGGTGGTAACTCAAAGCTCGATGGAGACGGCTTTCAGCGGTAGGAGATTCACTGCAGGTCTCCATGGAGAGCAGTGGAGAATATAATTCAATTTTCCAGAATCCCCCAATGTCTGGGCTGTGTGAAATTCTCAACATGGAAGGATACTCCTTCGAGCAAGAAAATGATTCTGCAGTGAATTGGGAAGCCCAAAGATGCATGAAACGATGTGTTCCAGTAGGCCCAAAGAGTAAAAGAGCTTTTTGTAGTGCTTGCCCTAAAATTTTGGAGCAGGAAGAACGCATGCTTGCATTAGGTTCATCTTTGCCAAGACCAAACTCTTTGATGGAGGAAGCAAAGGAGGAACACGTAGCAGATATCAGAGAGTTAAATAACTGCTTGTATTTCTGGGGTCCAATTATGCCTCCCTCTATTCCTAACAAATATCGTAAGAAGGAAAATCGTAGGATTCCTGACAATTCATCTTCTTCGGAGTCGGAGGAAAGAGGTGAGAATAAACCCCAAAACAGCAACGAAGACAAAGGAAGCAAATTGAGTTGCATTGACTCTTGTCTACGCTTCTGAACATTAAATATCCTCCCTAAATCAGCTATCAAACTGTGTTGCATAGAGCCGATCCCCAACAACTGGAAACTCAGAGATATTTGCCCTTTGTCGTAGAGTGCACAGAGGCCCAGTGAGAATGGATTGTCAACTAAAATAATTTGCTGAAACGATTGAACACTGCTTTTAGCGCTCCCACCCAATTCGCATACATAGCATATCCAGTCGTAAACATCTGTAAACTCCATAACTAATTATTACACAAAGATGTGGTTACCTGGAACATCTATCTCTATTTGTAGAGGGAATCCTATCAAACCCAGTACTTCTCTAAGGAATTTCGTGAGACCCTCCTAAGATACGCGTGTTAAAACAATTGCATGTCAATTGTAATTTTTTGAGTCATCACACCTAACATATATACCAAATCAACACAGCGAACATTTGATTAATCGTATATTTTCGAAAGTCGGGACAGGTAACATGAATTAGTCGTCATATTTGTCAAGTCAACAGACCTGACAGGGACTAGACTCATATTTTCCAAGTCATACCTGACATGAAATAGACTCATATTTTCCACGTCAACAATATATAATATTCTATACATTAAAATCTACTTTTTTTAATCTTGGATTTTTTGGTAGACTCATATTTTCCAAGTCAACATATATAATATTCTATAGATTGAAATTTACTCTTTTTAATCTTGGATTTTTTTGTTAAAAATATAAAGTAGTTATGGAAGTGTTTAAAGAAATGTGTAGTTGTGTTTAACAAGTCAACATATGCATTACGGTAGTAGATTAGTAGTTGAAATAAGTACAAAGTGATAGTAGATTAGTTCACACACCTAATATGGTAGTGGATTGGTATTTCTTTTCTTTTTGATCTTGAATATTCTATTATAGGGATCTTAAATATAAAAAATTGGTTTTACCAATCAAGTTGTTTTGTTTTTCTTTTGATTAAAGTTTCAATACATTTCAAAAATATTTTTGAATAATTATATTTTTTTACAAAAATAATAATATTGTAATGGTGAATTTGTATACTCATACCAATTCCTATTTACTTTTGAGTCTATTTTGATGGAGTTTTTAATGCAATTAAAAATTGAAAGCTAGTGTAATTTTATTTAAAATTGGTCTCATTCTTATTTTTCCTCTATTCTTATATACACACATTCTTACACGTTTCATCTTATTTTACTTTTATTGAAAAATATTCTAATACATCATTCATTATGCCTATTCTTCCACTCATTCCGATACATTTAGTCGTACTTTTTCTATGTACACACACCTCCCTATATATTCATTTATTATTATTGACTTACTATTTCTATCCATGCATTCGTTCTAAAATATTCTACCTCCACATTGATTCTAGCATCTCTTTGTCTTCGGGCACAAGATTGATCTCGACCTCAAAAATTTCCCTTTTTACTAGTCATTAAAAGTCAACAAAACACACATTTGCTTGATTTATTGCTCTAGCTTTATATATTTAAAGATGCTTAATTATATTCATTTACTATCTTTTTGTGTTTGGTAATCATTCATTCACGTTCAAGGAGAAAAACATGTTAAGAACATTTCTATTAGTGCACTTAGACATGAGGTATTGGGCATGAAAAATGGGGTATAAAATTGTCCAAAGTGATTAAAATAGCTAACACCAACTCATTGACATTACACTAACATGTGCAAAGTTCTTATGAGGCATTAGGCATGAAAAATGGGGTATACCAAAACCTCTTACATGTTAAATGATTGTTAAAACTAAGCATCCATGTAATGATTAAGCTAAGGTTGGTGCCATTTGGTAATGTTATGATTGTTAAAACTAAGCATCCATGTAATGATTAAGCTAGGACTAGTTCAATTTGGAAATTTTTTTATCCCGTCTCTAAAGAGACTCCATCCATTTGATGTATCCTAGAAGATATAGAAGTCATAGGTGGATGAATGCGACCTCTTCTAGTAGGTGTGGATGATGAATGAGGCCTCATCTAGTATTAAATTAACCACTCCAATATATTCGTGCAATAATTGTTTAAATAATGTAGGAATGTTTAAGAAGTATGGGTGGGTAAAAGAGTCCTTTTATAGGCCTTAATTTTGCACCAAACTAATACTTCTTACAAAAGAATAGTTTTCCTCTACAATAAAGCTAATTAGAGTTGGAATTAACTGTTAGAGTGTTTTATAGAGGACACTACTAACCAATTTTAGGAATAAATAATTTTTTAATATGTTCCATGACTTGTGCATAACATTATGCTAAATAATTTGAGTAATAAATAATAGAGGTCTCTCAAAAGACTTCATTTAATTGAAGTAGCCTATAAGGCCTAATAAGTATTGGTGATTAAGCGATGCATCCTATAACATTCAAAACCCCACCTTGATGGATCAACATAGTTAGTTTCATAGCATGAAATATGGTTATCCAAATTGCTCAACAAAGGCCATAACACCAACAAATTGGTTTTTTTTGCAACATTTGATAGATTTCCACATATTCAAAATAATTTCAAGTCAAGAAAGAACCATTAGAGAAATTTATAGAGGACTTGACTACCCATCTATGGGAACAAACAATTCATTAATACATGTTATAGATTGTTTGCACTTCCCCATTAAAATTTGGATATTTTCTATGTAATGTCTCTTAAGAAACCTCATCCAAATGTCACATCCTAGAAGTTTTAAGAGATGTGGATGGTGAGTCATCCTCTAGAATTAACCTAACCCCTTGATGTGTTGGTGTAATAAATTTTATACCATAACACATACTATTTATGGAATTGGTCATTTGATACCCAAACACTACACCAAACTAACACTCTTGATAACATTTGATTGCTTCCCATGATGAAGAATCTCTTTGAGTTGGAAAGAAGTTCTATAGTATTTAGTAAATAAATTATTTATATAATTGTAGGAATACATGAATCATGCATATGTGTCACTACTTTTGTTCAGTATCCTAGCAAAGTTTGTCATATTTTTCATATTATGTCTCTTTAGAGAATTTGTCTAACCAAAATATTCCAAAAAGTATAAGAGGCATGGGTGAAGTATGTAACCTACTTTATCGTTTACCTATCCATTCCAACATATTGGTGCAATTAGTTTTTTCCCACAACATTTATGATGTAAAATTGATATCTAAATGCCCTAACATTGCCCTAACATGTTGGTATAATTTAGCATAAACAAATATTGAACAAGTATGTGATAGCTTAGCATAAATCAAAATGAAATGATAAATATTATTTTCATATATGATTTTCATTATGCTTATTTTTATTAGTTCTTACTAATTAGGGAATTTGAATAGAGAAATATATAGTAACTCATAAAATGGACAAATGGTCACTAGTCATTCTAGGACAATCCTATATTTAACTATGACTATGACTGCCATCATGACAAGAAAGATTGTTATGTATCAAGATATGAAACTACATATGGTCTTTCTACCAAGAAAAATAACCATATAACAAGAAATCAATCTATAATATTTTATTGTTCATAAGTCAACCATTTTAATGTGACTATACATTCAACTTATAATTTTCAAAGTAGGAATACGTGCACACAAGGAAAAATATATATTTTATATTAATATGTACATATTAAAGTGTAGAACAATTATACACATGCACAAATTTGGAATACATGCCAACTCAAAACCTTTTTTACAAAATTTGGCATATGTCATCTCAAAATTATTATAGAGTCTACATGCCAAATAGCTACAACAAATCCTAAGGATCAACTTGACCCTATGTCTTTGGTGAGTCCTCAACCTATGGTTATTTTCAAAAAGTGGCCTCTTGAAGCCATAATGATTACTAGTTAAAGGATGTAAATTTGACTTCAATAACAAGTCAAACCACAAATTTAATTAATTGATTCAATGGAAAATAAAAAAGTTAGGCTAGTAAATAGAAACTTATCTACTACAAATTAGAACTTTTAAATTAATATCTAAATCACTATAGTCAACTATAAGTTCTTTAAACTATGAGTAAAGTAAGATTCAATTCAATTATCTCAATTCTTTGTTGTTTTTCTGAGAGTCATTCTACAAAAGATGGTCTCTTATGATGATCAAGAGTCAGGTAGCAAGGCATAATGGTAGATGTGTGATATTTCTCACTTTTGGAATAGACAAAATAGTAAAATAAAATTGATATAAATTAATAAATAATTATGAGAAAAGAAGGAAATGCATATAATAAAAAGAGGTTAGATGTGTAAATGAATAATCTAGTACAAAAAGGATTACGCCACCAATGATGCCTCTTGCATTCACTAAGAAGGACTCATCATGGATGTACCAACTATGATTTTCTCTAAGAAAAATGATAAGAATGCCAAACTTTATGTTTACCTATAATCATAATAAAATTGGAATAATTATTTGTCTAAATTACTATAATAAACTACAAGTTATCTAAACTATCAATTCAAGTAAAATTCAATTCAATTACCTAGATGATTTGTTGTTTTAATGAGATTCATTCTATGAATGACAGTTCCTTAGGATGATTAGGATTTCTAAAACATATTGTTAAAGGTGTCACCTCATTCACATTTTGAATAGACTAGAAAAGCAAGATCAGATCAACGTCCATAAATTAATATATAACAACTCACAAAAATGAAATACATACAATGAAAACAAATCAGACATATAGAAAAATTTATACCATCAAGTCTAGGCCAAATTGAATGGTAGAAAGACTACTATGATGAAATTATTTTAGCTCTTCCTCTATCATCAATTGCTATCACATTTAGATACATTAGTGCTAGAATATATTTTTATATTAAATTCAAATGAAATAAACCATGAAATAAATTTAAATTTTACTTGAAAGAAAGATTTTCCTTGCTCTTCTTCTAATCTATCCCTTGATGGACTTACTTGTGTTCTTTTTCATGATGAATCAACTATTTTTTATAGACCTTGTTTCTTCATCATATGAATGTGACATACATATACATCATACTTAGATGTATTTAGGGGTGGATCACCATGTTGGCATGTTGTTTTGTCATTGATGTCAAAGTTTCATGTTGTCAAATTTTCATGGGTTATTGATGCTCACAAGACTGTCAAATGATTCAATTGAACAAAGCATGCAAAGGTTGAAAAATAGATGAAAATATTGAGAAAAGATTGATACAATTGTTGGTTGATGGTCAAGGTTTATTGCTTGATGTTGATGTTATTGACACATTTGGAGTTGATGTTGTTGACACATTTGGAGTTGATGTTGATGTTGATTTCTAAGTTATTTGGAGTTGATGTTGATGTTGATGTCTAAGGTATTCATCTCATCTTGTTAAGGTGTCCATGTCAAAGACAATGTTGGATTATTGTAAGGTTTGGTTCACGCCTTATTCATGATTCAAAGGTATTGTGGAAACTAGAAATGGATGCTTTGCTTCCTTGTCCACAAAAATGGGTACAAGGAAAGGGATTTGATTTCACAATATCGACATTCAAGAATACCTTAGAGATCTCAACCCAATGAAGGATGTGAAATATATGACTATAAGGTATCCTTGGGGATGATTGAGAAAATAAAGGGGTTCACCACCAAGTTTAAACTTGGAAAACACAATGAATTGGAAAACATAGTGTGGTATACAAAAAAATGCTAAATGACCTAAGAAAAGCCCTAGAAATGTAAATAAAGCAGAACATAAAAGTAAATATGTGAATGGTGTGCACCTGGAAGCCTTGAAGAGACTGGAAATAGCTTTGAAATTCTGAAAAATGCTAATTTTTAAGCCTAGTGGGACTCATTCACCATTCTGGGTGAATCAATATCGATTCTAGAAAACTGCATCAGAGCCTATTTTAGCCAACTAGGTATCCAAATCCACAAATATCTCTAAAAAAAAGGTACAGTGGGACTCATTCACCACTAATGGTGAATGATTCCAGTTTGACTTTTCTGGAAACTCAGAAGTGGAATTTGTAGCTCCCAGTCTGCTAAATCTGTACCTCCAAGTGTCTGGATCTGAAACCCTGATTTTTGGGGCTGTAAGTGACTTTTTGTGAAGATTTTGACCTTTCCAATAGGGGGATGACTCCAAAAAGCTTTAAAACTATTCTTCAATCATCTCCAAGCCTTCAAAGTACCTAGATTTGCAATCACACAAGGAAAGAGAGAAAATGTTGATTGTTAGGGGATGGGGGTTTGCCTTGGTCAAACCCCTTTTAGGTAATTAAAACAAAATAATGAAATAAGATAATAAAGCATGAACATGAAGTAATGCAATTAGAAACTTGCCATGATGATGGATCTTGAGTTGCTGCAACAATGGATGAAGAATTTTCCCTTGAATGCCTTAGAAATGATCTTGAATGCTATCTTGATGACCTTATGGGATGATCCCACAAAGCTGGTTTACAATTTCTGGGAGGAACTAATTTTTGCTGAAATCACATATTTTTAGAAAATATAATGATTTAAGCCTTAAAAGGTTTCATTTACAGAATTCCAATTGAAGAGGGTTTGATCAAACTACCTTAAATTAGACCCCCTTCGATAGAACCCCGCTAGTTTTAAACCATACCTATAACAAAGTCTCCTTTACACCTATCAAAATGCTGATAAAAAACCACTTTTGATTTACCTTTTGGAGGATTAAATAAATTCATTTAATTTTTTTTTTCAAGTATGTAGTCCTTATTATAAGCTTCCCAAAAATTATAATTTTAAATAAATTTAATTTTATTATTATATTTATTTTTTATTTCTCGTGAATGTAGGCTTTTCATCGAAAATCGAGCTCTCTGTTATGCACATGTGGAAAAATAGCATATTATTAAAAAAAAAAAAAACTATTAGTGCACCAAATATTGAAGTCCTTGATCCAACAAAGAAAAAAAAATTGAATTTCGATACACACAAAAAAGTTATGCGTTATATGGTCACGCTATGTCTGAATTATAATTGGTTTAAATTCAAAAATTGATTCAAAATAAAATATTCAATAAAAAACTATCTAACCAAGTGGAAGCACTAGATATCAGAGTTATGAATCTAAATTTGAAAGAATTAGAATTTTATCCTTCATGGAAAAAAAGTTATGCGTTATACGCTGAGCGTCACTTTTTTAAATGTTGTTTTCTGAAAAAAAAACTAGTTTTTGAGGGAGATGGAAAAAGAAGTGTAATTTGATTCCAAAATTTTGGAAAAAAATATATTTAGAATCTATCTAGAAAAAATTTCACGAAACTCTAGTTTGCATTATCTTCAAATTCCTCATGGTTTAGTCACTATAGGTGTCTGAAAGTAAAGATTTAGTTAAAACAAATTATTTCAGTGTCCAGTTTGGCCAAAAATTGTAAACCACTTCTTTCTTGACTTGAGAACTTGAATACCTTATGAAGAAATTATTTTAAAGTGTGTTTATATAGGCAAGGCACTCAAATGGCTGTTATTTTGATCCCTAAGGCTGACATTCATGAAAATTCAAGTTAGAATTGCAATTTTCCCACTCAATTTTGAGAAAGTCCCCAAAAGGGACTCATTCGCCACCCTTGGAGAATGGGTCCCACCTAAGGGGACTCATTTTCCCAAGGTGGTAAATGAGTCCCACCTTGAGGTTTTTGAGGTGGGTCTTCAAGATTTCAGGGTTTTAAAGTGTTTTTGTTGGGATATTAGTCAAAATATGCCCCGAGATGCAAAAATAAGGGTCATAAGGGCCTATTAATGATGATATAAAGGGTTATTAGGGATAGGGACACAAATTTCAATGTGAAAGTGTGGTTAAATACACTCTACAACATTAAAATGAGGTCCACTTAGACTAGAAAGGCACAAGATCCAATGTGAATGTGTAAAACACATTACAACACTAGATTAAGGCCATGTTTAATTTACAAGCCTTCTAGATTAATGTGAGAATGCAATTAAATACATTTTACAACATTGAATTAAGGGAAATATAGCTCCATTAGACTTAAGTGCTTAATAAAAGTCTAGAAAAGTGTGAAGGTCATTTATAACAACACTTTACAACACCTTTACAAGACATCGATAAATGCATTTTATTCAGTTTGCAAGGGACCAAGACCTAATGTGGATGTTTAAAACACCTCAGAACATTAAATCAAGGAAAAATTAAGCCAAAATCACAAGGAGGGCCCAAACAAGACAAAAAAATTAGAAGGGTTACTTTTTCAGTGTCCACAGGTATATTCTAAAACCCTAAAGATCTAGGCTTTAGGACACATTATGGTTTATACTACAAGTCTTCATATCTTATATTTTAAATCTGATTTATTATCATGGGTTTTAAACATTTCTTAAGTCTCTATCTAAGACTTATTTCTAAACAACCAATGATCAATTTTTGAAGGACTGCACAGGTTTTTGATCAAGGTATTTCATAGTTTGAAATCTGGTTACTTAATAGAAAGGAACATAACATTTGATATTTTCAATTTTTGAAAAAGAAACGGTCTCTACAAGATGCGAGATGTTTTTTTTCTTTGAAACTATCTCTATATGTTACTTCTTGAACATGAACAAGTGGTTTTTTTTTAGAGGTGGAGGTCGTGTTTTGGGTTGATATGAGGATGTATGTTTTTTAAGTAGAAATTTCCTTGAATGCAGAAAAGAAGAATATAGTTCATCAATAATAGGTATATTGACTATGGTGTTTTGACTTTCCCTCTTGTTTAAGGATGTATTGGTTCACATTATGATAATAGTGCCTTGAACAATCTATTGTTCTTGTGACTATATTGTTATTTGAATATGAGTTTATGCAAGTATCTTTATTCATGAATTTATTAGAGTAGATATTCTTAATGTTGGATGAGATGAGTAGAGTCCTATAAGAAGAATGCCATTCATTATGCTTGTGTGAATGAATCAATGTATTGGTTGTTAAGGATTGAATCGAAATATTAATGTGATCAGTAATAGCTGCCAAGATTTTTGAATGGACTATAATCAAGGACTGGTTTGGTGAGAAGATTATAAAGATAATCATAGAATGCTTATGCAAAAATGTGTTGGTGTTTAGACAATGAAAAGGGGATAAATTGAATGGAAGACCATCAAGAGTAAAATGATGTTTTTGTACATTGCTTTCATCTAGAAGTTATATGTTTTTTAATTGGATTGGGCACTATGAGGAAGTATGTGTGAACAAGGGAGATAAAGTTTGTTAATGCTAAAAAATGTATTGTCTGGAAACAGAGTAACCCCCTGATCTAGTTTATTTTTGGAGTTATTGAAAGTGGTGTGTTTTCTAGTGAGGCACATAGTTTTCCCAATGAGGCATATAGCTTTCAACTAGTGAGGCTATAACCAACGTAATTTCTTGTTTTTCCAGTGAAGCTTATTATGTAGTCAGTGAGGCTATAATCAATGCGATTCTCTTTTTTCCAGTGAGGCATATAAAAGTGAATTTTCAGAGTGGTTTTTTAATCTTTGAATAGGGTTTTCCACTCATAAACACTGTGTTATGGTCCTTGATTTGGGATCTATGTGTGTTTTGTCAATCATACTTGTTCAAGCATTCTAGTCTACATTCATTGTTCTCCTCCCATTATTTGAATATCTATAGAATTTGAAGTTTATAAGCATAAATTTGTGAGGTTTAATCAAGTTAGATTTGATTTGTAACTTGAACCACTAATTCACCTCCCCCCTCTCAGTGGTTCTGTACTCCAACAAGTGGTATTAGAGCCATACCATTACACAAAGTTTAACCTACTTAGGGTTTCCTAGTAGTGGAGTACCTATCATGGAAAAAAGAAAAATAAATAAAGGAAAAATACTCAATAGAGTAATAAACAACAAGCACTACTTGAACCAAATACAAAGAATGATGGAGAAATAGTTATAAACAATGAATCAAAAATGGAAGAGTATACTATATCTAGAACACCTCAGTTTGAGGGAACCAATCTTCTATTTTTGGAAACTTAGGATGGAGACCTATTTATCTTCATTAGGATTTGATGTGTGGGAAGCAGTAGAGAAAGGTTGTTCAATATCTTCAACATCTCCTTCTACTATTGATGAGAAGAATGCTCTTAAATTCAATGCTAGGGCTATAGATGCTATCTTTAGTGGTTTTTCAAATGAGATCATTTCTAATGTTATGTATTGTAAGGATGTAAAGAGGGTTTGGGACAAACTAATTGATATGTATCAAAGTGACGAGTTGCTGAAAAAGACACCCTTGCAGATTGATACATTTGAAAGAGAAGATGTTTTTGTTGACAAAGAAGAAGACTACTCTATGAGAGATTATGAACAAGAGTTTGATGAAAATGAATGTGAATTTTATCTTGAAGGTGAAATCACTTGTGCCCTTGATGAGATTAAGAAACTCAGAATGGATAATCAAATATTAATGTTGCAGCTTCAAGAAGAAAAGGAGTCCAAGGACAAGATACTTTTAGATCTTAGATAAGTAGAAAATTGATAATAGATTTGAAGGTTCAAGTTGCAAAAGTTAATAAAATAGTAGAAGTTAATGATCAACTTAAGGAAAAAGAGGTTGATTGTGAGAAGTATGAATCAGAGATAGTTTCTTTGAGAAATGAATTAGGAAAAGAATCTTCCAAATTACACAAGTCACTTTAGTTTGAAAAGAGTATTGGGTGTTTATATGAGATGTTGAGCAAGCAAAAACATCACAAGGACACTACTTGGTTAGGTTTTGAAAAAGGGGCAGAATTCTAAGATCAGAGAAACACCAAGGAAGAACATAGATTTAAACTATTATTCTGTTGCTCCTAATGCTGAAGACAAGAAGAAGACAAAAGAAATGAACCTGCAGAAGCCAATGAGAACAAGTCCAGAATATCTTTTCATTCAAAATAACATCAAATATCCAGGTTTGAAAATTCTTTTCATGGTTATTGTTATTCATGTTATTAGTTTGGTCATAGGGCAATGGACTATTGGATGCATGCAAGGAAAATGGGTTGTAATAATAACTCCTTTTAATGGTTAAATAAAATAAATAAAATCATATGCTATAGATGTCATAGGTTTGGACATAAAGCACAATATTGCAGGAGTGATTTAATGAAACCAATTAATCATCCTAAGAAGACAGACATTCAAATGGCTTGGAGAAGAAAGAAAAACCAAGAGGAGGACAAATCTAAGCTTGCGCATATTGCACAAGTGACATCTATTAGTGAATAAAAAGAAGCATGCGGTGAGGGGGAGGTGTTTATAGTTTTATCATTCAACCCTTAGATATCAACTAAGAGGTTGTAAATAGAAAAGACAATGAATTCATGGAAATTTCAGTTAGCTTCTCTCATTTTCTTGATTCTAATAGTGTTCCTCTAATATTGTCTTGTACAATGATTTCTTGAGCAATCTGAGATGTTTATGGTCATCTTTATCTTTTCCCAATCCTTGCTTACCAAGTTGACAGTGGTCTAATGCTTTGGAAGGATGTAAGAGGGTGCTTTGCATGAAATCATAGTAACAAATGTAATTATGGTGTCTAATAAATCTTTGATAATATTTTCTTGAAGCAGTGGTTTGAGTTTGAGAACTTGACTTGATAATCTGATGACAATGCCTTGAGATCTTTTTGCTTATAGTGACCGTGGTCTTCATTTTTGTTTGACATGCTTGTCTTGAGAAATTTGGTGGAGGAGGATTTAGTGGTGGAATGTTTGGGTTTTGACCTGAACCTCATCCATATTACCTATTTAAAATTTAAAACATACAAATTTATGATTTAAAAATAATGCTTAAAAAAATAAAAAATTAAAACCTAAATCACATATAAAAACTTTGAATTATTTTTTTTTAAAAAGCTTACCTTTAGATAGTCATTGATGCATTAACAATTTTTTTCTCTTCAAAACATATATCAAAATTTCCTTCTTGAATATTTGTTTTCCTTTGCCATTTTCCTTGTTCTATTATGTCAAACCTACAATTCACCATTAAACATATCCATTATTAAGAAATGGATATCCATTTTCAGTTGGCATTACCAAACCAAATAAAATTTCTACCCAACCAATAGAAAAAGTCAAATATCCATTTTTATATTTTTGCTAAGTAAACATATTTTTTTTACACTATTGCCACCATTTGGACCATTATGATCCTACACCCTCTTGTAGTCAATTCGAACCCATGAGAAGTATAAGGAAAAATATTCCTATTGGAACATATACACTACCTTCAAATGACACATTTTGTAAGATGACTCATTGGTTGCATGGTGAATTGATTATGAGTTAAAAAAATTGGGGTTATTGTAAAGGAACCCCACCTCTAACTATAGATCTAGACAAAAAAATTCATAGGTCTCACAAAGTTTAAGAACTACTCCATCATAGATTGGAATTTTTTATTAGGGCTCTTAAGATAATTTTTTGGAACCCTATAGCTTGGAAGGATTGGGATACTTGGGAAATTAAAAAATGCCTCATCTAGCATTCATCTACCCACTTGATATGTTTGTATATTTATTTTGGTCCCATGAAATGTAGAATGCAACATTAACTCTTGATAATAATACATCAAACACAACTGACACATTTTTTAAGAATACATTCATTCTTCGAATGGTAAAATAGTGTTGAGATGGAAAAAACTGAGAGAGGTTATTTTGGAGGGAGTCCACATCCACCTATAGGTCTATATAAAAAAATCCCAAGACTTATGAAATCCAAGAAATACTTCAGCACAGATTGACAGTTCTTTTCTTAAGTCTCTTAAGAGACTTTTTCAAAACCTTTAGCCTAGAAAAATTAAGACATCTAGTAAAAATGTGACCTCCCCTAACATTCACCTCCCCACCCCAACATGTTGGATTGGTCAATTTGGCCCCATAATGCATAAAACAATGCTCTTGAAAATATTAAACCAAATATTGTAGCACTAATTAAGGAAATGGTGTAGGTGATTATGAATGCTTAGATATTTAGGTGGGGTCTAAGAAGATGTGTACAAATCTAGCTCAAGCAGGTGATTATAAATGTTTAGATATTTAGGTTGGATCCAAGAAGATGTGTGCAAATCCAAAAAAGGGAAAGAATGCTCCCAAAAAATTATTTTGTGACAAATCTAAAACATGAAGATTTTTAGATTTTTCCTCATCTTAGTTGTGGTTTCATTTATGATACTCGTGTCAAATCCCATGTATTGAGTAGTGTTTTTTGACATATCAAGATCTATTTATAGGCATACACCTTTTTTGGTTGTGTTATTTATAATGCCACTTGAGGCGTGGCTTTTATGTTCATCCCCCATGACATTGAAATTTGTACACCCCTTGAGGTGATGTTTTTCCTCCACATCATTAAACTTTGTACAACCCCTAAGGTGATGCTTGTCCCCCATGAAATTATACTTTGTGCACCTCGTAAGGTGGTATTTTTCCCTTGTGACGTTAAACATTCCCTCGTGATGTTAAACTTTATGCGCTCCTTGAGGCATGATTTGCAAAATAGTCCATGGATTTAGAATAATGCAACTTGTTGATTCATGTACATGAGAAACCTTTTAACATGGCCACCTACCATAACACAACTTTCTTTCTAGTGGATCCATGTGTTTCATGAGATACCTAGCATAAGATAGCTTGCTTGCCTTGTGAAACCCATCATATTGCATGGACACTTAGCATAACACAACTTGCTATCCATTGGATCTATGTAGCTCATGAGTGACTTGATATAAATCAACTTGCTAGTCCTCATGAGAGAATTCTCTTATCTAACATACATATAAGAGATGATGTGTGGTGGTATTTGAGATAAATTTAAGACTGAGGTACCTTTTCCTTACTCACTCATTTCCTTTTAGTAATAACCTCATGTTTTTTTTGCTTGTGTCTTTTATGTGTCTTCTTCATGGTTGCATTGTGTTTTTCTGCATTATGTTATTGAATGTACGCTTCGTGTTTTTCATGTTGCTTTTCACTTCACATGTGTGTTCCTTTGTCCTCATGTTTTTTTATAGGATATTAAATCTAGGGGCAAGCTCATCCTCTAGATTCAATGCCATCCTATCTCCTCAATATTTGGATAATTGAACCCATCTTGGCTTATCCATACTATAATGTGAGTCTACGCATAAGTTCATACTCTCACTAAAGTGGGGTCTAAATGTAGTGTCAAAAATTTTCACCCTTGAATTTTTCACACTAGGTTTATTTGCCCCCTATTTTACAATTTTTTTTTTTAAATTAGATAGTGGGAAATAAAAAATGAGCATTTAATATTTTCCCTCGACACTTTAGGCCCTGAAAAGAATGGGTCTAGTCTAAGGCACCCTACACCCTAGACCACCTTTTCTTGGCTCCAATTTGAATTTTTCCATGCTGGTATTTTTTATTTAAAGTTTCAATTTCACTTATCAGCTACCAGTATTTGATTTTCGGAAAATTAGAAGAATTGCATATTTAAATATGAATTATTTTCACTATTTCAAACCTAGGAAATTTTCATTGAGAAAATTAAGCATCCTAAAAGTAGTCAAGAGTAGTCAAGAGAAGAATTATCAACATTTCTGCAACATTTATTCATGTAAAGCATCATTCCAATCATTTATCATATCTTTTATAAGTTTTTTCATGTTTTATGATCATTTTCTTTGTGAGTACTAACATGTGTAGTACTTCAATCAAGCAAATAAAATTATCCTTGAAGGTGATGAGCATATAACTTCAACCCATCAAGGAATATAGAACTGAGTGGTGAGTTGTAGCATTGGTCAATTCATTATCTTTTTTATCATTTATCCTCTGCCTAACTAAGGGTAAGATCTATTTTATACATCATCATAGCCATTGTGGAGTAATTTATACCAAAATAGGGTTTGAATTAAGTAAGCCCCTATATATCACAACCCTTCCCCCTCTTTCGTGTGTGCATTTTTTTAGATCTAAATTTAATTAGAGGAATATTAAGGACTAATTTCTCATTCATGTATTCAACCCTACAAGTTTCCAAGACATGTAATTGGATTTTCTCATCAAAAGATAAAGTTCCAACAGTGAGCCCAAAAGAAGAAAAGTTATAGACCAAAGACTACAAACCTACATTTTTAGATCCCCAAAAATAGGAGGATAGTTTGAGGTGCACTGCACCCTAGACTAGCTAATTCAACACCAAATTTACACACCAAGAACTTCTCTATGTCCACCTTCTGTTTGTTTGGATTTTGTTTTTGTCTTTTTGCATTCAGTTTCTCAAAAATCATAACAGACTATTGCATTTTCATAGTTTACCTAGTAACATCATTGCATCATAGAATTAAATCATTCAAATAATCAAAATTCAAAACAACACATTCAACCACAATCCTTAAACAAGCATTAGAACTGTAATCCACCATTTTGACTCTTCTATTTAGGATTGTCGTCAAGTGGATTTGAGATCATTTCTAACCCTCCCCCAAAATTGGGAGAAGTGTGATTTAGGATCTAGATCCATTTTCTTAGTCAAACAGGGGTCCAATTTAAAACTTTTATCCTTAGAAATAAGAGCATATGCATCACAACCAAAAAATTCAAATTTGAATAATCACATGAATGACCTATTCATACCTATTCAAGAATCTTACAATCTATTGCAACTAATGGTGATCAATTTAACAAAAAGAATATTGTAAAGACTTCTACACATAAATATTTTTGCAACTTTTCACAACTAAGAATACTCCTTGCTCTCCCTAAAAGAGTCTTGTTCATACATTTAGCAATACCATTTTTCTAAGGAGTGTAAATTGTGGTTTTATGCCATTTTATCTCAACTTCCCTAAAATAATTTTCAAATTCAAAATATGTGAACTCACTTCCATTATTTATTCTCAAAGACTTGATTGATTTGTCAGATCTCTTTTCAACCAAAACTAAAAACTTCTTAAATACACTAAACACAACAAATTTAATTTTAAGAATATAGACCCACACCTTTCTAGAGTAATGATCTATGAATGCCACAAAATATGACAATCTTCCAAAATAAATTATAGGGGATGACACCCAAACATATGAATGAATATAATCTAGAATACCCTTGTATTACTAGCTTTTTAAAGTTTTTGTCTAGACTGCTTTCCATAAAAAACATTTTTTGCAAAAATTCAAATTCAAATATTTTATATTTGGAAGTAACTTATGATTTAGCAATATATTTAGCCCTTTCTCACTCATATGAACCATTTTTTGATTTCATAAATGATTATATGCATTTGTTTCCTTAGATACTCCTATTGCTTCGTTTATTACAATACTTCCTTCTAGCTTTTAAATGTTTCTAATATTTGTATCCTTCATGACCACAAAAATACCATTGCACACTTTCATTTATCCACCTTGACATGTAAATTTATAGCCTCTAGAATCTAAAACTCCCAAGGAAATTAAATTATTTTTGAGTTCTGGTACATGTGTTGCCTCTATTAATTTCCTTACAATACCATCAAACATTTTAATCATAATACTCCCAATACAAATAGTATTATAAGAAAAGTTATTTCCCACAAGAACAACACCACCATCAATGTCTTGGTAAGAAGAAAATCAATTCAGGTATGTAGACACGTGATTAGAAGCACCAAAGTCTAATAACCATTCCTGATGATACTGTAAGGTATTACAAACATATAATACTTCATCAACCATACCTGAAATTTTCTCAACTGGATTTGCTTCCTTTTTGGAGTCATCATTATCTTCTTTCCTCTTCCAATAGGGTATGTGTGGGATCATCATGGAAAAAATAGGCCCTTAAGTGGTGAAAAATTCAAAAAAAATAGAGTTAGGCAACTTGACGTAAAAATTTGAATAAGATATCTATATTATTTCAAAAATATGTAAGAATATAATTTGTAGAAAATTGAATATAGTTTCTAAACTACTAGGCTTATTTTTGAAAAAGAAATCTATTTGGTGAAAATTTGAAATTTCAATGCAGAGTACTTAAATTTCAGGGAAAAAATAAGAAGTAGGCGTCTCTGACCACCCTAACCATAATAAAATGATAATATTTTTTATAATATTTTATATATAAGTAGAGGACTCATGTCTCAATGTGATGCATATTTTTTTGTAATTTTTCCCTAGTAAATAATTAATTATTAATTTTTATTACAACTTTTAAAAATATAAAACTTCATGTCCGACCACCTTAACTTGGTCAAAACTTCATGATTTTTTTTTCTTTTAATCCTATAGTATGAAGCATAGAATGTGACACATTTTTTGTATTAAAAAAATGTGATACCGTTTGAAAGCTATAGATTTTTTTCAATCAACCTATCAATTGGGACTTTACTTGTAATTCAAATAGAAAATAAATAATAATTACTTATTAAATTCAAAGTAAAACATAATTTATATTGGTGGAAAGCTGAGAATTTCCTTTAAAAACCCTTTTCGTTTCATCAATTTTGGGTAAAAAAAAGTCGTCAGCCACATACCCTACATATACCCATCATATTGCAACTTTTTGGTCCATCATGATCCTGAACATGCCCAATAATCTTTCTTGAGATGCCCTAATTTATTGTAGTACTAAAATTTTCCCTTACACTTTTTTCCTTTTGAATTAGATCTAGATGTACCTCTCGAATCTTCCTCTTTCTCTATGGATCAACCCCTAGTTGCTTCTTGTATGGAGGTTTTTATGTCAGATTTCCTCTACACCTCTTCAAACAAAAAATCTCCCATGACAGTCAAATCCAAGGGTTTCAATTGTGCTAAAGCTAATGGAAGTGACTAAGAGACTCCAAGATTCGGGAAATGAACACAATAATGTTATTTCCTTGTCTTCATCTTCAACTTTTACACCCATACTAGCTAATTGACATATAAGAGTATTGAAAATATTTAAATGATCAACAATTTTTATACCTTCTATCATTTGCATACTATACAACTGCCTCTTCAAGTAGATCCAAT
Source organism: Sequoia sempervirens (assembly GCA_007258455.2). Classification (NCBI taxonomy): domain Eukaryota; kingdom Viridiplantae; phylum Streptophyta; class Pinopsida; order Cupressales; family Cupressaceae; genus Sequoia; species Sequoia sempervirens. The sequence continues at coordinate 444,407,223 of VDFB02270651.1, forward strand.
TTTTCAAGGATTTTTTCATGTAAAGAATATCCATTCTACTCCATAACCTTGCTACTTTTTGCTCTCCAAAAATATTGAAAAGAAAAAAGTATTTTCTAAACACAATGAAATTGTGCTAACATCTCTTGTATCCAAATCCTCCAGTCCTCATCAATCATATTCGTGGGTTTCTTTGACTTTCCTACTAGTTCCTTGTGCAATCCTTGTTGCACTAACAAATCATGCATCTTGAGCTTCCATAGCTAAAATTTATTCTTCCCATTGAATTTATCCACCTCAAACCTTGAATTCTGAATCTTCGTCATTTGATGTTGTAAAAAAAATACCAAATCCTGACACAGATGCTACAAAATACCTGCTTTGATACCACTTGTTGTAGAAATAGAAACGTAAACCCATAGACATAAATAATATTTCTATACAAGTCAGTTACGAAGAAAAAATGAGTAAAATAAAATAGAATAATAAACAAGACACATATTTACATGGTTAAACCATGACAATATGTCAAGGAAACATCCACAAGGTAAAGTATCAGTATTCTTATTGCTCAAAGAAATTGACTACAATCTTCATGAAGTTATTGCTATTCAATTGCATTATTGTCATTGAAGGCTACAAAGATAAATATAATATCTTCAAGATAACAACCACTGTCAAACTTAGAAAAATCTAGTTTTGTTTTATTTCCTTTAATTTTTTTTGTTTAATTGCTTTATATTTTTTGTAAGATCTAATATTTTTATTTTATTGCTTTAATTGTTGACATTATCCAATAATGTTGTAGCGTTAGAAAAAGTAACCCTTTTTCACACTTAATTTGGGAATGAATAATTAATAATAAACTTGACTTATTGATGCCTTATTTAGGGTGTTGTAAAGTGTATCTTTACACTTTCACACTAATCTAGGGAATTATTAATTAATTGAGGTTAATTTGAACTTAATTGGCCCCTTTAATTCAAATCCAAGCCTAATTTATTACACTTTTCGAGGGATAAACCCCAACACTCCTAAATAATATTAAACAACACTTAATTTTTTGAGGAATGTGTCCTAGGCTAGTGACCTAAGACCCATTCACCACCTAGTGAATGGGTCCTCACTAGATCCTAGGACCCCCTTTTGGCATATTATTTCACATACCCCGAAGTGTGTCCTAGTTATGTATGCTAGGACTCATTAACCCTATGGAAAATGGGTCCTCACTTAATTTAGGACCCCCCCTTGGGATATGTTTTTGGTGGTATTTTAATGATTTAAAATATTATATTTGATGTCAGCTTGTGTTATTTGAATTTTAAGATTTAATCTTAAGTTATATATAAATATAAGGTTATTTCAAATAGTTTCATCCTAGAATTTCATAAGCAATCAAGAGTACTTTCACAAGATCATTATAAAGCATTCAAGAGCATTCAAGGGAAGATTATTAGAGTTTTTTGCATCAATCAAAGATCCATTTCATCTTGTCAAAGGCATAGTGCATCATGCATGTTGTTGAGCTAATGTGTTGTTGTAGCATTGAAGATCCAATTCAAGCATATTCAAGGTGTTGTTTCTAATCAAGTGTTGTGATAAAGATCTACATTCTTGAGGCCACTTCATGCTAGATTGTTGATTTGTACTCCAAGGTTCAATTGGGGATTGGTGAGGTGTAGCATTACATTTTTCATTTATCTTTCCTTTTATGCTTTGTTTAAATTCAATGTTTAATTACCAAAACGGGGTTTGACCAAGGCAAACCCTTATTCCCCAACAATCAACATTTTTCTCCTCTTTTATGTGTGATTGTAGGTTTTAGATTTAAGATTAATTGGAGAACAAAAGTTGCAAAAGTTGTCAAAGTTTCAAATTTGTAAAGTTGTCATCTTTCTTGGAAGATCACAAAAATTCCTTAAATAATTTATTTCCAACTTTTGGGAGCTAAACACCTAGGATTTGGGAGTGCAGACATTGAAGAGGAGAACCTAGAATTTTTTTTTCCAAAGCCCTAGCAAGGGCCCATTCGCCACTGGGAAAATGAGTGAGTCCTCAGTAAGGCCCATAAAATCACTTTTTGTAACATGTACACATCATTTTACCATCTGAAAACCTACATTTTTACTGTTATATCAGTTAGGTTTGTTTTATAATGTCTATCTATACATAATTGAATGAAATAACTAGTGAAAAGTGAGGTCCATCATCTTGTTAATCCATTTTGGTGCACCCCTCCCTTTTTCCTTTGTTTTATTTAGGTGAACTCGAATTTTTAAGCATTGTAGTTTTCTAATTTTAGGAGCCCCTTTCATCTTATATTAGATCTTTCATTCATTTGCATTCATGTGCATTGAATTAGATCTCATTTAGGGTGTCTTATTTTGCATTCAAATTTGCATCTCATATAGGGTTTTTAGAATTCCATTGTTTGCATTATTTAAATCTAAAAAATACAAAAAAATAATTCATCTTGCATATCATTTGGGTATGTGCAGGATCATCATGGAAAAAACAGGCCCTTAAGTGGCAAAAAATTCAGAAAAAATAGAGTTAGTCAACTTGACGTAAAAAATTGAATAAGTTATCTATATTATTTCAAAAATATGTAAGAATAGAATCTATAGAAAATTTAATTTAGTCTCTAAACTACTAGGTTTATTTAAAAAGAAAAATTCTATTTGGTGAAAATTTGAAATTTCAATGCAATAGTACTTAAATTTTAGGAAAAAATAAGAAGTAGGTGTCTGTGTCCACCCTAACCACAATAAAATGATAATTATATATTTTAGATATAAGTAGAGGACTCATGTCTCGATGTGATGCATATTTTTTGTAATTTTTTCCAAGTAAATAATTCATTATGAATTTTTTATTACAACTTTTAAAAAATATAGAAACTCGTATGTCTGATGACCTTAACTTGGTCAGAACTTCATGAATTTTTTTTTTTTTAATCATATAGTATACAAAGCATAAAATGTGACCCATGTTTCAGATTCAAAAAATGTGATACCATTTGAAAGTTATAGATTTTTTCAATCAGCCTATAAATCAAGACTTTAGTCGTAATTCAAATAGAAAATGAATAATAATTATTTATTAAATTCAAAGTAAATCATAATTTATATTGGTGGAAAGCTGAGAATCTCCTTTAAAAACCCTTTTCGTTTCATCAATTTTGGGTAAAAAAAAGTCATCAGCTACACGGGCCATCATATCACTTACATATTGCCACTTTTTGGCCCATCATGGTCATGCATATACCCATTTAGATCATATAAACTTGCATTTGAAAATTGAAATAAAAATTCCATATCAAACCAGGTCTTTTAGTTCATCATTTTTTCACATTTTCAACTTGGATTTCACAATACATTTACAAAAAATTAAACTTGAAACTTCCTATAGCATACCTAAATTTGAAAATCATTAGAAAAGGCTTAAAAATATGTAAAAAATAGTTTCTAAACCCTAATCTAGGACCCATTCGCCCTAGGGTGAATGAGTCCCTGATCAGGCATTAATTTTCCTTTTTGGAATTTAAAATATTATGTTCTATGCTTCTATTTTTTGTCATCAGATCTCTGTTAGAGTTTGCTGAATTTCGGTTTCATTCATTTCATTAAATATAGCTTAATTTGGTTCATTTAGTGCATTTTGTAAATTCAAATTTTCATTTACAACATGTCATTTTCAAATTTTTGCATAGTGTTATCAGAAAATTTCCTTGTTTAGAATATGAAAGTTACATTTACACAATTCATTCTAGGTCATTGCATTGCATTTTAAGCCTCTTTCCATTTTGGGGTTTGCACACTAAGTTTGTGAAACTTGTATGATATTTACAACTTGGCGTCCTATTAGCAATACTATTGTGAGATGTAGTTCGAGACTCATGTCATCCCACAATATACCATTCACCGTGGATCTTGGGTTTTCTAGCTCTCTTCCTAATAGTCTTGATAATCAACCCCCTATAGATCATAACATGCATAGCTCATTTCCCATGACTTCCCTTCCTACAACCAATGTGCATGCTATTAACAACACTATCCCTACCATCACTAGTTGTACTCAAGCTTTGTACCCAAAGCCAAGGTGGAACTTCAATTCCTACATACACTTGTACTCAAGTTACCACAACAATCCAACCCACCAGCAATGTGAACACTTCCTTAGGTATTTCCACTAGGAATCCTTCTAGAATTTTTCATTCAAATACAATATCTCCTCAACCATCCTCCCTCACAAATTTACAATTCACTTTCCCTTTGCATATATACACCACTCCACCTTATTCCCATACACCTTACACTAATAACAATGATGTCATCCTTAACACACTTTTGGAAAGCATGACATCCCTTCAACAACACGTTGCAACCCTAAATCAAAACAACAATGGTCAACATTCACAATACATCAAAACCAATAAATTATCCTTGGAGATATTGAGAGAAAAAATGCCACAAAGTATAGAAGTTCCTAGATTTGAAAAATATTGTGGCAAAGGAGATTCTGTTAGCCATGTTTCCACTTTTACATCCCTATATAGTGATTTCATCTTTGAAGATAAACTCTTGGCTAAACTATTTCCTAGATCCTTGAAGGATACTACTTTAGAGTGGTTCTCTTCCTTACCAAATAATTCAATTGGTTCATTCAATAATCTTGTTGATACCTCTTACAATCACTTCCACATTCACTTGGGTCCCAAGATGACCCTAGCTGATTTAATGAAATGCAAACAAAAGGATGATGAGAAAGTGATTTATTTCATAGCAAGATACCAAATGCTTTATTCACAAATAAATATTAAGATTCCTGATATCGACCTTCAACCAATGTCTATTTCCAATTTACAAAACAAACTTGAGATGTTGGGTTTCCCATCCTTTACACAATTATGTACAACCCTTCCCGATTATCATAATACAAATTATGGTCATGATGTGAAAAATCCCCCTAGCTGTCTTGAAAATTCTTAATCCACAACTCAAAATAGTTACCAACCTTTTAAGAAGCAAAATAAGGGATTTTTACAACTTAATTCCCCTCAACCAAATTAACAAGCTAATAACCATGTGGCTGCTATAAAGACGAAAAATTCATATGCCCTTGCAAATAGGAATATAAAATGTACCCCTTTACTCGATACCCTTCACAATATCATGATGTAGATTGTAGAAAAGAGTATTCTTTCCTTACCTCCTATTAGAGCTTGTTATCCTAATCAACCATTACTTGCAGGGTATAGACCAAATTCTTATTGCCATTATCACCGATGAAATGGAAATGCTATGAAATATTGTTAGCATCTTAAAAATCTTGTGCAAGACCTTATTGATTCTAATCATCTACAAATTGGTGGTGTGAATGATCAGTGTAATAAGTTTGTAGCTCCTCCTAACCAAAACTTACAAATCTTTACAAATACCATGCCAAAACATACCATTTCATTTGTCAAAGCTAATGAAACAAAGAATGATATGTTGAATGTTGACACTAATGATGAAAACATAAAAGATAAATATGTGGATGAACCAGATAAAGTGGTATCATTTTGAACCAAAGATTTTCATTGTTAGGAATGTTATGTCTCTTGTGCTGAATTAGGGTCTTTCACCTAATGAAAAGAGATAGATCCCACACCCAAAATCTAGGTGGTTCACTCAAACTAAGGAATGTATGATATACTTATGACTAAATGCAATGATATTAATCAAACTAATTGATAAAATGGATTGATTATTAAGTGAAAACTATTGAAATGCAACTTGTTGGAAACCACATTGTGATATGCATAAATGAACTAGAAATGAATGCAAAACTGAAACAAAAATGGATGAAACTAAAAGTATGCACTTGAGATATTGAAGGAGGCTGGAAATGACTTTTGAAATGTTGTTGATCCTAATTTTTAGGCTTGGTGGGACTCATTTGCCATTCTGGGTGAATTAGTCCCAGTTTTGTGAAACTGTTTTGGAGCCCATTTCATACAAATGGGTATCCAAAAATGTAGAAAACCAAAATTGGGCCTAGCAGTGGGACTCGTTCGCCAACCATGGTGAAGGAGTCCACTTTTGAATTTCTAAAAATCCAAAAGTGGAAACTTAAGTCCCTGATTTGCTCTTTGGCTCCTTACAGGTGTCTGCCTCCGAATGTCTAATTTACAACTTGATCTTTAATGATTTTCAAGTCTTCAAGATGCCTAAATCTGTAAACACACAAGAGAAGAGAGAGAATTATTGAATGTTTGGGCATGGGGGTTTTCCTTGGTCAAACTCCTTTTAGGTAATTAAAAAAAAATGATGAAAGGATGTAATGAAGCATGGAACAGTGGATTTAATGCCTTGCCCTAATGTTTGATCTTGAATTTCTATAGCAAAACATGTACAATCTACCCTTGAATGTCTAAAAATTGTTATCTTAATGACTTGAAATGATGAAACCCTAACTAGCTTGACTTGAGATGGAAGAATGATGGATGAATAATGAAGAATGGTTATGATTTAGGGTTTAGAGACTTGATTTTATAGTAAATTCATCTAATTTACCTATTAAATGGATCCCCAAGGTCGACATGAAGAAAAATTGAATTTAAAACCTAAATTTTCCCACTCAAAAGTAAAAAATGGTCCAAATGGGACTCATTTGCCACCTTGGGCGAATTATTCCCACCTGACAAGGACTCATTCGCCATAGATGGTGAATTATTCCCAGAGGGGCACATTTGACAACTAGGATGCTAGGAAGTAAGGAAATATGGTTTATATGGTGACTTTGTCAGGTATTTCATCAAATATTGCCTTGGGATACACAATATGGGGTAATAGGGGAATATTAATGATGATGTGAAGGTCAATTAGGGCTTGGGACACAAAATTCAATGTGAAAGTGTGAATAAATACACTTTACAACAGTAAAATGAGGTCCACACAGCCTAAAAAGCAACAAGAACCAATGTGAATGTGTAAAACACATTAAAACACTAGTTTGAAGTCAAATTTAGTTTACAAGCCTTCTAGCTTGATGTGATACTGTATTTAAATACATTTTATAATGTTGAATTAGAGGAAAATGGGTTCATTAAGTGTAGAAAAGAATGAAAGTCCTTTACAACACTTTACAACACCTTTACAAGACATCATTAAATGTATTTAAAAGGGTCCAAGACCTAGTATGGATGTGAAAAAACACCTTAAAACTCTAAATGAAGGCCTCATTAAGTCCAATTTATCATGAATTATTCCCAAATCAAGAAAGTTGCCTTTTCTCTATGGTACATTTAGCCCCCACTTTAGTGAGAGGATGAACTTGCTTCAAACTCACACTAAAGTAGAAATTCAAGAGATATTCGAGTGTACATATGCAAATGACAAAGAATGAAAAAGATAAAGAATGTAGTCAAGCCCCTAGGATCCATGATCCTAAGTCAAACCATCAAGATACATAATCATGCAATGGAAAGAACTAAAGGAAAGAAGAATGGAGTGGAAAAGATGCATTCACTCTGGGGCCACAAAATAGAAGGTCGTTTGCAGGGTGAGTTGTCCCAAAGAAATGGTTTTAGTGAGAAAGTCATGCTAGTGTGTTGGCTTCCCACCATATAATGAGAAATTCATGCCAGTGTGTCAGTTTTCCATTATACTAACCATACCAAAGTTATGCTCCTAGTAACATTGATAAGGCACCACAATGTAATGATTGTGTTAAAGGGGATTTTTCTTTGTTCAAGTAAATGTCTTCTTCTTAAGGATCATTGTGCCTAATGTCTCCAAGAGAGGACAAGTCAATGGTGTTAGATCATTATCCATGGGATTCCTCGTTCGCATTAGACCACTTCAATTGATCGTTATTCCCTTGTCAGATCGTTATCCATGGGATGCCTTGTTCGCATGATCAGGCCACTTAAGTTGATCATACACTCTTGGAAGGCATCAAACCCAATGAAACCACCAAGGAGAGGACATGTCACAAGGAAAAGTAAATCACACCATGAAATTTGCAACAAGATGTTGTCTATGTATGCTCTCATTTTAAAGCGGTTGCTAACACCATTACTGTGATCAATTGCTTTAAAGTAGAAGAAGGAGAACATGAGAGCTTACTCAAAATGACCTATGCCAAGTCATATTTTTTCGAGAAGATACATCATGAAGAAAGGGAGTATGTCACATGTGAGTCAATCTTAAGACATGTCATCCACATCCCAAGCTTGCTCTTATACGTTCATGAAAGGTTAACGATTAGCCCAAAAGAGAAAACAACAAGTGACATACAGGGATAAGGTTGTCGAACCCCTTGCCCCCACCTAGCATAGGACAAGGGTGAGCCTGGAATGGATGATGGTATACTGTCCCTTGCGATGGATGCATAACATGCAATAGTGAGTACGTTATAATTCTACAACTACTACATGTCAAGGAGCAACAACTAATGTTATTTATGTGGATAAGGAAACAAAGTTTTTGCTTGATACATGTTTAATGAGGTATCTATCAATTTAGGATGTACCAAGGGTAGAGGTTTCTTGGAAAAATCTTGTGTGATAGTATTGATTTTGAGTGAAGGTGTGTTGGATGGGTTGATTTCTATGAAAGGACAACCACGAAGACCATGATTTTGTGTTTGTGTTGTATACTCTATAGGGGTATGGAGACCTTGTTTGATAGCATCATAACCTTTTGTAGGTTGTTTCATAAGTTTTTTAGGTTCAAGGTCGGATTTGATTGTATGCACTTTGTCAAATATGTGACCAATGTCATTGTAACTTGGTTGGTATGAAACACTATACTGAGGTGGGTAAGGGATGAGTTCGGGTTTGTTTGAATCTTGTTTCTTGTGTGATGGTGGGTAAAGAATTAGAGGATTCTTTGGATGTCCCAGAGGGTATACATGTATGTGGTTCATTGATCGAGGGGGATCTAATGGACACTTGTGCATTCATAACCTCAATAGTCCTGGTTTGATGTATCCCTAAGGAAGACACAACACTTTCTTGCACCCTAATAGTCTTCCTAGGAGGAGAATTTGTAGGAGAATGAAAATCCAAATGTTCTTGAATTTCAAGGATTTGTTCATCCAAAATGTCGTTATTGTATGTAAGGGAGCTATCCATGGTTGAATTTTCTTGTTCTATAAGATTCTCATGAGTCTCATCAATTGGATGTTGTAACACCATGATATCATCTTCACTAAGAGGAGATATATTAGGAGAGGGGGAAATTTGATTTTTGTTCATAATCTCATTGTCTTGCACCATAATATCTACCCTAGTAGGAGATCTTTCAAGAGGTTCATCACATGTCATGGTTAGATGTTGTAAAGAAGCGTCATCACAAAGAGGGAAGACATCACTAGGATTTTCATGTGTGTCAATGATTGGATCTTCTTGTTCAAATAGACCCTTCCAATTTTTAGGAACATTAGGAAGGAGAGAAATAATGCTATAACTCTCAATCATTGGGTTTCGTGATACCAACATATGCTCCTCACAAATGTGGTTGTCATGATCATTCTCGAAAGCATTATTACAAATAGGGGAGGTGTTGGGAGATGAAGGGAGACTAGATAAAGTGGTGGCAATGGTGGCATTGCATTCATCTTGTATTGTTATACTATCTTCCCAAGGGGAATGAGGAGAAGGACAAGTAAGACCTTCATGATTCTCGACGATTGTATCTTCTCTCGCCAAGATACCTTCATCACTAAAAGGAGAGGTATCGAGAGAAGTACAATTATGATCATCATGTTTATCTATGTTTGTATTCCCTTGTTATAAAACATCATCCTCACAAATGGGAGAGATAGGAGGGAGTGTAAGTTTATGAAAAGCATGAACATTTTCACTTTCTTGTGCTAAGAGACTATCATAACTAGGGAATACATTGAAAGAATGATTAACATGCTTATGAACTAACTTTTTTGATGCAAACTTGAAAGTATAAATACTAACATTTTGAAATAACAATCTATGCAAACTCAAAATGCAATGTAAAAGGCTAAAATGAGATGCAAATTTTAGATGATAATTGACTAATTATGCTATGTAACAATATGAGAATTCAAATGTGAAATTTAAACCACGCATGAAATGAGCTAATTTAAGCTAGATCTAATAAAATGCATGTTACAGAAACTTAGCTAACTGATATAGGTAGGTAATGGCACTAAACAAAAGCTAAAAAACTGGGTTTGCAGTTAAGTAAAAAGTAGTTTCTGGGGTGAAAAGGGACCGATTCACCCAAGGTGTTGAATAAGTCCCAATATGGACCTTTTTCAGAATTTTTGAAAAAAATTGAGTGATTTTTGTGTTTTCTGAGTGCTATGATGTAGACCTAAGTTAAAAATGCAGAATTTTTGGTATGTGCAGGATCATCATGGAAAAAATAGGCCCTTAAGTGGCAATTTTTTTAAAAAAATCAGAGTTAGGCAACTTGACGTAAAAATTTGAATAAGCTATCTATATTATTTCAAAAATATGTAAGAATAGAATCTGTAGCAAATTGAATGTAGTTTCTAAACTACTAGGTTTTCTTAAAAAAAAGAAAATCTATTTGGTGAAAATTTGAAATTTCAATGCGAGTACTTAAATTTTAGGGAAAAATAAGTGGTGGTCATGACCACCCTAACCACAATAAAATGATAATATTTTTTTATAATATTTTAGATATAAGTAGAGGAATCATGTCCCAATGTGATGCATATTTTTTTGTAATTTTTTCCACGTAAATAATTAATTATGATTTTTATTACAAATTTAAAAAATATAAAAACTATATGTCAGCCACCTTAACTTGGTCAAAACTTTATGAAATTCATTTTTTCTTTTTAATCCTATAGTATGTGAAGCATAGAATGTGATGCATATTTTGATTCAAAAATGTGATAATCGTTTAAAGCTATAGATGTTTTTCAATCAACCTATCAATTAGGACTTTAGTCATAATTCAAATAGAAAATGAATAATAATTACTTATTAAATTCAAAGTAAGGCATAATTTATATTGGTGGAAAGCTGATAATCTCCTTTAAAAACCCTTTTCGATTAATCAATTTTGGGTAAAAAAAAGGTTGTTAACCACATACCCATCATATTGCCACTGTTTGGCCCATCATGATCCTGCACATACCCTTTTGGAAAATTTAAATGAATTAAAATGCAAAAAATGGAACCTAAATGCACTTTTTATGAATGCAAAATTTGAAACCTAGCATGCAAATTAATCCATCCAAACCCTAATGCAAGATCAATGCGAGGCTAGATCTATATGAAGGACTCCAAATCAAAAAGGTATTTGAAAAGCAGGTTCACCAAAATGAACCAAATATTTTCATGGTTAGGAATGTTATGTCTCTTTTGCTCAATTAGGGTCTTTCACCTAATGAAAAGAGATAGATCCCACACCTAAAATCTAGGTGGTTCACTCAAACGAAGGAATGTATGATGTAATTATGACTAAATGAAATGAACTAATGCAACTAATTGATAAAATTGATTGATTATTAAGTGAAAACTATTGAAATGCAACTTGTTGGAAAACACAACGTGATATGCATAAATGAAGTAGAAATGAATGAAAAACTGAAACAAAAATGGATGAAATTGAAAGTGAGCACCTGAGATATTGAAGGAGGCTAGAAATGACTTTTGAAATGTTGTTGATCATAATTTTTAGGTCTGGTGGGACTCATTCACCATTCTAGGTGAATTAGTCCCAGTTCTGTGAAACTATTTTGAAGCCTGTTTCAGACAAATGGGTATCTGAAAATGTAGAAAACCAAAATCAGGCCCAGTAGTGGGACTCATTCACCACCCATGGTGAATGAGTACACTTTTGAATTTCTAAAAATCCAAAAGTGGAAACTTAAGTCCCCGATCTGCTCTTTGGCTCCTCATAGGTGTTTGCCTCTGAAAGTATGATTTCTGAACCTAAAAGTGACTTTTTGTTGATGTTTTTCCTTGGTCAATAAGAATTTTTCTTCAACAGCCTTACAAGTTGATCATCAATGATTTCCAAGTCTTCAAGATGCCTAAATCTGCAAACACACAAGACAAGAGAGAGAAATATTGAATGTTAGGGCATGGGGGTTTACCTTGGTCAAACCCCTTTTAGGTAATTAAACCAAAATGATGAAAGGATGTAATGAATCATGAGAAAATGGAGTTAATTCCTTTCCATTATGTTTTAACTTGAATTTCTATAGCAAAACTTGTAGAATTTTCCCTTGAATGTCTGAAAATTGCTATCTTAATGACTTGAAATGATGAAACCCTAACTTGCTTGACTTGAGATGGAAGAATGATGGATAAATAATGAAGAATGGTTATGATATAGGATTTAGAGACTTGATTTTATAGGAAATTCACCTAATTTACTCGTTAATTGGATCCTCAAGGCCGACATGAAAAAAAATTGAACTTAAAACCTAATTTTTCCCACTCAAATGTAAAAAATGGTCCAAATGGGACTCATTCGCCACCTTGGGAAAATCAGTCCCACCTAGTAAGGAATCATTTTCCACATATGGTGAATTATTCCTAGAGGGGCCCATTTGACAACTAAGATGCTAGGAAGTGAGGAAATAAGATTATATATGGTGACTTTGCTGGGTATTTCATCAAATATTGCCTCAGGATGCACAATATGGGGTAATAGGGGCCTATTAATGATGATGTGAAGGTCAATTAGGGCTTGGGACTCAAAATTCAATGTGAAAGTATGATTAAATACACTACAACACTAAAATGAGGTCCACACAGCCTAGAAAGGTAGAAGAACCAATGCGAATGTGTAAAACACATTACAACACTAGTTTGAAGTCAAATTTAGTTTACAAGCCTTCTAGACTGATGTGATAATGTATTTAAATATATTTTATAATGTTGAATTAGAGGAAAATGGGTTCATTAAGTCTAGAAAAGTGTAAAATTCCTTTACAAAACCTTTACAAGACATTGTTAAATGCATTTAAAAGGGTCCAAGACCTAGTGTGGATGTGAAGAATAACTCACAACACTAAATCAAGGCCTCATTAAGTCCAATTTATCATGAATTATTCCCAAATCAAGCAAGTTTCCTTATTTATATGGTACATGTTTATCAAAGCTAAACCTCATAAGGGCTCAACCCAACTACCTCTTGATATAGCTTTTTCACAAAAAGACAGACTTAAACATGCACTCGATGGTCCTGTTTACATAGTTGGAAGAATCAATGATAAGCTTACTGATGGGATATTAATTGATCACGTCTGTGGAGAGAATGTGATCAATGAAGAATTCATATTTGTGCATGAAATCTATCAAGATACATATGATAAACTGAAAGCATGGATCAAAACGCATAATGGTTTTGCTTGTCTTGTGATAGGCTCGATAGATATCCATTTAAAAGTTGGACCAAAAACATTAACTGTCTTATCCACCATCATCCCATTGTCGAACCAATTTCATGTGAAGTTATGCTATCCATGGCTTCGCTCCATGAATGTCATCCCATCAATTGTGCATAAAGGTTTAAATTTTCCCTTTGGAAATGAAATATTTAGTGTGCATCATAGTGGCTTTAATCTTGTTTCTTCCCGATGGAACATTTCATTGGATTTCTTTTGGCTTGAGCCTATTGAAGGGCATGTGCAAGATCATGATGGGCCAAAAAGTGGCGATATGTAAGTGATATGATGGCCCATGTGGCTGATGATTTTTTCTTACCCAAAATTGATGAAACGAAAAGGGTTTTTAAAGGAGATTCTCAACTTTCCACCAATATAAATTATGCTTTACTTTGAATTTAATAAATAATTATTATTCATTTTCTATTTGAATTACGACTAAAGTCCTAATTGAAAAACATTTATAGCTTTCAAACGGTATCACATTTTTTGAATCTGAAACATGCGTCACATTCTACGCTTCGCATACTATAGGATTAAAAAAAGAAAAAATTAATATCATGAAGTTTTGACCAAGTTAAGGTCATCAGACATACGAGTTTTTATATTTTTTAAAAGTTGTAATAAAAAAATCATAATTAATTATTTACATGGAAAAAAATTACAAAAAATATGCATCACATCGAGACATGAGTCCTCTACTGATATCTAGAATCTTATAAAAAAATATTATCATTTTATTGTGGTTAGGGTGGTCAGAAATACACCTACTTATTTTTTCATTGAAATTTATGTACTACTGCATTGAAATTTCAAAATTTCACCAAATAGATTTTTTATTTTTTAAAATATACCTAGTAGTTTAGAAACTAAATTCAATTTGCTACAAATTCTATTGTTACATATTTTTGAAATAATATAGATAAATTATTCAAATTTTTACATCAAGTTGCCCAACCCTTATTTTTCTGATTTTTTGCCACTTAAGGGCCTATTTTTTCCATGATGATCCTGCACATACCTTGAACCTATTATCTACCTTGTGAAGACTACTTTTTAAAATCATATCAAAAGTTTAAGGTGAAGCACATAGCAGAATTATCCCTTAGAAACATGCCTCAACCTGTGATTGAGCCACCTATCTTTGATGAACTAATGATTGAACCAAAAGCCCTTCCAAAAATTCAAAAGGAACCTATGAAAAATCCTCCTACCATTTCCTATAAGAGACCATGAGATAACCAAAACAATTCCGTTGTGCCTCCTAAAATTAAACAAGTTTACAAAGCTAAAGAGAAAGTGGCTAAACAACCTCTTGTGGTTCCTTTCATTCCTCCCTTAAGGGAAGAGAAGAATCCTATAGTTGAAAACCACTACTACAAAAACGAAAATTGATAATAGATTGAAGCAAAACCGAAATGCTAGAGAGCATAGGCATAGAGTTCATGCTATTGCTTGTATGTTACAAGGTAAAGATGAAAAGAACAACATAGAAAAAAAATAAGAACTTACTCATGAGAGCCAATTATTTCTCATTTTATGCCACATTTCAGCCTTTTTCATATTCCTTCATAACCATTCCCACATTCCATTTTCATCTCATTTTACTATTTTACGTTGCTTATGATTTAATATATAAGTGATATTTAATATAGATTTTGGATAAAAATATTGAAAATAATTATTGGTTGTCTTTACTAATAAATGTTGTTATTTCAAGCTTGGAAGACAGAGCATGCAACATTCAAAGGTGGCAACGGTTTAGTTTCATATGATGACTACATGAATCACTTCATTTCCTTTTGTGGACTACCATTTATGCCACTCTATCTCTATGTCACATCACTTTTGTCCTTTCATTTTATGCAGCTAGAGAAATTATTTATTTATGACCAACTGCTTTGTCTCTTTCTAGTGCTCATTATTCATCACCAGTTACTCAGCATTCAAATACTCCACATGGATGAGGAAAAACCCATAACAAGTAGGTGGTCGCATAGTTGTTGGAGGAGAAAACTGAAATCTTAAATATTTATTAGCTTTTTTTGATATTACAATTCCACGTTCTACAACAATTGATGGTTTTTTCACATGGGAGAACAATATGGAGGATGTTCTTTCTTGAGCAAACCAAAAATATTAGTTTATGGAAGATGAAACAATTGTTAGCTGCGTGGAAAAAAAAAAATCTCTTGTTCTTTGTTCATTGTTACAACAAACCCATTTTTCATTTATAGCTAATAGACAAGGTTGTATTTATTATTATATATTTTGTTGGCTACATGCCAGAACAAATAATGTATTCTTGTATGCAATTGTTAAAGGATGTGTATATATAAGCAATATAACACAGACTTGGGGAGAGGGATGTAAGAAACCAATATTATTTTGCAATAAAATATTACCAGAGCTGATTTCAGAAATTATGTAAGTTTTTCATCTTCAATGCTGGGAGGAAGGGTGCCCCCTCTACAACTTCCAATAGAGTGTAAATACTTTATTCTTTTGCAAGGTGTGTGTGATTATTCGGTTAAGCATTATTATGGATTGATATTTCTGCTGCTATAATTCTATAGTTGATATGTGTGTAAGTTAACTATTAGTTTAGATTGAACTAGATGTTATAATTTTTTGGTAAATTAAGTATGTCATTGATTTGAGTTTTATTCCTTCACTTTGGATTCTATGAATTTGGTAATCTATGTTAAGTATCTATTTTAGAGTTTGTTGTTTGTGTAGATCCTGTCACCAGGAAGTGATAGTTTATGTCATCGAAGTTATTTCAACTTTCAATAGGTTTCTTTTTCATAGGGTGCATTCATAACCACTCATCTCACAACTCTTATCCCTTGTTTAGATTGCCACGATACCTTTCATCAGTTTACTATCCATGGATTGGCACTTAGATCAAGCTGAAATATTTCTTATATTTTACCCTGGTTTTGACCTATCACTCGCCTGAAGCAATAGATGATGATTCTATATCCTCACTATAGCATAAAAAATAATCTTCCAAATAAATTATCATTCGACCTCTTGTTTCATCATGAAATAGCGAAAACGTGAGTGCGTTATAGTAAAATGTGCTCTCACTATGGCTTGGTAGTTATCGAGCTTAGGCTTGATCATTACCAATCCAAAACGTGAGTGTGTTATAATGTGAGCGCATTATAACATGCTTACATTATGCTTTAAATTTCAAAAAACACATGTTATTTTGAATTAAAAAGAGCATTGCCAAAACACGAGCATGTTATAACACACTCGCTTTTTGTGAATGCATTGACAAAACATGAGTGCATTAAAATGCGCTCATATTTTGGTCTACATTGAATTTGTGTTTCTTCTCTTTTATTTCATCTTTCTTCTTGTTATCTTTGAGGGAAACTATATACATGAAATATAACTTAAAGTATAAGAAGGTAAATGTCCATATGTAAATGTCAACAAAAGTATAAGTTGACATTTACATATGGACATTTACCTTCTTATACTTTAAGTTATATTTAATGTATATAGTTTCAAAATGTTTGAGAGTGGTTTCATATCTCGAAGAGTTATAATTCAAATTCTAGTTTTTGGAAGATCTTACAATTTTTTAGACAACCAATTTTTTGTAATCAACAAGTTTTGTCATCTTTCTCTCTCTCTCTCTCTCTCTCTCTATCTCACTCATTGTTTATCCCTTATACTCTAGACCTCTTTCTCACACTCTCTCCTTCACTCTATACTTCTATCTATCTCACATCTCTCTCTCCCTCCCTCCATCCCTCCCTCCTTTCCTCCTTCCCTCCTTGCCTCTCTAATTTTCTCTATCTCCCCTCTCTCTCTCTTCCTTCCTCCCACCCACCATCCCTCTCTACTTCACTCTATCTAACCTATCCCTATCTACCTCTCTCTCTCCCTCCCTACTCTCTCTCTCTCTCTCAATATATCCACCTTTCTCCTTCCCTCTCTCTCTCTCTTCCTTCATCCCACCCACCTTCCCCTTCTAATTCTCTCTATCTAGCCTATAAATCTCTACCTATCTCTCACCCTACCTCCTCTCTCTCTCTCAATCTCTCCACCTTCCTCTTTCCCCCATCTATCTATATCTCATTCTCTCTATCACACTTCTCTCTCCCTCTTTTACTCCTTCCCTCTCTACTTCTCTCTATCTCTGTCCCTCCCTCCTCTCTCTATCTCACCTCTCTCTCCCTCCCTACCTCTTCCTCTATCTCTCTACTTCTTCATCCCTCCTCCCCAATATTTATCTCTCTTTCCTTATATAATCCTCTATATTTCTCTCTCCATATCTACCTCTCCCTCCCTCCCTCTCTCCCTCTCTCAATCTCCTAACCTTCCTCCTTCCCTTTGTGTTTCTCTCTCCCTCCCCCATCTTTATGTCTCACTCTCTCCTTCCCTCTCTACTCTCTATCTCACCATTCTCTCTCCCCCTCTACCTCTATCCATCTCTCTACTTCTCATTTTTTGTCCCTCATTCCCTATATACTTCTCCATCTCTCTCCATCTCTCCCTCCATCCTTACCTCTCTCTCCCTCTCTCTCAATCTCCACACCTTCCTTCTCTCTCTCCTTCCCTCTATACTTCTCTCTATATCACCACTATCTCTCACTCCCTCCCTCCTCTATCTCTCTATATATATCACCTCTCTCTCTCTATTTCTCTATCTCTCTACTTCTCTCTATCTAACCTATCCCTCTTTGCCTCACTCTCTCTCCCTCCCTCCTCTCTCTCAATCTCTCCACCCTCCTCCTTCTCACTTCTCTCCCTCTCTCATTTTCTTTATCTCACTTCCCTCCCTCCTCTCTCTCTATATCCCCACTCTCTCCCTCCCTACCCCTCCCTCTCTCTAGATATACCTAGATACTCATCCCTCCCTCCTCCTTCTCTACCTCTCCTTTCCTATTTACACTTATCTCTATCTCTTTCTATCAATGTAGTGCCTCTCATGTTACTGTTACTCTTATGATGCTTTTCTGTGTATAGTTGATACTGTTTATGTTTGATGCATACTCAAGACTATGATGGTGATTGTTTCACTTGTTTGACTTGTGTGTTTTGATTGAATGCTCATGGTATTGTTTTATGATGTTGATGATATAATGATGCATGGTGTTTGTCTTTATCTGGTTATGCGGTATTTTGTGGTTACGTAAATTGATTAATGCCCGCTTCATGATAGTTATGATGATGTGTTACTATTTGGAGTCGGGTGAGAGGGATGGTGTTGCATGACTCATCCGTGAGTGCCTTGCTACAATTCAATTCTCTCTCACAATGTGTTGACATTGAATATATATATGTTGTTTCGACACTTGGTTTTATGTAGGATTGTAGGTACCTAGGCCTCGACTCCACCTGCACTATCAGGATAGGGTGAGCCTCATAAATCCCAATGGGTATGAAGTTGAAAGTGGAGTTGACAAGAAAGTCCTACAGCCTAGTTTGTCATCCCGTCGTTGTTTGACAATGTTGTCCATCAGTATTCTGTTTTGTTATGGTATCATTTTGTTTCATGTCATTTGTTTTAAGTGTTAATTTCAATGTGTTAATTATTTGATTTTGATGTGTTATTGTTATTGTTAATTAGTTAATTTAATTTAATGATGATTATTATTATTGTTGAAATTAATTTAATTAAGCATTAAATTTATTTATTAAAGTGATCTGAAAAAACGTCAACGATTTAATCAAATGCTAAATTAGTTTGTAAATTTTAAATGAATAATATTGTTGATATCAAATATTTTTAATTATAAATAGAATTTAATATTTTTAATTGCAACATTATTAAATTTTAAATTAGCAATTAAACAATATTGTTTATTTAATTGTTTATTCAAAAATAAATATTTTGTTAATTACTATATTTGAAAATGGTAAATATATATATATATATATATATAAATAATTTTCATGATTGAAATGGTTGATTTAATTTAAATAATGTGATATTATGTTAATTCGATAAAATATTAAAAAATAGGTGAAATTAACTACAATAATTGAAAATTATTAAATTTAAAGCATAGTGGAGTTAGGTTTATGATTATTCTAAACACAAATATTTTACTCTAGGTGGAAACATAGGTGAAAAGAAAATTGTCGGGTGTTGAAAAATGAATTTTGTGTACTGGCCATCAGTCCCTTAATTTCTTGAAAGATGAAAGAACAATTCCTTATTTTTATTTTCGTGAATTTGGATGATATCATTCATTCAGAATTTTTACCAATATATATATCATTTAGAGAAGGAAATAAAGATTTGGAACTCAGAAAAATACACCTTGGTAAAAAGTGAAAAGAAAATCACAGTTGGAGAAAGATGGAATGGTGCTCACCAATTCCGTTACCAAAAAAAGACCTTCAAATTGGTGATTTATCTTAAATTCACATTTTTCCATAGATTTCCATAAAAATATCTTGTTTAAACAGTCAAATGGTTTTATGTGCATTTTGATGGTTTCATTAATATCATTTGGCTTATGCATATGTTAAAGTCTACCTACCTTCATTACCTTTGACTCCTTGATCCTATGGTTGGAATTCGAGACCAAATTATTAGTTTTGATGCCTGCTCATTTAATTGTTTTGACTATAAGGGTCGAACTCATGTCTGAAAATTGATTTCTAAACTTAGTGATTTGTATTCTTAAACTCTCCTCTTTCTTTTGGAATGCTCTCTCTTATGTTGGAGGTTCGATTCACATAGTTTTAATGTATTTCTTTTCTTTAACAACCTTCTTGATTTAATTTTCCCTGTTCATAAGTCTTATTTAGGGCGTTGTTTACTGTGGGTTGTATTTTGGAGTTTATACTTTGGCTTTGTATGCTTTCAAATTTATTTTAGCTGCCTTATGTACATTGAGAAGATTGATTCTTTGGAAGGATTGGAGTTCCAGCTGCTATATGTAATTTTAACCATGTGTTGCATTTGTTTGTGATCGGCTGTGCTAAAGTGGGTAGGGTGAACCATAGGATAACTTTTTCCTATTTTTGTTTGTGAATCATTGATGTCCACATTCAGCCACTTGCCAGGGGCCTTGATTTGTAGTTTTATTTATTTTTATTTTAAAGACTATGTACATATATATGTGTGACCGTGTATATCTATAGGTTGGATATCTAATTTTGATTATGATATGCTAACTATTGTATAACAGTAGAGAAGATTAAATTAAATATTTAGATATATCGAATATAGATGTATTTATGGTTAAACAATTTATGTTGTTGGTGTCTGTAAAAACCTGTAAACTGTCTATTATAATAGCATTCAGTTACAAAACTATATATGTAAATGTGAAAATAATTTTAATTTATTATAGATACATATATATTTATCATGTCATCTGATTAGTGGAAATCAATGGTTCTTGTTTAGTTAAGAAATGGTATTCAAAATAAGATCAATAATTATATTTAACAAAAATATCATTTTTATTTAAAGGAGAAGTATATTTCTTTATTTCGATATTGTTTTTTTTATATATCTAAGAATATTGATTCAAACCCATGCCTAAAGATTATTTATTGATCGAATAATCCATTACATCTTGTAGAGGATATATGTGGATACAGGAGGGGTTAGATAATTATGTTTATTATTAAAGGTTGTAGTGGTATGTATAGACTATGAGAAGTATTGATTTGGGATTCTCAGTTTAAATAGATTTATAAAATCATATTTTTGTTTTACGCTGATAATATTGTGTGGGATTATATATATATATATCCGGATAATTAATGCAAAGATAGTTATATTTGATAATTTAAAAAAAAAAGAGGGGCAATTATTAGAATAAATTTGAGGTCACGGTTAATCAAATAGGACATTTCATTGCAAGTTATTGTATTGCTTGTCAATTCTATTATGAATAATCTTTACTAATATTTATAAAGGATTGGTAGATAGGTTAAACAAGTGGTTGAGGATTTTTTATATATTTCAATTACTTTTAATATATTTATTTAAGATAACTATACCAGTTTACATTGAGATGTCACTTTTCACTATTCACATGATAATGTAAAAATTCTAAACTATATGAAACAAAGAAATTATTGAAATTGTTCCTCAAAACTTAATTTATTATAGTGATTAATTAATAAGAGGAACGAGTAGTTGGACAATTATTGTCAAAATAAATATATAGATTGTCTTAGGTGAAAGAAGCATGTAATTAATTTGTTTAGTTAACCGATGGTTAGGGAGTAGTAAATATTGACTGAGGATAGTTCATTTAATTCAAATAATTCCAATTAAAGGTAATTGATTTAGATTTTCCTCTCTCTATCTAATAGTTGGTGAATACCGGTTATTTTATGATTTCAGTAAATTGCTATGAGAATTTAATTATTTAAGAATATTGTGATCAAAGTTCTTTTCTGATTTTTGTGGTAGGAAATTAAATTATTATTGTGTTAATAGCGTTGTGAGAATATTTGTCTCTATATTTTATTTAATTGTTTTAAATAATTTTCCCATAAGTGAAAAGTTAAGATGTAAAGAAAGTTTTTAAATGCAGGTTTATGGATATTACTTTGATTGGATTACTAAAAGTATATTTAAATTTGTGATATATATAGTTTCTTAGATCACTTTAAATGATTTTATAATGATGTCAAAATATATTGTAAATGGATTGGTTGGAATATGTGTTCCTTAATTATTTTATATAATTTCATAATTAGGGTATAAATTAAATACAAACTGATTGTTTTGAAAAATGCCTTGAAATAGATAATTTCTTTAGTTATTTTAAATTACTTCTTAAGAAACAAATGGATAAAAAGGTATTTGATTGTTTTTTTTTTTTAGGGCTTATTTATTAAATGTATTTATGTTGTTAAGGTGGATCTTTGATGGTTTCTTTTGTATCTTCCTCTTGAATTGTTTCATTTTGAAGAGTTTTGATTTATTGAATTCATGATGAAATCTATCTGGGAACCCATGTCACTTTGTTTTACTCTGAGTTGTGAAGTTCTTGCGCAGACGGTTTTGAGTCTTCCAAAGGCTAGGGGAAAACTTGTTTGTTTGAATACTCAGTTGTTTAGTGCATTTATGTGGTGGGTGGTACATCCTTTGTTCTTGTTTCAGTGATATGGAATTGGTTTGCGAGTTGGTTCTAGCCTCACATGTTTTGTGTTATGTACACCTTGATTTTTATGTGAGATGAGGTACACCCCTTGCATGTTTGTGATTTGGGTACCTGTAGGGAATGGCTCTTCATGGGGCTGATCTACAAAGGGGCTGTCAGGGTAACCCATGGAAGAGTTTCATAAACAAGTGATAATGTAATTAATGAACTAGCCGGTTTGGGTAGTTAAACAATATACAAGATTAATTATGTGCCTCACCCATACCATTAGTACTTTTGCAAGCTAAGGATGGGATGAGAAGACCTGGTTGGTAAGATCACTGCCTTGTCCTCACGAGAGGTAAGTGGTTCCGCATGAGTCACCCTATGGAGCGACACCTTGAGATAGGAAGTCAAGATAACCATAGATGGAGGCGGCACCTTGTGATAGGTTGTGTGGATAATTTGGATGTAAGGCCATGCGATGAAACTCTCCTACAATACCCATTTATTATCCCTTGTTTGGTTCCCTGTGGGAGTGTTGTTTTTATTTGTTTGATTTTGTTTATGTTGGTGCTATGTAGCCTTGTCTTCTTGACCTTTTTTTGGATGTGGGTCCTTTCTTGTCATCTCCTAGCATGGGGGGGTGGACCTTCGGGTCCATGTGGTCAGGTGGAATGTGCTATGCAACCCTTTGGGTTCCCAGGTTGTGTTCGTGATGCGAAAGAAGATGTAGTATTCTAGAGCTTCACTTGGTTGAAGATGGTTCCATGCTTTGCACACTATTCCTCCTTGATGTATTATTCTTTTCCTTGATGTACTCTTCCCATTGATATAAGGGAAGCATTATCTAATGTACTATTGTATCCATGATGTGCTATATCTATTGAAATATGGTCCAAAATTTGTAATATTCAACTATGAATTGAAATGTAATAAATTATTTATATCTTTTCATCTCTTTTGATCATGGATGGTTGAATGATATTTTCATATAATCTTGGATTTCATTCGCTATCATTTTCTTAAGAGTCTAGGTTTCATAATGAGTCCTGTGTACCCTAGAGGACGTAGATGATTTTGTAAATGCATAATTTCTTTTCATGTAATGTATGTAGATACTTATCTTATGCAATGTTTCACTTTCAAAAAAAGTAAATCAGTAATTTATTAGTTGTTGTTGTCCTTTGGGGTTCACACGGTAGGGTGTTACATCTTTGGTATTAGAGCCAAGGTTTAGAACTTTGGGTACTCTAGGTTAATTGTGCCCATTAGGTTAACCTTTGCGCTTAGCTCTTGATCTCACATGTTCCCCTCTAATGTCGTGTGGGAACATGCCTCAGGGTAGAGGTCATGGTTGTGGAAGAGGTTGAGGTGGTGGTCGTGGATCCAACCACCAAATTTTGTCTTCTCTGAGCTCCAATGATTCAGAAAGTGAGGAACCTTAGAGTTCCCAAAACAATCTAGGAGGTGGAGAACATAACCTAGAGCAACCGATTCAGGAAGGAGGGCAGTTGCAACATCTCCTTGAGGAGATTCTTGGTCGTTTAGGCCCTAGGCTGGAGGAGGAGCAATGTATAAAGAGAGAAAGAGATAGGTCTCTGAGGTAGAAGGAATTGTCAGTAGAGTAGGATGCAGTAGTGGTGGATCACATGAGTGACCTGTTGAGAGCTCATCCTCCCACTTTTGATGGTTCTGGTGGAGGACTGGAGGCAGAAACATGGTTGATCAATCAAGACAAGTGCTTTGCTATGTGTTCCCTTATGGTAGAAATACTAAGGCTAGGTGTGCCATCATGCACCTTAGAGGCTTTGCATCCACTTGGTGGCACCTGGAAGAACAAAAACTACACCTAGACATTAGTGTTATGACTTGAGAACTTTTTATGGAGAGATTTAGGGCTCATTTTCTTTCTGATCACTAGAGACAGTGTCAGGTAGATGAATTCTATGAGTTGAGGAAAATGGAAATGTTTGTTGAGTAGTACGAGTGATGATTCTATGAGTTGAAATAGTATGCACGAATTGGTAATGATGATGCAATGCTAGTACAACATTTTGTCATGGGCTTAAATGCCCAAATTAGTGGCAGAGTATGAGTCTTCGAGTTGAAGAAAATGGAGGCAGTTGTTGAAAAGGCTCATTTGGTGGAGGAAAACTTGGCCATGACATGGGGAGGTCACACAGTTATGCAGATTAGTAGTGCACCTACTTTTGGTTCTGGTTCTCAAGGTGGGAAGCCTCAAGCTATAGGATCTTCTAGGAGTCATCATGCGCCTTCTAAGGGTGGAAAATAGCAGCAACGAAAATCATAGTCTAAGCACAAAAATTCTCAATCTCAGTAGAGTAGCAGAACTTAGTTCAGAAGAAATCATAGTTGGCATTGAAATTAGCATAACTGTTTTGAGCAGCCTGCACAGAGTTCATAGTCAACACCTAGCTAGGGAATTTTTTAGCAATCTAATGCACCGTCGGGTGGCAAAGGTTTTAGTCAACGTATAGGTTGTTTCTCCTGTGGTCAACATGGACACCTTGCTAGAAAATTTTTGCAGAAGAAGACTACAGTTTTTAGTCAAAGGCCAACTGCTTCTGAGCCGACGATGGGTGATGCGGGGAGATTGCATTGAGTTTTTGCAATAGTTGAAAACCATCAGGCTAACCATCAAGGAACCATGGTTGAGACATTAGGTGTGTTACAAGACACTAGTATTTCTATTCTCTTTGATTCTGGTGCATCAAATTTCGTTTATTTCCCCTTCAACAGTAGAGCATTGTAAACTGGTGGCAGCAAGGCAAGGCATTAAGTGGCAGGTCGAATTGGCCTCTGGGGCAAAGGTAGCAGTTGAATCACTTGTTCAGGGTTGTAGTTTGAAAATTGGGTTGTTGGTAACTACAGTGGATCTTTGAATCCTACCTCTTGGTTCCTATGATGTCGTGTTAGGTATGGATTGTTTGAATGCTCACCAAGCTATTATAGATTGTCACTGCAAGGCTGTGTGATGTGTAGATGATTTGGGAAATGAAGTGGAGATTGTTGGAATATAGAGACCCATCTCATTATAGATGATTTTTGCTATGCAACTGAAGATGTGTTTCCGTTAGGGCTATTAGTTGTTTGTTGTGTCATTCACTGACTTAGATTTGGGAGAGAGTCAAGAGGTGTCATTGGATGACTATCCTATCCTTAAGGACTTTGCAGATGTTTTTTCAAGTGAAATTTTTGGGATGCCATCAAAGCGTGACATCAACTTTAGAATTGATCTTCTACCTAGAGCTAAGCCTATATCTTGGGCTCCATATCAGATGACAACTCAAGAGCTTCAAGAGCTTCGTTTGTAGTTAGAGGAGCTTTTAGAAAAAGGATTCATTCATCCTAGTGTTTCTGCGTGGGGAGCACCAGTTATATTCATGAAGAAGGACGGTACCCTCCATTTGTGCATCAATTATAGGCAGCTAAAAAAGGTGATGGTAAAGAACCAATACCCTTTGTCGATAATTGATGACCTATTTGATCAGATAAAGGGGGCTCATGTATTTTCAAAGATTTATCTTAAGTCAGGATACCATCAATTGTGGATAGCCGAAGCTGATATTTACAAAACAACATTTAACGCTCAGTACAGGCATTATGAATTCACTCTTATGCCATTCTTGTTGACAAATGCACCATCAATCTTCATGAGCCTAATGAATGGAGTCTTTCAACCCTATTTGGATAGATTTTTTCTAGTGTTCTTTGTTGATATCCTAATATACTAAAAAACTATTGAGGAGCACAAGGAACACTTGAGACAAGTGTTGCAATGCTTGAGAGACAATCAGTTATCTACTAATCTATCAAAGTGTGAATTCTATAAGGCTGAAGTGAAATACTTGGGTCACATCATCACTGGTGAAGGTATTTTCGTGGATCCTTCGAAGATCCAAGCCATCATTGATCGGCCTGCACCCACAAATGTTCCTAGGATTCACAGTTTAATGGGTTTAGCAAGCTACTATCGGCAGTTCATGCAGGGATTTTCAAGGATAGCACATCCCATCACTACCCTTCAAAGGAAAGGGAAAAAGTTTGTTTGGTCAGAATAGTGCTAGATAGCTTCCCAAACCCTTAAGGAAAATTTGACTAGTGCATCGATCCTAATAGTTCTCGATCCTACTAGGGACTTTGTGGAATGCATAGATGCTTCCTTGGAAGGCTTAGAAGCCATATTGATGCAAGAAGGTCATGTGATTGCATTTGAGTCTCGTGCATGTGCAAGATCGTCATGGAAAAAATAGGCCCTTAAGTGGCAAAAAAATAAGAAAAATCAGAGTTAGGCAACTTGACGTAAAAATTTGAATAAGTTATCTATATTATTTCAAAAATATGTAAGAATAGAATTTGTAGCAAATTGAATTTAGTTTCTAAACTACTAGGTTTATTTTAAAAATAAAAATCTATTTGGTTAAAAATTGAAATTTCAATACAGTAGTACTTAAATATCAGGGAAAAAATAAGAACTAGGTGTTTGTTTGACCACCCTAACCACAATAAAATGATAATATTTTTTATAATATTTTAGATATAAGTAGAGGACTCATGTCGGATGTGATGCATTTTTTTGTAATTTTCTCCAAGTAAATAATTAATTATGAATTTTTTATTACAACTTTTAAAAAATATAAAACTCGTATGTTTGACCACCTTAACTTGGTCAAAACTTTATGAAATTCATTTTTTCTTTTTTTAATCCTATAGTATGCAAAGTATAGAATTTGATGCATGTTTTGGATTCCAAAGCTGTGATACCGTTTGAAAGCTATAGATGCTTTTCAATTAGCCTATCAATTAGGACTTTAGTCATAATTCAAATAGAAAATGAATAATAATTATTTATTAAATTCAAAGTAAAGCATAATTTATATTGGTGGAAAGCTGAGAATCTCCTTTAAAAACCCTTTTCATTTCATCAATTTTTGGTTAAAAAAAAGTCGTCAGCCACATACCCTAGAAATACCCATCATATTGCCACTTTTTGGCCCATCATGATCCTGCACATACCCTCCCACAAGCTCAAGGATCATGAGCTGAATTACCCTACACACAATTTGGAGTTAGCCAAAGTTGTTCATGCCCTTGTGAGATGGAGAAACTTTTTATTGGGGCATCGGTTCGAGCTACATAGCGATCATCATAGCTTAAACTTTATCTTTACACAGTCGAACTTGAATTCCAGGTAGAGGAGATGGATGTGTTGGAAAAACAAGGACTGAGATGGGGGTGAATTAGTTGTCAAAAAATATTTAAATTTTTTAGACTTTACTTAACTCAATCTTAGATCTAATGAATGAATAATAAACCATGAACAATCAACACATCAAAAGCACAAAGAACACCAAGATTTTTATGTGGAAACCCTATTAGGGGAAAAACCATGGTAGATGTTAGTCCACAATATTATACCCTGTTAAAAGTATAAAGAAAAATAATGGGAATAAAAATGCATTCAAGCACACTGCCTAGATCTCACTACTCAAATAGAAAAGGGCTCGAGTATGTGTAGGATCATCATGGAAAAAATAGGCCCTTAAGTGGCAAAAAAATTCAGAAAAATCAGAGTTAGGAAACTTGACCTAAAAATTTGAATAAGTTATCTATATTATTTCAAAAATATGTAAGAATAGAATTTGTAGAAAATTGAATGTAGTTTCTAAACTACTAGGTTTATTTTTTTTTTAAAAATCTATTTGGTGAAAATTTGAAATTTCAATGCAGTAGTACTTAAATTTCAAGGAAAAAATAAGAAGTAGGTGTCTATCTGACCACCATAACCACAATAAAATGATAATATTTTTTTATAATATTCTATATATAAGTAGATGACTCATGTTCGGATGTGATGCATATTTTTTGTAATTTTTTTCCAAGTAAATAATTAATTATGAATTTTTCATTACAATTTTAAAAATAATAAAACTCGTATGTTTGACCACCTTAACTTGGTCAAACTTCATGAAATTCAAGTTTTATTTTTTTAATCCCATAGTATGTGAAGCATAGAATGTGATGCATTTTTGAATTCAAAAAATGTGATACCGTTTGAAAGCTATAGATTTTTTTCAATCAACCTATCAATCAGGACTTTAATCATAATTCAAATAGAAAATTAATAATAATTATTTATTAAATTCAAAGTAAAGGATAATTTGTATTGGTGGAAAGCTGAGAATGTCCTTTAAAAACCCTTTTTGTTTCATCAAATTTGGGTGAAAAAAATTCATTAGCCACATACCCATCATATTGCCACTTTTTGGCCCATCATGATCCTACACATACACGCTCACTACCCAACAATACAAAGCAATTTAGATTAGATCCATAGGGTATGAACTGAGAAAAAAGATTTTGCAAAAGCTTAATTACAATTCCAGTTAAGAACATAAATACGTCTTCACACTTCACTCAAACTTCTTCACACTCTGCTCTGCAATCAAATGATATTCGCACATACACACACAAGAGCATACTGAGCACACTTCAATTTGAAAAAAACAACCACTCTTATATATCCGCACCAATAATTTCATCAACAACTTTTTCGGCTAATATATAAAACATATTTACAATGTCGGCCCCAAATTTACAAATAAATTTTAATGCAAATCAAACACCATTGGATAACATTATGATGCAACCAAAACAATATCCCCAAGCGTGCCAAACATTCAAATTTAAATCTCCAAGGATCCGAAACATGTTACAACCATCATGTCGGCCAAGAACATGAAAACCCAAACATACATCAGAAAAATCTTCGACCATGAGCACACTGATCAACACAGATGTCCAATGAAGACAAAGAATGATCTAGAAGCATCCACAAGAAACAAGAACTAATAGAGAAGCATATGCAACAACCGAGATTACAAGAATCACATAAACTTCAATTAGGAGTACTGATAGAAACCACATAAATACTGTCAGAACACAACTATCCATAGCACCATCAAATCTTCAAGCAGACCTCTGAAACTTTCGGTAGATGAACTAGATACTCTCATAAATAAACCCATAAGTCCACAACAACTAATCTTAAATGTACAAAACAAAACACCTTCCTTACCTACATTGTTCCATTGGGAACCTGCAACTCTTTCTTTAACAATTTTCTCAATATCCTTGACATATATAGCCTTCAATACAATAATGCTAATAGTGTTGACATCAATGAAAACCACATATTAGCAACACAACCACAACATCCAACAATCTCCTCCTTTGGCATTGATGGCAACACATGATGTGAAAAATACCATCAACCCAGGAACACTTTCTCTCCCTTAGGTTATGACTCTTCTTCCTCCACTGCTCTTCTCCCTAGGCTAAGAAAATTTTTCACATTGTTCTTCTCCCCCTTTGACATCAATGACAAAGATAAGAATTGTCTTCCCACATACAAGCTCTGAACCACATAGCTGCACATCTGACTACTCCCCCTGAGTAGCAGCCACAGAAACATCAATCCAGATTAGGAAATATCTATGAAGCACACAAATTGATGCAAGTAAATGCATCTTCTAGTTCATATGAGGAGGGGTAATCACCCCTAGCATCCCTCTAAGATACTCAAAAGTATCCTTCGGTAATGGCTTGGTGAAAATGTCTACAACTTGTTCTTTGGTAGGCACATACTCCAGTCTAACTTAGATCTCTCATTCAATTTTTCCCTCAAGAAGTGAAACTTGATTGATATATGCTTGGTCTTAGAGTGTAGCACCAGATTCTTTAATATGATAATTGCACCTAAGTTTTCACACTATATAACAATAGGTTCATCATATACTACTCTAATATATTTTAGCATTTGTTTCATCCACATCACTTGAGTACATTTATTTGCAGCAATAATATACTCTACCTCATCAGTTGATAGAGAAATGGAATTATTCTTTTTACTCAACCATGACACCAATGTCTTCCCTAGGAAGAAGGTACCACCACTAATACTTTTCATGTCATCTACATCTCCTGCCCAATCTATATCAGTATATGCATTCAAAGTAATATCATCATCCTTAGGGTACCAAAGTCCAAAATCAACAGTTCCTTTCAAATATCTAAATATTCTCTTTACATTAGTCACATGAGATTCCTTTGGATCAACCTGAAATCTAGCAACCATACATACAACATTCATAATGTCTGGTCTGAAAGGGGTTAAATAGAGTAATCCACCAATCATTGACATGTATCTTGTTTGATTTTCCTTAGGAGAATCATCATTCTGTGTTAACTTGCATTCGATTACCATGGGAGTACCAACAAGATTTGTCTAACTGAGCAACTTGCAATCCCAAAAATAACTTCATCTCTCCAATCATACTCATCTCAAATTCACTCTTCATTTCATCAGCAAACTTCACACATAGATTATCATCTCCTCCAAAAATAATGTCATCAACAAAAAAATTGATAATTAACTCTTTATCATGATCCAACTTGAAATATAAGTTGTTGTCAGCAGTACCTTTATTGAATCCAAGTTTTAGTAAATATTTATCCAGTATAGCATACGAGGCTCTGGGGGCTTGCTTGAGTCCATATAGATCTTTCTTCAATTAGAAAACCATGTATTCCTTATCAGTTAGTTGAAATCCATCTGGTTATTCAATATATACTTCTTCTTCTAGCTCACCATTCAGAAAAGTTGACTTCACATCCATTTGATAGACTTTGTAGTTATTATATACAACATAAGCAAGAAATAATCTAACTGTATATGCATAAAATTGGTCATGTCTGGTTAATCCTGGCATTTAATTAAATATTTATTATTTAATTAATTTCTCTAAAGTCCTCTACATATGATTAAATTTAATTAATTTAATTAGATTGTTCATTCAATTTATTCTTCTCTCATGATTAAATAAATACACTTTATTTATTTTAATCAATTATCACTTCTTGAATTTAATTAAGTCTTTTTTATTTAATTAAATTTAAA
The DNA here is from genome assembly GCA_007258455.2 of Sequoia sempervirens. Taxonomy (NCBI): domain Eukaryota; kingdom Viridiplantae; phylum Streptophyta; class Pinopsida; order Cupressales; family Cupressaceae; genus Sequoia; species Sequoia sempervirens. Next base: position 444,438,669 of record VDFB02270651.1, read on the forward strand.
TATTTCTTTTCAAATTCTTCTAATTAATTAAATATTGTATTTAATTAATTCCATTTACATGTCATTTCTTAAAAAGTTTAATTAAATATCTTCCATATCTTTTCAAATCATAATTAAATATTCTATTTAATTATGAAATCCTCCATTATTCTTCAAATCTAGGGTAAATATTCTATTTTACGAAAAATCTCCATGTCACCCATAAATGAATAATTGAATTTAATAATTCATTATTTATCTTCTTCAAAATCTTTCCAAAATCTCACAAAAAAATGATTTTTACAATTCATCTTTATCATCTCATCTTATCTCTTTTTTTGAAAAAGGGAAACAAATATTGCTTTCTGTTTTCTTCTATTTTTCTCTTGAGTCTCATCCATCTTTGACTATTCGATCTGCTAGGAATCTTCATAGCCGTTGATCACATCAGCCAATCCGAATCTTTCGAAAACTCTATATCCCTGTGAATCCAAGCATTGGTTACACCTACAACTTATAACACATACAGATTATAGATTACTTGCATTCTATAATTCTAGCATCTTTAGCATTGTTTTATCATCTTTAGTTTTTATCAATTTCGTAATCTTTCATTTTATCAATCATGTCTAGTATCAACATAATCATATCTTAGTATAGCATTGCATGCATTCATATTTAATCTCATTCTCTAGGAAGACTGTTTGTTGAGCCTAGCCCAAGATCTAAGAGCCAACTGGAATCAACAAAAACACTAGAAATAGAGGACGATAGGACGACATCAAAGACAAAAGAAAGAGTTTGTGTTTATTTTCATTTAAATTTTGTTTTTAATATAATGTTCTATCGGTGTGTTTGATTTATTTGTTTTTGCATATTTATCACACTCTAAAATAGACCACACATTTATAGCGCCCACCGTGGGGCTTTGTGTCATTTTTAACGTCTATTTGCAGGTTTTTTTGACAGGATTTTGCATTCTGGAATTCATATTTTTGGCAAAAATTTCTATTTTAGCGCATCCACGGGTTTTTTCAGTGCTTTTGCAGGTCTTCCGGCGCATCTAGGAACTGTTTCAATGCATTTAAGGAACATAACGATGCTTATAAGGAACAAAATGGCGCATATACTCGGCTCAATTTACTAAAAATTTTGTAAAAATTTTGTTGCATTCTCTTCTAGCGCATTTAAGAGTTCTTTTAGCACATTTAGGACTTTCTGCAATGCTTATAAGATTTGTTTTAGTGCATTTACTTGTTCTTGTGGTGAATATAGGTGATCTTTTAGTGCATGCAGGTTGTAACTAAACAAGGTTCTGAGTCTGATGCCTTCCGCAGATAGAACCTTTTCTGATTTAAAAAGAACCAATCTAGGATAGTCACATCTAGTTTTTCAAAAGAAGCAACCCTAGGGTAGACATGGATTTAAAATGAAGCAATATAGGATAGTCACCACACAATGATTTTTGCAATTAAAATTGAACAAATTGTTTTTGTGAAGCAACATCTTCACATAGATTAGATCATTGTGATTTTGATTTTAAAAAGAACATTGTCTACTGTATTTGTGGCAATAGGTCTATGCTCTCCCCTTAACTGGGTGACCAAAATACCATACTTTCCTTTTACATTCATGCAATTTCAATGCTTTATTACATCCTTTAGAAGGCCTGCTCTTGTGGGAAAAAGTACTCACCCAAGAGGAACGACCTAAGTGGGAACAACTAAAGTCAAGTTTTCCAACCCACTATAATCAAAAGAGAATTCAGGGAAAGTCCACAATTTGACGGTAGTGTGCAAGATAACCATCCCCAAAGCCTTTGTTCTAAAGGTTGGGAGGTCTCCTGAGGGAGTTTATTATTGCCGCACTGAATGGAAACCCTTACTACGAACCTAGTGTAGTATCTCACCATGTCAGTTTCTAAACATCACAATAATCATATTGCATGGGGAGGGAAGAATCTACCACCAAGATACTCACCATATAACTGCCAAGGACCATTTGCTCAGGGGATCCGATATCCACTTCCGTCACTCTAAGTACGTGCCTGGAAAAGACAAAAACACGGGTGCCCCTTCAGGGGTGACACGACTGTGTGAGTCGACGTAGTTTTAAGATGTGGGTTGTTGATTATTATGATGAACTACTTGAGTACTAAGAGTGAGTCTGTCTAAATTGTCTTTTATGTGCCAAACCTGTGAAAAAACTTTTTGAAAAACATTTTTGAGCATACACTTGATGTTTAGTATAGGGCTTAAGAACAACTATTTTCAAAGTGTTTTTTGTGTTTTCAATCATAGTAATTCAGATATAAGATCATCCAAAATGAACATGTCAAATTTTAGCTGAAACTGCTCACAAACTATTCAAAAAATTGCTTTGGAAAACTGTTTTAGTGCATATGAGGTCTTTTCTAGCGCATTCATTGGTTAGTCCAGCGCTTTTAGAGTCTGTTTTAGCACATACGCTGGATATTCTAAAAACAGTTTTTCGGTCACTGTCACAACATCTTTTTTGTAGCGCATATAGGACACAAAATAGCACATTTGAGACATATTGTAGCCCATTTGACTATTTCTTTGGTGCATATACCTATTTTTGCAGCGCATACAGGGGACAGAGTAGTGCGTCTGTCACTTTTCCCAAATCATTTTATTTTACGGATCTAAGTTTATAGCATCCTCGGTCCTATAGCATATCGATATTTCTCTCATGCTTAGGGAGTGGAAATCTACCAAATTTGTCAAGAAGTCAATTTCCAATAGAATCAAGAAACCCAAGAGACCTCTAGGTTACAAGAAAACCTTACAACGAAGGAAGTTTTTATACAAGAGTCGAAATGTCTTGCTCCATTACCACAAATCTCTCCATAGGTACCAAGATTTTGTTAGGGGATTTACTGACGAATATGCTGTAGACCCTTTAGATTCACGAGCTTATTTTTAGGGACGAGCTCTATCACAACGACACAATCACAATCAACCTCTTGAGTTAAATTATATGCCAGAACCTTCTATTGAATATCCAACACATCCCAGTCAAATCCTTCATTGAATTAGGCTATACTTATCATTCTTCAAAAACAAGGATCAAAATCTTGAAAAGTGCACCTTTCAAACAAATTTTTGATTATTTGATTCAACTTCCCCAACAAGATTCTGATATCCTTTATCATTGGAAGCCACAATCAAGAATTAGGAACATCTTTTGATCATAATAATTTCATCTTATCTTATCAAAATATTATCATTTTTGCATTTATCAAATTGTGATCTAAGTCTAGAAGAACGTTTCAAAATCGTATGCCTATTTTTACAAGATCTCAATATAATAAGCTAAAAAAGGATATTCAACAAGAAGATCATACCCGAAGAACTCAAGAAGAGGGTGAGACTAGTAATACCCTTTATAGTGTGAGTCATAATCCCCTTTTTAACAATAACATCCAAGTGAAAGAGAAAAAAATTCATTCCCTTTCAACAAGGATGGGAAAAAAACTCCTGTAGATAGTGATGATGAATGGGATGAAGAACATCTTAGAGAGGCTGAGCAAGATCCCAAATTTCACAAAGCCTTAGAAAAAATTTTGGAGTGCAATAAAGTAAAATATTTCTTGTATCTAGCTGACAAAGGAGCTAAATTTCCCTATGATTTTGATACTAAGAACATAAAGAGTAATCCTGATGAAACACCCTTGTTTGATCTTAATGCGTTGACTCAACAAGTTAAAGCACTACAAGGATAAATTAAAGATCTACAAGGGGAAGCCACAACAAATACATGTGCTCTTGATGACATATGTCCTTATCCTTTTGACCAACGTCTCAACATGATCCCATTTCCCAAACATTGTGAAATCCCAAAGTTCGATCATTACAATGGGAAATCGGATCCAATCGATCATATTAGGGACTTTTGAAATATGACTTTAGAGTTTTCTCATGAGGACACATACTTGATGCATTTGTTTCCTAAAAGTCTTGGAGGCCAATCTATGGAATGGCTATCAAAAATCACACCCCCCGTCAAGACATTTGAGGAATTGATTAATGAGTTCATATCACAATATTCCTACAACATACAATATCAAATAACCATGATTGATCTCTGCAAGGCTAAACAGAAACCTAGTGAACCATTCATTACATTTCTTTAGAGATGGAGAAGATTGTTCGCTAGATATCCACACCACGTTCTTGAAAAGGAAAAGATCACCACTTTCATAAACAACTTAGATCAAGAGATGAGCTATCATCTTAATCTTCATTGTCCTCCCTCTTTTCAAAAATTGATTGAAAATGCCATCACCATTGAAAGTGCCTTGGTCTAGAGAGGGATAATAAAACTTGACAAGGACAATCCTAGCTCTTCAAATCATCACAACAATAAATCTAAGTTTTGGAATCGCAAGAAAAACATGGTTAATGATGGCATTGTAGATGCAAATCATGTCTCGACTAAGCCATTTGTTCTTAGTGCTCCAAATTCTCCTCACAACAATAACTATAACAATGTCAACTCGATCACAAATCAAGGAAACAATCCTCCTCCTCCGAGGAATAATGTGAGTCAAACTCTTACTCCCAACCAAGGGAATGCTAACAATCAAGGTTACCATGGAAACAATAACAACAATGTCTTAGGAAGTGCCTCGAACACAAATCCACAACAATCTTCATTCTTCTCTAGCAGAAGAAATTTTACTCCATTGGGTCAATCTCTAGAATCTGCCCTTAAAGAGTTGATGGCAAAGAACGTTATCACGCTACCACTTCAACAAAATTTTGAACCCAGTGTGAAGCCTCCATCATGGAATGACACATACTATTGCAAGTATCATCGGTGCAAGGGCCATCGCATGAATAATTGTCAAGCCTTGAAAAATGTGATCCAAGATTTGATAGAAATTGGCACCATCAAAGTAGGACACCAACAATCAAACCAAGACCGCCAAGCATTTCACAACCCTTTTCCCAATTATCAAAAGGGTGAGTCTTAGGGAAAAAGTGTGAATCATATCAATGATCATATAATCAATCATATCTACACTGATGATGAATGGGTCAACATTGTTAAAGTTAAAGAAAAGATGGAATATAGAGAAGTCAACACAACAACAAGAGCACAAGCTAAAACTGTCTTAAAGGGCGCTTCTTCAAAAATCAATATGCCCCTACCTCAACATCAATATGACTTAGTCAATCAACTTGGAAAAACTTCTGCTCAGATTTCTATCTTAGAACTCCTGAAGATTTCCCTAGCACACAAGGAAATTCTAGAAAAGGCCCTTGTTGAAGCAACTGTATCCACTGATCTGGATGTAGACTGATTTCAAGCCATGGTAGGACACTTGTCCTTACCCACATGCCTTTCATTCTCTGAAAAAGATGATGTCTCCATGACACATCCCCATAATTCATCGCTATACCTAGAAGTCATGATCCACAAGTTTCGTGTCAGACGCGTCCTAATAGATGGAGGTGTTGGTTTGAATATATGTACTATGAAGTTAGTTCAGGCTTTAGGTTTTTTTGAGGACTCCATTGATCCCAGAAGAAAGATTACTATTAAAGCCTACGATGATGAGGAAACAACATCCAAAGGTTTAATCATGCTACCAGTAAGAGTGGGACATGTTATCAAAAATACTTTATGTCAAGTGTTAGATCGTGATCTTGCATATAACATCTTGTTGGGTTGTCCTTGGATCCACGAAATGTAAGTTGCCCATCTACATATCATCAATGTCTTAAGTTTCCTTATGACAGCCAAGAGATCACAATACTAGCTAACAATTCAAACAGTCGAACTTGTGCCAACATCAAAGCTATTCAAGATACTTTGGTTCCCATCAATCGAGAAGCTCCTGCTAATACTTCTCTCAAAGTTGATACGCAAATCAGTCAGTTAACCAAAAGCTTTGACAAGCAACTACGGTTCAAGGACAATGCAGTAGGGGAGTACTCCATTAGGGGAAATTTACATAAAAATGGGCCTCCTAAGGATGACATCATTAGCTTTTTAAGTTATCAAAAATCAACTAAAATATGACATCATCCAAAATAAAAATAAAAATATTTATTTTATAAAATAAAACTTTCTAATATCTTATGAATTAACTCATAATGGTTACTTTAACTCTAGATATCCTATTCTATCTCATTCATCTTTCTAAATATAAAATATTCTTTTTGTTTTTCATAATTATATTTTAAGTTCTATTAAGTTCTATTATAGAAATTTTTATATTTTCAAAAAAATATTTTTATTCTTTAAGAAAAAAATATAAAAAACATTTAAAAAAACAGTGAAAAATCATAAAAATCATTTATGAAGTGCTGCAAAAATTAAAAAAATCTTTAATTATTTTTAATAATTTCAAATATTCTAATATCAAAATTTTATTATTTTAAATTTTTCGGTGGCCTTTTATAAAGGTGCGCTCACTTTATGTGATGCACTCCTCCTTTTAACGGGGAGCACTCACATTTAGTGGCCCCCCTTATTATTTTAATTTTTTTAAAAATATATTTTAAACTTTTAAATATATATATTTTAAAATATATTTTAAACTTTTAAATATATTTTTATTTATTTTTGAAAGAAAACCGTTTAAAAGATTACTTTTTTGCAAATTTTAATTATTTTTTAATTTGCCACTTTTTAAATAATTTTAAAAAACAAATAATCAAGAAAAGAAAGTGAACTTGACTTTTTTAATAAATTATAATAGAAATATAAGTTACCAAACTTGAGTTTAAGAGTTTTTAAATAAAAAATAAATAATGAAGAAAGTGAACTTGTGTTTTTTAATAAATTATAATAGAAATATATATGTTACCACTTTTAAAAAATCATGGACTTTAGTTTTTTAAGGAATTATAATAGAAATGTGTTTCCCCACTTAACTCATGTAGTTAAGTAATTTATATATTTTATATCTAAATAATTTGTATTATATGAGATAATTTTTTCTTTTTTAGAGTTCCTTAGGAGGCCCATTTTTTATCTAAATTTCCCCTAATGTCTCAGCATTGCGAATCTACCTATATCACCTCAGTCACATGGACAACCCTCTATTGCACAACAACAGATATCCATAGCATCCACATCAACGCAACCACCAACAGAGCCAAATACAAAGTTTAATTGATGATTTATCAAAGAACAATTCCCTACGGAAGATTATGAGGATAGAGAAGTTTTAAGTTGGATCTATAAAGATGAAGATGAAATAGTTCTTAATATCAAATTACCAACTAATCAATATGGAAAAGGATATTCAATCATGCAAAAGATGGGCTATGATGGTAATGGTCCTATCGGAATGAGAAAAGGAGTAGTTGAGCCTATTCACCTTCTAGGACTTGTTGCAAAGGATAAAACAAGACTAGGCTATGATACTACCTCAAAAGAAAAACCACCTAAATAGTTGCATGATACTATTCTCACATTACAAGAAGGGTCTGATACACAGGTAGTCTGTTTGACAATAATTCATAATTTCATGGATAATAATTCTGACACAGATTTTGGTGAATATGAATGGGACACCATCCACAATGATGAGTTATGGAGGGAAAAAAGGGTTGATATGGTACAAAAGTACACCCAAAATCTAATAGAAGGAGAAGGGTCAGGGTCCCAACCGCAAGAATCTGAACTACGAAGTGACTATGGTTCTAGTGATATCGAGTCAGATTTAATCGAACAAGATTATCGTGATATCAGTACCATCATTGATTTGCCTCATACCTCGGATCCTACAGACAACTCTGTTATGACCTTAACCATATCCAATCTCATGCAACCCAATGACCTGCTACCACTGACCCATCCTAATCTCATTGACGGGGATTCATCTGGACCTATCGATCTACCTATGTTCCCAAGCGACGAATCTATCATGAACTTCCTTTCCAAAGATGATACAAATAATTGTTCCACTAGCGATTTTCGGCACAGAGTCTTTAATCAGGAGAGTGTCAAGTCTCCTAGCTACAAAAATAAAAATAAAAAAGAAAGATCTAATGGTGAAAACCAGAATTTGGTAGTGTTAGATCAAACAAAAGATAAAATAAAGAGCGTATTGGATGGTGAAAGCCTTTTTAAGGCACCTGATGATGGGATATTTGACACTCTCTCAGAGCATTATCATGAGCAATCACCTATCTTGATTGAGCCTACAAAAGTAGTTAATCTTGAAACTTTAGCAAAACCAAAGATTCTACAGTTAGCTACATCAATGACAGATAAAGAAGTACCTAAGTTCATGAAATTTCTCATAACAAATCAAGTTAACTTTGCTTGGTCTTATGCAGACATGCTAGGTCTTGATCCTGATCTTATAATGCATCACTTTTCCATCAAACCAGGAGTTAAACCGGTGAAACAAAAACTCAGAAAGATGCATCTCATGTTGCAATATTGGTTAAAGAAGAACTCATAAAACTCCTTGATGTGGGATTTATAAGATCAATCGACTATGCATAATGGATCTCCAACATCATTCCAGTGTCCAAGCCTAACAAAAGTGTTAGAGTGTGCATATATTTTAGAGATCTTAATAAGGCATGTCCTAAGGATGACTTCCCACTTCCAAGCATTGATACTATAGTAGATCTGATAGCTGGCCATTCCATGTATTCACTAATGGATGGTTTTTCTGGTTACAACCAAATCAAGATCACACCTGAAGACCAGGACAAAACAATGTTCACATGTCCATGGGGGACTTACTATTGGAATGTCATGCTTTTCGGTCTAAATAACGCCGGGGCTACTTACTGTAAGAGTTGTTGATGAACTCGAGCACCCAGGATCACCTGCAAAACAAAGATAAACCTTCCACACAAGAGCAGCAAGAGATAAAATGCAGGAATATAGTGCAATAACAAAATGATGTTATTATCACACACTAAATGATACAATATGCCTCAACTCTCCTTTGAATTGATTGAGTTAATATGAACTCATCTTGACTAGATAGGAGGGAGAGGTGAGTGCTAATTATATAGCACAATATGGGCAAATAATTCCAAGAGGGGTAATAACTCCCAAATAACCAAATTAGGTGGGAGTTATGCCTACTTGGAAAATGCCAAATAGGTGGCATAACCTACTCAGAAAGAGACAAATGAGTGGTTTTGTGAGGTGGCATATAAGGCCAAAAGAGGGTGTGAAACTCAACCACCTAAGTGTGAGTGGGAGCAACACATGTAATCGATGGATTACGCCATGTTTCCTCACATAAACCACATCTCCTATAACCTAAGGTATGCTTAATAATGTGTAGGAAAAATATTAAAAAACCTACACTAACACCCCCCCTTAAGCATAGATTAGGTGGGTGAGAAGACACAAAGATGCAAATATGGGTCCCGGCTACTAGGCCATGTTAGGTACCCATGTACAAAATACTCTCTCACAAATGAAGTAAAGGAGAAAACCCAGTGGGACAAAACTCCTCCCCAAAAGAGAGAAAAGAAAACAAGTTTCCTAACATAAGAAGAATCCCATGCAAGGAAGAAGTTCCCTCCAAAATAGAAAGGATAGGAAAGACCATGTAGCCTTCCCCAAAGTAGTCAACTGTGCCAATGGTTGAAGCTTGAATTTGAATGTAGAACATGGTCCATGATCATCGAACAATGTTCCTCCCCTTAGGAAGAAACAAAACCAAAGGTGTATGAAGAATGTCTTCCCATTCCTGAAATGAATATGAGGGAAGAAAGCTCAAAATGTATGAAGTCTCTGAAAACTACTCATCTTTCTCCACGTCGATGCCGAAAGTTGCCACCACCAACTCAGGTGTTATAGGCCACACTGATGAAGATGACAATCCATAACCTAGTAGAGATGTGTGTAGAACAAAATCCAAAGACTCAACTACCTCTTCTGAAAACAAAGACGCCTCCTCCAAATGCTGCTCAAAAGTATCCACACTCATGTCAAACTATGATGAATGATCATGTGGAGAATGAACAAGAGGATCCACATGTTCCTCCATAACAACTGAAGAAGAATCAACTTCATCAAAGAGAAGATGGATGTCATGAATAGTGTCTCCCAAGTTTGAAATATGAGACTCTATGACCAAACCTGCAATGTCTGTCAAGTAGTCATCCCAAGCAACTATATCTGGAAGATGATGTCGATCTTGTTGCACTGAATCACAAGTAGGAATGAAAGTAACACAAGTATCTTCAGAAGCAACAATCGTTAGAGAAGAAGGAATGTAAGGCTCAATAACTGGATCTGATGTGAGAATACCAAGATTCAAATAGCCAAAATTCTCCTCAAAATCAAATGTCACACAAGGAGTGTGATCAATAGCCAAAGGATCAGAACCGTCATCAGGTGCAAAGTCTAAAAAGGTATACAACCGAGATTCATTATCAACTATCCTAGTAGCAATTATCTCTATGCTCTCCAAATCTCTGATGATAACTGAATCAGGTGTGAATTCCACAGTCTTGGCTGCTCCACCATGAGTGATCTGATAGATGGAAAGAAGATTGTTTGTCAAGTGAGGTACACACAAAACATCATTGAAAGTGCCATCCCCAATATCAACAAAACCCTTCCCAATTACACTCATGTAAGTGTTGTTGCCCATCAGAATAGGTGGCATAGCACAAGGCTCAAAAGAAGAGAACATAGACTGTGAAGAAGCCATATGATGAGAAGCTCCAGAATCTAGGAGCCATTTCCCCGATTCATGACTTGTAGAAGCACAAAGAGCTTTACCTTTATTTTTCTTAGACTCAGAAGCAAATTTTGCATGACCTTTATCCTTACTAGATCCTGACTGTTTGGAATGTGAAGAAGAAGAAGTAGACTCAGACATTCTAGAAGGTAGATCAATGTTGTTCTTCTTAAGAAGATGTTTCAGTTCATCAATATCCTTCTTATAACAAGAATGTTCTTCATGTCCAATCCTCTTGCAATATGAACAAGTAGACTTCTCCTTCTTAGATGAGTCCTCCCTTGTAGAGGATTTGTGTTGTGCTTGATCTGTGTGTGGATTTTTCTTAGATTTCTTTTGTTTCTTGTCAGATTGTCCTAACTCTTTCTGTCCCTTAGGCTAACTAGCCAACAAGGCTTGATTCTATGATGGCTTTATGAGACCCATAGAAAGAAGCTTTTGTTGTTCATGAATTAACATCTTAGAAAAGGATGCAAATGAAGGCATAGTGTATGCAGATCCCATAGTCAGTCTATGAGTATGAAAGCTAGAAACAAAAGCTACAAATTCAGGACCAAGTTTATTTAGTGTATTATAGATTAACTGAATGTCCTTTTTATCAATACCACATGCTTTACATTGTGCTCTCAGATCATTGACCTTAGTAATATAATCCTAGATGTTGCCAAAGTTCTTTGGATCAAGGCTCATCAATTCATTTTCAATTTGATAGCCTTTGACTTCATCTGTTGTACCATACAAAGATTTTAACTTTTCCCAAGCATCATGTGAATTTGTACAAGATTCAATCTGAAACATAAGATCAAGGGAAACAAAGCTATGAAGACATCTAAGAGCTTTTGTATGTTCAAGCATCCATTTTATCTTTTCCTTATCATCTTCAAGTTCAGCTACCTTGTTTTCAACATATGGAGTATACCCAAGTTGCATTAAGGCATTCCATGCATGTTGATTCCATGTTGCATAATTATAAGGTGTTAGCAAAGAAACCTTAGAATGATCCATATGTGAAGGAAAAGAAAAGCACAAGTGAACAAATCAAAAAACACACACACACAAAGAGAGACCCCCATTTTTCACTCAATCAAGAATCCCCCCCAACAAAAAATAATTTGGCACTTTATAAATCAGTGCGTTTACAATGCTGGAGTTGTTTTCCAGAGTTTTACAAATGTCTAAAATAGACCCAAATACTGAAAGTACAATCAAATCTCAGAATTAGAACCTCAAAATAGCACCAATGTGTAGTGCTTGAAAAAATATTTACTTTTTAAAAAAGAATCACCTCAATACGAGGTCGTATGTGAAAGCTACATCAATTTGAAGTTAAAAAAATGAGAATTGTCCTTCAGATCTGCTGATAAAACTGATTTTCTGGAAAATCCGGATCATTTGAGAAAACATGGATCACACAACTGCAAAGCCTATGAAATTCTACCCCAAATCAAAAAAAAAATTCTCTGAAAAAAGAGCATGTATGATTGAATTATGGCCCTCCAAAGATTGACTGCAAAATCAAAAATGCAATTGGAGAGGGGGTCTGCAGAAATGTTCTGATTTAGATTCTGAAAAATATGTAACCTGTATGCAGAAACTAGCAACGACCCAGATGGTTTTGTTTTTCTACGAAAAAAACCCAGATGGCGGATTTTCTTTAAAATATATAGAAAATATGGATGTAGTGTAAAAAAAATGTCTTTAGCAACATAAAATGACCCCAACAACCAAAAAACAGCATGAAAAGGTAGAATAACCTACTTAAGACAAGCAAAGGCATGTTGCAACCTGCAATATTGATTAAACACTCACAAATCTCTCAAATTTGAGAAGGGGCTTGCAGATCTGATGCTCTTATACCATGTAAGAGTTGTTGATGAACTCGAGCACCTAGGATCACCTGCAAAACCAAGATAAACCTTCCACACAAGAGCAGAAAGAGATAAAATGTAGGAATATAGTGCAATAACAAAATGATGTTATTATCACACACTAAATGATACAATATGCCTCAACTCTCCTTTGAATTGATTGAGTTAATATGAACTCATCTTGACTAGATAGGAGGGAGAGGTGAGTGCTGATTATATAGCACAATATGGGAAAATAATTCCAAGAGGGGTAATAACTCCCAAATAACCAAATTAGGTGGGAGTTATGCCTACTTGGAAAATGCCAAATAGGTGGCATAACCTACTCAGAAAGAGACAAATGAGTGGCTTTGTGAGGTGGCATATAAGGCCAAAAGAGGGTGTGAAACTCAACCACCTAAGTGTGAGTGGGAGCAACACATGTAACCGATGGATTACGCCATGTGTCCTCACATAAACCACATCTCCTATAACCTAAGGTATGCTTAATAATGTGTAGGAAAAATATTAAAAAACCTACACTAACACTTACCAAAGAGCTATGACTACAATTTTTCATGACATGATGCACACATTCATGGAAGATTATGTAGATGATATATTGGCAAAGTCATACACAAGAGAAGGACATCTTGAAGTATTATCCAAAATCTTTGCGAGGTTGGAAAAGTTCAAAGTTCGCCTCAACCCCAAGAAATGTGTTTTTGGAATCACATCTGGGAAGCTTTTGGGATACATAGTATCAACAAAAGGAATTGAGGTAGATCCTGCCAAGGTGCAAGTAATCATGGAAATTCCTCCACCAAAGAATATCAGTCAGTTGAGGTCATTACAAGGACGACTTCAATCTATACGAAGGCTCATTGCACACCTGTCCGATAAAAACCTACCTTTCACAAATCTATTACATAAGAATGTTCCTTTCAAATGGGATGATAAGTGTGAATTGGCCTTTCAACAGATCAAGCAGTACCTAATGAACCCACCAATTCTAGTACCACCAAATCCAGAAAAACCTCTAATCTTATATATTTCTGCAACAGAGACATCTTTAGGGGCATTATTAGCACAAGAGGACTCTACAGGAAAAGAATGTGCAATTTATTACATAAGTCGAACACTTACAGGTCATGAACTCAACTACACTTTTATTGAAAAGGCTTGCCTCACGGTAGTCTTTGCCTCATAGAAATTTTGGCACTACATGTTAACTCATACAATCAATCTTGTTGCGAAGATTGATCCACTCAAGTATTTGTTAAACAAAGCTACATTGACAGGAAGATTAGCAAAATGGGTTATGATCCTAAGTGAATTTGACATTCATTATGTTGATTGCAAAGCAATAAAAGGACAAGTTATCACTGATCAGCTAGCCGTAGCACCACTACAAGCAGAGCATCCCATGCACATTTAATTTTCAGACACTGATGTCTTCACTACAAAATCAAAGTAGCCTTGGTCTTTATATTTTGATGGATCTTTCACTCAACACGGATCAGGGGCAGGCATACTCTTTGTCACCCCTCAAGGAAACACCATTCCTCAGTCATATTGGCTAATGTTTCCATGCACTAATAACACAGCCGAATATGAAGCTTTAATCACTAGACTCAAGATAGCATTGGAATGGAGGATCATAGAGCTACAAGTTTATGGTGACTCACAGTTAGTCATTAATCAAATCAATGATGATTATCAAACCAAAGATGACAAACTGTTGCCATATAAGAAGATAGATGACGATTTCAAGAAGTACTTCGTAGATATCAATTTCATATAGATTCCAAGACTTGATAACAAAGTAGTTAACGCCATGGCCATGATCGCATCATTGCTACAACTCCCAAAAAATTAGGCTCGCTATGAATTTTTGGTGGAACAATCATCTGCACCTACCTATGACACACCTGAAAGCCAAATCATTTGCCACTTAGTAGGATCTGATTCCCCTTGGTATAACACATCTTATCAAGTAACGTATCTCGTAACCAAAAGCGCAATTTCATTCACCAATCCTCTCGCTATAATCTTGTAACCAAAAGCGCAATTTCATTCGCCAATCCTCTCGCTATACCCTTATTGCTGACATCCTTTATCGTCGCGGTCTTGATGGTACTTTACTTCGATGTCTTGAACGTGACGAATCTGAGAAAAGTCTTTAAAAGAAGTTCATGGTGGCATTTGTGGTACTCATTCGAGTGGACTGACCTTATCCAATAAATTGATTAGAATGGGTTACTATTGGCCGACTATGGAAAGGGAATTATTCAATTTCGTGAAAAAGTGCTCCAAATGTCAGATTCATGGGAATCTCATTCATGCCCCTACACAAGAACTTCAACTATTCACACCAACCTGGCCATTCTCTCAATGGGGATTAGATCTAGTTGGCAAGATTCATCCTTCATCATCAAACAGACACAAATTCATCATCACAGCAACAAAGTATTTTACCAAATGGATTGAGGCAGTACCTCTCTCTAAGGTCACCAAAAAACAAATCTCATCGTTCATACTCAACTATCTCATTTGTCAGTGTGGAATTTCCAACTCCATCATCATAGATAATGGATGACCATTCAAGAATCAGGATGTGGATGAACTTTGTGAGAGATTCCATATCTAGCATAGATATTCAACACCTTATTATCCACAAGGGAATGGCCAAGTAGAGGCCTCGAACAAAATGATACTAAAAATCTTGAAAAAGACTGTGAATGATGCAAGGAAAGATTGGCACGTTCAACTTAATCCCACATTATGGGCCTACAGAACTAGCATCCGAACGCCAATAGGAGCAACACTTTTTGCTCTTGTCTATGGAGCAGAGGCTATACTACCTCAAGAAGTTGAGATTCCCTCACTTAGAGTATCACTGAAAGGTCTCACAACAAATGATGAATATAGAGTTTCTCGACTGCAAGAGCTAGAACTCCTTGATGAGAAGAGACAACGAGTAGCTGATCATTTGAAAGCATATCAACAGATGATGTCTCACAGCTACAATCATAGAGTCAAGCCACATAATTTTTAGGTTGGTGATCTTGTTCTGAAGGAGAACCAACGCAATCAGCAAGACAAAAAGAAGAAAGGTAAGTTTGAACCAAATTGGCTGGGTCCTTACGTGGTCATCGTCCTATACAGTTCAGGAGCATACAAGTTGTCAACACTAGAAGGGGGCCTGTTTGACGAACCTATCAAAAGCATGCACCTGAAAAATTATTATGTTTGAAGCAGTCAAAACATCAGAAAAAGTCCTAAAAAAAATCATAAAAACATCACAAAAAATCCTTAAAAAAATTCACAAAAACAATAGAAAAAGTCTTGAAGAAACATCAAAAATAGCAGAAAAGGACCTGAAGAAATACAAAAACAGCAAAAAAAGTCCTAAAGGAATATAAAACCAATAGAAAAAATCCTGAAGAAACATCAAAAATAGCAAAAAACATCCTAAAGAAATACAAAAACATCAAAAAATGTCATAAAAAAAAAAATCAGAAAAATGCAATAAAAACAAATAGTGAAAATCTTGCAAACAGACGCTATTTGTAGCTCTCCATCTATTAGTTCATGTTTTTCACTTAACTTCTCAGCGTTCATCTTAGGGCCATACCAGCATAATACTATCATCATTTTTTTAAAGCAATAACGTCTTACCATGGCTTGATCATTGTACATATCTATTTTGGCAAGTTGTGTCAATACTGGGGGAAAACGTTGACATACTAGGGACAATCAACTTTCAGAGTTTACTGAAATAGTTAGACAATGACATAGAATCCACTCATGCAAACAAACAATCAAATCCTATGAACAACTATCCAATCATTGATCCATAGCACAACATTTTTCAGCTAAGTACCATATCATGACTCATATCTGGATGATCTAAAATCTGAATAGTGTTTGGAATAGCAGTATTATATTTTGAACAATGGTTGTTTGAATTTTGCGATATCATCTCTCTAGAGCACACTCAATGATGTACTAAGCTAGAGTGGCGAGGAAAGAGGATGATTTATCTTTGTCTGATGTCTTGAGGTTAACTATCAATTTGGTGCAAATATGTCGCGAGACATGATTTCTACAGTGTATCATTGATGACAGTTCCACATTTGCATCAGAAAGTGGCTAGTCTTTGCCTATTTATGCAAGAAATGCTCAGGTCATCTCAGTTCAATTATACCTCGATGCTTGTGTTCACTTGCTATATCAGAAATCATGAAAGTTGTACTTAGGTCATCATTGGTGCTAATTTTCCCCTCTGATGCTTGTACATACTTCCAACATTTTAAAAATGCTCTATGATGATTCAAGAAAGCTAACCAAAGGCTCAACAAATGGTTGTTTTCATTTAGCTGCATTTCATTTAGATCAATGTATATATTTGCATATTGGATTTGCATCAGAGTTTTGAAAGGCTAAACAAAAACATCAACGAATGTCATGTCTCTTTGGACTATTTGTGGAGGACATTCAAACATTTGTTTCATCATCTTTCATCCTCATTTCATTAATCATTATCATTTCATCTAGGTCCTATACATATCCTCTAGTTCATCATTTATCATTCATTTTTATATCATTTGAAGTACTTTATCATTTAGTTATCCATCATTATGCATTTGGAAATTTTTTTATATATCACATAGTTTCATTACATGCCATTGATCATTCTCATATCATTCATTTGCATGTCATTTAGATCCTTTCATTTATCATTCATTTTTCCATTTCACATCATTTCTATTTTCTTCTTACTTATTACATTCATATCATTAACTTTTATCATTTCACTTCATTTTGACATTTTGTTTCATTTCACTATCATTTCCTCATCAGTTTTTCATGATCATTTCATTACAATATCATTTCATTTCATAACATTTCATTACAATATCATTTCATTACACTATCAATTCATTACATTATCATTTCATTACATTATCATTTCACTACACTATCATTACAATATCATTTCATTACATTATCATTTCATTACAATATCATTTAATTACATTATCATTTCATTACACTATCATTTCATTTCATTATCATTTCATTGCATTAACATTTCATTACATCTCGCTACATTATCATTTTATCATTTCGTTTTATCATATCATTATCATTTATCATTTATCATTTCATAAAATTTCATTATCCTTTTTATCATCATTATCATTTCATATCCTTATCATTATTCTCACCATGTCATTACATTTCATTACATTTCATTACATTGTACATTTCATCTCATTATTGCATGCATTTATCATCTTCATATCATTTTTCATAAACGAATCCATGAAATCATCTCATAAACATAACCATTCATTTTCCATCACATCATCCTTATTTATTGCATTCGAAAAATCCAAAAACAAAAATTTCTTACATACATTACATTTCCACATCATTTTCCAACACATTACATGCATTTCAAAAATCCCATTTGCACATTTTCATTAATCACAACATAGGTCATCCACCTGCATGACATCATTAGTATGCATCATAAATCATCATAAGCATATCATAAAATCATCATGTCATTAGCATATCATAAATCATCATCATGAGCATATCATAACTCATCTTGCATATCATGATCAGTCATCAAATCATTAACATGCATATCAAAATCATCAACATGCATATCAAAATCCATCCCATCACACATACATATCCATATCATAATCACATCAAAGAAACACATCATCAAAACTCATCACTGCTGCATATCATCACTCATTAAAAATAAATACAAATGTCCAAATGTCTAATGAAACTCAACAGTATAGAGAGATACATGAGATATGATAGAAAAATAATACACCTATCCCCACAATATCAGATACAACAATAATCCTGTAATCAATGGCTCAAGGCTAGCTGGTGGACCTCGCTGATGGAGCTAGTCTTGACGATGATGGCCTGCCACTCTTCCCCACATCAGGATCCTGTTGAGGCCCTGTAACCCCTCTGCTCTATGTAGCTGTCTATGATCTACTCCTAGTCCTACTGTGGGACTGTGGGAAAGGCTCTCTACGCTCAGGAGGACACAACTCCTCATATCAACCTTGATAGTACTCAGCCTCCCTAGCCATCTCAAACCCCTCTACAATGGCCTCTCATAATGATGCACTCTCAATAGTGCCCATAAGTCTTTGTGCCACACCCTCTGCCTCTGATGCCCGCCATCTGAATGAGTCTCTCTTTGCAATCAACTGGGCTACCTATGGGTCTAGGGCAGGTGGAGGTGCTTGTGCCTATAACTATGCCTAGGCCTATGTTTGTGCCAATTATTTCTCGAGCCTGAGCCAACTGGCTCTGTAACTGCACCTATTGTCCCTACAGTTTCTGAACCTGGGCCTATAGCGTGTCTATCTACACCTGTTACACTAAAGAGGTGACCCTGATCATTGTCTGTCAGCTGATATCACTCCTCGGCTCCCGTACACCCTGAGAACTATTAGCAATATCAGTCCTCTGTCACACTGCTCTTTGCTCCTCACGTCCGCCATCTCTGCCATCATCCCCATCATCATCATCCGAACTCTCCTCCTCTCCACTCTCCTCCTCATCTCCACTATCCTCCTCCTCTCCTCTGACAGCTTCCTGCTCACCACCTGCCACATGCTCCTGTCTCCCAACTCCTGGCTGAGGTGCCACCAAAATGGGTGTCAGCTCATCTGGATATGTAAACCACGGAAATGGGTGTGTATGATAATAAACTAAATACTCCTTTGACATACCAAAATCAACAATATCTAGTCTAGGATCCCATACCTTAGGCTACAATGCCATATACTCCGTATACGCGACTTGGTAAGCAATGTAAGGACCCCATCCAGGCTCATCCTTGCACCATCCATAGTGTGCAACACCTTGTGGCATACCCTCTGTGAAACCAAATTGTCTCTATACTCGTAGGGCGAAAAATATCTCTATGATGAATGGTGTGTGGCCTATCAAAAATTGAGGTATACCTACAAATGGTATCTCTAGGTGATTTGTATCCCAAACATCACAATCAATATAAGGCCTGCATATCACCGTATCCATGTCATCTAGCATCTGTCTCCAATACTCCAGCTTTCCCAACTTGGGCTAGACAAGTGCAAATGAATAAGCATATGAATATGGCCTACCTGGCGGCCTCGCCCTCGGACATAGCAGTCTAGTAACAACAATATGCTCCCATGCCCAGATTTGGAGTAGAGTGACACCGTAAGACAAACTCGATGATCCTCTATATATGACCTAGTGCAAGTCATGATACAGATGAGCTAGCATATAGCTCCCCTAGGCATATATCCTCAGTTGACCCATCATTTGCTCGATGATCCTCCCCCATCCAATTGATAGCCCCTTTGATCGGCCATCTAGACAAAGGAAGCCCAAAATGAAAACACCTAACACTGCAGGTAAGGTCGAATAACCTCTGAAGTCTTCCCACGACACCTAGTACCCTACTATCTATGCGTCGCCATACACCCTCCTTAGTGCATCTGTCCCACCCAGCTCCTTGTGATCATAGAACACAACGGAACCTACCACCGGGATCCCCAAAATCCTGTACACATCCTCTGGGGTCACTATCAAATCACCAGTCAACAAATGAAATGTGTTATGCTCAGAATGCAATCTCTCTACTAATGCGGTCAACAGTCCCCTGTTGACCCGAATAGGAGACATCGCCAACAAGGATCCCAACCCACAACTCACTATCAACTGCACATCGACAAGTATCAAATCTAGAATCCTATCCCAACCTGTGGGAAAGTGCTCTCTAATATGGAGGTTTTTGAAAACCTCCTATATTTTTTGGTCATCACAATAAAAAATCAATCAAACTCATATTAGACTCATATCAAAAGACCCATATCAATCAAATGCCACATATCAGACTCATATGAAAAGGAAATCATATCAGGCCATCAATACAAAATCTATCTATCTGCATATCAAATCAATCTACTCTATCATCATTTACTATTTCTTTTTCTTTTTCAGGAAAGCAAATTTATCAACAATCAAAAATCATCATCTTATTTGTACTTCAATCATGAATGCAAATATATTCTCCTATCACATCAATCTACTATTTGTTTTCTATCGTAGAAATAAAAATTATCAGAAGTCCTATCAATCAATCTACTATTTGTTTTCTATCACATAAAGCAAATTTATCAGAATTCCTATTAATCATCTACTCTTTGTTTTTTTGGAAACAAAGTTATCAGCTATCTACTCTTTGTTTTCTATTTCAGGAAGCAAAGTTATCAATTTCTCAACATGATGACATGACAATTCTCCTATCTATTGACCAAGGAAGCAATAATTCATCATCATTTTCATCAAATCAACATTCTGTCTAAATTTCCTAAATGCACTACTTTGTGGCCTAAAATTGCTAAAACCCTAAAAGCGCTACAGTTTTCCCCGGATGTGCTAAAATTCCATATGCACGGTTATGTGCCCTAAATGTGCTACATCATTTCCTAAAAGCACTATTTCCCCAAAAGCGCTACTTCATTTCTCAAATGCATTATTTCACCCCCTGTAAGCGCTAATCTGCTACCTAAATGCGCTAATGTACCCAATTCAACCCTAGCCTCCTATAAGCGCTACTTCATTTATCAAATGCGCTACACTGAATAAACCTAAAAAAGCTATTCTATGACCTATATGCGCTAAAATAAAAATCGAATGCACTATTCTATTTTCTAAAAGTGCTAAAACGACAAATTTAAACCTAAAACCGTGCTAAACTCATTCAAAATTGACTAAAAAATGATAAATTTCAAAGTACAAAGGGTTGAATCGACTCACCAGTGGTTCGTATGCAGTTGGTCACTGATATCGGCGAGACTGCTCAAATCTATGACAGTGATATGGGATCTCCATCGTGCCACGTCGCTATCAGAGCAAAAGGTTCCTCAAAAGTCAAAAAGGGAAAATGACTTTTCTTTTTACCCTTTTACCTTTTAAGGGTCAAACCAAGTGGGGTTTTGGTGGCATTTTTTTTAACTGGGGCATTTTCTTTTCATCATTTATCGGGAGCTAAATCATTGCATCCCTTTCATCATCCAACTTTTATCATCAACATTTTCTCATCATCAGTGATTTACCTCCTGAGGGGGCATCATCAATATCAGAAACATATCAGAGTCAGATCAGGGGAAAAATCAAACACAACAAATTTCAAAAAGCAGGAATTTTTTCTTTGAAGCAATGTGTTTCACAGATCACTTCAAAGAGGGGCAAAATGTATATGCATAAAATTGGTCATTTTTGATTATTCCTAGCATTTAATTAAATATTTATTATTTAATTAATTTCTCTAAAGTCCTCTACATATGATTAAATTTAATTAATTTAATTATATTTTTCATTCAATTTATTCTTCTCTCATGATTAAATAAATACACTTTATTTATTTTTAATTAATTATCACTTTTTGAATTTAATTAAATCTTTTTTATTTAATTACATTTTAAATATTTCTTTTCAAATTCTTCTAATTAATTAAATGTTTTATTTAATTAATTCCATTTACATGTCATTTATTAAAAATTTTAATTAAATATCTTCCATATCTTTTCAAATCATAATTAAATATTCTATTTAAATATGAAATCCTCCATTATTCTTCAAATCTAGGGTAAATATTCTATTTTAAGAAAAATCTCCATGTCACCCATAAATGAATAATTGAATTTAATAATTCATTATTTATCTTCTTCAAAAAATTTCCAAAATCTCACAAAAAGATGATTTTTACAATTCATCTTTATCATCTCATCTTATCTCTTTTTTGAAAAGAGGAAACAAAGATTGCTTTATGTTTTCTTCTATTTTTCTCTCTAGTCTTGTCCATCTTCGACCATTCGATCTGCCAGGAATTTTCACAGCCGTTGATCACATCAGCCAATCAGAATCTTTTGAAAACTCTATAAATATCCCTGTGAATCCAAGCATTGGTTACACCTACAGCTTTAACGTATACAAATTATAGATTACTTACATTCTAGCATCTTTAGCATTGTTTTATCATCTTTAGTTTTTATCAATTTCGTAATATTTCATTTTATCAATCATGTCTAGTATCAGCATAATCATATCTTAGTATAGCATTGCATGCATTCATATTTAATCTCGTTCTCTAGGAAGACCTTTTGTTGAGCCTAGCCCAAGATCTGAGAGCCAACTGGAATCAACAAAAACATTGGAGATAGAGGATGATAGGATGACATCAAAGATAGAAGAAAGAGTTTGCATTTATTTTCATTTAAATTCTATTTTTAATATAATGTTCTATCGGTGTGTTTGATTTATTTGTTTTTGCATATTTATCACACTCTAAAATCGACCACACACTAACAACTTCAATTTTGGCAATAGGGGCAAAGGTTTCTTCAAAATCAATACCTTTCATATGTGAATACCCTTTACATAATGGTCTTTCTTTATTCTGGACTACTTCACCTTGTTCATTTAGCTTATTCTGAAAGACCCATTTAGTACCAATCACATTTTTATATTTAGGTTTGGGAACAAGAATCCAAGTATCATTCTTTTCAATTTGCATCAGTTCTTCCTTCAGAGCTTCCATCCAATGTTCATCATTGCAAGCTTCACTAACATCTTTAGGCTCAATCTTGGAAATTAGGCCATACTCTTTTGCAATCTTTCATCTAGTTTGCACACCTTTATTCTTGTCTCCTATAATTTGATTTTTAGAATGATTTAGCTTTACATACCTTGGAACTTGAGGACTTTCTCGAACTTCTAGTTCTTCGGTTGTTTCTTCTGCACTTGCACTTGTCTCTGCTTCCTAGCTACCTTGATTACTGGAAAAAATGGAAGTTGTTTTACCAGAATATATGGAACAATTTGAAGTTGATTATGTGTCTAAGCATTTTTCCCTTTGTTTGTATTGTCTTCCTAGTCATCTGAATCATATCCATAGTATTTGTATGATTTAGCAGAGTCCTCATCATCTCTGACATTTGCACTCTCAACCATTCTTCTTAATCTTCTATTATAGCACCGGTAGGCCTTGCTTTTAGTAGAGTAACCTAAAAAGATTCCTTCATCACTTCTTGCATCAAACTTTCCTATGTCCTCATCTCTCTTGATGTAGCTTTGCTTCCAAAGATTTTGAAATACCTAACAGTAGGCTTATATCCAAACCATAATTCAAAATAAGTCTTACCAAAATTACCATTTACATTTACTCGGTTCAAAGTGTACACAACAGTGCTTACATATTCACTCCAATAGATGTGAGGCACATTTCCTTCAATCATCATTATTCTAGCAACATCCAAAATTGTTCTATTATTCCTCTTTGCAACTCCATTTTGTTGAGGGGTTCAGGGAGCAGATAACTGTCTTTTGATTCCATGGTCTTCATAGAAGGAATTGAACTCCATGGAGGTGAACTCACCACCTCTATCTGACCTTAAGCATTTGATTTTTTATCTACCTTTCTCATTTTCTGCCATAGCTTTGAAATTTTTGAACTTCTCTAATGCTTCACATTTTTATCTTAAGAAAGCAACCCATATCATTCTAGAGTGATCATCAATAATCAACATAAATTACCTTTCTCCATGAAGACTTTTGACTTTGGAGGGACCACACAAATCAGTATGCACCAGCTCCAGTAATTCATTAGAATGATGTTGTTTGCTCCAAAAAGAAACTCTAGTTTGTTTTCCCATCTGACATTCCTTGCAAATTGTGTTAGCAGGCTTCACTAGCTTAGGTAGATCTCTTACTGCTTGAGTGGAGCTTACTTTGATAATGTTATCAAAATTCACATGACACAGCCTCCTATGCCATAACCATCTTTCATCTACTTGAGCAAGTAAACAACTTTCACTAGCAGCATTCAAATGAAAAATGTTACCTTTTATCTTTTTACCTAAAGCAATTACATTTCTAGAACTTCCAAGGATCCTGCATCTTCCATCTTTGAACTAAAGATCATAGCCTTCATCAACCATCTATCCAACACTCAACAAATTGTGCTTCAAGCCTTCAACATAAAGGAAATCATTAATGTTATGCTTACCACCAAGACAAATAGATCCTCTACCATGAATCAAACAAGCATTGTTATCTCCAAATCTTACAATCCCATCGTCATATTTATCTAAACTTACAAATTTGATTTTGTCACCAGTAATATGATGTGAACATCCACTGTCAATAACCTACTCATCCTTTTCTTCAATTCAGTCTGCAAGAGCTTTCTCAATTTTAGAAGATTCAGTAGCCACTAGACTATTTTCCTTGATAGCAATGAAAACCCAATCATCTTCATTTCCATTTTCTTTATCGGATTCTTCATCAGTCACACCTTCTTAAGAAAAATAGCATTTCTTTTGAAATCTAGGTTTGTAAGGCTTAGAACTAGGAACTCTTTCAGGACCCCTTGATGCAAAATAACCTATTTTAATGCAAGAAATTTTTTTGATAGGCAGCTTTCCTTTATACTTACCTTGTCCTCTACCTTCTTTACAATCAATGCTTCCAACTCCTCTACCTCTCTTTCTTCATCTTCAAGCTGTTTCATTTCTTGCTCATACTTGAATTTAATTCTAGAACTCTCTCCCAGATCATATATTTGCTTGTTTCTTCTGGATATAGTAGCCTTAAATGCAGTTTCAATCTTGGGAATAGATTAACCAAATTCACTCAACTCAAAGGCAACATATTTACCAATCAATGTATCTCTTGTCACATTCATCACTGATCTAATTTCTTCAATAGCATGAGCCTTTGCTTTTTAGGAGGGAGGCAATGATCTGAGCACTTTAGCTGCAATTTCTTCCAGTTCTAGGGTACCACCGACACATCTAATACCCATCACTAGGTCATTTAATTTTTGCATAAAAGAAGAAATATTTTCATCTTCACCCATCTTCAAATTTTCATACTTCCCTTTCAAACTCTGTAGCTTAGCCATCTTCACATGTGCATCTCCTTCATACAAAGTTTCTAGTTTCATCCAAATCTCATGAGCTATCTTTAGACCTATCACATTTTTCATTTCTAAATCTATCATAGCACTCAGTAAAGCTTCAATAGCCCTGATGTTATTCTCAGCCTCTTTAATTTCATTAGGAGTGGAAGGACCATTATGAGGACTAACATATCTATTCTTTGTAATATTCCAGTAGGGTTCACCAATACTCCTTAAATGACACTCCATCCTAGATTTCCACAATGAGTAGTTTGTTCCATCGAATCTAGGATTTTCCTTCTTGTATGATGCCATATCGGATCACCTCAAGCTTTTAAAATTCTTTGGAGGAACCTTCTATGATACCAATTGTTGGAAAAACAAGGAAAAACAACTAAGAGGGGGGGTGAATTAGTTGTCATAGAATATTTAAACTTTTCAGACATTACTTAACTTAATCTCATATCTGATGAATGAACAATAAACCATGAACAATCAACACATCAAAAGCACATAGAAAACCAAGATTTTTACATGGAAACCCTATTAGGGGAAAAACCATGGTGGATGTCAGTCCACAATATTATACCCTTTTAAAAGTATAAAGAAAAATGATGGGAATGCACATGCATTCAGGCACACTGCCTAGAGCTCACTACTTAAATATAAAAGGGCCCACTTCCCAACACTACAAAGAAACTCAAATTAGATCTATAGGGTATGAATTTCCTGTATGAATTGAGAAAATATCTTTTGCAAAAGGGGTATGTGTAGGATCATGATGGGCCAAAAAGTGGCGATATGATGGGTATGTGTAGGGTATGTGGCAGACGACTTTTTTTATAATCCAAAATTGATGAAACGAAAAGGGTTTTTAAAGGAGATTCTCAAAATTTCACTAATATAAATTATGTTTTACTTTGAATTTAGTAAATAATTATTATTCATTTTCTATTTGAATTATGACTAAAGTCCTGATTGATAGGCTAATCGAAAAACATCTATAGCTTTCAAATAGTATCACATTTTTTTAATCTGAAACATGCTTCACATACTATAGGATTAAAAAAAGAAAAATTGAATTTCATGAAGTTTTGACCAAGATAAGGTGGCCAGACATATGAGTTTTTATATTTTAAAAAAGTTGTAATAAAAAATTCATAATTAATTATTTACTTGGAAAAAAATTACAAAAATATATGCATCACATCTAGACATGAGTCCCCTATTTATATCTAAAATGTTATTAAAAAATATTATCATTTTATTGTGGTTAGGGTGGTCAGACAAACACCTACTTCTTATTTTTTCCCTGAAATTTAAGTACTACTACATTAAAATTTCAAATTTTCACCAAATGGATTTTTTTAAAAATAAAATAAACCTAGTAGTTTAGAAACTACATTCAATTTTCTATAGATTCTATTCTTACATATTTTTGAAATAATATAGATAACTTATTCAAATTTTTACGTCAATTTTTCTAACTCTGATTTTTCTAAATTTTTTACCACTTAAGGGCCTATTTTTTCCATGATGATCCCGCACATACCCAAAGCTTGATTACAATTCCAGCTAAGCACAAAAATACTTCTTCACACTCTACTTTGCAATCAAATGATATTCACACATACACACATAGGAGCATACCGAGCACACTTCAATTTGAACAAACAACCACTTATATATCTACACCAATAATTTCATTAACAACTCCATTAGCTAAATTATAAAACATATTTACAATGTCGGCCCCAAATTTATCAATAAATTTTAATGTGAATCAAACACTACCAGCTAATATCCTTGAGTGTGCCAAAAATTCAAATTTAAATCGCCAAGGATCCGCAACACATTACAACTATCATGTTGGCCAAGAACATTAAAACCCAAAGATACACGAGAAAAATATTCGACCACGAGCACACCGATGAACGTAGACATAAAACAAAGATAGAGAATGATTTAGAAGCATCCACAAGCAACAAGAACTAATAGAGAAGCATCTGCAACAAATGAGATTACTAGAATCACATAAACTTCAATCAGGAGTACTAACAGAAACCACATAAATACTGTCTGAACACAACTATCCATAGCACGATCAAATCTTCATGTGGACCTCTGAAACTTATGATAGATGAACTAGATACTCTAAAAAATAAAGCATTTAGTCCACAAAAACTGATCTTCAATGTACAAAACAAAACACCTTCTTGACCTACACTATTCCACTAGGAACCTGCAACTCTTTCTTTAACAAATTTATCAATATCCTCAACATATACAACTTTCAATACAATAATGCTAATAGTGTTGACATGAATGAAAACCACATATCAACAACACAACCACAACATCCAATAGGATGGAGTTTCTTTACAAATATGACTTTGAGGTTAAGTACATCCAGGGCAAGGAAAACATAGTGGAAGATGCTTTTAGTCGACAGAGGCATGAGATATCTGCAGTAACACTTGGTGTGGATTTGAGGAGCCAGATCCTCATAGCCCTTCCTATAGATAACTAGTATCAGGAGGTGAAGACAAAAATTGAGTCAAATAGGGCTGTGGAGGGAAAGTTTTATGGTTATGCATTACAATCTGACGGGCTTTTGTGGTATCTAGGTCGTATGTATGTACCTCAGGACTACAAAGGGTTTTCATACCCTAATAATGATAGAGGCACGTCGGGCTCCCTACTACTCATCCAAGAGTCAAGAAGTTGTATGAAAATCTTCATTCACTGTACTTTTGGGCTGGAATGAAGAGAGATATTGTATATTTTTTGGTGAGATGTCTGGAATGTCAGAGAGTTAAGGCAGAACTCTAACATCTTGCAGGACTTTTACAGCCTCATCTCATCCTTGAATCAAAGTGGGATATCATATTGGTGGACTTTATTGTGGGTTTTCCTATGTCTTCTCATTGACATGATGCTATCATGGTCACTATTGATAGGTTGACCAAGGTGGCACACTTCTCTTCTGTCTGATCTTCCTACACTGCTTACTCTATAGCCAGAATTTTCATGGCCATTGTTCGACTGCATGAAATTCTGTGAAGGATTATTTTCGATAAAGATCCAGTATTCACTTCTGCATTGTGGACATCCTTACAACATGCCTTAGGGACCCAACTATACTTCAGTTCTGCTTACCATCCTAAAACAGATGATCTGACCAAGAGGGTCAACCAAGTTCTTGAGGACATGCTCTATATGTATGTGATGGATCATTAGTTATGTTGGGAGAACTATTTGCATCTGGTGGAGTTTTCCTATAACAATGGCTATCATAGCTCGATTGGAATGGATCCCTTTCAAACATTAAATGGTCATCCTTGTTAGACCCCGTTGAGTTGGGATCATCTTGAGGACAGAGTTATGCTTGGACCTGAAATGCTTCAAGATATGGAGAAATAGGTTGCTCACATTAGAGAGCACTTAGTAGTAGCCTAGGATAGGAAAAAGAAGTAAGAAGATGCACATAGGATCGACCATTAGTTTTCTGTTGGAGATCAATTTTTTGTTAGTGTAATTAATATTTAATTACGCTTGCATAAGTTTACTTAGGCATTATTTAATTCCTAGGTTATAGGATCTTATCTTTATCTTATCGAGCTATCTTGTTGCTCAAGATAAGATTAGGTTTAGGTATCTTTGCTTTTATAAAGAAAATTATCTCTTGTAATTAATGGTCTTTTTCGAATATATCAAATTGCATGTTTTTATGCAATCTCTGCTTTTTCTATTTTTCTCCTTTGTGGAAGGTATTTTCTGGTTTGCAATCAGATCTTGGTTTTCTAACATGGTATCAGAGCCTTGATTTGCAGCCCCTTCTCAGCATTTTTGGAGGATTCTGTTGCAAAGCTCGTTCGAGGTCCCTCGAGGGTTTCAATCCTTGAGTACATTTATGCAATGTCTTGGATCAGATTAGGGTTTTCCGTTGAATTCAGAGCGTTGGAAAAAGTTAGAAATGACTTTTATTTCATTGATTTTCATCACCATTTGCCAGATCTGTGAGGGTTGTAAGATTGGTGATTTTTCTGATAGATGTGGGGGTCGCCTAATTTTTAGAGCACTTTGGGCTCAAACGGACCTTACTGTTGGATTTGCAGCGCCCAAAAACCCCTGTTTCCATATAAAAATTTTTTGATTTGGACACAGTCGTCCGGAGAAGCAAAATTTTTTTGCCCAGGGGCCATATGGCCCCCAGGCGCATTCCGAGGTTCAAATTTAGAGAAAAAAATCAAAAAAATAATAATTTTTTGAAAAATCTAGCATTTTTTGTGCACCGCCCGTTTAAAACCTAGCGCTGCCCAGCGGCCACCCATTCGCCACCGGGCGGCCACCCGACCTCCACCACCGTACCACTCCCCCAGCCGTACCACCAAACCACCGCCTCCAGCTCCGCCGGCATACACTTTCGCCCCCGAGGGCTTACATCGGCCAACAACGGTCACATAAAGAACCAGGGGTTCCGTCGGAGGAGCTAGCCGCCAGCCTCAGCCCTAGACACGTGGGTGACTAGGGGCCACGCCGCAGCCCCCTGGCCACCAGCCCTTGGTCTACCCATGTGACCAGGGGCACATTTTTTTTAGCCCGTGAGGGCTTATTGGATCCTTATTGGGCAGAATTGGAACTTTTTCGCGAAAACGGGTGTAACCCTGGCAAACAGAGGTATTTTTTTGCAAACGAGATATCATCGAAAAGCTGTTTCGACGCTCTACACAATGGTGTTGGTGATATTTCCTAGTTTTTCTTTTTTGATGCTTTTTTCAGCCTCAGAAGTCAGATGTTGTTTTCACTCCGAGACGCATATCTTTTGACTTGCTTATCCATTTTTCACGATTTTCACGACGTTGGAAAGCTGGTTTCAACCTCTATACTAATCTAAGGTCATTTCTAGAAAATGTATAACTTATTTTATGCATGCATTCATTTTTGTTTCGTGTGCTATGTTTACATTTTCTCTCATGTTTCTGTAGTTTTGCATTATCTCCTTATGCAATCATTGGGTATTGTAATAACGAACTGATATAAAGTTCCAGTAAGGGGGGTTCTTGCATCCATCTTTCATTTTGGTGACAACTCACATGAGTTTTTCTGGTTTCCTGTTGTCTCCTTTTAGCTTCTTTCTTGCTTAGCTGGATACATCTTTGGTTTGCTTTGGTTCACACTTCACAGTGGGATTTTATGGTTCTTGATCCTCATTGGTTCAAATCTTTTCTATTTGAAGGCCATGTTTTTATGGTGAATGTTCTAGAATCTTGATGGTACTTGTCCTATGGGCAGTTTTAGTTTTAGTTTAGCATTGGCTTCGAGACACAGCTTCCAGATTTGTCACCATTATGGGTCCATTCATCCTTTCATCTACTGTTGTTCATAGATTCCAGAGTTGATCCAGTATGTGAGTTTCTAGTGTTCCTTGGAATCGGGTCTGTTGTTGCATTTGTGATTCCGATTGGTATCTTGCAAACAAAACTATCTTTCCTTGATTGTCGGATTTGGGGTTCCAGTGTTGCTTCATCAGAGTTCTTCCAATGATTCTTTGCAACAGTTCATCTCACTGAGGGGGGTTTCTCTCTCTTTACATTTGTACATGAGTACCTCATCAGGCCTTGTTGTCAAGACTCATATTTGCATAATAATTTGCTTCTCCCTAAGTCGCACTTATGGGGGGGTGTTAGTGTAATTAATATTTAATTACGCTTGCATAAGTTTACTTAGGCATTATTTAATTCCTAGGTTATAGGATCTTATCTTTATCTTATCGAGCTATCTTATTGCTCAAGATAAGATTAAGTTTAGGTATCTTTTATTTTATAAAGAAAATTATCTCTTGTAATTAATGGTCTTTTCCGAATATATCAAATTGCATGTTTTTATGCAATCTCTGCTTTTTCTATTTTTCTCCTTTGTGGAAGGTATTTTCTGGTTTGCAATCAGATCTTGGTTTTCTAACATTTTTTCTGCAAGTGCACCCACAAAAGAGTTCAATCTGTTATGGGAAAGGCTCTAAGCTCATGCCTTGTTTTGTGGGACCATTTGAGGTGTTGGAGAGAATTGGCCTCGTTGCTTATCACCTAGCATTGCTACCCAGTCTATCACACATACACGATGTGTTTCATGTTTATGTTCTTAGGCCTTATTATCCATATGTTTCTCACATGCTTGATTAGAATGCATTGTGGGTTGAGGATGGGAAATTGGTACTCGATCTCATCGTTGTTCTTTAGCACATGAGGCTTGTTCTCAAGGGTAGAGACATTGAGCAGGTGTGGTTCCAATGGGACCCTAATGATGAGACATCAACAACATGGGATGATGGATCCCGCATTAGAGAGTCTTTTCTCTTTTTGTTTTCTAGCTTCCAGGAGTAAGCCTAGTTCTAGTGGGGGAGGATGTAGTGCCTCTCGTGTTATTGTTACTCTTATGATACTTTTTTGTGTGTGGTTGATACTGTTTGGATACTGTTTATGTTTGATGCATACACAAGACTACGACGATGATTGTTTTACCTATTTCACTTATGTGTTTTGATTTGATGATCATGGTACTATTTTATGATGTTGATGATATAATGATGCATGGTGTTCATCTTTATTTGGTTATGCAGTATTGTGTGCTTATGTAAATTGATTAATGCTCGCTTCATGATATTTATGATGATGTGTTATTGTTTAGAGTTGGGTGAGAGGGACAGTGTTGCAACACTCGTCTATGAGCACCCTGCTACAATGCAATTCTCTCTCATGATGTGTTGACATTAAATATATATGTTGTTTCGACACTTGGTTGTATGTAGGATTGTAGGTACCCAAGCCTCGACTCCACCTACACTATTAGGACAGGGCGAACCTCATAAATCCCAATGGGTATGAAGTTGAAAATAGAGTTGACAAGAAAGTCCTATAACCTAGTATGTCATCCCGTCGTTGTTTGACGATGTTGTTCGTCAATATTCTGTTTTGTTATGGTATCATTTTTTTTAATGTCATTCATTTTAAGTGTTAATTTTAATGTGTTAATTATTTGATTTTGATGCGTTATTTTTATTGTTAATTAATTAATTTAATTTATTGATGGTTATTATTATTTTTGAAATTAATTTAATTAAGCATTAAATTTATTTATTAAAGTGATTTGTGAAAAACATCAAGGATTTAATTAAATATTAAATTAGTTTATAAATTTTAAATGAACATTAGTGTCGATATCAATTTTTTTTAATTATAAATAGAATAATATTTCTAATTGCAACATTGTTAAATTTTAAATTAGCAATTAAATAATATTGTTTATTTAATTGTTTAGTCAAAAATAAATATTTTGTTAATTACTATATTTGAAAACAGTAAATTTTAATATATGTATATATATAAAGAATTTTCATGATCGAAATGGTTGATTTAATTTAAATAATGTGATATTATGTTAATCTGATAAAATATTAAAACATAGGTGAAATTACATATAGTAATTGAAAATTATTAAATTGAAAGCATAGTGGAGTTAGGTTTATGGTTATTCTAAATGCAAAGATTTTACTCCAGGTAGAAACACAAGTGAAAAGAAAATTGTCGGGTGTTGAAAAATGAATTTTGTGTATTGACCATCTGTTCCTTAATTTCTTGAAAAATGAAAGAACACTTCCTTATTTTTATTTTGGTTAATTTGGGTGAAATCATTAATTTGGAATTTTTACCAATACATCATTCGGAGAAGGAAACAAAGATTTGGAACTCGGAAAAATATACCTTCATAAAAAGTGAAAAGAAAATCACAATTGGAGAAAGTTGGAATGATGCTCGCTAATTCCGTTATCAAATGAATACCTTTAGGTTGGTGACTTATCTAAAATTCACATTTTTCCATAGATTTGCATAAAAATATCTTGTTTAAACAGTTTGGTTTTATGTGCATTTTGATGGTTTCATTTATATCGTTTTGTCTTATGCATATTTTCTAGTCTTCCTACCTTCATTACCTTTGAATCCTTGTTCTTGTGGTTGGAATTCGAGACCATTATTAGTTTTGATGGCTAATCATTTAATTGTTTTGACTGTAAGGGTCGAAATCATGTCTAAAAATTGATTTCTAAACTTAGTGATTTGTATTCTTAAACTCTTCTCTTTCTTTTGGAACGATGTCTCTTATGCTAGAGGTTTGATTCACATAGTTTGAACGTCTTTCTTTTCTTTAACAACCTTCTAGATTTAATTTTCCCTATTCATAATTCTTATTTAGGGCATTGTTTACTATAGGCTGTATTTAGGAGTTTATAATTTTTCTTTGGATTCTTTCAAATTTATTTTAGCTGTCTTATGTATTGAGAAGATTGATTCTTTCGAAGGATTGGAGTTTTAGCTATTGTATGTAATTTTGGGCATGCATTGCATTTATTTGTGGTCGGTTGTGCTAAAGTACGTAGGGAAAACCATAGGATAACTTTTCCCTCTTTTTTGTTTGTGAATCATTCATGTCTGCATTCAGCTGCTTGCCAGGGGCCTCCATTTGTA
This sequence comes from Sequoia sempervirens, assembly GCA_007258455.2. Classification (NCBI taxonomy): domain Eukaryota; kingdom Viridiplantae; phylum Streptophyta; class Pinopsida; order Cupressales; family Cupressaceae; genus Sequoia; species Sequoia sempervirens. The sequence goes on from VDFB02270651.1 coordinate 444,472,728, forward strand.
GTTTTATTTATTTTTGTTTTAAAGACTATGTACATATGTGTGTGTGCGCGTGTATATGTGTAGGTTGGATATCTAATTTTGATTATGATATGCTCATTGTTGTATAACAATAGAGTAGATTAAATTAAATATTTAGATATATCGAATATAGATATGTTTATGGTTAAACAATTTATGTTGTTGGTGTCTATAAAAACCTATAATTTGTCTATTATAATAGCATTCAGCTACAAAACTATATATGTAAATGTGAATTTTTTTTTTAATATATATATATATATATATATATATATATATATATATATATATATATATATATATATATATATATATATATATATATATATATATATGTATATGTACAAACATATATATATGTATATATATATATATATATATGTATATATATATGCATATATATATACATATATATATGTTTATTATATATATGTATATATATATATATCATATATATATATATATACATATATACATATACATATATATATGTTTGTATATATATATATATATATGTATATATATATATATATATACATATATATATATATATATATATACATATATAATATATATATATATATATATATATATATATATATATATATATATATATATATATATATATATATATATATATATATATATATATATATATATATATATATGTTATCATATCATCTGATTCATGGAAATCAATGGTTCTTGTTTAGTTAAGAAATGGTATTCAAAATAAGATCAATAATTGTATTTAACAAAAATATCATTTTTATTTCGATATTGTTTTTTTTTTATATCTAAGAATATGGGTGTGAACCGATGCCTAAAGATTACTTATTGATCGAATAATCCATTACATCTTGTAGAGGATATATGTGGATAATGGAGGGGTTAGATAATTATGTTTATTATTAAAGGTTGTAGTGGTATATATAGAATATGAGATGTATTGATTTGGGCTCCTTAGTTTAAATAGATTTATAATATTATATTTTTGTTTTATCTTGATAATATTATGTGGGCATATATATATATATATGTGTGTGTGTGTGTGTGTGTGTGTGTGTGTGTGATTTAATATATATATCTGGATAATTAATGGAAAGATAGTTATATTTGATTATTTTTTTAAAAAAGGGGCAATTATTCGAATAAATTTGAGGTGGTTAATCAAATAGGACATTTCATTGCAAATTATTGTATTACTGTCAATTCCGTTATGAATAATCTTTAATAATATTGATAAAGGATTGGTAGATAGGCTAAACAAGTGGTTGAGGATTTATTTTATATTTAAATTTCTTCTAATATATTTATTTAAGATAACTATACCAGTTTACATTGAGATGTCACTTTTCACTTTTCTTTAACATGATAAAGTAAAAATTCTAAACTATATGAAACAAAGAAATTATTGAAATTGTTCCTCAAAACTTAATTTATTATAGTGATTAGTTAATAAGAGGAACAAGTTGCTGGACAATTATTGTTAAAATAAATATACAGATTGTCTTAGGTGAAAGAAGAATAAATAATTAATTTGTTTATTTAACCGACGATTAGGGAACAATAAATACTGACTGAGGATAGTTCATTTAATTAAAATAATTCCAATTAAAGGTAATTGATTTAGATTTCCCTCTCTCTATCTAATAGTTGGTGAATGTTGATTATTTTTATGATTTTAGTAAATTCGTATGAGAATTTAATTATTTAAGAAAATTGTGATTAAAGTTCTTTTCTGATTTTTGTGGTAGGAAATTAAATTATTATTGTGTTAATAGTGTAGTGAGAATATTTGTCTCTATATTTTCTTTAATTGTTTTAAATAATTTTCCTATAAGTGAAAAGTTAAGATGTAAAGCAAGTTTTCAAATGTAGGTTTATGGATATTACTTTGTTTGGATTACTAAAAGTAGATTTAAATTTGTGATATATATAGTTTCTTAGATCACTTTAAATGATTTTATAATGATGTTAAAATATATTGTAAATGGATTGGTTGGAATATGTGTTCCTTAATTATTTTATATAATTTCACAATGAGTATAAATTAAATGCAAACTGATTGTTTTGAAAAATGCCTTGAAATAGATAACTTCTTTAGTTATTTTAAATTACTTCTTGAGAAAGGAATAGATAAAAAGGTATTTGATTTTTTGTTGTTAAGGTGGATCTTTGAAAATTTATTTTTTATCTTCCTCTTGAATTGTTTTGTTTTGAGGAGTTTTGATTTGTTGAATTCATGATGAAATCTAACTGGGAACCCGTGTCACTTTGTTTTACTCTGAGTTGTGAAGTTCTTGGGTAGACAGTTTCGATTCTTCTAGAGGTTAGGGGAAAACTTGTTCATTTGAGTACTCGGTTGTTTAGTGCATCAGTTGATTCATGTAGTTTATGTGGTGGGTGGTACCTCCTTTGTTCTTGTTTCAGTGATATGGAATGGGTTTGTGAGATGCTTCTATCCTCGCATGTTGTGTCTTATGTACACATTGATTTTTATGTGATATGAGGTACACCCCTTGCGTGTTTTTGGTTTGGGTACCCCTAGGGAGTGGCTCTTCATTGGGGCCGATACACAAAGGGGCTTTCAAGGTAACAAATGGAATAGTGTCCTAAGAAAGTGATAATGCAATTAATGAACTAGTGGGTTTGGGTAGTTAAACACTATACAAGATTAATTATGTACCTCACCCATACCATTAGTGCTTTCACAGGATAAGGATGGGATGAGAAGACTTGGTTGGTAAGATCACTACCTTGTCCTCACAAAAGGTAAGTGGTTCCACATGAGTCACCCTATGGAGCGACACCTTGAGATAGGCAATCAGGATAACCATAGATGGAGGCGGCACCTTATGATAGGTTGTCTAGATAATCCATGTAAGGCCATGCAATGACACTCTCCTATAGTACCCATTTATTATCCCTTATTTGGTGGCCTCTGGGAGTGTTTATATTTTTTTATTTTTTTTATGTTGGTGTTGTGTAGCCTTGTCTTCTTGACCGTTGTTTGTATGTGGGTCCTTTCTTATCATCTCCTAGCACGAGGGGTGGACCTTCAGGCCCACGTAGTTGGGTGGAATGTTCTATGCAACCCTTTGGGTTCCCAGGTTGTGTTCATGATGCGAAAGTAGATGCAAAGTTCCAGAGCTTTACTTGGTTGAAGACAGTTGCATGGTTTGCACATTATTCTTCCTTGATGTACTATTCTTGTACTTGATGTACTCTTCCTATTGATATAAGGGAAGGATTATGTAATGTACTATTGTATCCATGATGTGTTGTATCTATGGAAATATGCTCCACAATTTGTAATATTGAACTATGAATTGAAATGTAATAAATGATGTATATCTTTTCATCTCTTTTGATCATGGATGGTTGTTTGTTATTTTCATATAATCTTGGATTTCATTCTCTATCGTTTTGGTAAGATTATAGGTTTTGTAATGTCATCTCATGTACCCTAGAGGACGTAGATGATTTTGTAAATTCATAATTTCTTTACATGTAATGTATGCACATACATATCCTATGCAATGTTTCACTTTGAAAAAAATAAATTATTTAGTAATTTGTTAGTTGTCCTTTGGGGCTCACATGACGAGGTGTTACAATCAATCTCTACATTTCCCTCCTTCCTTCCCTCTCTCTCACACTCTCTCCCACTCTCTCCTAGTCTCTCCCTCTCTCTCAATATCCCAACCTTCCTCCTCTCTCTCTCCATCTCTCTCTTTCTCTCTCCTTTCCTCTCTACTCTCTATCTTCTTCCTATCTCCGCCTCTCCTTCCTCCACCTCCCTTCCCTCCTCTCTCTCTCTCTCTCACCTTCCTCTATCCATTCCCCTCCTTCCTTCCCTTCCCTCTCTAATATTCTCTATCTCCCCATTTCTATCTCTTCCTTCCTCCCACCCACCTTACCTCTCTACTTCTCTCTATCTATCATATCCCTCCCTAACTCTCTCTCCCTCCCTCCTCTCTCTCTCAATCTCTTCACCTTCCTGCTTCACTCTCTACTTCTCTCTCTATTACCTCTCTCTCTCCTTCCCTCTCCACTTCTCCCTCTCTCTCTCTCCCTCCCTTTCATTCTCTCTCTCAATCTCCCAAATGCTAATAAAAATTCATAAATCATAATCCTTATAGTGTAGAAAAATGTATCCCTTTACATTTTCACACTTTTTTGGGCCCTCCCTATTAAAATTAGGCTTATTTATGCTTTATTTGGTACTATTTTGCATCCACAAGCCTAACTTAGTTCATTTTTCTTAGGATAATCTTGAAATTTAATAAATGACAAATAATTATTCAATGTTTGAGGTTATTTGTTCTAGATCTAGTGATCTAGGACTCATACACCACCTTGGGCATATGGGCCCCACCTAGGTCTCAAGGCCTGACTTTAAACATTGCATTGACCTTATAATTTCTTGGAGTTTGTGTCTTGTGTTTAAGACACTAGGACTCATGTCCAAGGTGGCATACAAGTCCCTCTCTAACTAGGACCTATTTTAAATCAAATTTTTGGTAGGATTTTATTATCCTAGATCTAATGTCGACTTGTAGTGTTGTAATTTTAGGAAATTTGGCATAAACAAGTATAAATACAAGCTTATTTCACAAAATTTATCCTAGAAATTTTAAACCTTCAAGTAATCTAGCAAATTTTAAGATCAAGCATCCTAGAAAGTTTTCAAGCAATCAAAAGTACTTTCACAAGTGCATTCAAGATTTGATTATCAATC
>VDFB02270651.1:444477589-444554849 GCA_007258455.2 Sequoia sempervirens
CTATATTTAAATCATAAACCCTACATTAAACTTCGTACCCTACACCCTAATCCCTAAACCTAATACCCTCAACCCTATAACCAATATCCTAAACCCTAATCCTTATACCCTTGAAACCCTGAACACTATCCCTCAACCTGAAACCCGAAACCCTATACTTTAAACCCTAAACCCTACACCCTCAACCCTCATCCCTATACCTTATACCTCAAGCTTATACCCTAAACAATAAAAATTATCCCTCAAACCTCAACCCTTAACCCTATAATTAAACCATAAACCCTACATTCAACCTTATACCCTAAACCTTAAACAATAAACCATAAAACCTCAACCCTAAACCCTAAACCCAATACCGTCAACCCTATACCCAATATCCTAAACCCTAATCCCTATACCCTATACACTTAACCCTATACCCTCAACCCTAAACACTATCCCCCAACCCTCAACCCTATACCTTAAACCCTAAAAAATACACCTTTAACCCTAATCCCTATATTCTATACCCTCAACCTTATAACCTAAACCCTAAACTTTATCCCTCAACCCTATACTTAAACCATAAACCCTTAAATCTCAACCCTTAAATCTATACCTTATACCCTACACCCATGCCTGTACCCAATATCCTAAAAACTAATGCCTATACCCTATACACTTAACCTTATACCCTTAACCACCAACCCTCAACCCTATACTTAAAACCTTAACCCTACATTCAACTGTGTAACCTAAAACCTCAACCCTCAACCCTATATCGAATATCCTAAACCCTAATCCATATACCCTATACCCAATATCCTAAAACCTAATTTCTATACCTTATATACTTAACCCTATACCATCAACTCTAAACACTATCACTCAACCCTCAAACCTATACCTTAAACCCTAAACCCTAAACCCTACACCCTCAACCCTTCATCCCTATACCCTATACCCTCAACCTTATACCCTAAACTCTGAACATTATTGTTTAACTATATACTTAGACCATAAATCCTACACTCTCAACCCTTAACCCTATACCTTATGCCCTAAAATTGACACTCAAAATCGTATACCCACTATCTTAAACCCTAATATATATACCCTATATGATTAACCTTATACCATACACCCTCAACCATCAACCCTATACTTAAACCTCCAACCCTACATTAAACCATGTAACCTAAACCCTTAACCCTAAACTTAATACCCTCAACCCTGTATCGAATATCGTAAACCCTAATCCCTATACCTTATACAATTAACCTTATACCATCAACCCTATACCTTACACCCTCAACCCTAAACCCTCATCCCTCATCCCTATAACCTATACCCTCAACCTTATACCTTAAACCCTAAACATTATCCCTCAACGCTATACTTAAACCCTAAACCATACATTTAAATTTGTACCCTACACCCTAATCCCTAAACCTAATACCCTCAACCCTATATCTAATTTCCCAAACTCTAATCCATATACCTTATGCACTTAACCTTATACCCATGAAACCCTAAACACTATCCCTCAACCCTCAACCATATACCTTAAACCCTAAACCCTACACCCTCAATCCTCATCCCTATACCTTAAACCTCAAGATGATACACTAAACCCTAAAAATTATCCCTCAAACCTCAAGCCTTAACCCTATAATTAAAACATAAACCCTACATTCAACCTTATACCCTAAACCCTAAACCCTAAAACCTCAACCCTAAAACCAATACACTCAACCCTATACCTAATATCCTAAACAATAATCCCTATACCCTATTCACTTAACCCTATACCCTCAACCCTAAACACTATCCCTCAATTCTCAACCTCATACCTTAAAACCTAAACCCTACACCTTCAACCTTCATCCCTATACACTATTCCCTCAACCTTATAACCTAAACCTTAAACATTATCCCTCAACCCTATACTTAAACCTTAAACCCTAAACCCTCAATCCTAATTCCAATACCCTCAACCCTATACCAAATATTCTAAACCCTAATCCCTATACTCTATACACTTAGCCCTATACCCTAAACCTTGAACACTATCCCCCAACCCTCAACCCTATACATTAAAACATAAACCTTATACACTCAACACTCATCCCTCTAACCTATACCCTCAACCTTATATCCTCAAACCTATACTTAAATAGAAAACCCTACACTCTCAACCCTTAACCCTATACCTTATACCCTAAACCCTACACCCTAAACCCTATACATAATATTTGAAACCCTAATCCCTATACAATATACACTTAACATTATACCCTCAACCCTAAACATTATACCTCAACCCTCAACCTTATACTTAAACCCTAAACCCTAAACCCTCAAAACTAAACCTTATACCCTTAACCCAATACCCTCAACCCTATACCCAATATCCTAAACCCTAATCCATATACCCTATACACTTCACCTTATACCCTAAACCCTATACCTTAAACCCTAAACCCTCACCCCTCATCTCTATACCCTATACCCCCAACTTTATACCTAATATCCTAAGCCTTAATCCCTATACCCTATAACTTAAGCACTAAACCTTACACCCACAACCTTCATAGGGGAAGAGAGAAAGAGGGGGGATGGAGGGAGGGATTGGGTGGAGAAAGAGATGTGGAGGGAGGTAAATGGGAGATAAAGATAAGTAGAGAGGGAAGGACAAGTAGAGAGAGTGGAGAGATAAAGAGTAGATAAGGAAAGAGAGAGGGACATAGAGGTATTGAAGGGGAGAGAGGGAGGTGAGACAGAGGTGAGATAGAGAGCAATAGAGAGAGTGTGGTAAGGAGTGATGAAGGGAGAGGAAGGTAGAGAGGGATAGGTGAGATAGAGAGAAGTAGAGATGGATGGAAATAGAGGGAAGGAGGAAGGGTGGGAGAGAGAGAGGAGGAAGGGAGAAGTGAGATAAAGATAAGTAGAGAGAGAATGGTGATATATAGAGAAGTATAGAGTTATAGAGAGGGAAAGAGAGAATGGTGAGATAGAGAGGAGAGAGTGAGAGAAAAAAAGGGTTAGGGAGGAGGGAGAGAGAGTGAGAGAGAGAGAGAGGTATAGGGAGGGAGAGGAGAGATATAGAGTAGATAGGGGAAAAAGTAGGGAGGGAAACATAGGTGAGATAGAGAGAGAGAGATCAAAAGATAGAGAGAGTGATGGAGGGAGAGGTAGATAAAGAGAGGGTGAGGAGAGATAAAGATAATTAGAGAGGGAATGAGAGGTAGAGAGAGAGAAGTAAAGAGGGAATTAGGGAGGGAGGGAAAGAAATGAGATAGAGAGGTGTAGAGAGAGTGGTAGGGAGTGATGGATGGAAAGGTAGGTGGAGGGGTAGGGAGAGGGAGAGGTATGGATAGAGAGAGTGGGAGATGAGAGAGAGAGTTGGGATAGAGAGCAGTAGAGAGAGAGTGGTAGGTAGTGATGGATGGAGAGGTAGTTAGAGAGGGAGGGAGGGAGGGAGGGAGGGAGAGAGGGATGGATATGTAGTGAGGGAGAGAGAGGTGAGATAGATATAAATAGAGAGTGTTGGATGGAGAGGTAGGTATATGGAGTGAGAGAGGAGATAAAGATAAGTAGAGATGGAAGGAGAGGTAGAGAGAGGAGAGATAGAGAGAAGTAGAGAGGAAATGGGGGAGGGAGGGAGAGGTAGGGAGGGAGAGGAAAGGAGAGAGAAAGGTGAGATAGAGATGTGTAGAGAGAGTGGTAGGGTGTGATGGATGGAGAGGTAGGTAGAGAGAGGGATTGGGAGATGGAGAGTAGATAGGAAAGTATGGAGGGAGAGAGAGGGATGTGAGAGAGAAGTGAGATAAATAGAAATAGAGAGTGGTAGGGAATGATGGAGGGAAAGGTAGGTAGAGAGAGGGAAGGGGATATCGAGAGAAGTAGAGATGGAAGGAGGGAGGGAGGGAGGGAGAGAATTGGGATAGAGAGGTGTAGAGAGAGTGGTAGGGAGTGATGGATGGAGAGGTAGGTAGAGAGGGATTAGAGAGATAGAGAGAAGAGAGGGAAGGAGAGGAAGAGGTATGGATGGAGAGAGTGGGAGGTTAGAGAGAGGTGAGACAAAGAGCAATAGAGAGAGAGTGGTAGGTAGTGATTGATAGGGAGGTAGGTAGAGAGGGAGAGGGGAGATATGGATAAGTAGAGATAGAGGAAGAGGTAGTGTCAGAGAGAGAGAGATGAGATAGATAGAAAGAAAGAGAGTGATGAAGGGAGAGGTAGGTAGAGAGAGGGAGAGAGGAGATAAATATAAGTAGAGAGGGAAGGAGAGGTAGAGAGAGAGGATAGATAGAGAGAAGTAGAGAAGGAATGAGGGAGGGAGGGAGAGAAAGGTGAGATAAAGAGGTGTAGAGAGAGAGTGTGGTAGGGTGTGATAGATGCAGAGGTAGGTAGAGAGAGGGATTGAGAGATAGAGAGTAGATAGGCAAGAAGAGAGGGAGATAGAAGTATGGAGGGAGAGAGTGGGAGGTGAGAGAGAGGTTATATAGAGAGAAATAGAGAGAGTGGTAGGGAGTGATGGAGGAAGAGATAGGTAGAGAGAGGGAGAGGGGATATAGAGAGAAGTAGAGAGGGAAGGATGGATAAAGAGGGAGAGGAACAAAGAGAGAGAGAGAGAGAGAGAGAGAGAGAGAGAGAGAGAGAGAGAGAGAGAGAGAGAGAGAGAGAGAGAGAGAGAGAGAGAGAGAGAGAGAGAGAGAGAGAGAGAGAGAGAGAGAGAGAGTTAGATAAATGGATGGAGATAGTAAGAGAGAGGTCCAGAGTGGAAGAAGCAAAAAATGAGTAATATATAGAGAGAAATAATACAACCTTGTTGATTACTTAAATTTGACCTCTTGATTAATAAAATTTGACCTCCTAACTACTGAAATTTTACATGTTGATTACAAAAATTTTACTATCTAAAAATTTGTAAGATCTTCAAAAAATAGAATTTGCATTATAACTCCTAGAGATCCGAAACTACTCTCAAACATCCTAAAACTATATACATGAAATATAACTTAAAGTATAAGACAGTAAACATCCATATGTAAATGTAAATGTTTATTTCATGTATATAGTTTCCCTCAAAGATAACAAGAAGAAAGAGGAAAAGAAGAGAAGAAGAAAATTCAATGTAGACCAAAACACGAGCATGTTATAATGAACTCGCATTTTTTCAATGAATTCAAATAATGTGAGTGCATTATAACACATTCGTGTTTTTTCTTGCTTTGGGAATCCCCAAGGCTTTTCCTTGGATTTTCTTTTGATTTCCATCCCAAAGGCTTTGAGGGCCTTCCCAATGTCCAAAGACATGTTTTTGCATATTCTACAAAATTTCACATAATCTCATTCATGCTAACCATTAGGTTTGCACGTGTTTCAAGGTCAAATAAATTGAAAAACTAGGTAATGTTGGGATCCCTCTTAGCTATCTAACAATGCAATGTTTTTCACATTTTGACAATGTTAAGCCTTTCATCTTTAATTTCTTTTGTTTGTGTGTCTATTTTTTGGAGAAAACTAGTGTTTGGTATTTTTTTCTCTATAAATTAACCGTTCATTGAAATTTCAAATAAATTGCATTTTTAGAAACTAGACTCCATTCTACACATATTAAAAAAAATGATTTTCAATTGGTTTTCAAAATTTATAGGGGTAGCACAACCAAAATTCTATTTTTCAGGAAGTGTCCACTTTGAAAATTGGTAAAAAATCAAATATTCATTAAAAATTATGATAAAAATCAAGCATAAACTACATGTTTGCTAATTTTTCACTGAAGCGATTTTAAAAATAACAATAAAAGTTAAACTTTTGAGGGAGCGACAAAAGTCACTATATTATGTTTTTTATACAAAAAAAACAATTTATATGGTTCCCTCTTTTTGAACCCCTTAATCTAAACCATTTAAAAAAAATAGTAGTTTAGAAAGTAGACTCAGAGCACTACAATCCTTGTTTTTGTTGTATCTAAATTTTTTTAGTGTAACTATCCTCAATTTCACATCCAAGGTCAGTATATCCTAATTTCATAAAATAAGCAGCCACTTAAGACCACTTTTCGTCCCCACATCTTTTTGCACTTACCTGACATTTAGTTCTCTTCGATATTAACCCAAAGGATTTTTGTTTGCTTTATCTCTCTTTATGTCATTCTTCCAGTTCTATGATTATTTGGGGAATGATGACATTTCTGAGCTCTTTGACAACATTGTAGCAAAGATATATTTACCCTGGATCCATAGACCCCTTCTATACTTTTGGGGGAAACCCCTGCTTCCTTTTTCATGGCGTACCTCTATTTCAAGAACATATGACTTGGCATAGGGATTTTTGAGTAATCTCTCATGTCTTGGGATGGAACATTGGCTAATTTAAAGTAGTTTCTCACAAAAATGGTGTTAGCAACTGCTTTAAAGTGGAGGCATACATCAATGATATCTTTTGACATTCTGCATATTTCATGGTGTGATTTTGTTTTTCTTATGATGCATCCTTTTCTTGGTGGTATCATTGGGTTTGATGTCCTCCAAGATTATTATGTATCTAAGCGTATGACTTTCCCTTAGTGGCTTGATGTGAATAGAGGCATCCCATTAGTGAAAATCTATTATTCTTGACTTGTCCTCTCTTGGATACACTAGGCACGATGGTCCCTACAAAGAAGACCTTACACAAATACAGAAAGATACCTTTGACTAAAAACCTATAGACATAATATTCATAAGCATTTCACATTTTGGTTCCTTATCAAAGTTTTTAGGAGGATAACTTTGATATAGTATGGGAGCCTAATATGATTCTGCCATTTTCCACCCTTTTAGGATACTCACCTAGTGGATGGCCTAAGGTTCCACTACCCTAGATTGAGCACATGTGTCATTTGCATAGTGGACATCAAGTTATTCTTATGAATGTCTCAGACAAATAGTTGAGACATGTTCCACATTGCGTTTGAAGATTGAGGCTTGATCCTTCCCCTTTCTTGGACAAACAATCTTGTTTCCCATCACGTTGGGACGAAGCTTTATCCTTTATTTTTCTAGTCTTTGATAGTGTATGATTGTGTATCTTTGTCTATTTTTCATACATAGGTGTCTTGAATGTCTACTTTAGTGTGAGTCTGATGTGGGGTAATACTCTCACTAAAGTGGGGGGAAAATGTAGCATCAAAAAAAGTAACCCTTTTTCACACTTAATTTGGGAATGAATAATTAATAATAAAATGGACTTAATTATGCCTTATTTAGGGTGTTGTAAAGTGTATCTTTACAATTTCACAATAATCTAGGGCTTTATTAATTAATTGAGGTTAATTTTAGCTTAATTGGCCACTTTAATTCAAATCCAAGACTATTTTATTTCATTTTTTGAGGGATAAAACCCGACTCTATTAAATAATATTACAAAACAATTAATTTTGTGAGGAATGTGTCCCAGGCTAGTGACCTAGGACCCAATTGCCACCTAGCGAATGGGTCCTCAATAATGAAAGAAAAAAAAATGGGATAGGATGCTTTCATATGGTTTAGGACATAGAGCAAACCCACTTTCCAATGATTTCATTCAAGGATATCCCTAGAGATCTCAATGCAACAGAGAAAGAGATCTTGCAATAGGGCTTTCCTAGGGGCTGATTGTAAACTAATGAGGGGTTCACCACCAAGCTAGGGATTGGAAAGACAAATGCAATGAAAATCAAAATGCTTAACCCTAATATGATGCAATACTTAACTAGATGACATAAAAATGCATCTAAAATGAAACAAAAAGGTGAGATCTTAGAAGTATGCACCTAGAAACTTGAAGACAACATGAATGAGCTCTAAATTCCTGGAAATTCTAAAATTTTGGCCTATTGGGACTCATACACCAATCTCGGTGTATCATTCCTAGATCTAGGTTTCTATGCAAAAATAAGAATCTGGCAAATGGGTATTTGGAACTGCAAAAATCTTGAAAAACACCTGTAGTGGGACTCAGACACCACTTATGGCATATCAATCTCATTCTACTTTTAATATGATGTAATCCTTAACTAGATGACATAAAAATGCATATAAAACGAAACAAAAAGGTGAGATCTTAGAAGTATGCACCTGGAAACCTGAAGACGACATGAATGAGCTCTAAATTTCTAGAAATTCTAAAATTTTGGCCTACTAGGACTCATACACCAGTCTGGGTGTATCATTCCTAGATCTAGGTTTCTATGCAAAAATAGGAATCTGGCAAATGGGTATCTGGAACTGCAAAAATCTTGAAAAACACCTGTAGTGGGACTCAGACACCACTTCTGGCATATCAATATCATTCTACTTTTTTAGGAATTCAAATTCTAGATGTTCACTTCAACACTTGTTCTTCTCTCCCAAATTTATTTCCGGATCCGAATCTGCGAAAAGACATGCAAAACAAAATATAGACTTGATTTTCTTATGGAGGGTTTTCCTTGGTCAAACCCCTATTTTGGTATTTAAACCTTGATAGAAACAATGAAATATGCATGTAAACAGGAATGCAAGACCTAACCTTAAGTGTGTCTAAGATTAGGAAATCTGAAATACAATGCAACCCTATTCTAATGTGCAAGAATGAAATGCATGAATGAAATATGAAGATGAATGACTCACTTTGAGAGATATCTAATCACCCAAATGAGCCCTAACAATTCTTGTACCTTCCTTAGGGTGAGTGTAGAGTGATAATGGAGGATGCAATCACTTAGGAAACAAGTCATTAGGCTTGTCTTGATGGCTAGTTGCATCTCCCCAACCTAGATTCCATCATAATTCACCATAGACAACCCTGATGAACCCTTGAAAATGCTAGATATTGAATGAAAGTGAGCTTGAAGACCTGCAAAAACACTTTAATGCCGCTCCAAGACTTCAACTCTCCTTGCTTTTGAAACTTGAATGTTTTTGTGAAAGAATACTTGAAGACTCATGAATGCCTTTTTGTCGCAAAGTGTCCCCTTTTGTCGTGAAGTATCCCACTTTTTTGCAAAGTGTTTCATTTCTTCTTGAAGTGTCTCAAAATGGATCTAAAGTGTCTAGAACCCTTAGAAAAGTACACTAGAAAAAATTTAGTTCAATTTTTTTTTTTTGATGTGTAGATTTAATATTTTAGAATGCTTATAGGACATATTTTTGTTTTTTTGTTAGATTCCACTCCAATCGTGATAGTGTCTTGGCAGCCGACAATTCTAGCACCTCTAAGACCTAGCATTGAAACTTTTAGTGGAGGATACAAAGATATGATAGACTACAAGATTGTATTGGGCGTACCTTATGCCCCCCATGAGGTACCATGATGCTATGTTGATGGCTTTGGAAGAGTAGTGGGATGCAGATACATGCATGTTTCATCTCCCAACAGGCAAGATGGTGATCACTCTAGAGGATGTCTATTGCATACTTCTAGTTTCAATTCAGGGTGAGAGGGTGCGTTTTCAAGCAGATCAATCATTTTGTAAGATGAAATACTATATACAATACTATCTTGGATGTCTAGTTCATGACATCATGCCACCGCAGATAGATATAGCTATGCTACTATATTCGTGAGCTCCACTTGTTGTACGGATTATGATGTTTACTATGGCACTAGTGCTTGCCCCTAATGTTCAAGGAGCACATTTAGATGGAAAACTAGTAGATATGATTTATTGAATGGTAGAACAGAGGACCATATACACCTAGGGGTGCAACATTTTTACACACTTATCTTATGATCTAGGGTGATTTTCATTCCACGAGGTTGATAGTATGGTGCACTGTATGCTACTATAGGTGTGGTTCCTGGAGCATATCACATTCACTAGGATGATAGGTTTTCCATGTGCATTAGCCCTAGGGTACCCTCTCACATTCAGCTATCCACTAAGGTGGCTATGGTAGTATGGGGATTTACATTTTTGGAGAGTCCGATTCGACCAAATGGATGAGGAGGAAATCATATGGAGACCTTACCAACTTATACCATAGTGGCCAGATGAGACTTGTCAGCTGAGGAGATTATAGTTGGACTAATTTCTAATAGGCATAAATGATCTTACGTAGTATGACCCTTCTACTATGATCATGCCATGCAATAATTTGGATAGTTTTAGGTACCCATGTCACGACCCTTCTTTACGAGATCAGTTTAGAGTGCCCAGAGGCCCGACAACACTAGACGATTTACTACTAATGATTTTTTCTATAGTGACTCTAATTATGAGGACCATGATATGTCTCTGGTCTTTGACACTATGATTTTGATACCATAGATGACTATGAAGAGTGGTGGGAAGTAGCATGATTGACTCCTGTATTCCCAATGGATTCATGATCCATTACATGATGCAAAGCCACTCCTAGATCAGGGAGAAGATGAGGAGGATAGAGCTAAGGAGACAAGAGTCATGGCTGCAAACATATTCACAGATGTGATAGATGAGGAGTATGATGAGGTTGCAGATCCTAACTATGATGGCTAGGAAGAGGATGAGGAGGAGCAACTGATGAGTGAGAGTGATGAAACAATGGATGAGGATCCAACTCCTACTCATGTGACTAGATCATGATAAAAAATTTTAGCATGCACCAACACCTATAGTCATTAGGAGGCTAACACATCCTCCATGCCCCCTACACATGATGAGGTTGTCTTTAAATAGCTAGTCAAAGAGCTAGGTGATGATATTTTATTTACTGCCATGCTTTATGCTTATGTTCATTCTTTATGTTTTAATTTTATTTCTATTTATTTTCATGATGTGTACTGATTTTTTTTTTATGATTTCTATCTTGTAGGAGCTATGAGAGTCCTGCATGATCTCTATTTCCAAGTTGTTTCCAAGATAGTGCCCCCATCAGTCTACAAGGAGGTTGTTGATACATACTATGTTCCCCCACACATCTTGGAGTGGGATCCAAAGTCGTTTGAGTCATATGTCAGACTATGGGTAGCATATGATAGTTTCAGGAGGTGTGCCTACTGAGCCGAGGCTGCCCAGGATGTTCAGTCATCTCGAGCACTAGCAGAGGTTGAGAGACTTCAGTCAGAGGTAGCAATACTACAGGTAGAGAGAGGTCATTTAGCAGAGGATTGTTAGGAGGCCCTTGGATGAGTACATGGTTTATAGTATTCTCTGGATGTACTCAGAGGCTCATGATCATGATCGCATACCATTGTCTCTCGATGGATTGCCTCCAAATAGATGTGAGAACCAAAATGTTGAGGGATCTAGTAGCCACATACCTCATTAGCATTGTATAATTGATGACATGTACACAAAACTTTGATATATATATATATATATATATATATATATATATATATATATATATATATTATCATTTGATGCTTTGCTATTTATGTTTATGTGTTTAAATGTTAAATGACAATGTGAATGATCAAATAATCTTTGTAAGACTATTTAATAAATATCTCCATGATTTAACATGTTTTATGTGATCTAATTAAAAATTATTCTAGTTTCTCTTAGATGCAACATTGTGATTAATTATGTTATGCTAAATTAAACGCACTTATGATCTAGGTAAAGAACATTAAATGCATATAAGTATCTAATCTAACACAACATACAAGATTATATCTTCAATAGTATGAAACCTAAAGTAACCATCTAAAAGTTAATTTAAATAATTACTTTAGTATTCAAGACACACAAATAATTGTGTTTCAAGAAAAAAGCAACGCAAGAGCACATAGAATTGCATCTACTAACTCTAACACACTGCTTTATAATTCACACTATTCAAGAAAATTAGACAAAATACCGCCATAAGTGTGTGACATTAATAGGTTTTTTAAGAGGTGTACCATCCATTTTTATTATCGTATTTTCCCCAAATCCATAATTTTCATCGATTATGTAAGGGCCTAACAAATTAGGGTTGAACATTCCTTTTTCCATTGGTTCAACATTGACATTACGCTGATTTTTGCATAACACCAAATCACCTTTATTAAAGTAATGAGGTATGAAATTATCATTGTAACTACGTTGCATTCTTTTAGAATAAGCTTGAAGCTGCTCAAGAGTGTTGATGCACTGTTCATCGAGCATTTCAAGATGATGCAACCATTGTTCATTATAAGTATTATTATCAATAACTCCTTGAAGAGCGATTCTTAATGAAGGGATCTCTAACTCCAAGGGAATAATTACCTCGATTCTGTAGATGAGGTTATCAGGGGTATGTCTAGTTGATTCTCTAGCATTCGTACGATAGAACCATAATGCATGTGTTAGCTATGTATTCCAATCTTTATGGTGTTTCCTTACTGTTTTCCTTGGGATTTTCTCAAGGGTTCTATTAGTTGATTCAACTTGACCATTAGATTGTGGGTAGTAAGGTGAAAAGTGATGTTGTATGTTAAACATTTTTAAGAACTTCTTCACATCCTTATTCTTAAATGGTGTCCCAGTTTTTGAAACTAAAGTGGAAGGGAGTCTGAAATGAGCAATAATGTGTTCCAATATGAAATGACATATTACATTGGCAATTGTTGAATGAAGGGAAATTTTTTCCACCCACTTTGTGAAATAATTTGTTGTGGTAATTATAAATGTATTTCCGATGGAGCAGGGAGGTGAAATTTTTTTTATGATGTCCAGTCCCCACACCAAAAAATTCCAAATAGGAACTTGTGTTTGAAGCTTAGAAGAAGGAGTGTGAATCAGTCTGCTATGTTCTTGACATTTGTGACATTTCTTAACATATGCAAAGCATTCTTGTTCCATGTTTCTCCAATAATATCCTATACGAATTAAATTTTGCACTAACGATCTTCCTCCAAAATGTCCACCAGAAGCACTTGAATGAGCTTCCTCAAGTGCTATAAGGATTTTAGATTGTTTAAGGAATCTAAGCAAGAGACCATCAAATGACCTCCAATACAATACATTTGCAAGAATTATATACTTAGATGCAACTTTCTGAAGGTGGGCTCTAGTATTCTTAGTTGTGGGTTTAGGAAAGGTACCCGTTTTTAGATAATCAAACATCAGTGCATACCATTCTCTAGAAATTTTTGTGGTGACTACTAATATCTCATCTATTTTATGCTCAATTGATGATTTCATAATTGTGTGGAGGACAAATGTGAAATATTTTGAAGGATCATGAGGGGATATTAGAGAAGTTGTGCTTGCCATTGCATCTGCATGTCTATTATCTTTTTGTGGGATGTTATCAATGGTAAACAAATCAAAATTCTCTAATAAAGTCATTGTGAGATCCTTGTAGTTTGATAGTTTTTCATGCTTTGCTTGATATGTTTCATTTATTTGTTTAATGATTAATTGTGAATCACCTAATATTTTAATGTCTCGGGATCCTAGAGTTAAATCGGCATGTAATCCAACAATTAATGCTTCATATTCTATAGTATTGTTCGTGCATAAGAAATTTAATTGATATGATAAGGGAATAGGTTTTCCTCTAGGTGGAGTTATTATAACTCCCACACTGAAGCCTACTCTACACTTAGATTCGTCAAAATTTAATTCCCATGCATTTTCATGTTCCTAAATAGTCAATACTCTCATTAGAAAATGCTTCTTGATTAGGTAATGCTAGGGGAGAAGGAGCGTCATCTAGCTGGTCAGTAAAGGCTTGTTCTTTGATTGCTTTTTGTGAGACAAACTTAAGGTCAAACTTAGTCAACAACATAACCCATTTAGCTAATCATCCTGATAATTGTTTTTTAGCAAAAAGATGTTTTAAAGGATCGAATTTCGTCATCACATGTATTTCGACATTTAGTAAGTAATGTCTCAGTTTACTTGTAGTGAATACAAGAGCCAAAAATTGTTTTTCTATCATTGTATATTGTTTCTCATAATCAATTAAATTTTGGCTAATGTAATAAACAAGATGCTCTTTACCATTTTCATCATGTTGAGCCAACAATGCTGCAACAGCATGGGATGATGTTGCTGTATATAGGATGAATGGTTTGTTTTGCATAGAAGGTTGTAAAATAGGAGTGGCAAGATAGTCTTTCAAACTCTCAAAAGCCTATTTACAATCTGCATTCCAATTAAACTGAACTTCTTTCTTAAGGAGAGATGTAAATTGAAACAAAACTAATTTCCAAATTTAAAATGCAATGATTTAAATTGTTTCCACAAATTAATTCCAAAACTTTTTATGCACAAATTTTAATATAATATTTAAAGTTTGAGTAAAGAATTTGAAATTAAATACAATAAATTATTAATTCAATAAACTCAAAGATTTGAAACAATTTTTATTGCTCAGATAATTTATCAACATTAATACTTATCTTTGAAATGTGCAGAAGAAATCCCCAACTATTGTTGGAATGGTCCCTGGTTCAGCCTCTTCCGTCTGTGAGTAGGCTGGGAGGAAAGTAGACTTGGCTACTCTACACGAGTGCTGGTTCCACTGGAACAATGCTCAACACTCGTGCCACAAAACCATGCCCTAGCCAGGACCGTCCTGAGTGCATGCACTTGTACCCCAGGTTGGACACCCACTGTAGGAGTGCACCTTCTCCGTCCTACTCATAGCCTGCTAACCTTGAAACCCCATTCCCGCAATGTGCTCCACTTGATTTTCCTCTTTTTTTCATGTCCCCCTTTTTCCAAGTTTCACATGAATGATTTATATATCTTTTAAAGGGGTGGTTTCCAAATCATCACACCCTTTCACAAAAGGTTTCCTTTTTAACAATTATTTAAATAAATAATTAGGCTTCCCCTTTTAAAGAATGTATATGCATATTCTTTAATCTCTCTTTTTACCAAAGGATTATAATATCCTTTATTTTTCTCCCCCTTTTTAATTCTAAAGGGTTATTTAATAGATTTATTTTCTCTTGGAGAAAAAGTCACATAACAATTCCCCCCCTGTAAATTAGTTGTTGTCCTCAGTAGCATGAGATAAATCTACATCACAACTCAAAAAACACATAATCAATAATTGAAGAAAATGATATTGAGCATAACCATTCTTCATAATAATTTTTATATATTTACCTCATCTATATCCTTTTCTTCTCTTAGTTCATAGATATCTCCCTTTTCCAATTGTATTTTAAGTTAGCAAGTATTACAAGAAAAACATTTTTTTTTGCAATGACAAGAGCTATATATATACACACATATTACACATATTAGGAATTTACAATGAAAGAAACTAATGGTATTTTATGTGTTTACTCACATATTTCAACCTTATCAATTTTCTTTAATATAGATATTTTAATCTCTTACATGTAACTTCAACATTAAATTTACAAAATTATTATCATGTGTTGACATAATATATACCTCTTCAAATGACATACATATCCCATACTATGTAGTCACTCATCCTTGAACTATAAAATTAATACACTCAAAATACATTCTAAGATGATAATCATGCATTACAGACTAGATGAGTATCTTCTTTTTCATATGCCAAGTATAATTGAATGAAAATAAATACAATAGTCTATAAGACACATGTACAAAGTTATTGGGTTGATCAAGTCCAATATCAAAGTACAATAGAATAATACATGGTAATATTTCTTGGAATATCAATAGTAAATTATTAATATACATAGGAAACTTCATAGATAAACACTAGAACTAATCCTTCATTTAATGTAACCAGCGTGCACCCATCTAGAATAAAACTAAAATGCACTTGATGTCTATAGGTAGCCATTCCCTTATTATTTTTGACACATCAAAGCCCATGGTCCATGAGATGATTCTCATTCAAGGCTATATTAAGTGGGAAATAGTGTATTAAGATACTACTTGACAATTGGATCATATAAATTTGAAGACTTGTTTTTCATGAGACATTATGTAGGAACATCTTACTTTCTTGTGATAATGTGTATACACATGTTTGTATAATGAGAAAATTAGGGGGTAGATCACCAAAAACCTCTTTAAAGGAAAGAGTTGGGCTTAACTATCATTCCCATAATTAATTTTAAAGTGAACTATTGCATTCATTATCTTATGAAGAGGTTATGTAAATAAGGAGAAATCACTAAAGTAGGATTTTACAACTATTTCAATAGATTCTATGTTTTAAATATGAGACATGATATTAATATTATTGAATCCCCAACATTTAAAACTAAGTTACATATTGAAAGACTTTTTTCTTAAAATGCTATGCTTGATCTATTTAAATTCACAAACTCCAACACATGATAGATCACAACATTAAGCACCCACTAAGTATGGGTAATAATTCACTATGATCTTACATCTATGTCACAAGGTTGAATTATTGGTCAAGAATTTCTAGATTTAAATATCTAATTGAGTCCATTTATAAGATGACATATTACCCAAGGGTTCACTACGTATATTACGTAATATCCATTCTAGAATGTGTTAAATAACTATCATGGTGTTTACTTTTATGTTTATAAAAAATAATCAAAATCAATAATGGTGGGTTTAAGACTAATCAAAATGTTTATGACAAAGGATATGTGTTGTTTCTTCAATAATTAAATAATTATGAGGAAGTTGAAACCTATATTTAGGACTTGCAAGCTAAAAGGAAGAAAATATATTATAGGTAAAGATAGGTGTTAATTCTAAGGCTATGTGTTATTTTGGGACAAATAATTCAAGAGGACTTATTCCAACAAAATCTAATGTGACAGCTCATTTTTGGTCAATCTAACCCACATAAATGGCATAACTATACACCCATTTTTTTACACTATGAAAGGGAAACGAGTGTTATTGTTATTTTTAATTAGAGGTGGTTTCTCCCCTTGCAAAAATTGACATGTCCTCATGTTTGATGATAATATAGTCTATTTGGTTTCATATCTTATAACAACATGGTTTTGTTCTCACCAACCTATTCCAAACACAATGTCAATATTCCAAGTTTAAGATACGAATCCAAGGACCTGTGGGTTATGGGCCCACAATGTAACTTAAAATAGATGTGTAATAAATCATGATATCAATTTTAAAGAGATATCAACCATAGTGAAAACACTCTCAAAATAGACACAAAACCAAAAGAAAATTAATATAAAAGACTAAGTTTTACCATTACAAATACTTAATTCACTAATTTTATTCTTGAGAAAACATCCTTATACAGGAAGCTACTAGTTGAATACAAATAAAAGTAAATTTTTGAGTTTGGTACTACTAAAATGACTGTCTCGTTATCCCTTTTGTGCTTGATTGGCTTAGGTAACTAGCAGAGAGGCCATATTGAGGCATACAGGCATAATGATTTTGTTTCTCATAAAACCAAACTAACATTCCTCATTGATACAATATCCATTTTTTTTTCTTCCCTCACAATGTAAAAGCTCTGATACCAAATGAAACGAAACTAATTTCCAAATTTAAAATGCAATGATTTAAATTGTTTCCACAAATTAATTCCAAAACTTTTTATGCACAAATTTTAATATAATATTTAAAGTTTGAGTAAAGAATTTGAAATTAAATACAATAAATTATTAATTCAATAAACTCAAAGATTTGAAACAATTTTTATTGCTCAGATAATTTATCAACATTAATACTTATCTTTGAAATGTGCAGAAGAAATCCCCAACTATTGCTGGAATGGTCCCTGGTTCAACCTCTTCCGTCTGTGAGTAGTCTGGGAGGAAAGTAGACTTGGCTGCTCTACACGAGTGCTGGTTCCACTGGAACAATGCTCAACACTTGTGCCACAAAACCATGCCCTGGCCAGGACCGTTCTGAGTGCATGCACTTGTACCCCAGGTTGGACACCCACTGTAGGAGTGCCCCTTCTCCGTCCTACTCACAGCCTGCTAACCTTGAAACCCCATTCCCGCAATGTGCTCCACTTGATTTTCCTCTTTTTTTCATGTCCCCCTTTTTCCAAGTTTCACACGAATGATTTATATATCTTTTAAGGGGTGGTTTCCAAATCATCACACCCTTTCACAAAAGGTTTCCTTTTTAACAATTATTTAAATAAATAATTAGGCTTCCCCTTTTAAAGAATGTATATGCATATTCTTTAATCTCTCTTTTTACCAAAGGATTATAATATCCTTTATTTTTCTCCCCCTTTTTAATTCTAAAGGGTTATTTAATAGATTCATTTTCTCTTGGGGAAAAAGTCACATAAGATAAATGGTAATGTTTGCTCCACTAAGGATACCACAAAATGATGGATGGATTGAATTCTTCCTTGTAAGGTATGCAATTGGTAGATGTTTCTAGGAGGTTGCATGTTAACTATAGCATTGATTTTATTTGTGTCCACCTCAATGCCTCTGTGAGATAAGATAAAACCTAGAAGTTTTTCACTATCTACGCCAAAGACACACTTTTTTAGATTCAATCTCATGTTGTATTTTTGCATTCACTCAAAGATTTTCCAAAGGACATTCACATTGTCTTGTCTTGTTAAAGATTTGGCTAGAATATCATCAACATAGTCTTCCAAAATATTATGTATGTAATCATGAAATATCAATGTCATAGCTCATTGATATTTTGTGCCAGCATTTTTCAATCCAAAAGGCATCGTTACCCAACAAAATGTTCCCCAAGATGTTGTAAATGCTAGTTTATATTAGTCTTGAGGGTTGATAAAGATTTTATTATATCTAGAAAATCCACCCATGAATGACAACAAAGCATGTCCCACAGTCAAGTATACTATCATGTCAATATTAGGAAGGGGAAATTAATCTTTTAAAGATGCTCTATTCAAATCATGAAAGTACATACACATCCTAATATGATCATTCGGTTTTGCAACTGCAATAATGTTTGAGATCCAAGGAAATAATCTATAGGTCTTATAAAACTAGCCTCAAGGATATTTTCAATATTTACCTTAACTAATAATGCTATCTTAGGGTTCATTTTTCAAATCTTTTGTCTAACAGGCTAAGCATTTTCAGTGAGGACTATATTGTGTGTTACAATCTTAGGATCAATTCTTGGTATATCGGAATAAGTCCAAGTGAAAATTTTGGGAAATTCATGGAGTAAAGTTGCATGGTTCTCTTGTTCTTCATCATCAAGGCACTTTCCTATCTTAATCACTTTGTCTTCATTGTTAACATCCATCTATATGTCCATAGTATCTCCTAAAGGAAGCACATTTTTTTTCAGAAAATTTAGGGTTGTATTCTTCTTTGCTCATGCCAACTTCACTACTTTCCTCTTCTTCGGCTTTTTGCTTAGAACTAATCATAGCGCATGTAACCCATTTATTTTTAGGAGGATTGAATGGTTTGTCATAAAATCCTAGCATTTATTTCAAGGCTTCATAATATTCAAAAAACTCCAATGATGCTTCACAAGTTGTATCAATCAATTTTTGATGTTTCAAGGTGAGAGTTTTTTAGGATTACACATGATAGTGTTGATGTTTAGCGAGGGTCTCCTGGTTGCTTGCATAATCTTAGAAGGGTAATACCCGAAACCAATTTTTGTTTCTTTTCTATTAGGTTCTTTAGGAACATGAATACCTTCTTCTTTCTTGCCACATCGTTTTCCACTGTAACCAAGTTTTTTCATGAATTCATAGCCTTTTCCATAAATTATTTCCATTTCTTGCGGGTTTGGTGGTTGTTAATAATCTATCTCATCAAATTTTGTTGTATAACTTGTGTCTTCTTCTAAAGTAGATGAGGTACATGCTAGCGAGTGTTCTTCTAAATTTTCCATTGACATCACCATAGATTTTTTTTGCTTTTCATCTTCTTTACTTGTGATTATGTACAGTCCCATAAATGAGGGTGTGAATTCTAAAGAACCCCAATCATCATCCAATAATTTTGACATTTTTTCCATCTCTTGCTTTTCCTCTTTCATAGGTTCTATGTTTGATTGGAATTAATGTGCTTAGAGGACTTGTTACTTTTTCAACTCATAAGCAACTTTCAGGCTCGAGGTCTATTTCAACTTGGTATACCTTGTTGTTATAGACATACTTCATGACACGATGAAGGGTCGAAGGTACCGCATGCATCTCATGAATCTAAGGTCTTCCTAAAAGAAGATTTTATGAAAGGTCATGAGGCATAACATGAATAGGAGTTTGTAAGGTAGCTTTTCCAACTATAATAGGTAAAGTAATCACACTAAGTAGTTGCTTTACTACATCATCAAATCCTCAAATCCATAAGGAATCAGGTTCAATTTTTGATTTATCTATGCCTAGTCTTTCTAAAAGATTCACACTGCACATATTAAGGGTTGAGCCATTATCAACAAGGGTTCTTTTTATTCCCGTTCTATTGAATTTGGCTATTATCATGAAGCTATCACGTTTCTTTCTTATCTCCAATGGAGGAAGCTGATGTTGGTGAAAATTAATGTCTACATTAATTATATTCATTCCTTTAATTAGAGCTGCCACATCACTTGCATTTGTATTAGAGCGGATCACAACTTGTTGTAAGGCTGTTTGAAGCATAATGTGATAATTAGGTGAATTTTGAATCTAATCCCATAGGGATATTTTCGTGGGAGTATTCTTAAGTTGTTGAACAATATCATACTCCTTCCATTATTTGAAGGAAAAAAAGGGGCACTAGGAAAGATGAAGCTTGGTAAAGGTAAAGATGTTGAAGTTGTTTGTCTTGGTTGTGGACTGTTTCTAGTGTTATATGTATGAGAAATGGCATTATGATTTGATTTCTGCAAAAAATTATTCTTAGGTGGTTCAAGAGTGTAAACAGGTTTCTTTTGAGTTCGAGGTTTGTGTGAAGGTGGGTAAAGGATAAGTTGAGGTTGAATCACATTAACATCTCTTGGTTTTGGTTTATCATGAAAAACCTTAGTGGATGAAATTTGTGAGATGAAATCCTCAAGGGCTTCATCTAACATGTCAAAGTCATCACTACTAAAAGGTTTGAGGGTTAGGTTAACTTGGAAAAAGAGATTTGACATAGTCAAATAACTATACTTTCTCCAAGTGGTTTATTTGGCGTTTAATCTTGTTTTTGGTTTTGTTTTCTAATGAATACCAAATGTAATCTAATCTAATTGGACTATCAACTAATTTTTTTTTTAAAAAGTGCAAGAATCTAATTCTATCCACAATTTTAATGTAAAATATGCTAATTCTAATGATTGGAATATAACAAAAGCTATGCAAACTAGAACATAAAGATTTTAATAGCAAAAAGAAGCTAAGAAATAGGGAATTTAACTTTGTAAAATTTAGTTCAAAATATGCACTAGGACTAATTCACCCAAAGGGGCATATGAGTCCTAGTGGGAGTTTCTTTCAAAAAAATTTAGAAATTTTCAATTGATTTTTTATGCTTTTTATGTTGTATGATCTGTAAACTAAGTGAAAATACATATTTTATATGAATTTTTAATTATTTGAGATGAAAAAATGCAACCTATATGCACTTTCACGAATGCAAAATTAGAAACCCTATAATGCCAATTAACTAATGCAAATCTCATGCAATGTTAATGAAAGCAAGATCTAGGATGAGAATGCACTCCAAATCAGAATTATGATGTTATAAATGTAGGTTCACCAAAATGAAACAACAAAAATGGGATAGGATGCTTTCATATGGTTTAAGACATGTTGCACTTAGTTTAGAAATCATACAAACCAAAAAGCATAAATTTCACTTAGAATTTTTTGAGGTTGTGCAAAAACCCTAATCTAGGACTCATACGCCCCTTTGGGTGATTTAGTCCTAGTATAGGTGGTTTTTCCTATTTTTGGGTATTTCGTGGTGACTATTATTTAGCATTCAAACCCTTGAAAAACCTTGATTGGGACTCATATGCCCCTCTAGGTGATGTAGTCCCGTTTTAGATTTTAAATTGCATTTTCCAGCATTAAAAACTCTATTTCTATATTTCAGTTTGTTGTTGTTAGTTTTTTGTTTTAGCTTAGAGAGCTTTTGTTTCCTTCATTTATCTTGCATCTTGAATTTCCTTTCTTTTCCCTTGTATGAGATTTTCTACTTGGTGTCCTATTTCTAATACTATAGTGATGTGAAGTTCGAGACTCATGTCATCCCACGGTAGCACAATCTTCGTGGATCTTGGCTTGTCTAGCTCTTTCACTACTAGTGTTAACACTAGTTCACTAGGTATGGACCATACCCTTAACAAATCTTTGCCTTCATGTAGTGTGAAATTTTTTGAAACAATGGTTTCTAGTATTATGCAAGAAAAAATAATACAAATCCATGAAGACTTAGAAAACCTACAAAATCAACTAAGTACCGAAAACATTTCAACCACCTCTATCCCTACCATAGATAACATACACCACAAGATTGGAACTGAAGAAGGAGTTGAACTTGTGTATAACCTAGCTCATATTTTTGGTAAACTTACTAGTTGTGCTCCACCTTCTACAATTTCCAAATCCAAGGAGGAATTCAAATCCATCCTCCCATAAAAATTTCCTCTATTCTTACCTATACCAATCCTCAAGTTACAACAATAATGCAACCTACAAGTAATGTGATTTCTTGGGTATTTTTGCTAGCATCCCTAGTACCTTTGTGGCATCATACGTCATATCTCCTACCACTTTACCTCCTATAAGCATTCCATTCACTTTTTCATTGAACACATACACACCTCCACCCTATTCACCTCCATATCAAAATGCAAATAATAATCCTCTCATAAACCAACTTTTGTAAACTGTTTAATCTCTTCAAAAGAAATTTTCCACAATCAACCAAAATCACAATGGATCACCTACATATTATGTCAAAAGAAATCCCTTTTCCTTGGAGATATTGATAACGCCGATTCCACAAGGTATAGAAGTGCCTAGATTCGAGAAATATGGGGGGAAGGGAGATCCTTCTAACCATGTTTTTTCTTATACCACTTTTTGTAGTGACTTTATTCTTGAGGATAAACTCTTAGCTAAGATTTTACCTAGATCTTTGAAGGATACTTCTTTAGAATGGTTCTCCTTGTTACCAAACAACCCAATTCATTCATTCAAAAAACTTGCTGAGGCCTTTAAAAACCATTTTCAAGTGCATATGACCCCTAAGATGACCTTAGTTGATTTGATGAGATCTAAGCAAAAAGAAGGTGAAAAGATTATTGACTGTATCTCAAGTTACCAATTGCTTTATTCCCAAATCAATGTATAGATTCTTGACCCTCACCTTCAAAGGATGTTCATAAAGAAGTTACAAAGTAGGATACAAGATAAGCTTACCACATTATGAAATTCCCCTCCATGCACTTATGTACTACCCTCCATGATTATCAAAACTTGGTAGTAGTCGTGATGCAAACCTTGCCTCTAGCCAACCTGAGAAGTTCAAATTCACAAACCAAAACAATTACCAAACTTTCTAGAAAATAGAATAAAGTATTCCTTCAATTTAATCCCCCTCAACAAACACAGGTCAACATGTCGATGCCCAAGTGGCCACTATAAGGAAGATAACTTCTTTCACATTTGGGGATCTGGCTAGGAAATTCACTCCCTTACCTGATACCCTTCATAACACAATGTCAAAACTTTTAGAACAAAAATTGATTACCTTGCCTCCCATTAAAACTCCCAATCCCAATAAGCCTTTACCTCCAAGTTTTAGGTCAAATACTTATTGCCATTATCACTAAAAAAATGGACATGATATGGAACATTGCAAGTGTCTTAAGCATCTATTGCAAGACCTCATTAATTCTGGTCATCTTTCAATCGAAGGTGTTAATGATCAAGGAAATAAGTCTATTGCTCCTCCTAACCAACACTTGCAAATCTTTACCAACCCTATGCCTACACATAATATTTCATTTTTCAAAGCTAGTGAAACTACAAAGAATGATGTGATGAATGTTGAAAAAAATGATGATAACATAGATATTGTTGAACAAGATCCTATGGAAACTAGGGTATGTTTAGGATCATCATGGAAAAAATAGACCCTTAAGTGGCGAAAAATTTAGAAAAATTAGAGTTAGGCAACTTGACATAAAAATTTGAATAAGTTATCTATATTATTTCAAAAATATGTAAGAATAGAATCTATAGAAAATTGAATGTAGTTTGTAAACTACTAGGTTTATTTTAAAAAAAATAAATCTATTTGGTGAAAATTTTAAATTTCAATGTAGTAGTACTTAAATTTTAGGGAAAAATAAGAAGTAGGTGTCTGTCTGACCACCCAAACCACAATAAAATGATAAAAAAATTTATAAGATTTTAGATATAAGTAGATGACTCATGTCTAGATGTGATGCATATTTTTTTGTAATTGTTTTCCAAGTAAATAATTAATTATGAATTTTTATTACAAATTTTTAAAAATATAAAACTGTTATGTCGACCACCTTAACTTGGTCAAAACTTCATGAAATTATATTTTATTTTTAATCCTATAGTATGTGAAACATAGAATGTGACACATGTTTCAGATTCAAAATGTGATACTGTTTGAAAGCTATAGATGTTTTTCAATCAACCTATCAATCAGGACTTTAGTCATAATTCAAATAGAAAATGAATAATAATTATTTATTAAATTCAAAGTAAAGAATAATTTATATTGGTGGAAAGATGATAATCTCCTTTAAAAACCCTTTTCATTTCATTAATTTTGGGTAAAAAAAAGTTGTCAGCCACATACCCATCATATCACCACTTTTTCACCCATCATGATCCTACACATACCCACTAGTTGTATGGATAATATTGGAAAAGGTTTGATTGCGTTGATCAAAACTCAACCTCATAAGGGCCAAACTAAAAATACTCTTGACATTTCTTTCTCATCTAAAGATATTATTAGAAATGCACCCAACGATCCTCTTTACATAGAAGGTTGAATCAATGACAAGCCCACTAATGGGATATTAATTGATCCCGTCTGTGGAGAGAATGTGATCACTGAGGAATTATTAATTGTGCATGAAATCTATCAAGAAAAATATGATAAAGTAAAAGAAAGGATAAAGATGCATAATGGTTTCACTTGCCCTACGATGGGATTGATCACCCTTCGTTTACAAATAGGACTGAAAAAATTAGATGTCTCATTCTCCATCATCTTGACATCGGACCAATTTCATGTGAAGCTTGGTCACCCATGGCTATGCTCCATGGAAGTTGTCCCATTGGTCATGCATAAATGCTTAAATTTTCCCTTTGACAATGAAATCTTTATTGTGCATCATAGTGGCTTTAATCCAACGTTGTTTTCCCAAGGGAACTTTTCATTAGATTTATTTTAGCCCAAACCTATAGAATATATTAAACCTCGAGAAGAATTTATTTTCAAATCCTACCAAAAGTTTAATGCGAAATGCATAGAAAAAATATCCCTTCAAAATATGCCTCAACCTATGACTGAGCCTACCATCTTTATGAGACTATGATTGAACCAAAAGACATTTCATACAACCAAGAACAAATTAAGGTAGATCCTTCACTCATCTCCTATAAAAGACCAAGAGATAATGAAACCAAACCTGTCACACCTCCTAAGATAAAACAAGTTTACAAAGCTAAAGAGAAACAGGTTGAACAACCTCCTATGGTTCCTTCTGTTCCTCCCCTTACGGAAGAAAATAAACCTATGGTTGATAAACTTGCTCCTACACAAACACAACTGGAAAGTTATACAAAAAGAAACGTAAATGCTAGAGAACTTAGGCTTAGACATTGTGCTATTGCTCGAAAGCTAAACAAAAATAATAATAAAGAAAATTAAAATTCAAACTTGACTGAAGAAATGCACGATGAATATCCCCCTTCGCTGAAACAAAAAGATCCTATACCGCAACCACAATAGGAGCTAAACCCTTCTTTGGACATTATCATTTGACCTCCCACTGTGATTAACTTGGATGACGATGATGAGGTTGCTAAAATTGACGAGGAAGTGCATAACAAATTGAATACATCATTTTCCTCTTCTATGAGTTTATATGAAAATTCTCCTAAGAGTATTGAACTTGTTAATAACCCTATTTCGGCACTTGCTATTGTCCCTTTGGCTAGTTGTCCACCTTCCATATATGAGTAACATGATTGGGATGTAAATGACCTGCTAGAGGTTGACTCGCATGTGCCTAACTAGTCTTTTGCATTATTTATTTTTAATTTTTCTTTATGTGATTGTATGTGTGTAATATGCTCCCCCGTATTGTTATGTTTGATGTATCTCTCTCTCTTTGTGACATTTCTCTATTTGTACCTACATTCCTTTCTATGCCATAAGCAATTTATCTTTTCTTTATCTTGTGTTTTCCTTTTAAGGATGATGCAAGGTGTCAAGACCTTTAGGTCTCTTCCATGTTTACCTGAAAGATTTTTTATTTTTATTTTCACTCTGATTGTGTCATTCTTATAGTTCTACGAGTATTTGGGGAATGATGATAGTTCTAGGCTCTCTAAAAAAATTGTAGTAAAGATATACTGACCCTGAATCCATAGATCCCTTATGTGTTTTTTGGGGAAAACTTTCCTTCCTATTTCATGGTGTAGCTTTTATTTGGAAACATATGACTTGGAATGGGAATTTCCAAATAATCTCTCATGTCCTCTTTATTATTAGCATTTATCATTTTCTACTTTAATGTAATTGCTCACAACATGGTTTTTAGCAATTTCTTTAAATTGGGGGCATACCTTAGCATTATTCTTTTGCATTTCATGTTTCATGGTGTAATATTCTTATTTCATGTGATGCGTCTTTCACTTTGTGATGAAATTGGGTTTGATGTCCTTCAAGAGCATGATCTCTCTAAGAATATTATATTCCTCTTAGTGGCTCATGCAATATACTACATCCCCTAAGTTGTGAATATTATATTCTTTGATTGGTTCTCTCTTCTAGATATTAGGCACAATGTTTCATAAATTAAGACCTTGCATGAACTAAGAAAGAGTCCTTTGAATGTTCCTTACACTATTTTTTCATTTACAATTTTTATTATATGGCCACCTTGCATAACACACTTTGCATGCCTATGGAGCCATCGTGTTTGTTCATGAGTTTCAAGCATACGAAGCTTTGCTTGTCTCATGAGTCTTGAAGTTAATTGTTGTGTGGCACCTTAATAAAGTTATCAAGATGTATAACTTTGTTCTGGTCAAACAAGAAGCCAATCCGAGGCATGAATTTCCCATAGCCACTTGCTTGTTCATGTTAGTGCATACCGACCATGTGTGTATGTGTCTCACTAGGGGCTCACCTAATGGATAGCCTAAGGTTCACTAGCCCTTGTGAGCGTGCATTTTTTGACAAAAATATTAGATCAGATCCACAACATGTGGGATAAATGGACGAAGATTGATCCACCCCTTTTGTTTTATCTTTATCTTTTCTTTATGTCTTTGGTAGTGCATGCTTGTGCCTTGTTGCTTATTATATCATTTACATGTGTGTTCCTTTGTGCTTATGTTGTTTTTCCATAGGATCTTGATCTTGGGGGCTTGATCATCCATCTCAATCATTGGCATTCTATCTTTCTAGCATTGGTACATTTGAACCCCTCTTGATGCAAGTTTTTCTACTTTAGTGTGAGCTTGAAGCAAGTTCCTCCTCTCTCACTAAAGTGGGGGTTGTTGTAAGAATGGAAAGATTGAAGGTGTTTTCATTGATTCAATCGGTCAATTGGTTATCAACTAGTTGTTGTTGGTTGTATATGTCGAGGATATTGAGAAAATTGTAATGAAGATATGTTACAGGTGTTCAGTGGTTGCTCCAGGTTTTGGTCCGGATTTGCTTCTATGCTTGTGTATTTCAAAAATGTATTTCATGCTTGTTAGAAGATGCTATATCCATATTTTTGGTTTTTGATTTGTTGTACAATGCAAGTTGTGTTCACTAGTTGTGAACTATGGTTCTTTGTGTTTTTGGTTCAGGTCCGAGAGAAATGTTGTTGGTCTGTATTTCTCTTTGATGAAGTATTATGACTTTTGATTCTAAAGTTGAGTTTCCCTGATTGTATTGAAGATAGTTTCAACATTTGGGAAGTTCGTGCTTAATGGTTTTATGTATTTTACATTGGTTTGGATGACCTTGTGTGAAATACTACTTTTGAGGTTGATGAAGTGTGTTGGATCTATTTGGGTCTCTATGAAGCATGTGTTTGGGTTTCCCTCATTCTAATTCCACCCTAGGATGTTTTGGTGCCGACCTAATTTTAATTTGGATTTGGATGGCCGACTTTGGATATGTTTCAAAGTTGAAGATGGTATAAATACAAGATGAGTTAGTGATAGAAAATATACAAGAGCAAAGAAGGGTGATAAGAGAAAAGAGGAAGTATAGTTAGATGTGAAATTGATTCTATTCAGTGAGTGTTGTAGATCAATGCAAAGCTTAATGTTGAGTTTTCAGATGCAGTGAGCAGAAGGTGAACTCTATCATTCATGCAAGTAGATCGAGTGATTGTGGTGGAATCCTTTATTGCATTGGGATTGTAGTCTCTCTATAATAATTATTCTTTATCTTCTTTGTATCTGTATGGTAGTGAGCCCTCTGGGTTGTTAGCCCTGTTGGATAGTGAGTCATTATTTTAGACAGTGATTACTTATTTCAGGCAGTGAGCCTTACTTCAGGCAATGAGCCTTATTTCTAGTAGTGAGCCTCTTTTAATCAGCTTTGATATTCTATATAATGTGAGTTAATCCTCATCGTGGTTTTCCCCTCATTGGTTTTTCCACGTAAATCTAGTGTTAGTTTGTTTATGTGTTGGATTTGAGTTTCTACATTGGCATTTGATGATTAATCATTTAAGCAGTATTAAGTTTTAGTTTCGGTGATTGAATTAAAGGTTTAACTCTATGACAACCGATTCACCCCCCCTTCTTAGTTGTCCTATTCAACAGCCTGGGCTAGATGTAATGATAGAAAATGTACTTCTTTGCATTTTTCACATTTTTTTGGGCCCTCGTTAAATTGATCTTAATGTGGCCTTGTTTTAGTGTTGTAGTGTATTTAACACATTCACATTAGGTCTTGGGCCCTTCTAAACTAAATAAACTTAGTTGTGCCTTATTTTAGGTGTTATAAAGTGTATACTAACACTTTCACACTAATCTAGGGTTTCATTAATAAGTTGGGCTTCTTTATGCTTTAATTGGCCTTATTTTGCATCCACAATCTTTAATTAATGTATATTTCTCAGGATAATCTTGACATGAACAAACATCCAATCATAATTCATGTCTTTTTAGATTATATGGCCCAAATTTAGTGATATGGGTCTCATATGCCACCTTGGGCATATGGGTCCCACCTAAGTTTCGAGGCCCTAATCTAGATTTCAAATTTATCTAGGCATTTCTTGCAAAATGTGTCCTAAAGCTTAGTCTAATGGGACTCATACACCACTTCTTGTGTATGAGTCTCATGTGGCTTAAAATTATATTAAATTCAAATTCTTGGCAGGATTTTATTCTCCTAGATCTGATGTCATCTTTTAGTGTTGTAATTTTAGGGAATTTGGTATAAACAAGTATAAATACAAGTTTATTTCACTTGTTTTTCACCTAGGAACTTGAGTATTCATGCATAATAGAAAATTTGAGCTTACAAGAGCATTCAAGTGTTTAGAAGAGCATCCAAGAGCATTCAAGGGCTTATTATCAAGTGTTTTAGAGCATTATTCAAGTATCAAGCATCATGTCAAAGTGATCATGCATCATGTTTGTTTTTGACCTAACGTTTGTGACGTAGGGTTTCATGATAAAAGAAAGTATTCAATCCAAGATCCATTACATTCAAGCAAGATTCAAGATCTACATCCATTGGAACCATCTCATACATGTTTGCAGCACTTTATTCCTAGGGTTTGGTGAGTTGCAACATTATATATTATTCATTCATCATTCCTTTTCGTTTGATTTTACTACAAGGTTTGATTACCAAAATGGGGTTTGATCAAGCAAACCGCTTTTTACTAACAAAACAACACATTTTCCCTCTCTTTAGTGTGTGATTTGTAGATCTAGGTTGAAGACCCTCTAAGGAGAAAGATTGGAAAAGAGTTGTTGAAGTTGTAAAGTTGTCCAAGTTGTCACCTTGTTTAGAAGATCATTAAAAATACATCTACATAAGTTAGAATTCAACATTTCAGATCCTGAAATCAGGTTGAGAAGATAGAGCACTGGTTGAAGAGAATATTTAGACCTTGATCCTCTGAAAAATCCAAGCAAGAATTGTATGCCACTTCTAGCATATGAGTCCTAGTATAGTGAAATTTGTAGTTTTCAGGAGTTCTAGACTTGTCTTTGTCAGATTTTTGCTCCTACCCAAAAACCCTAATATGGGACTAAATTGCCTAGCTGGCATATGAGTCCCAATGTACATTAATTTCAGCATATTCAGCATTTTAGGTCTCCATGCAAGCTTTTATAGGTTTTCAGGTGCACATTTCTAGTTTCTTAGCTTTCTATTCTATTTGCATTCATCTCTAGGTCATTTAGTGAAGTCTTGCATATCATTAGGTATTTTCATTAGATCTTACATATTACTAGTCTTTACAAACCCTAGCTTGATGGTGAACCCCTCTTTAGTCATTAATCATACCCTAAAACATCTCTATTGCAGATCTCTTTCCTTCATTTCATCCCTAGCTTGATATCTCTAGGGCTTTCTTGAGTGTAATGTTAGCGAAATAGGAGGATCTCATCTCCCTTGTTCCATCTTCCAAAAAGGTGAAACGTTATTTCCAACAAAACAATTAGTATTGTTCTTGCAAAAAACACAAAAAGAGAACCATTAATATATGATATAACCTACAAAAAACTATCATAGAAAAATTGAGGAGGAACCCATCTTCAAACAAAAATAGTGAAGAAATGTACACTTCAAGTGTAGCTATCCCCGGAAGAGGCAATGCTGACAAGAGGAGGGAAGAATGGCTATACATGGGGTTTTAATAAAGCATTTTGAATGATGAATTGAACAACATCAAAAAGGTTTTTCAGCATGTCACAAATGGAATTTCCCAACCTGCATCTCATTCTGCTTAAAAGACAATCAATTCACCCAGACAATCATCAATTAAACCATGAGCCATTAAGCTTAGAAGAGTTGAAAGATATCGATCAAAGAGTAAATGTTGATGGTAGATAACACCCCCAATCATATTTGTGCCTTGAAATATGTTGATCAAAGAGTAAATGCTAATGGCAGTGAACACCCCCAATCATATTGGTGCCTTGGAGAATAACATTTTATTCATTTATTTTATTTTCCAAATTGTAGTGTCGAAAAAAGTAAATCCTTTTTCACACTTTATTTGAAATAATTGACACATAATTAACTTAATTATGCTTTGGAGTAGTGTTGTAAGGTGTTGTACACATTCACACCTCTCTAAGATCTTATTAAAACATATTTAAATTTCAACTTTTGCAAAGGTGTTGTAAAGTGTTATAAGACATTTTCACACTTTTCTAAGGTCTATTCATTCAATTAAGCCTAATGTACCCATCTTGTACTTAATTTGAGCCTTATTTATGGTGTTGTGAAGTATTTAAACACACTTTCACATCTATCTAGGGTGGTATTAATTAATTTTGGTTAATTAGACTTAATTTCCCTTTTTAATTTCAAGCCCTCTAAATTGCATTTTCTGAGGGATCAATCCTGACACCTAGTAATTAAATAATATAACGTTTAATTTGGAAATTTCTAGGTCCTGGAAAGTGTGCCAAGACCCATTCGCCACTAAGGGAAAATGGGTCCTCCCTTAACAATACCCCACTTTCTTTGCATATTTCAACTAGGTTTTTGATCCTCTTTTCACTCCCCAGAGCTTGGTCCTGGAAAGTGTTCCAAGACCCATTCGCCCTAGGTGGCGAATGGGTCCTCCCCTAACAAGGACCCCCTTTTTAGATTACATTCTAGTGGGATTTTAATTAATTTCATTTCTAGATCTGAGGTCATCTTGAAATATTTGAATTTCAGGGTTAATTCTCTAATTTAGTATAAATACAAGGTCATTTTAAATAATTTCACCGAAGAAAGAAAGGTAGAGCAAGATTACAAGCAAGAAAGAGACAAAGAAATTTCTTGAGACAAAGAATTCAAGAAAAAGTGAAGTTTGGAGTAGCCTTTCAAGATATTAAAGCTCATTTTGTGTTCAAGATCAAGCATTAGTGAAGGTTGATGATAGATGCCTATGGATAATCATGAAGGATTCTAGGTGTTGGGAGATACACAAGTCATAAAACCAAGCCTAAGTACTTGTTTCTTAAGTGATTCCATATTCTATGATCATGCTATTTGTAGCCTACAAGAGGTATTTTAAGATTTGTGATTTATTAGAGAGATTAGACATCTTCTTTAGTGAGTCATCTACATTGTTCATATTGCATTCAATGGTTTTATCCTAACACAATTGGTTAGAATTTCCTTTACATTCTCTTGGACATTAGTCTTAGACACACTTAAGATTGAGATTGCACACACAATTACATGTTTCAAATATTTATTCATCGTCACAGGTTTAATTACCAACAAGGGGTTCGAATAAGGAAAACCCTTATCCACCGACAAGACACCAAATTTGTTTTGTAGGTTATAGATCGATCTAAATTTGGAAATAGGAATTTCAAGGTGCAAAGGAGAAGAGAAGACCTGGAAGTTGCAACCCAAATTCAGAGATTTTTGAAAAGTCCTAGCAGGACCCATTTTCCATTACATACATTTCAAGCTCTTGTTTCCAGTTCAAAACTCCCCAAGCAGGCATACTAGGACCCATTCACATTTGGTGGTGAATAAGTCCCTTTCCACATCTAAGAAAAGTCTAATATCACCAGGTGCATAACATCCTTGCCTTCTTGTTCCTCCAAAAAAATTGCAAATCATTTATGTTTTATGTTTAATTTATGCATTTTGTGTGTTAGATCTAGGATTAGGGTTTGTTCATTAACCTAATTCTTTCTCCCAAAATTGAAATCTAGATCACTAACCCATCCTTACATAAAGGAATTATTCCAAGATCTAACAATATTTATCTAATTCACCTCTTGGGTTGATAGTTGTTCAAGGTTCTTGGATCTCATATTTTGAATGAAACCCCCTATATAGAAAAAGGTGGATTGGGGACATTCTTCTCATGCCTCTTTTTCTATGTTTCATTTTGGTGAACCCGACCCCTTTTTGAGCATCTCAATTTCTGATTTGGAGTGCAATTAAATCATAGAATCCTAGCTTCCATTAGGTTTGCATTACATTCTAGGGTTTCATTGTTGTGCATTAGTGAACATTGCATGTAGGATAAAATTACATGTTTGCATTGCTTATATTCATTAAAAATATTTAAAAAGTGTATAAATTTCATTTAATTTTCATTTTTGTTCACATTGAGATCATCATTCAAGCATTTAGATTAAAAATGCATCATAGATTTTCCAATTTTAGTCATCATTCAATCATAAAAAAACTTTCATTTAGAGACCTTATATTTGGAAAATCTGTTACAACATTCACTGTTACAGATCTGAGAAAGCTTATACACATTGCCAACTTAGATAAACTGAAATTAAACTTAGAAAACCCTATAACTAGGACCCATTCACCTTTAGTTGTGAATGAATCATTGGATACCCTAATTAGTATGATTTCTTGGCATGTTCTAGTGTTTCAGGTGCCTTGTTGATCTCTATAAGTACATGCACTAGGACCCATTCACCTTTAGTGGTGAATGAATCCCTGTACAACTTTTGACAGCAAAATTTCTGAGTTGTTTTTGGTCTCTGATAAACATTTCTACCTCTATTTTAAAATATGAAAAGTGTTATCCTAAAACAAAATGTTCTTGCATGCATTTTCTTATTTATTTAGATAGATTTAGCAACATTGGGAAAAACAATTTCTTACATTTTCAGTTATATATAGCATTAGAATTCTACACTTTCACCATTTTTGCATCAGTAGACATGTTCAATTACATTTCCAGGAATTCATTAGAAAACAAAATCAAAACAACAAAAACATCAAATGAGACCTATAGAGAAAGTAAAATGATGACAAGTTTCCTTTTAAAGGTTGACCTATCCCCCAAGCCTTTCATTAGCGATGACTTTGACATGTTAGATGAGGCCCTTGAGGATTTCATCTCACAAGGTTCATCCACTGATGCTTTTCATGACATAACAAAATACAAAGATGTTAATACCATCACACCACAACACATAATTTATCCCCCATCACAAAAATCACAAGTTCAAAACAAGCCTTTGCTCATCCTTCAACCACCAAAAGATAAGACTTCATCTAACAATGGTAATGCTTCACAACAAAAGAATTACCATTGTGCATACCTACAATACAAGAAACAATAGGCAACAACAACAACCTTCTATTTTATTACCATTTCCTAATCCTATTTTTCCTAGTGCTCATTGTTTTCCGACAAACAATGGGAAGGAATATAACCTTGTTGAACACCTTAAGGACACTCCTAAGATTTTTGTATGGGAGTTACTTCAAGTATCACCTAGTTATCATGGCATACTCCAAGAGGCCTTCCAACAAGTTATGGTCCCTTCTAACAATAATTCAAATGATGTAGCAATGCTAATCCAACAGATGAACGAAATGAATTTGGACATTGTCTTTCACAAGAGTGAGTTACCTCCCTTGGAAATTCAAAAGAAGTATGAAGCTTTCAACATAAAGTCCACATTGGTCAAATTGTGATAAAATGAACTCTTGTTGATAATGGTTCAACCCTAAATGTGTGTAGTATGAGCCTTGTGAAAAGACTTTAGATGAGTAAAAGTGATATTAAACCTGATTCTTTATCTATTCGAGGATTTGACAACATAGGAAAACAACTGCTTGGACTGTTATCACATTACCTATTAGAATTGGGGAAGTAACATTACAAAATTTAGTCCACGTTATGCCCGATGATCTTTCTTATAATCTCCTTTTAGGGAGACCATGGATTCATGAAATGAATGGTGTTCCTTCCACTCTACATCAAATCATGAAGTATGTCTATCACAACAAAGTTTACACACTAAAAGTTGATCCTGAACCTGAAAGTTGTTTGATGGCTGAAAGAGATGAACAAAATCCTTTGGAAGAATTAGAATCCTATACACCATGCCCCAAATAGTATTAGAA
Organism: Sequoia sempervirens; assembly: GCA_007258455.2. Taxonomy (NCBI): domain Eukaryota; kingdom Viridiplantae; phylum Streptophyta; class Pinopsida; order Cupressales; family Cupressaceae; genus Sequoia; species Sequoia sempervirens. Next base: position 444,512,657 of record VDFB02270651.1, read on the forward strand.
GAAGAAAATATTAAGAAACAGACATTGACAAACTTACTAAGTTATTGGAAGAAAATTGGAGATCCTTCGATTTCACACTGACATTCATGGGAGAATACAAGATAATAACAAAAGACATTGAAAAGAGAAAGCAACCAATGGTCATGTCAAAAAAAAATTCACAAGACATCTCACAACCATCTACTTCATCTACTTCAAATGAAGACACAAGCTACACAGTTTTTTTTTGATGAGATAGATTATCAACAACCACCAAACCCAAAATAAATGGAAAGACTTTATAGAAGAGGTTATGAGCTTGTGAAACAACTTGGGTATAACAGAGAAGGATGTGGGAAGAAAGATAAAGGAATACATACCCCTATCGAGCCTAACACAGAAGAAACAAAAAGTGGTTTGGCATATTTCCATTCTAAGATAACACAAGAAAGAAAGTGAACTTCACTCAACATCAACACTATCATATGTAACTCTAGCAAACCAACTCTCACCTTGAAACATCCTGAATTGCTCAACATGAATTCTGATGTATCTTTGGAATACGTTGAAGATGATGAAGCTTCAAAAGAAATGCTAGGAGTCTATGATAAATCATTCACCCATCCCACAAGCAAAAATGTCACTTGTGCATTGGTTAGTACTCAACAAGTTGATGAAGACAATGGAAACAATGAAAAAATCAAAGATAAAGAGGAATATGATCCTGAGAAATTAAAACCAAAATCCCTCCTTTGGGAGATACAATCAACATACCAATGGATATCAACAATGAGGAGAAAATAATTCAAGTAGGGAAATGTCTTGATGAAGAGGAACATGAATATCATTCAACCTTACGTCATGACTTTCCTGAACTATTTGCTTGGACTTACTTAGAGATGCCATGAATTGATGCTAAGATTGTAACACATAACATAGATCTCATTGAATCTATGCTAAACTAGTACGATAGAAAATTTGCAAAATGAACCCTAAGATGCTAGCCCTATTGGTCAAAACTAAAATTGAAAAACTTCTTGACGCCAGATTCATTCGACCTATCGATTACTCTTCATGGATCTCGAATATTGATGCATTTGCAAAACCTAACAATCATATTAGGATGTGTATGGATTTTAGAGACTTGAATAAAGCATCCTTAAAGGATGACTTTCCCATTCCTAATATTGATATGATAGTGGAATCCACTGTAGGACATGCTTTCTTGTCATTCATGGATGGATTTTCTCGATATAATCAAATCTTTATCAACCCTCAAGACCAATACAAGATAGCATTCACCACCATTTAAGGAACTTTTTGTTGGGTGGTCATGCCTTTTGGATTGAAAAACATAGGCGTAACATATCAATGAGAAATGACTTTGATATATCATGACTACATACACAAGATTTTGGAAGATTATGTTGATGACATTCTAGCCAAATCCTTAACTTGATAAGACCATGTAAATATTCTTCATAAAATCTTTGAGTGAATGTGAAATTATAACATGAGATTGAACCCAAAGAAGTGTGTCTTTGGTGTAGATAGTGGAAGAATTTTAGTTTAAATATCATATCTCATAGAGGTATTGAGGTGGACACAAAGAAAATTGATGCTATAGTTAGCCTGCCGCCTCCTAGAAACATATCTCAATTGCATACATTACAAGGAAGGATTCAGGCTATACACTATTTCATAGCCTCCTTGGTAGATCAAACATTACCGTTCACAAAACTCCTTAAGAAAGATGTTTACTTTGACTAGAATGAGGATTGCAAATAGGTGTTTGAGAGTTTGAAAGATTATCTTGTTGCTCCAAGTGTTTTACAACTTGTTATGCAACAAAAACCATTTATCCTCTATATGGCAACATCAACCCATGCTCTTGTAACATTGTTCGCTCAACAAGATGATAATGGTAAGGAACATCCCTTTTATTACATTAAACGATATTTGATTGACTATGAAACATGATATACAACCATAGAAAAATAATGTTTAGCTCTTGTGTTTGATACTAGTAAACTAAGGCATTATTTATTGAATGTTGAAATCCATATTATGATAAATTTTGATCCTTTAAAATATATATTTACCAAAACAGATCTGTCAGGGTACTTAGCTAAGTCACGGGTTATGTTAACTGAATTTTACCTTAATTTTGTTTCACAAAAATAAATTAAAGGAAAAGCCTTAACTGACCAATTAGTTGATGCTCCTCTTCCTCTAGCATTGCCCAACATAGAATCATCTCTAGATGAAAATGTGTTGACTATACAAAAAGAAAAAAGAAACAAGGGAATCATACTTTGACGGTTCTAAGTTTAGAACAGGCTCAAGAGTAGGAGTTATCTTAATTCCTCTTTCAGGTAAACCTATTCCCTTATCTTTCCATCTAAACTTCATAAGTACCAATAACACTATAGAATACGAAGCCTTAATAGCTGGCATACGTGTCACATTAGCATTAAAAGTCAAACACATTTCTATATTTTGGGATTCACTCTTAATCCTTGCACAAATAAATGGTGTGTATCGAGCAAAGCATGATAAAATTGTCTGATATAGAGATCTTACAATTATATTATTTAAAAAGTTTGAATCTTACACGATAGACAACATTGCATGAAAAGCTAATAGGCATGCAAATGCAATGGAAAGCGTTGCTGCTCTTGTATCTCCCAATGATCCTCTCATTGACTTCACATTTAAAGTCCAAATGATACCAAAACCATCGATAAATGATGAGAGCAAAGAAGTGTTATCAACTTATGTTGATAGTTCGAGCGAATGCTTTACACCTATATTTAAATACTTGAAAGATGTTACCTTTCTTGAACCTACATCTAAGAACACTCAAGCGCATATCCAAATGTATAATATTAGCTGACATTCTCTATAGAAGATCATTTAATGGCCTTTTACTCTGATGCCTTAAGCAATATGAAATCCCCATAGCACTTGAACAAGGGAATGCAGGTGCTTGTGGGGGTCATTTTGGAGGAAGATCCCTAGTTGAAAAATTAATTTGCATCTAGGCTATTATTGGAGACATGTGAAACAATATTGTTTTGAGTACGTGAAGAAGTGTTATAAATGTTAGGAACATAACAATTTGATTCACGTCCCTACCTCTGAACTTCACACTCACGTTCCTATTTGTCCATTCTCGATTTGGGGCTTGGACCTTATTGGGAAAATATCACTGCCTTCTTCCATCGGACATACCTTTATCATTACTTCCACCAATTACTTCACGAAGTGGGTAGAAGCTATCCCTCTTCATTCCACAACTGTTGATGCAATATGTCTATTCACATTGGAAAACATTATTGCTTGCTTTGGTCTCCTTTCTATATTAGTTTCAGATAATGGAACTCCATTCAAAAACAATGATGTGAAGAAATTCTTGGAAACATTCAATATTCAATATCATTTTTCAACACCCTACTATCCACAATCAAATGGACAAGTAGAAGAAAATAATAAGACTATTGAATAAATAATTCAAAAGACAATAAGAAACACAACAAAGATTGGCATACGCAATTAGCCTACGCATTATGGGCTTATTGTATGAGCATTAGAACATCCGCTGGAAATACTCTATATAACCTGGTCTATGGTGCTAAAGCAATAATTCCTTTAGAGTTGGAAATTCCTTCCTTAAGAATTTCTCTTAAAGGGCTCATTGATGACAATACCTACAAAGAACAATGAGTGCATCAACTTGAAATGCTCGATGAACAACACATTAATGTTCTCTAACAATTACAAGCTTACTCTAAGAGAATTCAATGTGGTTACAATGATAATGTCATTCCCCATGAATTTAGTCAAGGCGATGTAGTGTTATACGAAAACCAGCGATATGTCAATGCTCTCCCGAATGAAAAAGGAAAATTTAGCCCTAACTGGTTAGGCCCTTACATTATTAAAGAAATGTATGGATTTGGAGCTTATGCATTAACTAAAATGGATGGTACATCATTAAAAAACCCTATAAATTCCGCGCATCTGCGTTAGTATTACATCTAGAAATTTTTGTTTTGACTAGTATGTTAGAGTAATGTTGTTAGGTGATGTAGATAACTTCTATTTTAGGTCACATTACTTTCTTCTTTGATACATAATAACAAGTGTGTATCTTAGATTCTAGGGTAATTAATCAAATATTTTGTTTAATTACTTTAGTCACCATACTATTCAAAACATATAGTGTTATGTTAAATTAAATCCTTACATGAATTTAATAACATTAAATCATAGGTGTATTTAAGTTAACAAATCATCTCTTAATCAAAATGTAGTATCTAACATAAACTATGAATGGTTTAATTAGATCACAAAAAACATTAAATCATGGAGACATTTATTAAATATTCTTGCAAAGGATATTTGATAAATCACATTGACATTTAATTCAACACAACATCATGAACAAAAGCACTCATATATATATATATATATAGTCATCAAAAGTTTTGGGTACATATGAATGATCAATGAGTAGAATGCTAGTAGGGTCTATGACTACCTGAGCCCTTCGAGGCTAGTGACCTCCATCGCCACCGTGAGATAGTAGTGTGAGATTGCGATCTGACCAAGTCTCTCTATAGAGCATCTAGCATCCCTGATGCACTGGCCTCCCACACGAGAGCCTCAACATGCTCTCAGTCTATGTGGTACCTTTTTTCCTGTATCCTCACAACCTCCCCCTGCAACCTCAAGATCTCTACCCATAGCTCACTCTCCTCCCTACTATCGATAGTACCTCAAAAAGCCAAAACCATTGTAAGCTGTGCATGGAGCTCATCGACACAACTAGTTGATCTCTCACAATCCATACCCAATCTCGCCATAAACTCAAAAGGATTTGCATGTGAATCCACCAAGGATGGGGGCACACACTCCTTAAGGACATCATCCTCAGAACGTAGCAGAGGCACAAGTGTTGTGGCCGCTCACTAATAAAGATCTCACCACTCTCGTGTAGATCCTAAAAAATGGAAATCATAAAGAACATCAGTAAACGTTGTAATCATATATAAAGAAAGTGCATAAGAAATTATAGACATGACGAAATAACATAAATCATCCAAATATCACCTGGATCATCGGTCTGCCAATTGGGGTATGCCCATGCGATGGTGGTCCCTCCCTATGCTAATGATGTGGGTGGTCTGCTAGTCTCCTCGCACTCATGTGTATGGAACTATGACCTAACGACGACATGTGGCCTAGCCAATCTGATAAGGGGTATCTTCTCACTATCAAAAGTAGTCGGATCCTCCTCTGTCTCAACAATGTCCTTGCTCATGCGCTGGGTATCATCATAAATGAGATTGTGTAGATTCAAATTATTATTTTTTTTAGGAAATTAAAACCCATTATAAATGAGATTGTGTAGATTCAAAATATGTAATTTTTTACAATTAGATTATTTTTTCTATTTTTCAAATATTTTTTATGAAACTAGTCTACAAACATGAAATATTAGGGGTTTTTAGTACTTTAATAACTTTTTATTAAAATATTTTTTTGAAAAATGAATTATACATTCGCATTCTTCAAACAATTGTTTTCAATTTGAAAAAAAAACCAAAAATTGATAAGTTTAGGTCATCTTATGTGTGACGTACATGAGGATTTTCAAAACAACAAATATGGCTGATAAAAAATTAACAAAAAAATATTTAAAAAATTACAAAAAAATATCGTCCACATTCTTTAGTGTGTTATAAATATTTTCCCAAAAGGATTTAGAAAAAATCAATTATTCAGGTCAAAAAATGGATGATGTACATGTGCATGGTATGGTTAAAAAAAAAGGACTTATAAAGAGTGGTTTTATAAATTCCTATTGAAAATAAATTTGTATCATCTAGGTATTAAAATAAAAACTATATTTGGAAACTAGACTCTGAGTACTACATTTTATATGTAATGAATTTTTTAAAGATTCAATCTCTAAGTGCTTCAAATTTTCAGGTCAAATGTGACAAATTCTAAAAATAGGGAAAAAACAAGTCCACTTGTTTGCCAAAAAGTGGACTCAACTTCTTGCACACACCCATATTCTATGAAAAATCAAGAGTTTCCCATTTTATTTATGATTGAAATGGTGGAATAAGAGTAATATTTTAAATAATAGATATTACTTTTTATTTTATTTTTTTTAAATTACCTTTGAACTTCTATAAATTGAGGATGCTTGTATGTGTTTGACAAGGTTGGATTTTTAAAAGATTTGTAGGTTACAATTTTAGAAGATTTGGGTTTTTTAAAGATTTGGTATTTTTAGAAGATTTATAGTTGCAGTTTTAAAGAAGAAAGAAAAATGAAGCAAGAAAGGAAGCACCATCAATGTCAAAGTGAGAGATCAAACATGAGGGTTAACAAAGGAAAGTTTTAGATTCTTTGAAAGAAAGAAATATTTATTCTTCCAAGTAAGTAACTCTACCTCATGGTTAAAATATTGGGTTGTTATATTAGTGATGAAGGGTACTCCCCTTACAAACCCAAACCTACAACAATAATAGGGAATGAATAGTAAAAAATGTAAGAAAAAATGACTAATGTTCTATTATCTCCATAAAAATGAAATTACAACATTTATAAAATTATAGACTACCAATATATGGGTTTTTTGATTACATAAATCTGCAAATCAAAACCATAATATACTCTAATCTTCCCCACTCTTTAACCCCGATTTTCTTCTTTTATCTAGAATGTGTAACCGCTCTAGCATATTCCAGAAAGTGTCACCTCATTAAGAAGATATTTCAAAATTTTATTAATTTTGGTAGTACTTCTTGGGATCATAGCTTTTGATTTGACGATTGGATTTTTTATTATAATATATTGTTGAAAAGCTCTTGAGAAGATGCTTGACTGAAAAAATAGTAATGTAGGAGGTATTTTGGTGTACGGTCAATTTTCAGGCCCATTTAGAGCTTATAAGTGCTTGAAATTTGACTTCGAATATTTTTTAACATGATTTTGGAAATTGAAATTATTAATATCTCATAAATGATAAATGATATTAAAGATATTTCTTCACCATTGGCTTCATTTCATCATTCCAAAGGTCTATGTAAGATTTTGTGTCTATACATGCATAAATACCAACTTACTAAAAATAGTAACCTACCAAATTTAACCCTTATTGAAAAAGAGACAACATTTGCTTTTGGGTTACACAAGATTTATCTTACACCCTCGATGTTCTTGCATCAAGTACTGATATATTAATTGAGGAAATGTGCATGTAAAATATCTCATTGATAAGTGTTTAATTGAATATATATAATATCCTCAAATATATTTAGTTTTTGAAGATTAATGTATTGAAACTTCACATGTCCCACCTAATATCTCATGCTTTTCTTGAGTTGGATCATGTGAATTTAATATGTGCAATTTAAACCAAAATTTATGTTGTGTAGCAAAATTTTGAATATGTATTTGATTGGTGCAAGCATGCATGAATTTTCTTGAAAAGTATCTCATGGTCCCATACGATTAGTGTTGCGAAAATGTGTCTCAACTTTACTATTACAAAAGGTTTATTCTTTATAAGTAAGCATGAGGGAGTGTAGGGGGGTACCCCTCTTGTGGGGACAGGGGGTGGCATGACCCAATGGGGGTTCTAGGGCAACACCCTCGAAAGCCACATTTTATGTATATTTTTTTTATTGTAAATGTATAACATTCATCATTAGATTTCATATATGACAATAGATATTATGTTTTCTTATTTTTTCCTAAAAGGAAACCCTAATTTATAAAGGCATTGTATTATGGCTATGATATGTGATGTATTATGAGAGTTTGATAGCGATCATGTTGCTTCTGGATCTCTAGTTGGTAATACTCCTGTAAGAAGCTTGCTTTGCAAGCATACTAGAATCTTTGTGATTTATGAATAATATATTGGGAGGCTTTTGAAGTGTGTGGTTTTCTTCTGAAAGGGTTTTCCCCATGTAAATCACTGTGTTGTGGTATGCATGATATTATGTTTATTTTTGTTTAAGCTTTTATAACTATTTTAAATATTTTCATTACCCCCTCTCAAGATTAGTGTACAAATTTGTTCCACTAACTTAACTTCCTTATAGTTAGGAGGTAGACCAACCACCTTTTATAACCAATTAGAGCCAAGATAGTGCATATTGAATTTTGTGTAGGATTCTCATAAGTTTAATTATTTTGTTGTAACTTTTATTTCCTATAAAATTAGAAATTTGTATAGATGATAATTATTGTAAACTATAATTTTAAGGTTGTGATTGTACTTTTGAATTATCTTGTATTTCATCAAACTCCATCCATGTTGGAAAATGTGTATATCATGTTATAGGTATTTATTGTAATTATTTGCATTGATTTAGTAACATACTTTGTGAAATTTTCGTGCAATGAGAAGACATGAGTACATGCTATTAAGGCCCAATTTCTCTTAAAATTGTGAAGTAACATTATGATTTTTTTTTTCATTGGACCTGATATCTTGGTTAAGATGAATTCAATGCTAGTATGAATGTTTCACCAACTCTTGTGGTTTTGAACTTATGCTTGAATGTATGTTTTCATTGTTGTATTGTAGAATATGAATTCTATGCTTATGACATTTCTTGTAAAATTGGAAAATTATATAATTGAACATTTTTGTAAACTATGATTAAGATTATGATAGTACCTTTGAACTATCTTGTATTTGATCACTCTGCATCCATGTTGGAAAATGTGTATATTCAGGTTATAAGCATTATAATCATATGCATTGATTTAGTACACAATTTTATGATGAAAATATCGTGCAATGAGAATATCAATATATGCTAACAAGGACTCATTTCACTTTAAATAGGAAAGTAACATAATGAATATTTTATGCTAAGAAGGACAAACGTTATAATATTGGAGCAGCTACACAGCACTGCTTGGGCGAGAAAATTCAAATGTTCATTCTAATAATGCTATTTGATGTGTCTTTATACGTTCATTTTACCAGGTTTATGTCTAATGGAGAGAATACCATTGTTGATGAATCTTAAGAAAAAATTTAAAGTAGACTAGACATTGGACCTTTTCTTTTCAGTTTCTGAAGAAGCTTAATGTGCAAACTATGGTTGAGTACAGTATACTCCTTACAAAGGGAAGTAGTCTATGTCCATAATACATACATATTCAACCCATCTCTCAAATTGAATTATCATGTATTCATAAAAATAATAATTAACCCGGAAGCAGATGTATAAACTCCTGCTACTAGATGACCACAACACTTAAACGACAAAGTTTCATTTCTTTTTGTGTAGAAAAAAAGAAAAATAATTGGATGGTTATGTTACCTTTTTGAAAACAAAAAAACTACTTTAAAAATAAATACTAGCTGCATATACAAGAAATGTATATACAGGAAATGAAAGGGTGATAAATTTTCTTAAAGCTTAGCTTAAATTGATCACCACTTTGAATATTGATGCAGACCACCTTGGTGCTGCAGATTAATACTCTTTTCCCCGCCTGATCTAATCTTGCAACTCATACTCAAAACTAGAAACTAAAAACAATCAAGCAAAATAGTGAAATCTATTCACCAAATAGCTAATGGAATATAACAGTCTTATATTCTCATAACATAAGAAAAAAGCTTACATAAAGTCTATTCCACTCCAGCAAACTGAACCCACTTTCTTCTATAATGAATCAATCGTAGCAGTGAAGAGTAGATTTATAACAGCCCCATGTACAGAGAATAAAAGTAAATTCATCTTCCAAAACAAAAACGCATGGCCAATCTATTGAGATAATAAAACATTTACATAATTGTCTAACTCTATCCCCACTCTTCATCTCACCAAATACATTCCTAAATATAGCAAACGAGAAGAAAAATCTGAATCAAACTCTCCCAGATAAAAAAGCAACTAAAATAATAATCGACACTATCCCCTTTCCATAGAATAGCAAGGGCAATTTCAACCACTACTAGTATTAGAAAATAAATTTCCCTGATTTGGTGGTGAAGGGTTTACATCAAATATTCAAGTGGTTGTAGATGCAGAAGACTGTGCCAATGTAAGATCAAGCTCTTGACGAAAATCATGGCGTTTAGTCTCCGAAGATCGAGTGCGGTGCCTATTTGGCCAATAGGTTAACCAGACGGAACCTTTAACAATCCATTTCAATGTCTGTCCCTCCAAATCCCTATTGAACCTCCATGTTATGGGATTTCCATAATCTTCCTTGGCAAAGACCACCCCTTTTTCCTCAGTGAAATCTCTGCAAGCCTTGGAATACCTATCAATGAACCATGTTTTGGAGCCCAACACTGAAAATTTTGGAGGCCCATTGTTAAATACCGCCTTACCGGTGGTGGTATCATACAGAGTCCAGTCTATCTTCGCATTGCTACCATTGACAACTGACTGCTCAAAACCCCAATTGTTGATCTTCACTGTGGATGTAGTTGCAACGGAAGCCTTGAGACCCACATTCCTAGGTTCGAATGTGGCCTCGTACGTGTTCCCCTTACTAATGTGTGTGATGGGATTCTGCGATGATCGAGTCAAGGAAACAGAATGGATGCCAGATCCATTCTCAGGGCCAATTGTCAAACAGATTTTGGAAGGAAAGTGTCGTTCACTTGAAAAACCATAGTCCAATGGAGACACATCGCATCTGATATTATCCATTTGAAGGTAGACTTCAATCCAATGTGGGCGGACATTGACGACGTGTCCGAACTGAAAGATGCAGTGTAGCAGCTGGTAACTCAAAACTACAAATAGATTCCCTTCTGCGATCGGAGATCTGCTGCTGGTAGCCATGGCGACCAGTGGAGAATACGACGTAATCTGCCAGAATCCCCCAATGTTTGAGTTGTATGAAATTCTTGACATGGACAGCAGAGGAGAATAGGACGTCTTCTGGAATCCCCAAATGATTGAATTGGAAATTCTCGAGCTGGAAATATGCGTCGAGAAGCGCAACATGAAACGATGTGTTCGGGAAGGTCCAAGGAGTAAGAAAGCTTTCTGTTGTGCTTGCTGTAGAATTTCGAAGCATGAAGAACACGGATTAAGTTTACCTTTGCCAAGCAAAAACTCTTTGGAGTAGGAAAGAAAAAAAGAATGCGTAGCAGATATTAGAGACTTAAATAACTGCTCGTCTTCCAGGGCTTCAATTATGCCTTCCTCTATGTGTAATAAAGATTGTAAGAATGAGAATCGTATGACTCCTGACAATTTGGAACCAAATACTCCAGCTTCGATAGCACCTATTAGAGAGTTTCTAAATTCGGAGTCGGAGTCGGAGTCGGAGCCGGGGTCATGAGGCGAGAATAAACCCCAAACCAACAATGGAAATAATTCACCTTTTTCCATATTAACATAATGAAACGGAGATATTCGAACTGATATCCAGTCGTAAAAGTATGAAAGCTCCTCCATAACTGGACTACCGCTTAAAGATGTTAAGGTGAGATGGGAAAATATCAACTCTTTAAAAGAGAGGGAGCACTTCTTTCGGGAATTTTCCTGAGACCCTCCCAAAATGGGTGCTTTAAGAAAATTGTATGTCCGTTGTATTAGTCGCTGTTGAAATCAGATGAAACCAAAGTAGCAAATTCCTAGATAGTTTTGATGGAATTTTGCAATACAATTACAAACCTATAAAATGGTGTTATTTTATAGGAGGTTGGGTTCATTTTTATTTTTAATTTGTATCTTGTATCGAGACAAATTTTATTATATTATATTTATTGTTGCATTTATTATCTATAATATATTTATTTTGATTATCTATTTATTATGTCTATTCATGTATTAATTTTAAACTGTTTTATTTACATCTTGATTCTATCATCTTTTTGTTTTATAGACTATAGATTGGTCACTAACATCAAAATTTAAATATTCAAATTTCAAAGTTCTCACTCTTGTTCACTAGTCATTATAAATTGACAAAACACATATTTGTATGATTTATTGTCATGTCCTCATATATTTAAAGACATTCAATTTATCTCACCTAGTAACCATTCATCATCTTATCTCATTTAGTAATCATTCATTTTCATTCAAGAGGAAAAGCATGTTATTAGTGTACTAAAATAATCTAGATTTGCATACTCATCTCAAAGTATTGGCATGGCTAAAAATTATTCTTTTTAATTATTAACATAGCTATAAAGTTAGTAAATTTTTTTTGCATATTTTAACTAATAGAACATTATTATCCTAAATTTTTTGATAATTGAAAAAATTTCATTGTTTTTAATTTATGAAAAAGAAAGAAGATAAATACCATACAAAGATATTGATATGTTCAATAAAAATCAACTATATTCATTTAACTGATTAAATAACTAAAATTTTCATATAATTGGTTGTGCTTGAATGCATAATTTATTTTAATAGACAAAACTCTCTATTAAACACTAACCATTTTTTTTAAGTTTCTTTGATGTTGATTAAGAATAGTATTTGAAGTTTGTATGACTTGATATGTTTGTAAGATTGAAAGCATAGAAAATTCTTCAATTTTGCTATGTTATGTTAATACTATCTAAACAATACCTCATTTTATTATAAAATTGACTTGTAAAGTTTTGACTTTGTATGATTTTAAAATTAATAAGGGAAAATCCATTCTTGAATGAGATAGCCATTGTTGGTGATAGAATAATGAACATTTTTTGTATAGTTATTGTTTTTAATATTTACTAGGTAATTAGATATAAATTAGTTACTCATTTAGTTTACATTTTTTCTTATAAAATATAAATCTTCTCGCTCAAATAATAATAAGAAATTTTTATACCTTGCATATTTTTGTATATGTTAATGATCTATAGATCATTGTTAATTTTTATTGATATTCTATGAATTCATCTAGTATCAATATGTTGGGAGTCATTGTGAGGCATTGAAGATAGTTGTGGTCTTATTGGTGTGAAGTATTGTTGTGTTGTGGAGGATAGTAGAAGCTTTGTGACCATGAAGAGAAGAGATACATCTAAGAAAATGGATTAGAGAACAAGTATAAAGAGCTAAATAATTCCTTGTGATCACATGGAAAAATACAAGATAATAACCTGTATAGGAGCGAATTTGCACCCCTTACGCAAATTCCCCTTTCAAACACCCTCACCTTAGAAAATAAAATCTGAAGGAAAAATTCCATATCACCCCATAACCCAACTTCCTTTCGTCCACTTGGCATCTATCCTTTGTGTCAGTGAGAGAATATTTGTTTGGGATGCACGTACAATATGCAAATGTCTATGTGGCACATTTTTGTTCCTGATGAATTCCTACACTTGAAGTTGGCAAAGGCATTGCACTTTCGATTGGGGTTGAATTGTAACATCCCTTTTTGACCAAACGAACCCGAAATGGTAGATTCTCCTTCATTCTCCTTCAAATTCATTCATTCTTCACTTAATCCATCCCTTTTTTCACATCTCTCTAGCATTCACTTCACTCTCAATTAACATTTCAACACTCCTTTGTAGCAACGACACTCCATTAGCTCCACATTGCAAGTGTGAAGCGAGCCATAGAGGCGTGGGCTTGGAGTCTTGTGAGACCTCCCTTCATCACAGTTGTAGTTGTGGTGACTTTTCCAAGTCCATATTATCCTCCATTGGCCAGTCAACTTTTAGGTGGAGGTGGTAACGTTTCACTCCTCTCCTTTATGATTTGGTTGAGTAGCATTGTATTATTTTCTAGTGTGTATCGATCTATTTTCTTTCCTTTATTGTATATTCTACTTCGTTGATTTTTGGCTATCCGTGGAGGTGGAAACACCAAAATGGGTGTCTGACTGAGGCACACCCCTTTACAACCCCAACAATTTTCCCCTTCTTTCTTGTGTGTAGATGAACGTACATGTGGAGCTAGTTGGAAAACATGCACTTTTGTGAGATTATCTTCATCACCCTAGCTTTCATTTACTTGCTTTATCATCTTCATCTCTATTTCTCGTACTTTATCATTCTATTTTTCTTTTCAAAACCAACTAGCTAGGCTATCAATTAGTTTTTAAGTAGTTTTTATTGTGTTCAATGTTTACTAACTATACATATGCCAACGAGCCGCACTGTCATCCTAGAACTGTGTTGCAGTCCTCAGACAAAGAGTTGTTTGAGACATAGTACCAACTCCAAAAACAAGATTTCCTAGCCAAAACCTAAGTTCAGGGTGTGTAGAGTGATAGAAGTATGTTATAGTGCTCATCATTCTTGATCCTTACCCCTAGGAATCTTTTAGAGTGAGGTAAGTTAGTGTAGCCCTCTGCTCTTGGCTCTCCATGACTTGGGGCCTTCATGTGGTTGGTCCCCCTCTCTTACATAACCCTTCAAAATAAGAGGATTATAAGCATGTGATATTAAAATAACATAAATAAAAAACTAAAAAAATATTCATTTTAACATCATGCACATATCCCATTAGAGAGTGTTATGGATTATGGTATGCAATGTTTGTTGCTCATTTGTATAGAATCTAGCTACACATACCAAATATACAATTATAGAAAAGAAAGACATGATCAAAATTTATAGATTTTGTGCATGTGAGCATGAGGATAAAATGGTTATTATTAGTCAATTATAAATTTGAATATTTAATCAATTTATTTATTTTATTTTCGCAATCAATTAATTGATCTATTTCATGATTTTTCCTTTTCCAAGGTTTGTTGTGATTTTAAACAACTAGATAACTATTTTGGAATATTCTATTGATTTTATGATTCATTAATTTATGAATTTTAGAGTTAAAATATATTTTTAATTAGAAAATATAGTTAATGAAATTATTTAAATTAATTAAATAATTAAAAAATATTTAATCAATTTAATTTGGTTAAGTGGATTAATGATTAATGGATGATTCTTTGGTGTTAAGATGACAATAAAAAAAATTAAATTTTCTATTTTTGACACTATTTGAAATGTTGTTGAGACTATAAGAAAAAATGTCATTTCAAAGAACTTGTATATATAGACACTTTCCAATGGAGGATGCCCCAAACATCAAATATTAAGGATTGATTGATTTGAGATTATTGGTGTTGGAATGATATATCCTAGAAACAACTGATTATTAGCTAATATTTGATTAAAAGGATGCTTCAATATATGGAGAGGATTCATATTTAGGATTGAGTTGATTTAGGATTGATTTTGATGATGGAATTTTTAGCATAACATTATTATCATTTTATTTATTACAATTTTTTACTATAATGGTTATTTAGGTTAGGTAATTTACAATTGTATTACAATTAATATAATGTCTCTCCTCATATAAATCTACTCAAAAAAATTAATAATATATGTAACATAATTTATACTCTTCATATGGTATCAAAGGCATACCGATTCTATCATGTGTAGCCTTGATTTTTGTGGTAGCATAAAATTTTTGAAGTTTGAAGATTAAAGTCTGATATATAAGCCACCTTTCCCTTGAGTGGAAGTTAATCATAATAGCACAAGTGCTTGGAAAGTGATATGTGAAGGAGAAAAATCATGATGCCAGGCCTATAGAGAAGTAACTAAGAGGCATGAGAAGAAATCAAATCTCATAGTAAACTCTTGTACTTGTGTGTCTAGATTAGTTACTATCATGAAAGGAGAGTGATGTTGCAACATATTCATTGAGTAATCAAGTCATGATCTTTTATGTTCTATGGTGGGGTTTCCACTTTCCTTCTTGTTATAGATTATATTTAGATACATCCATGATGGTAAATGCCGCATAGAAGAATCAATATCATATTCAAATTGTTTGCATATTCAAGTAGCAATCATAGGGAGATTATTTTTTATTATGGGGGCATGAAATAATGAGGGTATATTTATATCACATGTGACCTCTGGAATCTTAGAATGTAATTAGAAAAATGCATAGGATTTTGAAATGATTTTCTTCTTTTTTATCCTTTAAAAATATTGAAGCAACAATCATAGGGAGATTGCTTTTGATTATGGGGGCATGAAAGAATGAGGGTATATTTATATCACATGTGACCTATGGAATCTCAAAATGTAGTTAAAAAATATATATTTGCATAATATTTTGAAATTATATTCTCCTTTTTTTATCCTTTAAATCTATCATACATCAAATTCATTCTGATTTTTTTTCTCACTTCTTAAATAAAAAATATAAGAGATAGTTTATTTATTTTTAAGTCCATATTTGTGTAGCAAACAATAATGTTAATGGTGTTCAAAGTTTGAGTGTTGCACGAGGAGGAGAATTAGTGTTAAGTGTCTGGTCGCACTATTAAGATCCATACACTAGGTCGCCTTCCATTTTTTTGACTAGTCTATGCTTCCCACCATTAAAATATATAAAATGATTTCACAGGTAGTTACATAGATACTGGTTGGATCACTTTTGAAAGAAGCATAATAAGAAGACCTATGAAGAACCCAAGCGATATTTTTCTATCTAAAAAGACTCTTGGTTTCAAGGGTAAGATGTTTGCTAAGAATCATTATGTAGAGAAATATTTTATATAGAAAATAATTTTTATGCATAAAAAAGACCACTAGATTCAAAATGAAAGATAGTATTTAGGAAGGATCGATGTCTACTTATTTAGTAGGAATGATTTTTCTATTGTCCATGAGATTAGTAATGAAAATTTATGGATTCAAATGTGTCTCTTTATTTGTATCGATATTTTGAATCACACTTTTAAGTTCAACTCTACAATCTATTTCATTATTTTCCTCTTCCTGATGATGAATCATTGAGTGTGATTCAAAACATTGATACAAATAAAGAGACATAGTTGAATCCAAAAAAAATCATTACTAGTCTACTTATTTGGTGGACTGAGATTAAAAAAAACATTCCAAGATGCTAATCAACACAATCAAGCAATGCAAACAAACAACTAAAAATATTACATTTATGGAACACAAATTTACAAGGAAACATCCCAAATATGAACCATCTATTCTAATGGGTTTACAATGCATGTCCAATCTTGATATTATTCGTGTGAAGAAAAACCCAAATTGTAATATGCGTGAGATCACAAAAGGATCCATAATTGAGGTCAATTAATGTGGTATTGTGCCTCTAGCAGGAAAATTCATATGGGGAAAATCAAACTTAGGAAAAATTATGGATTCATACTTTGAGCCTTAACTATTGGAGCTTGTTGGCATCAAAGGATGGGGGATTTTACATCATCTCAAGTTATCTTGTTGATTTAAGATGGTGGTTTGCATGAGAAGCATTTTTCTTTTTCTTTTTTATTTCCTTGTTGTTGCTAATGGATTTCAAGAATATATGTTGTCAAGTTTATTTTTTGGAGACAAGTAAGGTATTTGGTGTTGAAATCAATATGGATTTTTTTCCAATGAGTTTATGAGACTAGGATCAAGAATTATGCCCTTCTAAGGGTCATCAGACAACTTGATGGAGCTTAATGAAAACTCAATATGGATTATTGTCAACTAATTTGAGAACTAATGATTCAAGAGTTTGAGAAAATGGTAGTCCAAGAACTTGAGAATTCAACTCAAAGTTACATCCTTTCGAGGGTAACAAGGAAACTTGATAGAGTTCAACTTGATTTAGGATTTGTTTCTTCAAAGAAATGACTTCTCTTCTCATGAATCAATATTTATGTAATCAACAATTTTTGTTATGTAAACATTAAGGGGGGTCCCTTAACAAGGTGAATTCTAATATTTCAAGGATACATTTGTAGGAAAAATGTAATAGGGGGAATGTTAGCATAACATTTTTTATTTTTTATTTATTACATTGTTGAACTATTTGGGAAGTGCTTGTTCATGTTAGGTTGTTTATAGTTGTATTATAGTTAATATTATTGTAACACCTCTCCTCATCTAATTTTTCTCTTGCATTTCAATAATATTTGTCAAGTAATTTATCCTCTTCAAAAATAACTGTATCCCCCCTTGAAAAGATGGATAATTCTAAAGAACATGAGTGGTCTCTCAAAATAGATGAAGATGAAATTACTAAAAGGATGAATATGTTGGATACTGCTAATATGTGATTGTCATTAATGTCAACACTATTAGCATTTAAGCTGAATATGTCAAGGATATTGAGAAAATTGTAATAAAGAAATTTGTAGGTTGTCAGTGGTGAAGTGAAGTTTAGTATGTTGGCTAGCTCAGTATGTTGATGATCAAAGGTTGTGGATTAAATCATTTCTTGTTATCTAGTTTATCCATGTTGAGTTTCAGAGGTTCGCATGAAGATTTGATTGAGTTATGAGTTTCAGTGTTCTGATAGTTTTTCTATTGCTTCAGTTGGTGTTTCTAAATGAAGATGATATGATTCTAGTAATCTGAGTTGTTGTGGATCCTTCTGTAGTATTTCATGATGCTTGTGGATGTTTCTAGATCATGACCTATCTTTGTTGTACGTACGCATTTATTGGTGTGCTCATGATTAGATATTTTCTCTTACATGTTCATGTTTTTCATGTTCAAGTGGTTGACTGGGTGATTGTAGCATGTTGTGGGTCTGTGAGGAATAATTATTGAAGGTGTTTTAAATTCGAGGATGTTGTTTTGGGTCATCATTATCTTGTGGCCGACTTTGGTTAATTCGCATTGCAAATTATTTATTGTTTTGGGCCAACAGTTTGTATTCATTTTATATTTTACTGGAGCCAATAGGTATGTGCAGGATCATCATACAAAAAAAAAGCCTTTAAGTGGAAAAAAATTTAAAAAAATTAGAGTTAGGAAACTTGCCGTAAAAATTTAAATAAGTTACCTATATTATTTCAAAAATATATAAGAATAGAATCTGTATAAAATTGAATGTAGTTTTTAAACTACTAGGTTTTTTTCTTTTTAAATCTATTTGATGATAAATTTGAAATTCAATGCAGTAGTACTTAAATTTCAGGGAAAAAATAAGTAGGTGTATGTCTGACCACCCTAACCACAATAAAATGATAATATTTTTTATAATATTTTAGATATAAGTAGAAGACTCATGTCTGGATGTGATGCATATTTTTTTGTAATTTTTTTCTAAGTAAATAATTAATTATGAATTTTTTATTACAACTTTTTAAAAATATAAAAACTCATATGTCTGACCACCTTAACTTGGTCAAAACTTCATGTTTTTTTTCTCTCTAATCCTATAGTATGTGAAGTATAGAATGTGACGCATGTTTTGGATTCAAAAAATGTGATACCATTTGAAAGCTATAGATGTTTGTCAATTAGCCTATCAATTAGGAATTGAGTCATAATTCAAATAGAAAATGAATAATTATTATTAATTAAATTCAAAGTAAAGCATAATTTATATTGGTGGAAAGCTGAGAATCTCCTTTAAAAACCCTTTTCGTTCCATCAAATTTGGGTAAAAAAAAATCATCAACCACATACCCTACACATACCCATCATATCGCCACTTTTTGGCCCATCATGATCTTGCACATACCCTGACATGGAGATGATGTTATTTCTTGTTGCGGATATATAAGAGTGATTGTTTTATAATTTGAAGGCATGAAGAAGTGAAGTGTGTGAGTCCTATGTGTGAATAAAGTTCTAATCATTCGAAGGCAGATGTTAAGTGTGAAGTGTGAGCAGATTATTTGTGCTTAACTAGAACTATAATCAGGCATGAGAAGATGTTATTTTCGTAGTTCAATCTTGTGGATCTAATCTAAATTTTCCTATAAGAGAGTGTGTCTTCCTTTGAGAAGTAAGTCGTGTTGTAATTGAGCAGTGAGCTCTAGGCAGTGTGCCTGAATGCATGTGCATTATCATTTATGTTTCTTATACTTTTAATAGGGTATAATCTTGTGGATTAACCTCCACCGTGTTTTTTCCCCTAATAGGGTTTCCATGTAAAAATCTTGGTGTTAGGTGTGTTTTTGGTATGGTGATGATTTATGCTTTCATGGTTACTTATTAGATCTAAGAATAAAGTTAATAAGTTTGATAATTTGTTTAATTTCTATGACAACTGATTCACCCACTCCTCTTAGTTGTCTTCCCTTGTGTTGCCAACAATTGGTATTAGAACAGGTTCCTTGGAAGAAGTTTAAAATCTTGAGGTGATCCGGGATGGCGACATATAAGAAGGATAGTCTAATATTTGATGGAACAAATTATTCTTTGTGGAAGACTCGAATGGAGTGTCATCTAAGATGCATTGGTGAACCTTGTGGGAGCATTACATAGAATAGATATATCATTCCTCATAATGGTCCTTCTTCTGCAAGTGAGATCAAAGATGTTGAGTACAATATTAGGGCTAAGGAAGCATTGTTGAGTGCTCTGACTAATTCTGGGATGACAAATATAATGGATTTGAAGACTGCTTATGAGATATGGAAAATGTTAGAAACTTTGTATGATGGGGATGCATATGTGAAGATTGCTAAGCTACAAAGTCTTAAAGGGAAATATGAAACATTTAAGATCGGTGAAGATGAGAATATCACTGCTTTTATGCAAAGAGTGAATGAATTTGTGTGTAATATCAGATGTGTTGGTGGAACATTGGAAGAATTAGAGATTGTTGCTAAAGTGATCAGATCCTTGCCTACTGCATACAAACATAAAGTTGTTGCTATTGAGGAGATCTAGACTGTGACAAATGTTACTAGAGACATGTTAATTGGTAAGCCTGCTACTTTTTAGTTAAGTGAGTTTGGTGATGCTCTTCCTAAGATAGAATCTACATTCAAAGCTACTACCTATAGAAGAGATAAGCAGAGATATGATTCAGGAGAAAGTTCTTCTAGAAAGGTGTTCAAGTATGAAGAAGAAATGAGAGAGATTGAAGAAGAAGAGAGAAAGCTAGACAAGCTTGAAACACTTCTTGTCAAGAGAGTACCTAGAGGAGAAGGTAAGTACAAAGGGAAATTACCTCTTAAATGTTTTTCATGCAATAATATAGGTCATTTTGCCTCAAGATGTCCTGAAAGAGTTCCTAAGCCAAGACCTAACAATCCTAGATTCCAAAGAAAATGTTATTATGTTGTTGATGAAGGTGTGACAAATGATGAATCTGATAAAGGGAATGCAAGTGAAGATGAATGGGTATTTATGGCTATCATGGAAAATGATCTGGTAGCTTTTGAATCTACTACTTGCATGAATGTGGAGAAATCTCTTGCAACCAAAATTGAAGAAAAGGATGAATGGGTTATTGATAGTGGTTGTTCGCATCATATGATAGGTGATAAAAGTACATTTTTGAGCTTGGAAAAGTATGATAGTGGTGTTGTAAGATTTAGTGATGACAAAGCCGGTCTGATCCATGGCAGAGGATCCATTTCTCTTGATGGTAAGAATAATAGTGATGATGTCCTATATGTGGAAGGTTTGAAGCATAATCTGTTAAGTGTTGGAAAGATGGTTGACAAGGGATATAATCTTCAATTCAAGGATGGAAAGTGTAGAATATTCAGGAATTCTGGAAATGTGATTGCATCAGGTACAAAAACAAAAGGTAATATAATTTCACCTAAATGCTGCTAGTAAAAGTTGTCTAATTGCTCAAGTTGATGAAAGTTGGTTGTGGCATAGGAGATTGTGTCATGTAAAATTTGACAATATTATCGAGATAAGTTCTACTCATGCTATGAGAGATCTTCCTAAGTTGGTGAAGCCTACTAATACCATATGCAAGGACTATCAGTTAGGGAAGCAAACTAGAGTTTCATTTAAGAGAAAATAGCATTGTTGAAATGAAGTGTTGGAGCTTGTGCATACCAATCTGTGTGGTTCTTCTAGAGTTAGAAGCCTACAAGGAGACAGGTATTTCATGTTACTCATTGATGATTATTCTAGAATGATGTGGGTTTCTTTCTTAATGGAAAAATATGAAGCTCTTAAGAAATTCAAGATCTTTAAAGCTAAGGTTGAGATAGAGACATGTCTGAAGATTAAATGTTTCAGATTAGGTAGAGGTGGTGAATTCATATCTAGTGAGTTTAATTATTTTTGTGAAGAACATGGGATAAAGAGAAAATTATTTGCACCATGGACCCCTCAGCAAAATGGAGTTATGGAAAGGAAGAACATGATAGTTCTAGATGCTGCTAGGACTATGATGTTGGAAGAAAATGTCTCTCATATCTACTGGACATAAGTTGTAAGTATTGTTGTGTACACTCTCAACCAGGTACATATCAAAGGTGATACCAGTAAGACCCCTTATGAGTTATGGTTTGGTCATAAACCTACTGTTAGATACTTCAAAATATTTGGGAGTAAATGCTATATCAAAATAAATGAAGATATAGGAAAGTTTGATGCTAGAAGTGATGAAGGTATCTTTCTTGGTTATTTTACTAAAAGTAAATCCTATCAGTGCTTCAATAAGATATTGAGGAAAGTGGTTGAAAGTACTAATGTGAAGGTTGATAAAGACATAGATAGACCATCTAGAGCCTGTGGATATGATTCGGATGATCAGAATGTCAATATAGTTCAGACTCAAAATCAAGTGCAAATCATTCTAGTGAATCAAGAAATCCAAGAGGAAAGAACTAGTGAAAGTTCAGAAGTGATATCACAAGAGCTTGATGTTCAAGAACATCCTAAGAATCCAAGGTATGTAATATTGAATCATTCAGAAGATCAAATTATAGGTGATAAGAACAAAGGTGTTCAAACTAGGAGAAGAACTGTAGAGGAATACTATTTAATTTCAAAGACTGAGCCTAATAATGTTAATGAAGCATGCAAAGATGAACATTGGATGAAAGCAATGAAAGAAGAGCTAAATTTTTTTGAGAAGAATGATACATGGATTCTTGTTCCTAGACCTAAGGACAAAAATGTAATTGGAACTAAATGGGTCTTTCAGAATAAACTAAATGAGAAAGGTGAAGTTGTTAGAAATAAAGAAAGATTGGTGTGTAAAGGATATTCATAGATGGAAGGGATTGACTTTGAAGAAAAATTTTCCCTTATTGCTAGGATTGAAGCTCTAAGACTATTTCTTGCTTATGCTGCTTACAAAAATTTCAAGTTTATCAGATGGATGTTAGGTCAGCCTTTCTAAATGGTGAGCTAGAAGAAGAAGTGTATATTGAGCAAGCTGATGGATTTCAATTGATTGATCAGGGAGATATGGTTTTTTAGTTGAAGAAAGCATTGTATGGACTTAAGCAAGCCCTTAGAGCATGGCATGCCAGATTGGATAAATATTTACTGAAGCTTGGATTTAGCAAATGTATTGCTGATAGTAACTTGTATTTCAAGATTGATCATGATAGAGATTTGATTATTGAAGTCTTCATTGATGATATCATTTTTGGAGGAGATGATAGTTTGTGCATGAAGTTTGTTGATGAGATGCAAAATGAGCTCAATATTTCTATGATTGGAGAGATGAAATTCTTTTTGGGATTGCAAATTACCCAACTAGACAAAGGGATCTTTATATCTCAGTCCAAGTATGTGAAATAATTGTTGAAGAAGTTTGGTATGGAAGATTCAAAGCTAGTTGGTACACCTATGGTGGCCAAATGTAAGTTGACACAAAATGATGATTCTCCTAAATCAAATCAGACTAGATACATATCAATGATTGGTGGATTGCTTTATTTGACTCAAACTAGACTTGATATCATGAATGTTGTATGCATTGTTGCAAGATTTCAAGCTGATCCTAAGGAATCTCATGTGACATCTATGAAGAGGATTTTTGGATACTTAAAGGGAACAGTTGATTTTGGCGTATGGTATCCTAAAGAAGATGACTTTACTTTAAGTTTCTTTACTGATGTTGATTGGGCAAGAGATGTGGATGACATAAAGAGTACTAGTGGTGGTGCATTTTTCTTGGGAAAGATGTTGATCTCATGGTTAAGTAAGAAGAAGAATGCCATTTCTTTATCTACTATAGAGGCAGAATACATTACTACTACAAACAATTGTACTCAAGTATTGTGGATGAAGCAGATGTTGAAGGATGTCAGAGTTGTGTAGGATAATCCTATTGCTATATTCTATGATAATTCAAGTGCAACTTAATATTTCTAAGAATTTGGTGTTGCATTCAAAGACCAAGCATATATCTATCAAGTTTCACTTTTTGAGAGAAAAGGTGAGTGAAAAGGAAGTCAGATTAGAGTACATTCCTACTAAGGAGTAGATTGCAAATATCTTTACTAAGAATTTTCCTAAGGAAAATTTTGAGTATCTTAGAGGGAAGCTAGGGGTGATTACCTCTCCTAGTCAAAACTAAGATGCATTGAGTTGCATCAGTCTGTGCATTTCATAGTCATATCTTGATCCAGATTGATCTTTTGGTGGCTGCTACTTAGGGGGGGTAGTCAAATGTTCAAATACATGTTTTAAAGCTTGTAATGTGTATCTTTTCCATTGATGTTAAAGGGGGAGAAGAGTTGAGGAGAAGAGTCAAAACCTAAGGAGGAAAAAGTGCTAAGAGTAAGTTGGGTTGATGGTGTTTTCCACATCATGTGTTTCCATCAATGCCAAAGGGGGAGATTGTTGGATGCGGCTGATATGTGATTGTCATTGATGTCAACACTATTAGCATTGAAGCTAAATATGTCAAGGATATTGAGAAAATTGTAATAAAGAAAGTTACAGGTTGTCGGTGGTGAAGTGAAGTTTAGTATGTTAGCTAGCTTAGTATGTTGATGATCAGAGGTTTTGGATTAAAGGGTTTCTTTTCAAGTATATATAGTTTATCCACATTGAGTTTCAGAGGTTCACATGAAGATTTGATAGAGTTATGAATTTTGGTATTCTGATAGTTTTTTATTGCTTCAATTGGTGTTCCTGAATGAAGATGATATGATTATGATAATATGAGTTGTTGTAGATCCTTCTGTAGTATTTCATGATGCTTGTGGATGTTTCTAGATCATGCTATATCTTTTTTGTATGTCGACATTGATTGGTGTGCTTGCAATTGGAGATTTTCTCTTGTGTGTTCATGTTTTTCATGTTCTTGGCTGACTAGGTGATTGTAGCGTGTTGTGGATCTTTGAGGAATAATTATTGAAACTTTTTTGAATTAGAGGATGTTGTTTTTGGTCGTCACTATGTTGTGGCTGACTTTGGCTGATTCATATTGCAAATTATTTTTTGTTTTGGGCTGACAGTTTGTATTCATTTTACATTTTATTGGAGCCAACATGGAGATGATGTTATTTCTTGTTGCGGATATATAAGATCGATTGCTTTATCATTTGAATGCATGAAGAAGTGAAGTGTGCAAGTCCTATGTGTGAATAAATTTTTAATTATTTGAAGGAAGAAGTTAAGTGTAAAGTGTGAGTAGATTTTATGTGCTTAACCAGAACTATAATCAGGCATGAGCAGATGTTATTTTCTCAATTCAATCTTTTAGATCTAATCCAATTTTTTTTGTAAGACAATATGTCTTCCTTTGGGCAGTAAGCCTTGTTGTAATTGAGTAGTGATCTCTAGGCAGTGTTCCTAAATGCATGTGCATTCTTATTTATCTTTCTTATACTTTTAAAAGGGTATAATCTTGTGGATTAACCTCCACCGTGGTTTTTCCCCTAATAGGGTTTCCACATAAAAATCTTGGTGTTATGTGTTTTTATGGTGTGGTGATGATTTATTCTTTCATGGTTACAAGAACTTATCAAATATGAGAATAAGGTTAATAAGTTTGATAATTTGTTTAATTTTTATGACAAGTAATTCACCCCCCTCTTAGTTGTTTGCCCTTGTGTTTCCAATAGAATAGGTGTAGATTAGGTTGGGATGTTGGAGTTATTATATGTGGTTATTTTGGTTTATGATGTTAGAAAGAGAAATGGATGAGAATGAGATATTTCTAGAGTATTTTTTAGCATAGGTAGATTTTCGGAATTTAAGGGAAATTATAATTTGTTTGTACAACAATTTTTATTTTCTATAGATCTTATGCATCATGATATAATAGACCATGAAGAAGATAGGAAATATACATATATAGGAATAAATTAAAACAATATATGAAAAGATAAAATTGTTGGTGTAAATAGTTGTTTTACCCATCTAGGTCCTATTTACATGTTAAGTCCACTTAGGTCCTAGCAGGGAATCTTTCTAGTTAGTGTTAATTGTTACTAGATATTATCTCATCTTTTTGTATTTAATGCTTGTGTCCTAGGTAATTTAACATTTATTGAGGCAAGTGTTTAATTATATAGGATTAAGACACATGTCAAAATCTTGTCTAATCCATTCGCATAGCTTTCCTTTATAAGCAAGGCATCAATTGTATATCATAATTCAATCTAAAATTCTTGTATCCATAATCATAAAATTATATTTCTATCATTTATCTCTTGTGGAAGTTATTGTTTTCTTGCAGGTGATCCTAGGGTGTTGAGGAGTTCACCATTAACTCCTACATGGTATCAAAGCTTTAGTTTTTCACACTTCTTCCTAGATCTGAGGGACCAATCTTGGCATGAATTATTTTTGGGTGTAAGTCAAGGTTTCAAAGAAATCACCATTGAATATAGGGTGTCAGATAAAGTCATTTTTATCTTTCTTTTTATCAAATTTCATCATATTTCATCTGATTTACAAGGGTTTCAAGTTTGGCAAGGTTACCAAATCTAGGGGGTAGCTAAATTTTTTTAGCACTTTCGGAAAAAAATTCTCTTTCCATCTAGAAGGTCTAAAAACCCCAAGATTGACTATCAATTCATCAAAATTGAAGCACTTCATTTGGGACTTGAGAAAAAAAATCCCCCTTTTCATCCATCTGTCTGATCATACAATTGCCATTTTCCAGGGTATGGTTGTAAAACAATTAGTTTGATTATTTAAATTTTCTAATATATATATATATATATATATATACATAAATTCAACATGGTTATGTTTTTCAAATCCTCAAAAATGACATCTTAAGTTGGATTTCCAAGTGGTGGCTCTTGGACTTTCGTTGTGGCTTCTTAGTTGAATAAAGTTGAATAAGTGGTTTTAAGTTGAATATGTTGGAGCGGAGGAGGTCCCCCTTGTGACCTCCATTAGTGTGGGGCCAATCTAAATAATCCCTTGTTATTGATTAAAAAAATATACATACATATATATATATATAAATTAGTTGGGTAATATTCATAAAAAAATATTTAAAAAAATATATAGTGTACAATATGTAGATTGTACCTATAATACCACGGAAGGCCCGTGGGGGTTCCATGTGGCACAAACCCTATAGGTACCACTACTTTCTCATATCAACGATTCTTTGCTTAAATAATTAAAGACTTTTTAAAACTGGTGACTAGAAGTATATTTTGACCTTCATAAAGTAGATTTTGTTGATTTTTTTTTTTAAAGAATGTATCGATGACTAAGCAACATATTCTAGGAAACATAATATTCTTTGAAGATTCTTGTTGACCTCAAACCTGTTCCCACCCACGTTAGTTGATTGATCATCAATTTTTTTCCCATCAACTATTGACATCAACACTATGTCAACAGTGACGTCAGTATCCTTAAGAAATTTTTTGTTGCCCTCTTCATTGCAAGTTTTGTTTTTACAATCTAATTTCAGAGGCCCATAACTAAGTCATCTAGACTCATTTTCTCAAGAAATGTATTTTGATTTGGGGTAGAATTTTGTGCTCTTTGTAGTGGTGCAATTGATTTTTTTTTTTGTGCCTACATTTTTAAAAAATGGCATACTCTCATAGGTGTTGATGAGCTAATCTTATTTTGGAAACTTTCAGGGCTCCGTTCTTGCTCCTATGACAACATTTTTGGGTTAATTTTTTCTTAAAGAGCATAATTTTTTGCGTAATTTCTAGTGGTGTAATCAAATTGATCTTGTTTTGAGTAAAAAAACCACTTTTAGCTTGTGGCCAAATTTGGTATTTGTATGCATTAAGATCAAGTCCACTTGGCTATTTTTGGCAAGTGAAACCTGTAATCATACCAAGTATAAAGTTCCACAATAATATATTGCTTAGGGGTTTCATGATTGAGTGATTTGGGGGTAATCTTGCAATGGTTGATTGCTTTCTTTTTCTTGCTTTATGTTCTTACAATGGGGAAATATAAAATTGAACTCCTAACTCTATATATCTATACTTCATGGAGAAAACCAATATGGAATTATCTCATGGAGAAGGGTCTTATAGGCTATCTAAAAGAAACTATTCCTCAACCTACTAATGCTAAAGAATTAGAAAAATGGGAGATTGATCGTGAGAAAAAAATTAGATGCATATGTTCATTAGTCTCATTTGATTTATAATTTTATGTTGAATCATGCAAAACACCTAAAGATGCTTGGAAGACTTCTAAGAGATTGTATGGTAAAATTGATAAGATTAGGGATATCATATTGATAATGATTTTATGAATGTTGATCCTAATTTTTTTGACCACATCCAAGACTACATCTCTAGGATCAAACAACTAAGAACACAACTAAAATATTGCAACATTGATAAAGAGGATTTATAATTTATTTTGAATGTGTTATCAGATATTAGTTTTGAGTATTTAGTGTTTGTTTGTAACTTTCATACCCATAAAATTTCTATGGGAGCATCATATGTTGATCCTATGTTTGATGACTTTGTAAATATCCTAATCCAAGAGGAAGCAAAGTTAATGCAAATGGGTTGAATTGAGTTTTCCAAGACACAAGCATTATTGGCTAGTGAGTTAAAGGTATAGAAAGAACCAAAGAATCTAGATAAGAAACCAAAGAATAAAAATAACAAACCACATAAAGAATCTAAATCCTCTCCCGAAAAAGGGGAATAATCTAGGAAGGAGAGGCCCACTTGTGCATATTACAATAAAATAAGGCATGATGAAAATTAATGTTAATAAAAATAAATTGACGAGTTGAAGCATATTCTTAAGAAGGCTCAAATCAATTCTTCATCTTCAAATGTTTCTTCTTCTTCTTCTTCTTCTTCTTCAAAGTATGATGAATTTAAGGGGAAAGAGCTTTATTTAGTTACAAATTTTGACTCAAAGAGATGGATACTTGATTCAGAAGCCTCACATTATATATGGCCTTATTAGAGAGTATGCTCACTTCATTTTAAAATTGTTCATCATTACACATCTTGATGGATAACAACACATATATGCATGTTTATGGTAAGGGATCCATTGACATGGATGATAGAGCATTTATTGATGTTCTTTGTGTTCCTTCATTTTCAACAAATATCCTTTCTATCTACTAGATCACACATGGTGGAGCAATTAGGAGTGTTGAGTTCACACTAGATTCTACCGTAATTTGAGATTTTCATAGCAGAGATATGGTTGCAGTTTGGGTGGCTGATCACCAGTATCATATCACACCTCACATTTTTTGATCCTCATGATTCAACATATGTTCACATTGAGGAATCTTATATGGACACTTTTGAGGAAATTTAGTATTCTCATTTGAATCTTGCTATACTTTCATCTTTTGAGGATCAATTGACATGTATTGACATTCAATCTCTTTCATCTACTATTGCACTTGAGGATGATTGTGACTCCATAGTGTTGGCTCCTTGTGATTTACTTCAACAAGACATACATCATATAGATGGGTACATGGGATGAGTACTTGACATATATTTTTGGTTTGTTTTGTGAGTCCCACATTTTATATTTCAAAGACACCATTGATTGTATTCATCTTCTCTTTGATGGAGATGATCCTTCTTCAGTTGTTTTGAGGGAACACTTTGACCATCTTGTTCATTCTCTACATGATCATCCTTTGTAGTTTGACATGAGTGTGGATTCTTATGGAAAAAATTTGGAGGAGGATTCTTTGAATTTATACGAGATATCTTTTCTTTGGATGTGTTCTACAATCATTTCTAGGAGATTTTGGATTGTCTTCTTTCGTAGTGTGGCCTAGAAAATTGTTTGGAATGTGACACCTTTCGACATTGACATGGAGACACCTAACCATTCTTTAAAAAAATCACTTATCATACTTATTCCCACATCTTCCTTTTAGGAATGACAAGAAATATTGCATACCATCTTGGTCTTGTTTCTTCCTAAGGGGAGGAATGTTGTTCGATGGTAATGGATCATCTTCCATTCATTATCAAATATCTACCATCTCTGTAGGAGACAAATTATTAAGGAGGGTTTGCATGGTCTCTCTTCTTCTTTCTTATGGGGTGGATTTTTCCTCATATGGGGTTTTATTCTTCTCATGCATCATTGAAGGAATCTTGTTTTCATCTCTCTTTTAGGGAGTTTGGTCCCACTAGATTTTCTCCTTTTCTCCATTTATGAGATATTGCATTTGTATATGTACATGGGTACCTAGCATGGTCATGTATCTAGTACCCATCATAATTTCATTTGCATAATCGTACTCCCTAAGTTATACTTAAGGGGGTAATGGTGTAAATAGGTGTTTTACCTATCTAGGTCCTATTTACATGTTAAGTCCACTTATGTCCTAGGAGGGAATATTTATAATTATTGTTAGTTGTCACTAGATCTTATATTATATTTTGGAATTTAATGCTTGTTTCCTAGCTCATTTTATATTTGTTGAGGTAGTTATCTCATTATACAAGATTAAGACACATGTAAATATTTTGTCTAATCTTAACTCACCGCTTTATTTTATAAACAAGGAATCATATGCACATCATAATTCAATCTAGAAAGCTTGCATCCATAATCATAGCATGATATTTTTTCTTTTTATCTCTCATAGAAGTTATTTTGTCTTGTAGGTGACCCTAGGGTGTTGAGGAGTTCACCATTAACTCCTAGAAATAGAAAAAAAAGGGAAATAACAAAGATAAAACACATAGTTGCATGCAAAAAAATAAAATAAATATGAACACATAAATGCATGAAAATAATTAAAAATGAAGATAAGGGAAAATACATGACCATGTCTCAATAATCATAACCTCAAGATCTAACATAGTATAAATCCAGAGACACAACCGATATCTCAATGGCCATAACCTCAATACCTAACATAATATGAGGAAATATGATTTTATTTAGGAAGTTTGTCATGGGAACTAAATGAAACATGAAAAATTAAAAATAGAATGGGATCAATATGTGACCATTACTATTTTATTACTTGTTTTAAGAACAAGCTCGTGAAATTTTAATTATTATTTTTAGAAAACTAGTTGCAATATCTTCAAACTAGAAGGATCAAAGAATATTGGTGTCAAAGGGAATATATAATAACACCTTTGCAAACATAAGTGCTTTTGTAGAGAGTTTTACAAGCATTGATCATGGTACAATCTTGTACACTTCATTAAGGTTCCATGGGTAAGGTTGTGGTAAGAAAATAAAATGGTGAAACTCAATGCCCCTAGGTGTATATAGTACTTATAGATAAGAGGATTTTTTATTATAATAAATGATTATTGTGAATAAAATTTCATCAAGATGTTTTTCGAAGGTACCATAAAAAATTTTAACTAGAGGAAAAATTATGAAGTTTTTCCTTTTCTTTTTTGTCCTTTCCTTTCCTTTCCTTTTTGCTACTCACACATATTACAATACATTATCCATTCCTTATACTTTTCTATGCACTCATTCCCATAAATTTAATCCTACTTTATCTACATACACACATTATGATATATTCATTTTTACTATGTGCCTACATATGCATTTATTCAAAAATATTACCTCCAAATTGATTTTGGCATTAATTTTCCTCACAACATAAAAAATTTAATATTTAAAACTAGAATTTGAAGTTCCAACCCTATTAAGACTCTAGCCATTATGAATTAAAAAAAAACATGTTTACATGGTTTATTCTTTTGACCTTATATATTTAAAGAAATCTAATTGTATTCATTTATCATCTTTCCTCATATGGCGATCCTTCATTCATATTCAAAGAGAAAATATTGTAAAAAATAATCCATTAATGAACTAAAATGAATCTAAACTTACATACTAATCTAAAACAAATCATCAATCAAAATGGCATATCCAAAATAAAGGATTACATCTACATCCTTAAAAGATGAAAACATAAAAATTTGAACATCATCAAGAAAAATGATCAATAAAAACACTAACTCTTCCATTAAAAAACTATACGATATTAGTGATTCCTCAAGATAGACAAAAAATGCCTACTTGACAAAATAAAATTTAACTCTCATAGCTTTTACTGCAACTTGCACCATCAGATGCAATGGGTCCAAAAGAGAGAAAATATGCATGTATTCTTGGATATGATTAATAATGATGAAGAGAGAATGAAGCAACATGAATTCCCTAGTGTAGTTGCCATCAAGCTCATTTTTCAAAGACTATAGCTTTTCTAGGATTTCCATCAAAGTGCCACAGATAATACCATTCCTCATGATGGGGATAATAGAAAAAGTCATAATAGAGGAGGCAATAGAAATAGAGGGGAAAATACCACCAATACTACCCAAGAGAATATTCTAAGAAAGAAATTGAGAAAATTAGAGGTTGTATATAAGTATTTTCCAATAGTTTACTGAGATCTTTATCTAGGAGGATATCTATAGCATTGGAGACGAAAGTCAATGCCACTTCAAAGAAAAAGGAATTTATGTTCTTCTTTAACCAATCTCTACCAATCATAATTCTTAAAGCCTCCTCCACTAGAAGACAAGGGATTATGCACACATGCCCTAATTTCTCTCTGTCATAGGCATATAAGTCACACCATTCCCAAAAGCACTTGGGGAGATAAATTTGCTAGAGATCACCCATTCACTAAATCATTTGACTACAAAATCCGACGAAAATGTTTGATGAAATATGTATAATTTGATGTATCGTTGGGTGCTTGTAAAATTTGATGTGTAATTTTCAATATTTAAAAATTTTATCCCCGAAGTTCGTCAAAATTTCGACGAACCTGGGTTTTGTCAAAATTTCGACAAACATGAAAAATAAGGAAAAAAATCAAATTGTGGCCAACATAAAGAAAAGTGAGTTCGTTAATTTATTGCGACAGTGTTTTGCTCTACTTAAGACAGTTTGTGGAGAACTAAGGATGATTTTCTTGGGAAAAATCAGAAAAAATTCAAGAAGATATCGCCAAGTTGAGGGTAGTCATTGTCTTTTTGTAGAATTTAGTTGTCAAGTCAGATTTGTAGTTCCAGGTTTGAAAATCACATTTTAAAGCAACATCTCATCAGATTTCATTTTTAGAGGTTTAGGGTTTTGAGAATTTCATGTAAAATTTTGTTGTGTGGAATCACCATAAGATCACAACCAAGGAACAGATTCTTGTGAATGTAATTATGTGATCCATAACTCTATTGGTCATATGGAATAGTTGTGCTATAACAAGTACAGGATGCATTCATGTGTGACCCAAGTTTAATGTGGCTATGTTGTGATATAAATGGAGGCACTCATATAATGTAGTTAATTTAGGTTGTATAATGTAGGGGTCAATCATCATTGGGTGCATTTAGATTGTCTCAAGTTTAATAGGTTAGGATGCAATTATAGCATGATCCAAGAGTGATTACCTCTTGCTACAATAAATATCCAATAACTCTAGATAATATGCAGAGTGGTTGTGATATATCAATTGTGTAGTGCATTCAAGCACAACCCATGTTTAATGGGCTATTCTAGAGAGTGATCAATATTTTCTAAACCGTATGAATGTTACTTAAAAGTGTATAGCTTAAACTACAAACCAAGTTTGTTACATACTTGAATGCAATCTTGAGTTACCACAAACTATAATAATGTGATTTGCTAATAACCATTATGGAATGTATTAAAAGAAGACCCATGCTATATAGGATACATTTGCCTGATCAGGTTTACATACCTTAATGATTAAACACAAGCTTCCCACACACTCTAGGATACAATCCAAGATCATACCACAACTTTTTCAAGACAACTAATTTTCTGACCCAAGATTTAAGGTTGTTTTTTAATACCAACAAAAGCATTGGTAAGAGCATGATTAGGGTACAAACCCTAGGCCTTTGTAGAAACATAAACAATAACTCTAGCAAATTAGTGAGGTTGCAATACCAGAAAGATTGAGACATTGTAGGTAATAAAAAAATCTTGCAATCTAAAGATTGTAGCCAATAACAAGCACACTATGTAGCTTAGTGACATGTGTAAATGCAATCTACGATAAGAAGAATGAAAGTCACTTGAGATGTGACAGTAAAAAAGAGGTTGAGCAGTGACAAGATAATAAAGATCAAACCTTGCATAGTAAAGTGGAGATTTTAACAGTGAGTTTCCTTACCCCCTTGCTGACCTTAAGGGTTTTTCAAATTCTTTTGGTAGTGTTATACAAGGAAAATTCAATCAGGGAATGATTATCCAAATGAAGTAATAGTGTAATCATAGGTTCAATGTTTCTTCTTAGCCATTAATGTATAATGGAGGTAGTGGATTGTATGTTTGAGCAATGTTTTGAGACTCATCAAAGATGGGATAATAGTGAATAATACCTTGTGGACTGTGAAGTAGTGTCAATATGGTTGAAGGATCTTAAGATCTACAATACCATGAAACAATGAGTCCCTTGTAGTAAGTAGGCAGTCTATAGGGCATAGTTTTATTTTATAGAATGATGCTCATGAAAGGAATCTTCAAGTGATAGTGAGTGAGCTATTTGAGATTGTAGCTGAGGGTGCAATACCCAGTCTTAAAGGAAGTTAGCAAAGTAGTAAATGTGCAAGAAAATACAATCATACACAACAAATAATTCACAATGTTATCTCGCACAATGCCTTGAGTTTGAAGACAAAAATCTAATTGTATCTTGATGAAAGTGGTGACCTTAATGGTCAATCACTGGCAAACATGATTTTAAAACATGTTATTGTGCTTATGGAGGGAACATTTTAAGCAAGGCAGTGAGAGGTGGTTTGGAACAATGGAAGGTATGAAGGACTTGCTTTATATGCATACTATGCAGTCTAGCTTAAGACACCGTTCTTAGAAGAGATTGAAGGTGGATTATGGAACTAAAGGGTTACCATGAAAAGGATTAAAGAAAATAATGAGATCTATTTAAAAGCCATGGTCATGAAGATATTAAAGATTTCACATGCAAAACTCTAGGAGTTGGAGTAATGAATATAGTGCCAAAGAGGATAGTGTGCTGGGGCAGATTTAGGAGATCTCCACATTATCTAATGATAGGGAAATACATTGTTTATTTATTTTTTTAATTAAAATAAATCATTCTAAACCCTATATAGGATACATTGATACTTCAAAAGCCTCTGAAGGAATTTGAGATTATGCAAATATATGTCAAGTAAATACCTAGATTACAAATAGTAGCAGGAATAATGTAAGATTTGTTGAGCGAAGTAAGAATGAGATAAGCATCAATGAATCCTATGCCTCCTTTCATGCACGTCTCCTCACCATTCTTTGTCATTCTTTACAGAAGCACTTCTCCATTTTGGAGGTCTATGCTTGAAACTAATGTTTTGATGAAGGTTTTAGATCATTTTTATTAAAATGAAAACTCCATTTTGGTGGGCTACACCTGAAAATAAGATTTTGACAAAAAAATTAGAGTATTTTGGTAGGCTATATTCTTGATCCCTTACATGATTTATTCAAATGGATTGTGACTAAATAAATGACTAACTATTTAGTCATTTTTATTTGTGTGACTAAAAAAAATTTTAATCATTAATGACCAAACTAGTAATTTATTTACTCATTTATAGCTGAGTTGCAAAAAATGAGTAGAATTTAGTCATTTTTAGTTGTGACTAAAAGTTTTAGTCACCTAGTCATTTATTTTCCAAATTCTACTCGTGTGTGCTTCCTTGTGCGATTAGGGCTCTCTCAATGTTGAGGGCCCTAGGGATAACCTCATCATAAGAAGTGACACATTGCATCTTTAACTAAAAGGATAAATCCGTATTGACATTAGCAATCATGATTCTGACTTGTTGCTCCTTAGGAATGGGTCACTTTCTCTTACTAGCTCGCTACCTCCATTGTTGTAGGAAGTTTGCGATCAAGTTCAATATTATGATTTTGGGAGTCTAATAGTTGGAAATCATAGTAAAATCAGAATTTAATAAGTTTTGGAATTAGCATTTTTAAGTGTTTTTTGGGGTCATTAACTTCAAACTATCTTCTCTTTTGCAGGGGTGGTTGCATGCCAAATTTTTTTGGTGTAAAATATCAAAATTATTAGATTTTGTTACTTGTCTATGAATAAAAATTATTGGAGTGTCAGTTTGATATTTTTTGAAGATCTAAACAGTCAAGCTTGGTAAAGAAAAATCATGTCAGATAATATTAGTCCAAAACAAAATGAAGAGACACTTGATAGATTGTGGGCTAGATTGAAAAGAAAGGGTGATGGGAAATGTTATTTTCCTTGCAACAATTGCAAGGGCTTAAAGACGAGATGACTTTTAATCACAACAGCTGCGAAACATTGTAGGCAGCATGGTCACATTGAAGGGGGGCATGATTATTGTCCATTGGTAAGTTGTTCATTACATGTGTTTATATTGATTGAATTTGTAAATGTTTATATCATTTTAACATTATATATATATATATAGC
The DNA here is from genome assembly GCA_007258455.2 of Sequoia sempervirens. Lineage (NCBI taxonomy): Eukaryota > Viridiplantae > Streptophyta > Pinopsida > Cupressales > Cupressaceae > Sequoia > Sequoia sempervirens. Next base: position 444,549,207 of record VDFB02270651.1, read on the forward strand.
ACTTGATCATGATCATGATTTATTTGTATCTATCATTATTATAAAGGTGGGGTGTCCTAGGGCAGATGATATGGATTATCACAGCTCGGAGAATGTGGTTTCGCAAGCGGTCGAACATGGAGCTGTGAATATCGAAGACGAAGTTAATGATCCTATGGAAGAAGATGATCATGCACTAGAAAACATAGTTGAAGATGATGGTACAAATACATTGATCCATGACACATTTAGTGGCAGAGTTGATCATGATGATTGAGATGACTTTGATGATGTTCATGATTTACCTATACTTGAGAAGGCATACAAGCCCCTTTATGAAGGCTCCCAAACAAATCTTCTCTTTGTTGTATTGTTGTTGAACTTGAAGGTTATTAATGGTTTATCAAACATAGAAATCTCATGGATGTTAAGGTATGCCATATATGTCATTTTTTTTCATCTATTTTAAATGTTGTTAGTTCATCACTAGTAAATAAAGGATGAAATATGTACCATTAATATTCTTTATATTAAAAAATTATTTTTTGTTGTAGATTGATTGGTGAATTTTTATTACAACCATCAAATATTTTACCTCGCTCATATCAAGATTTATCTAGCATTATGAAAGATATCAGAATGGATTATCAAGCAATAGACGCATGTCCCAATGATCATAATATATAACATAAACAATAGGAATTTGCAACAGAATGCCCAGAATGTCATATTAGTAGATATCGAATAGATCAACTAACAAAAAAGGTGCCTCACAAGGTTCTTCTTTATATTCTCATTATTCCACATATGCAACAATTATTTAGGTGTGAAAGATTAGCGCAATTTATGGATTACCATGCATAGAATAGAAGTGGAGATGACATTCCTCAAATTCTTGCAGATGGTTCTGCATTTTGGGACATGGAGGAAAAATGGCCACATTTTAAAGAAGAACCTCATAATCTCAGGCTTTCATTGGGAGTGGACAGTGTCAATCCATTTGGAGAGTTGAGATCTATTTACTCAATGTGGCCTGTTTTTGTTATCAACAATAACATTCCTCCATGGATGTCAATAAAGGGGGAGCACATAATGTTGTCAATGATTGTTCCAGGTATTTGTTTACATAAATTTTCTTTAACGTAGTAGCATCTCATTTGTCTTATTTGTTGCATAATGACTTATTATTTTTTCATTCAATAGTCATGTGCATTAATTTATATATATTGTAGTAAAATGGTTATAATAATTATGTAATTTTTATGTTCATTCAACTAGATAAGTACCAAGTTAAAGATATAAATGTATATATCAAGCCTCTTATCGACGAGTTACTAAAGTTATGGAATGGCGTCACTATGTCGAACGTCTCTAGACCAATAGCGCAAAGATAATTTCAATTCCATGCAATGCTTGTATGAACAATTCATGATGCCCTAGGGCTGACACATTTTTGTGGTATGTTATAACGTTCGACTGCACTTTAACAATATTTAATTTTATGAAGTAGATATCATGCATATTTTTAAAATAATCTATTCATTATATATAATTATAAAAATTGACATATTTAATCCAATTATATATGATCTTGCAGGTCTTCAAACAAAGGGAAAATTTGCATGTCCAATTTTGGTCCAAAGATGAAATCTCGTCATTCAACAAGTTTAGGAAAGAAGGTGTTTGATGAGTATAGGAACTTCCTCCATAGAAATCATAAGTATCGAACTACTGAAAAACATTTTTTAATGGAAAGAGAGACTGCATCAAAACCACGAAGAATGACACCTCGCCTATGGAAGTTGGAATATAATAGAATTAATCGTCAAGGTTATACATCAGATCAAATTGTTTATCTATCATATATTATATGTTTTGAATTTATATTTTTATATTGTGTTGTGTTTACTCATGTTGTAATTGACAATGATTTTCGTTATTAATTTGTTTAACTTATATGCTTCATGAAGGTCATCAAGGCATTAATGGTCGACTTCCATAGGGACTAAAAAGTTATCTAAGACAATTTAGTAGGTTGCCCTACTATGAGCAGCTACAAATTGTGCATTTTTTTGATACAATGCATATCAAAAAGAATATAACAAAAATGTTATGGAAAAAATTGTCAAAATTTGTAGTGACATTCAAGAAGCCAATCATGCAATGAAAAATTTCATTCAATTAAATAGCGATGGAGACCAAATTAATATAAGTGCCCTTCCTTGGTTATTAATAGAGCAGTAAAGCAATGCTATAAAATAAGTCATACGAAAAATTCAATTTCCCATAGGATTTGCTGCAAACATAAACAATATAATAACAAAGAAAGATGAATTTGGGTCAGGGATGAAAATGCATGATTGGCATACCTTCATTAAGGTAATTATTCTAGTATATTATATACACTTGTATAATGCAGGTACTTTTCAGTGTATTATGTTTACTACTTTTGGAAAAATAATGAAAAGATCATTTTATAATTGTTGCAATACATTCTACCTCTATCTCTTCCAGACAACTTTGACAACAATGTCAAGCAATTTATATATGATCTTGGAAAATACATGAGTTAAGCAGCGATATTTGTTCAATTCATTGTATACATCTTATAATTGCCATTTGTTTTACTTGTTATGTAATATACTGTATATTTTTGTTAAATCTTGTTAATATATTTGCACCTTGAATCACTTGTAGATGGCTGTCATCTAAAGAAATCCATAAAGAAGATATAAATTATTGGAAGAGAAAAATTCCTCATCTAATGTGTGAAATGAAAAAGTTTCTACCTTCGACATTTTTCAATGCAAAAGAACACTACCTCATACAACAAGTTGAGGAGATTGAATTGTGTGGACCTGTACACACAAGGTCAATGTGGATGGTTGAGAGGCACCTAAATTTTTTGAAGGCTTTGGTTAGACAAAGAGCACATCTTGAGGGTTTTATGGTGGAGGGATATATGGTATACCAGACCATGGTGTACATTAGTGAATATCTTCCTAAGTTTGCAGCAAAGATCCATGTAGATTGCATTTGGGATTCCAACTCCATTAACAAATTTGAAGGGGAGTACCTAATGGGGAAAGGTAGATTGAGGAAAGTGAGAGGTAATTATAAGATGGTCATGGATATTAATTGGAATACATTTTACATGTGGTTTTTATGTATATTTTACTTATTTAATTTTTAATCTTCAATATACATAAATTATAAATTAAGGTCGTATACTGTGGTATTTAACTAATTATACGTCGTTTGTGAATTTCAATTTTTTTTGATACAGTTGGTTGAGAGTGGGATGCACTACATTAGTACATCACAAAAAATATTGATTGGATGATGGTATGCATTGAATGATGTCAACAATTTGGTTGCACATTAACATGGGAAGGTGTGGCTTCATTGGTTAAAGAAGCTCATCATAATGGAGATTCCAATGTTACAAAAAGAGAAATTGATTTAGCATATGATTTAAGAGATAAATAGGTACGTATAAATACATTAATCACCCATATTATTTAATTATTTTCAATTATATTGATGTATATATATGTTGAGATTTCTTTCTTTGTATACATTCGGCCAAAAATAAATATGTTTATCAACTAACGATATCGCAATAATTTTTACATGTTTGACATATTGTAGGTGAAACACCACAAGGCTATGTGGTGCAATGGTTGTAAATTTTGAATCAAAATGTTGGATGGCATGAAGAAAACTTGTGATTTTGGTATAACTGTAGTCTTTTAGGTGACTAATGTTTCATCTAGAAGTGACATACATCTAGAAGTCTTAGAAAATTGATACTATGGGATTTTGGATGATATACTTGAGTGGGACTTTAAGTCCTTTAGATTAATTTTGTTCATCGTCCTATGGCACAGGCTATGATTGAATGAAAATGATCTTGAGAGAACTGTTATTGAACATGATAATGTATTTACCATGGTTAATACAAGGTTGATCGAGTGAGTTGGAAATGAGCCCTATGTTCTTCCAAGCCAATGTGAGCAAGTATTTTACTCAGAGGTTCTAGGTAAACTAGGTTGGTCATTTGTTGTTAGACATGATCCAAGAGGAAGGTTGGTAAAGTATAATGTGTTGGAAGAAGAAGATACCGAAGAACTAGAAGATTATGTAGATGATGATCAAGATCAACAGTTAGTTGATGATGTCCCTAACGAAGATGTTGAAGAGGAGGAACTAGATCATGATAATGTAGGAGTTAATGTTCATGAAGATGATATCCATGTGGATGATGACATTATCAAAATAGATATCGATGATGATGATGATAATATGACCAATCCTTACAATGTTGAATCTAGATCAGATGATACAAACAAAGAGTTGGATGAAGAAGAAGATCAATGACATTGAAATGTATGACTTATGTGATTATATTATCTATTTGATATTAATTTCTTGATAGAATTATATTTGAATTATGTGGTTACATAATTAATTCATGATTTTTTTAATTTTTATGCCATTACATAATTAATTTAATGTACTTTTTAATGTTTGAAAGGTCAAAAAATGAAAACATTTCAATAGTGATGTTAACAACCTTGAAATTAGTGTGTTTTATGTTTCATGTGATCATAAAAGATTAAAAACTCAATTGTAGAGGTGGTTGTTTAGTGGTTGACATGTAAAGGCCTTTAAAAGTCATAAAGTGATCATTTTAATGGTTGTTGATGGTTGAGGATTTAAAATACAAGCTCTTGACATTCAAAAATATGTGTTTTTCTTTAATTTTTTTGTATTTTTCCTATTATGCAGCACTTTACAGTCACATGCAGCCATATTTTGATGTGAAATCAATTCCAAGTCATTAAGATATGTGTTAGCTTTGATTTGAATCTAATTTTAGGGCTTAAGGCATTGATTTGAGTTAGAAAGCTTCATTTCTTTGCATACAGTCTGGTTAACCTATTTTTGAGGGTTTTGTAGTCCAAACATGATATAAAGGGGCTCTTACACTTTTTGTGATTATTGTATCTTGTGTAAGAGGCCCCATGGATACTGTGCTAATTGTAGGATGCATGAATAGGGCGTAGGATGAGAAATAAAGAAGGTATAGATGCTATCCTCAAGAGTTTTGTGAAGAAAAGCATGTGAAATGAGAGGTACTTTTTGGCTCGATGCTTGTTTTCTCCTTCATTTTCTATAAGAAGAATTTCAAGGGTAGAAGTATGGGCTAGCAAGTTAGATATTTTTTGGTCGAGTCTAGGTAGATTTGTAGAGAAAATTGCAAATTTTGATGGTTTTAAGGAAAATGCAATTTAGGTTTCGAGTCATTCTATAGTAGGTTTTGAATTCATGGGGATTTGATGTTTAATGACAGTACTGGCATTTGAATTGAAATGATTAATTAAAAATCATATCTCTCCATTGTAGATGCATATCTGAATTTTTAATAAGATAATCAAGGGTTTTCTCATTCATCTCACTCTTGTGGTGTGTATGATTTCTATTTTGGCTTTAATTCAAGGAATTAATTAAAATGCTTGAATGGGATTGTAGGTGGATATGTTTTGTGTACGGATTTGATAAGTATTATTGGGTTAGAATAAATGTTGAAGAAATTGTAAATCAATGTTCTCAAGGATCTTATATGTTATGTGTTAAATCTATCATAAACCCTTAGATGTT